>JAWPHD010000090.1:0-679433 GCA_037043455.1 Cyrtodaria siliqua | reverse complement strand
ATGCCTCTACTGTGAAGAGTATTTTCAATAATGTTCCGGTGCATTTTTATGTTAACTGAATCAAAGTCTAAAGCTTTGCTGTGAAAACTTTCAATAAATTTGACTGCAGATCTATTCTCAGATCTATTCATGCAAAGTATTTCATCTTTGTCATTTTCATTTTCCTGTGGAGATCTCCTCATGCACTGTATTTTCATCTTCGTCATTTTCATTTTCCTCAGGGTTCGAGTTGGACGACAATTGTCTTATATAGTTCTCGAGATGAGACAGGTTTGCTGGAAGGCTCATTCTGCGCCATTCTGTTCCCACCATGTCACTGTTGTCTTCATCGAGTTCGGTCAATCTTTGTTTGGAGAAATCCATGGTGAGAAACTCGACCTGGTCGTCGTCTAACATTGTCCCGCTCGTAATGCTCTCTGTGTCGGAGATAGATCCCTCGTCAAAGTCTTGTTGCGATGGAACTTTTAGTAATCTTTTGTGTGATTTGTCTGAACCGGGTGTTGACAATTCGACAACTTTTTTGATTTCTTCTTCAGGAACACTGGTGGAAGGGGAGACAATCACCTTATTTGGAGCTCGAGTTGCTGTAGCCTTGTGGGGGTATGGGAACGTAACAGGTCGAGATGGCTCAGTGTGTTGTCGGGTCAAAGTTGAACCGGATTTAGTTCTAATTCTCAAATTCACTTGAAGAGGGTCCATCCGGCTCCAACTGGAGTTAAAATTAGTCCTTTCAATTTGGCCGGCTTTTTGCGACTCCCTGTGGGAGAGCTTGAAGATTGAGTAGTTTCCCTTGTGAATTACCCTCTTTGTATTCACTCAAAGCTCTGTCGCCTACTCTACACTCTATAGTCTTTATGTCTCTAGGAGATGCCGCTTTTTTACCCGATCTATTCTCTTCATAGAATAGGTCATCTCCAGTTGGTGTGGTGTCGTAGCTGCCACCATGCTGATCATGTGGTGAGGTGTCAGGTAATGCCAAATATTCATCGTCTAGATTCACAGAATAATCTTCATCTATATTACCCAAATTTTCACTGTCAACACTGCTTCTGACAGAGCGCTTGGCGTCAATGGCATCCCTGTAACTCTGCCGACGTGCCTTTTCAACAGACGAGTATATCACCGATGGCGGTCTGAAATCTTGGGCCAACTGATTTGGACTAATACCTGTATTACAGCTACTTCCCACCTGTGTCGTCGTACCGTCGATACTCAAATGCTCCTTGCCTCTCATCGGAGGTGGCGAGGGGGACTCCGACCCGACGCCCGCGCCTCGGATCCCCAACTCAGCTTGGTTTTTCATCTCGAGTCGATGTCTGTGAATCTCCTCGCTGATTTGTTCAAGATTTCTCAGAGCATCTGAATACGTCTTTTTAGATATGATAACAGACGCTTCCAAGCCGTTGACCGTCCTCTTCCGATCCTGGAAAAAATAAATGACGGTTGATTTTTTTGTGGTAGAGGCAGACCACAACTCCTGGGTAGAACCATTCTCGTATTGAAGAAAACAGGTGCGAGTAAAGAGTGTTTTAACAGAATATGTGAAACAAGAAATGTCACTATAAGTGACAAATGCCCCGAATTGACCTCTAAGTATGACCACGGATCTGTATTTTTTGCACGACAGGTCGTTTGGTTGTGGTGAGCAGTTGTGTTAGGTTATTTAAAAATCCGTCCAGGAATGCAAAAGTTATTGAACGGACACGATTTGACCTTTGACCTCTAAGGGTGACTATGACCTTGGGGCCACAGACCTGGATTTTGTGTGCAAAACATTGTCTTGTTGTGTTGAGCACTTGTGCTAAGTTATTTGAAAATCTGTCCCGGAATGCCAGTTATTGACCGGACATTATTTGACTTTGACCTCTAAGTGTGACCTTGAACTTGGAGTCACGGACCTGGATTTTGTGCGTGATACGTCGTCTTGTTGTGGCAAACAATTAACGGACGGACAGTGAGACTACTATATGCCACCCTTCAGGGCCATAATAAAAAACGTTTTACCAGACACCAGTGCCAAAAGTTCCTTGTGTTTGACTTTGAGGCCACTATTTTATATTCCAATAATTCTTGTTTGTCTGAATAGTGTTTTACATCATTTTCCTGGATAGAACCAGTACTGTATACCTCCCGCCATCTGTAAGAATCGACACTTCCTCACTTGACAAGTCAAGCTCCAAGTTGTATTCGATTTTACTATCCCGGCCACAGATGTGCAATAATTCTCAAGCTTATTCATTAACTTTAAGGCAAGTAAAACAATTTCACAAAGCTGGATTTGTAACAGCAATCAAGGGTGCATTCAGGAGGAGGGGGATTTGAGTTTTTTCTGGGTTCTTAACTGCTTTTAAAAATTTGCATCATATGAAAAGTGACTTAAAATCGAAAATATGTTGCATCCCCACTAATCTCAAATCTTGTATCTACCCTTGGAAATCAAAGGCAGGTATGACTCCGTTCAGCAAAGTAACTGATGAAAGTCTTGCTTTATATTTATATTATATAGTCTACACTTAAAGGATAAATTAAATTTCCATTATTGAAATGCATTTGTATAGGCTGAAAATATACATGTACTGACCTCCATCATTTGATTGAACTTGGCTTTCATCTCAAAGTATGGCCTGAAAAAATATAAAATATTAATTCTTTACAAAGTGATATACATATAGGACTGATGTGTTTATATAAATATTTTACAAATTGCTTCCACAGACACCTTGAATTCTCAAGCTTCATCACCAGATCCACCAGACGTGACATGAGACACATATATAGGCACAGTAAAGTAAAACACATGTATTAGCATCTATATGTGCATAGTATGTCTGAACTCTGAGAGCATGTGTGAAGGGTCTGGATCTGAGAGTTTGAGGGTCTGGGCCTAAGAATTTAAGGGTCTGGGCCTGAACATTCATGGGTCTGGTCTGAAATTTCATGGGTTCGGTCTGAAACCAAGGGTCTGGTCTGAGAGTTAAAGGGTCTGGCTCTGAGCATTAAAGTGTCTGGGTCTAAAGTTCAAGGGTCTGGTCTTAGAGTTTAAGGGCCTCGGTCTGGGAGTCCAAGGGTCCAATCTGAAAATTCAAGGTCTGGTCTGAGAGTTCAAAGGTCTGGGTCTGATGTTCAAGCATCTGGTCTGGAAGTTCAAGGGTCGGATCTTAGAGTTTAATGATCTGGGTCTGAGAGAGACAGATAGACACACAAGATATTTTTATATAAAAATTTATGAACAAAGGGCTGTAACTCTGATAATACATGGTCGATTATGTTGCTGAATCGATATACACATCTTGACATCATAGGTAAGCATCCTGAAACAATCGGTTGAAAACTGTGACAGGAGAAAGACACACAAAGTTATCCGGACGGATGGACATGGCTAACGATATATATCTAATATGCCCCCTCACCATTCGGTGGTGGCGGCATAAAAGAAGGTCAAGGGAAATTAAACCTCTTTTTTTTTAGAATTGGCATAACATGTTTTGGGTCAGCCCTTAAAAAGAGCGTCGGTCAGTAAACCGGAACCACACATATCACTTTATTTGGCCTTCTACAGGGCTCTGTTTATGAATGAAAAAAAGGTCTCGTTTCAATCAATTCTAATTGACAATCTGCTAACTGTAACATTCCCTTAGGTATTGCAACCTGTGCATTCCAATTAGAATGAATACTTCTAAAACAGTTGCTACACACAGAATTTGACAGATACAATACATTAATCTTGCATACGAGATAAGGATATGTGCATTTGACACATGTGCTGAAAAATCCGATCTTACACATGGGGGTAGAAAAGTCAGTGCATCAACAATGATGAAAATAACATCAACAGTTACTTGACATCACTCTGTAAACAAACAGCGGAGATTTTTAGCAGTGTCAAACGCACAGAATGGTATGTGACAAAACGAATCACTCACGGGTAGCCTCTCCTGTTCAGATACGGAAATGTTGATGGAATTAAAGAAACATAATCATTCAGGTCACCAATTCCAACCCTCGGCATATATGTAACCGTTTTAATCAAAACCATAACAGAGCCTCGGTTCCGTTAAAAATAGTGGCTTGGAATTCCAAAATCTCCAATGGATACCCATAAAAGAATTTTCCAGTATTATTGCACAAACTTTTAATATTACATAGTTCACATACACACAGAAGTATGGAGTCCCATGTCATACCTTCATATAGAATATCTAAATAATAAGAATGATGCAAAGTTGTGGCTTCCAGATTTAAATGGTAAAATGTGTATATGAAGAAGGCAGTTATAACATTTTCACTTTCACACATTGATATTATGATGTCATTAATTAAGTGATTTCATACCGACCCTGTTATTGGTCCAAGGACTGTCTTGCTGACCCAAGGCCGAAGTCCGGTGGCCAATACAACAGTCCGAGATCCAGGGACTGTCTTGCTGACCCAAGGCTGAAGTCCGGTGGCCAATACGACAGTCCGAGGTCCAAGGACTGTCTTGCTGACCCAAGGCTGAAGTCCGGTGGCCAATACGACAGTCCGAGGTCCAAGGACTGTCTTGCTGACCCAAGGCTGAAGTCCGGTGGCCAATACGACAGTCCGAGGATCAATAACTCGGACAATTATATATGAAAACACTTTATTAACTTCCACTACTGTAAAAATTTATTTTTAATAAATTATTTTGTCATTATTTACATTAGCTTTAATTTCATTTATAGGTTGACAAGCAGGCGTGAACGACGTCAAGTCAAAAATGACGTCACTTAAAGCTCGTATTGGCCAGTTTTTTCATTCTGGCCTTGTTTTTTTCTTATTGGCCGACTTCCGGTTTGTATTGGCCATGTTCGCATTGTATTATGAGTCGAGTTTCTAGCAAAACATGGCTAATACAGTTTAGTTATATAATAATAAATGTAACAGATAGGTACATGCCAACTTACAACTGTTGTATGTCAAACTGGTTAACTATGTCACTGAGCCGCAGGAAACTACGCTGTATTGAAAGTCTGGGGAAATACGCATTAGCAGTTCTTATCACTTGAAAACATCATGACAAAATCAGAATTTTCGAGTTTAGTTTGTAAGCAAAAAAAAGATAAAATCTTTTATGAAACTGATTTGAGGCAAATGTGTTTTCAATGCACTTAATTTAACCTTACCGTATTCACAAAATATCAAATCTTGCGTAAATCAACTAATATTATTTTATATTATCTTCTAATTATTCTGTTTTTAATTTTGCTCATACCTGTAGCAGATATTACTTTAAATAAAAAAAAAAAAATGTTTATTTGTTACATTTATTAAATATATTGTCTATTTTTTATTAACAAATAAATGTGTTAAAACAAAATAGATACAGGTCATGCGAATCATTCCACTCGGGTCATGCAAATCAATTTATTTAGGTAACTATAAACTTTACTTATTTTACATCGATTACGAAACGAACTATACAGTGATATAAATCACTCTCGATGACGCGGAAGCCAGCTTTGTGTGGTCTTTATGTGCGAGGAATCTGGAGAACCCAATGAAAACCAACGTGTCCGTATGGATGACCACTGTACCTTCTCACAACGCTGAGACAGGGAAGTGAACCCGGGATGCATCGGTGAAAAGCGAGTACGCTACCGACTGCACTACAAGGACACCCAAAACCGGACTGATTTCAGTTTAGTGCTGATTCTTGTTACAACTGTTCATATTTACAGTGTAAGACATTTCTAGAGACAGAACTTTGTGAATCATTGCTTTATAAAAGTGTGAAGCTGAACAGCCAAAATATAATTAAATGCTACTTTTTCATTTCAAATACCGGTACTAGAAAATGTTTCCATGGAAGACATATAATCCAAACTTTTTATAGAAAACAGTCACACATATTTCAACGTTTAAATGGGACACTGTGTTTCCCCCGTCCTCTTTCTAGAAGAGCAACACAATAATGCGGAAAAGGTACGGCTCTGTTAACTTTTATAGATTAAAGCAATAGAAGGAAAAGCCAGACCGATGCATTGACACACAGCCTGATAAATGGACAAAGGCAACACTAAACATATCTTTCACATTCTAAGAAGAATGTTTTTACACAAAATAAATATATATCAAAACTCAAAACTTCAATGGACAAGCAAGCAAAACAAGTAATTAGAATGTGAAACTGGGTTCAAATACAGAACTACATCAAACGATGCAGACTAAAGTGTCAGGGCAAGGGAATTGTGTTATTTGGGTAGGGGCAAGGGAACTGTATTATTTGGGAAGGGGCAGGAAAGTTGTATTATTTGGGTAGGGGCAAGGGAACTGTATTATTTGGGTAGGGGCAAGGGAACTGTCATTTGGGTAGGGGCAACGAAATTATTATTTGGGTAGGGGCAAGGGAACTGTGTTATTTGGGTAGGGTCAAGGGAACTGTGTTATCTGGGTAGGGGCAAGGGAACTGTGTCATTTGGGTAGGGGCAAGGGAACTGTATTATTTGGGTAGGGGCAAGGGAACTGTATTATTTGGGTAGGGGCAGGAAAGTTGTATTATTTGGGTAGGGGCAAGGGAACTGTATTATTTGGGAAGGGGCAGGAAAGTTGTATTATTTGGGTAGGGGCAAGGGAACTGTATTATTTGGGTAGGGGCAAGGGAACTGTGTCATTTGGGTAGGGGCAACGAAATTATTACTTGGGTAGGGGCAAGGGAACTGTGTTATTTGGGTAGAGGCAAGGGAACTGTGTTATCTGGGTAGGGGCAAGGGAACTGTGTCATTTGGGTAGGGGCAAGGGAACTGTATTATTTGGGTAGGGGCAAGGGAACTGTATTATTTGGGTAGAGGCAAGATAACTGTATTATTTGGGTAGCGGCAAGGGAACTGTATTATTTGGGTAGGGGCAAGGGAACTGTATTATTTGGGTAGGGGCAAGGGAACTGTATTATTTGGGTAGAGGCAAGGGAACTGTGTTATTTGGGTAGCGGCAAGGGAACTGTATTATTTGGGTAGGGGCTAGGGAACTGTATTATTTGGGTAGGGGCAACGGAATTATTATTTAGGTAGGGGCAAGGGAACTGTATTATTTGGGTAGGGGCAAGGGAATTGTATTAATTGGGTAGGGGCAAGGTACTTGTGTTATTTGGGTAGAGGCAAGGGAACTGTATTATTTGGGTAGGGGCAAGGGAACTGTATTATTTGGGTAGGGGCAATGGAACTGTATTATTTGGGTAGGGGCAATGGAACTGTATTATTTGGGTAGGGGCAAGGGAACTGTATTATTAGGGTAGGGGCAAGGGAACTGTATCATTTGGGTAGAGGCAAGAGAACTGTATTATTTGGGTAGCGGCAAGGGAACTGTATTATTTGGGTAGGGGCAAGGGAACTGTATTATTTGGGTAGATGCAAGGGAACTGTATTATTTGGTTTGAGGCAAGGGAACTGTATTATTTGGGTAGGGGCAAGGGAACTGTATTATTTGGGTAGGGGCAAGGGAACTGTATTATTTGGGTAGAGGCAAGGGAACTGTGTTATTTGGGTAGCGGCAAGGGAACTGTATTATTTGGGTAGGGGCTAGGGAACTGTATTATTTGGGTAGGGGCAACGGAATTATTATTTAGGTAGGGGCAAGGGAACTGTATTATTTGGGTAGGGGCAAGGGAATTGTATTAATTGGGTAGGGGCAAGGTACTTGTGTTATTTGGGTAGAGGCAAGGGAACTGTATTATTTGGGTAGGGGCAAGGGAACTGTATTATTTGGGTAGGGGCAATGGAACTGTATTATTTGGGTAGGGGCAATGGAACTGTATTATTTGGGTAGGGGCAAGGGAACTGTATTATTAGGGTAGGGGCAAGGGAACTGTATCATTTGGGTAGAGGCAAGAGAACTGTATTATTTGGGTAGCGGCAAGGGAACTGTATTATTTGGGTAGGGGCAAGGGAACTGTATTATTTGGGTAGATGCAAGGGAACTGTATTATTTGGTTTGAGGCAAGGGAACTGTGTTATTTGGGTAGCGGCAAGGGAACTGTATTATTTGGGTAGGGGCAAGGGAACTGTATTATTTGGGTAGGGGCAAGGGAACTGTGTTATTTGGGTAGGGGCAAGGGAATTGTATTAATTGGGTAGGGGCAAGGTACTTGTGTTATTTAGGTAGAGGCAAGGGAACTGTATTATTTGGGTAGGGGCAAGGGAACTGTATTATTTGGGTAGGGGCAATGGAACTGTATTATTTGGGTAGGGGCAATGGAACTGTATTATTTGGGTAGGGGCAAGGGAACTGTATTATTTGGGTAGAGGCAAGAGAACTGTATTATTTGGGTAGCGGCAAGGGAACTGTATTATTTGGGTAGGGGCAAGGGAACTGTATTATTTGGGTAGGGGCAAGGGAACTGTATTATTTGGGTAGAGGCAAGAGAACTGTATTATTTGGGTAGGGGCAAGGGAACTGTATTATTTGGGTAGATGCAAGGGAACTGTATTATTTGGGTAGAGGCAAGGGAACTGTGTTATTTGGGTAGAGGCAAGGGAACTGTATTATTTGGGTAGATGCAAGGGAACTGTATTATTTGGGTAGAGGCAAGGGAACTGTGTTATTTGGGTAGAGGCAAGGGAACTGTATTATTTGGGTAGAAGCAAGGGAACTGTGTTATTTGGGTAGAGGCAAGGGAACTGTATTATTTGGGTAGAGGCAAGGGAACTGTGTTATTTGGGTAGAGGCAAGGGAACTGTATTATTTGGGTAGAGGCAAGGGAACTGTATTATTTGGGTAGAGGCAAGGGAACTGTATTATTTGGGTAGAGGCAAGGGAACTGTATTATTTGGGTAGGGGCAAGGGAACTGTATTATTTGGGTAGGGGCAAGGGAACTGTATTATTTGGGTAGATGCAAGGGAACTGTATTATTTGGGTAGAGGCAAGGGAACTGTGTTATTTGGGTAGAGGCAAGGGAACTGTATTATTTGGGTAGAGGCAAGGGAACTGTATTATTTAGGTAGGGGCAAGGAAACTGTGTTATTTGGGTAGAGGCAAGGGAACTGTATTATTTGGGTATTGGCAAGGGAACTGTATTATTTGGGTAGAGGCAAGGGAACTGTGTTATTTGGGTAGAGGCAAGGGAACTGTATTATTTGGGTAGAGGCAAGGGAACTGTATTATTTGGGTAGGGGCTAGGGAATTGTGTTATTTGGGTAGGGGCAAGGGAACTACGGTATTTGTATGGTATCACAGACACTGTTTAACTGGAAGCAAATCAAAGACATTGTTAACCAATCTGACATTAATTAGCAATACATGGTCCATGCTATCATCTAATAAAACAAGAGAACACCAAATTGAGCTTGTCTGTTTCTAATGTATATTTTCATGCCGTCAAGATATGCGAAAATGAAAAATGTTCAACAGACATAAAAAGGGACATAATTTTGTGATAAATCAACCTCGAGTTATCGTTTTGAAAAAATGTTTTATGCCTATTGAATACAGTAAAGTTCTGCTGAATACAAGTGACTTTAAAAGGACACACAGCAATCTTGCGGTATTTATAGACATTGAAATTTGTACCCTGGTTTACTAAAATGGCACTATTATTTTGAAGAGGCTCGTGAATATTTTAAATATCCGATGTAACAAATAGAAATTGTTAATTATTTTTGTAATGAAAACTTACCATAAACTTACCAAGAATGACGGAAATTAATATGATTTGCAAATGTTCAAATTGTGCAGTAAAACTAGCATAAAGCTGCATTCAATATCTCAACATTTATAAACAGACAAACTCAAATTAAATGTATTAACAAAAGAATCATGCTAGTGAACAGGATAAATATGATATTGGACCGAAGTGTAACAGATTTTGTTTGCCATTTTGTTATTAAACTAGAAATAACGATGTTAAAACTAGAAATGTTGGATGTCCGACTAATGACACAACTAAACGCAAAACTTCCAAATGTGTGACCTTGACCTTGTGGTCCCAGGTGATTAGAAATATGATGGAATGTTTTTGTACAAACCAAGTAAGCAACAAATAAAATATGAAAGTAATTTGTGAATGAAATTATCACATTATTATATTTAAGATATTAAAACCGGCTCCACTAAATATAAAATCGTCATCGATGAAAAATAAGAACCTATATATATTTGCATAACGAAACTACTACCTGGGTCTCTGGTATGGCAAACAAAATCTTTCTCTGGTATGGCAAACAAAATCTTTCCATTAAAGCAATGCCAAGACAAAACTATGCTTTCATTCTGCATTAAACCACACTGAACTCAGCCAGCAGCAGTCACATTGTCTCCACATGTAGGTAAACTGGCCTGCACCAGCAGCAGTCACATTGTCTCCACATGTAGGTAAACTGGCCTGCACTGCTTAACACAGATTAAAAAGTATGATTTATCTCCTGGCTCGCTCAATTTCATTTCATTCTCTTCATACATGCCAAGAGGTAAACGCGAAAATATTGTAACTATATATATATATATATATAAAGAACAGTATACAATAGTTTCGCGTTGACTCCCCAATGCCTACTTACTTGGACTTGTTGATGGAGCGTTTGAGGTCCTTCTGCAGACGTTGCACCTGATCCTCGGCTTCCTTGAACCGCTGTGTGGTATGCAGGTGCACCTGTTCGTTTTCCAGACGCTCTTGTTCCGCATCATTGACCTGGAAAATAATTTCATCTGTGTATAAGCATTTATTTATCCTCAGTGTACTGCAATGTGCATTTTAGTCTCATCAAAATTATTCTGACATATTTCGAGAATTAATCCAAACTTGGTTCTGGCTGGGATAGAATGCACAATCCCTAGATTACTACACTGAGGTGCTAAATTTTACACAACGACCCCACCTACAGATTCAGCTGCCTATAACAACATTTACATTACTTTCCATGTTGCTTCTGCAAATGGGAACTTGTTTCTACTGGCGAACTGTTTTGGAAAACTCATCTTGGATGACCTAGAAAAACATATTTTACCTAGGTAGTACAATAACAATGTCATGTTGGGGAAGATGATTTACGTTTCAAAGAGAGGAGATTTCAAACATTTTTTTTTTAAACAAAGGCGACCATTTTGGATTCCAACAACTATTTTAAACTTTGACGACCATCTTTTTTTCAGCAAATTGAGTTTAATCTAAGGCCAACCGGACCACCTGAAATGTTCATGTGAAGTTTTATGAAGATCACATGACTGTATTCTTTTTCTCAAATATAATTACCTACAGGTCACGTAACACTCACACCATCATGATATCTAGACTGAATCACTGACCTTGCCGGTGGCGTGGTTGAGCATCTCCTGCCATGCTGGGTCTGTCGAGTCCTCACGCTGCATGTAGCCCTGCTCAGCCAGCTGTACCATCTCCTTGGCAGCCTCGTGCATGCTGCACGCACGCTCAAACATGTATGCAGCCTTCTGGGTCTCAACATGTACCTGAATGAAGGAAAGTTTGCTAAGTTAAAAAGAGTTATCATAACCATCAGGGTTCATGCTATCGTGTACCTAACAAAAAACCATTAAATACAGGTAGTATAGTGAAAATGGGTGTGTCTTTAGTAGGAAAGTAAATGTTCCAAGAAAGTTGAATGTAAAAATAACTGCATTATCTACACTTTGCCTGGAAGGTCAAGATTATAACATCATTTGTTATATCACATTAAACTGTACTGTCCAAAATACAACTATATAACCAAAGTTAGAAGTCTCTAGTGGATACAGTTCCTGGGAAAATGACCTTTATAAATAAAACTTGAACTGTGACTTGTCCGTCGCAAAAGGCAATGGCGAGAGAAAAAAGAAATACCAGTATACCTCTTTTGCCCTATGCCTGGCCTCATAGTACGGCCTTGCTTTCTCAACACAGGAGCCCAACTTCTTGGCGAGGGTGTCCAATTTGTGCGTCGAGTCTGTCAATGCTCGTCTAAAACTTGCCCGGGCATCCTACAACAGAAGATTGAATTACATTTTAAAGTGCTATCCTGTTATTGGTTTGTTTCACATGTTAGGCCTAAAAAAAAAAAAATGTGTGTTTCTGGTTTCACCCTGTCAAAAAGTTAGGGTAGGTAGGTAGGAAAAAGTGTTTTTTTTTAAGATATTTTTTTATATATATATTGTTCGCATATATTATGCCATTTTTGTACTAAGGCAACTTCTTGATAACCTTTGCAAACAGTTTGGATCCAGATTAGATGTTTAACTACTCTGGCTAATAAAATTATCATTTGAATAAAAATATTTGTTGATTGATTGTAATAAAAAAAAAAAAAAAAAATTATATATTTTTTTTTTTTCGTTTAAATTATTTAGGGTCGGTGGTGAAAAAGTAGGGTCGGTCGGGAATCCGGAAACACACATATTATTTTGTTCGGCCTTAGATGTATAGATTGTTCAACTTTGAGACTATAACCATTTATAGACTGTTCAACTTTGAGTCTATAACCATTTATAGACTGTTCGACATTGAGACTATAACCATTTATAGACTGTTCACTTTGAGACTATAACCATTTATAGACTGTTCAACGTTGAGACTATAACCATTTATAGACTGTTCACTTTGAGACTATAACCATTTATAGACTGTTCAACTTTGAGTCTATAACCATTTATAGACTGTTCAACGTTGAGACTATAACCATTTATAGACTGTTCACTTTGAGACTATAACCATTTATAGACTGTTCAACTTTGAGTCTATAACCATTTATAGACTGTTCGACATTGAGACTATAACCATTTATAGACTGTTCAACGTTGAGACTATAACCATTTATAGACTGTTCACTTTGAGACTATAACCATTTATAGACTGTTCAACTTTGAGTCTATAACCATTTATAGACTGTTCAACGTTGAGACTATAACCATTTATAGACTGTTCAACTTTGAGTCTATAACCATTTATAGACTGTTCAACGTTGAGACTATAACCATTTATAGACTGTTCAACTTTGAGACTATAACCATTTATAGACTGTTCAACGTTGAGACTATAACCACTTGTAGACTGTTCAACTTTGAGACTATAACCATTTATAGACTGTTCAACGTTGAGACTATAACCACTTGTAGACTGTTCAACATTGAGACTATAACCACTTGTAGACTGTTCAACTTTGAGACTATAACCATTTATAGACTGTTCAACATTGAGACTATAACCATTTATAGACTGTTCAACTTTGAGACTATAACCATTTATAGACTGTTCAACATTGAGACTATAACCACTTGTAGACTGTTCAACATTGAGACTATAACCATTTATAGACTGTTCACTTTGAGACTATAACCATTTATAGACTGTTCAACTTTGAGACTATAACCATTTATAGACTGTTCACTTTGAGACTATAACCATTTATAGACTGTTCAACTTTGAGTCTATAACCATTTATAGACTGTTCACTTTGAGACTATAACCATTTATAGACTTTCAACGTTGAGACTATAACCATTTATAGACTGTTCAACTTTGAGACTATGTATAACCATTTATAGACTGTTCAACATTGAGACTATAACCATTTATAGACTGTTCAACTTTGAGACTATGTATAACCATTTATAGACTGTTCAACTTTGAGACTAACTTTGAGACTATAACCATGTATAGACTGTTCAACTTTGAGACTATAACCATTTATAGACTGTTCAACTTTGAGACTATAACCATGTATAGACTGTTCCAACTTTGAGACTATAACCTAAGGAGAAGAACATTTGCCAAATTGTCATCAATAACTCCATCCTTCTGCATAATCTGCAACTTTCTGATGCTATATAACCATTTCACTCCTATTAACCCAAAGTACTAAAAGGACAGCAGAGTCCATTTGAACAACATGGCAGGTAACAGTATTTATATACATATTGTTTTGGAATTAGTGTATGTTTTGCTGTCCTGATATTGGATATGTACAGGATATTCTATAAAACACAATAATTACATTTTCTATCTATAAAAAAATGCAACCAGTGCTGCTTCAGGATGAGATGGGGCCTACCATAAAAAAATATTTGTGTGCTGTTTCCGGACCCAGAATTTCATAAATGGGTAGGTAGGTGATTTTTATTTGTTTTGCCAAGGACAGTAAACACTTAAGAAATTAAAGAAAAATATACTAAAGATAGCCACAACAAAACAATGTCAAAAGAATTGCTATAAAACATTTTGGGCAGGGTCCTTTTTCGAGAGGATAGGTAGGGAAACAGCAAACCAACAATTGTTTATGGTAGGCCATATCTTATCCTGAAGCAGAACTCTGATTAATTTGGTGATGCATATAATGTGTGTGCACATCTTGGTATCATCTAATTTCTAAAGCACTATGTTGCTCAGCAGGTAAATATACATACATTATTTTACTTATTAAACTTACATCAAGTTCCAACTCTAATCTGTTGATCTCCTCAGAGGCTCGATTTAATCTTTCCAGCTCAACCTGTAATATTAATAGAAGAAATGTACTGAAAAAGCCATTTTCCTGATTTCTATGGATCTGCACGTTCTATTAACAAACAAATTTAACTAAACCTACTATACAATATAGAGGTAATGATATCTTGATTGTGGGTATGACATATAGTCAGAACCCGTGAAGACTCCCTAGCCTGGTCATTTTGTGGTAAAAGCACGATAACTGTCTAATTTGTGGAAAAAAGTATTGAAAGATTAATTGTTAAAAATGGTATTAAACTCAAACAAATATACAATTATTCCGCATAATATGATACACTTTAGATAAACTTTCTTCTACAAATGTATTAAAAGCAATATTTAGAAAGTAATAGGGGGAAATGTTTACTTTTTTTTTTTTAAAAATAAATGAAAAAAATCAGCCACAATTGTGGGTGAAAAAAAATAAATGACCAATTTTGAATGCCAGATTGCTAAAATCTAAGATTGAAGGGACGTTATTTTCGACAAACCACTTATTCCTTGGTAAAACAACAGGGCTTTTTTTTTATTGCCCTTTGTAATTTTATACTTCGAATTTTTGTCTGGAGCATATCGGTACATTCAAAACTACTGATGGGACTGCAATGAAACTTCACACAATGAGAGGAAGTGCAGAGTGCAAGAATCATAACTATGTCTTCATTCAAATTAGAGTAACTGCCCTTTGTAATTTTATACTTGGATTTCTTGTCTGGAGCATAACTTCAAAACTACTTTCAATGGGACTGCAAACTGAAAACTGCTGGGTGATACTTTATTTCTATTTTTTTTATTTTGCATTTCATTATCTACTGTATATATACAAACAATAGATGAAAACAAATAACAGCATATGCATTGGGCCATAATAAATTAATTGCTAAATTAACATCCCCGCCCTTCCCCGTTTTTTATGCCGCTCTGGCTTTTACAGATTTTGCAAATTTTGAGAGCCATGTTTAAACCTGTCCTCTAAAAAGCGGAAACATAATAACCGGTGTTGAGGTAAAAACATTCTTCACAAAACGATGCATAATTGGCAAATTAAATGGGGCAGACATGGTGTTTGCTATCACTAGATCGGTAGAGGGTGTTGCAGTTATGGAAGACTAGTTTAGTTGTAATCTTGAGGAGGATATAACATTGTTACTACACATTTTTACCGAACGCATTGATCAAAAAGTGCCGATCTCGTCAAATACTTTTCAGTTTTCCGGCCATATTTCAATAAATCTTGGTGTGTGTCGAGATGTTAGATTCAATTTTATTGGTTAGTTGCATGATCATAACCCTGCCTTGATCTATTTGATCGTAAACAAATTCAGTAGAAATATCGCCAATTACAAAAACAATTCCATGCATTAATTAGATTTGAATGCCAAAATGTCCGTCTTATCAAACAATTACTATAATCCCTTCCCAGCGACATCTACGCCTGTCTGAGACATCAACAAAAGGTCCATTATATGGTTGCTTTCACTTCGTTCGAGTGCGAAAAAAAAGCGAAATGGTAAATTTGAAGGCGACTTAAAACTTCACCTTGGGCTGAAAAAAACAAGAAGTGACACAGAAAAGGGAGTCTTTGTAGATTGTGTCACCAGCAAGTTTGAACACTGATAGCCTATATCTCACTCCATCCGTAATAATTTTACTTACGAGGTTTAGTGGTTTCTCCTAATATCGCGGGTTCTTTAATATCGCGGTAAACACTATTTTTGATGACATCACCCTCAAGCGCCACCTACCTGTGATCAAAATCTCACAATTCATACACGAAGGTGACGCTAATGTTTACAAATACATATCGGCAAAATATCGCAAGGCCTGGTAATTACAATTAATTTTCCATATAAATACATAAAAACATCACAATGTGTAAATTTCCCCCACCCCCTTACCAACAAAAGAACCCATATCACTTCGTAAAATAAGTTTATAAACGTTGGGCTCCATCAAATCTTCATCTGCTTGATGATATTTATGAATGAACTTGTTGTGGTCAAGTGACGACGCTATAATGTTGCGAACAGGGCACTTGCCAACAGCGCCAATAAATTAAGGGGAACTAATAAAAAGCCCTGCTATGCCTTTTCCTACGGAGTCCCCAAATTGATTTGTAGGCGCACATATTGAGGGGGTGCTAGACACTTTGTTTTGTTTCTTTGGAAAAAGTGACTTCTGTTCACATTGGGCACACCTTAAGTACTGCTGTAATGTTACAGTTTTGAGGCGTGACTCTGTTTTCAGATATCCACACTGCCTTACAAAGGTCTAACTGCTAAAAGTAAAGAAAACAAGAGTGTTGAGTGATGAATTGACGTAACTTGCGTGATTATTAAAAGAAACTGTTGAATTTCAGCATATAATTGTAGTTTTATTTGTAGATATATCCCATTTATTTTATTTAGATTTTTTTGCAATCAATAAACTATAGTCAGGGCCTCCACTGTTTACCGCGATATTAGAGTACTCTCCCCTAACAACAATAAAAACATAGCTGTCGATATCGGATAAAATTATTTCAATATTTGATCCAGCTAATGTTTGAATACTATGTACACATACAAATGAGATGTTTGTGAACGTAACCAGGACAGAAATAATTTTAGATAAATGTTGTATTATAATTATTTAAACTGCAAACAGTAAGTACCGCGATATTAGGGAACACCATCCTTCCAGCTAACAAAATTCAAAAGCACAGCATCTTTAGTTTAGGTGTCAGTCAGTTTGGGTATGTATTATCCTTTTTTACTGTGCATTTATGTTTTTATTGAGTAAAACCACTTTTTTGGTGCTTATGTCTCTATATTTATTATTAGCTATGAATCATTGTCATTGAATGATATAAACTAAAAGGGGAAAAAGTAAACAATTATTATTAACAAAGAAAAATAACACAAAGTCATGTTGACCTAAATGTTCGTCAGACACGAAAATCAATTAATTTGATAAATCATAACCAAACAAATACAAAAAGATTACTATGTCAACCTGAACTCTAGGATCAAGCGCCTCATCTTCAATTTCTTCATAACAAGAAGGCGATAGCCGACCTTCTAAGTCGGCCATCTTCCTTCAAATTAAGCTTTAATCTCTAACTCATAAAAACATTAATATCGATATTCCACAATTTTTACATTAAGGCCGCCTATCAAAGATCTGACTAAATTTAATATTAACAAGTTATTAACATCCAGGTTAATTTGAATAGAAGAAAACAATGTTGTTATTTTCAAAATAATCTTTAAAAATTTGACGGTGTGGCTGAATTTCTTCCCCGATCCATTAATCCTAACTGAGGCCCGTCTTCTATTGTCGCGTGGTGCGTAAATTGGCCCATTTAACGTAACGTTACATTTAGATGAAGAAACAAGAGGCCCAAGAGGGCCTGGGCCTGTGGACGCTCTACTGGCTAACATGGCTCTTATAACATCAATGAAGCGAGTGACTGCCATTTACGTTTTTTTGAAAGTTTCGGGCAAAAAAAAGCTTTTTGACTAAATCAAGGGCCATAACTAAAGAATCTGGTAACGTTTGGTAAAGATGAGATGAAAAATGAAGGCCATACCGTATTAACGAGGCAAAATATAGCATTTTTAACTAAATCAAGGGCCATAACTCCACTGTTACTAGTCCGATATGGCTGGTTTTCGAACTTGCCCGAGCGTTCATTGATATTAACAATCTGGTAAAGGTTGGTAAAGATAGGATGACAAATGAAGGCCCTATTGTCTTAACGAGGCAAACTATAGCATTTTTAACTAAATCAAGGGCCATAACTCCGCTGTTACTGGTCTCATCTGACTGGTTTTCGAATTTGTCCGAGCTTTCATTGATATTAACAACTATCGTCTTAGCGAGGCAAAATATAGCATTCTGAACTAAATCAAGGGCCATAACTCCGCTGTTACTAGTCCGATATGAATGGTTTTCGAACTTGTCCGAGCTTTCATTGATATTAACAATCTGATAAAGTTTGGTAAAGATCGGATGAACAATGAAGCCCCTATCATCTTAACGAGGCAAAATATAGCATTTTTAACTAAATCAAGGCCCATAACTCCGCTGTTGGCTTGTTTTCGAACTTGTTCGAGCTTTCAATGGCATTAGCAATCTGATAATGTTTGGTAAAGATCGGATGAACAATGAAGCTCCTATCGTCTTAAAGAGGCACTACCTATATCTACGCGATTTTTAATGTAAAATATTATATACTCAATATTACTGCATTTATATGTATACAAAGCTATTTTATGAGTATTCTAAGAAGAAACATGGTTCGTATTCCAGTTCTGTAAATTATTATTTATGATCAAAACAATATCTTGAATAAAATGCTGCCCAGCCTTTTATTCCTGCCGGAGAACTACGAGTTTTTACGATTTTCTCGGACATGCGCAATGCGATTACAAACTAATCGGCGCAGTTCCGATAGCAAACGAATCGATCGGAACTCTTCGCTAATCAGACGAGGTAGTTCCGATTGTAAACGAATAAGATCGGAAAATCTCCGCAATCGGCTTGTCTAAAACAATTACGAATACAATTTCAAAAATCCGATATTTTCATTTCTGTTTTTCCCCAGCAAAACGCATATTGCATTGGGTGAAATTATTGCCATTTACCTTTTTCATAGTCCTCTTTATAATTAAGTAAAGTTTATATCAATTGGTGGACAAAAAGATATAGGTAGAGCCTCGAGGCAAAATATAGCGTTTTTAACTAATTCAAGGGCCATAACTCCGCTGTTGCTGTTTCGATCTGGCTGGTTTTCGAATTTATCTGAGCTTTCATTAATATTAACAATCTGGTAAAGTTTGGTAAAGATCGGATGAAAAATGAAGGCCTTATTGTCTTAACGAGGCAAACTATAGCATTTTTAACTAAATCAAGGGCCATAACTCCGCTGTTACTGGTCTCATCTGACTGGTTTTCGATTTGTCCGAGCTTTCATTGACATTAACCATCTGTTTAATTTTGGTAAAGATCGGATGAAAAACGAAGGCCCTATCGTCTTAACGAGGTAAAAGACGACGGACGACGGACGACAGACGACAGACGACGGACACCACACCATCCCATAAGCTCTGCTGGCCCTTGGCCAATAGAGCTAAAAACATAGGCCTACTGTGTTTCAGTTCAGAAATTTAAGCATGATTTAATTAATGTATGGAATAGTAACTTGTGTATGATTTTTGACTTGGTTCCGCAATTTTTTGGAAACGTATAAATACTACAGTGCATTGGGGAGTATAGATCATCGGTAGTTAAGAATTCAATTTTCTCAGCTCATATATTTTAGATTATTTTTAAAATGTTCTAGACTTGAAGACAGCTGCTTGAAGATATATCATATAAGCATATATTCATGCAGCGGTGAAATGATTTGGTGTATTTTTTTCTCAGAAAAAATGATTTTTTTCTACCCCGTGTTGTTTAAACGAAAAAATCATACTGTCACATTAGTATATAATAGAGCATGAGTTTTGCACGTGTACGGGGAGATAATGCACGAGCGTTAGCGAGTGCCTTATCGTCCGTACACGTGTAAGATTCATGCTCTATTGTATTTGTACCACATGCTGTGTATATCCTCGGGTATTACACGATGCATAGTGTGTATTTAGGATATTGTGGTACAAAATTGAGATATAGATATTTGCTGTTATAATAAATGGTAGGGACAAACAAGTCAAAATGTAATCATCAAAGAAGTCACAGACCTAATAACAAATAGATTGTACAATATGAAAATTATCTAAATAAGACGTGTCACAGTGCGAACATTTCACAAAATATCTCCCAACTTCAAACACACATTTCATGAAGAGCTTTATAGATACAAGTTTCATTCATGTCAAATCCCATCACAAATTTATTTTTCTTTACAATGATAGTTTTTTGCTTTCTCTTACATTTAGAGCAAAAAAAGGAGTTTGACGGAAACTTTGACTATGTCAAAACCTTGATTTTTAAGAGAAAAGCGAAACATTATGACATTTTTAACTTTAAACATCTTTTTATACAATTTCTTAATTTCAAAATAAACATAAATTATTATAATCCCGTTTTGCTATTCACTATGAACCTTTTGAATGTATTCTCATCAAAATCAATGAATAATTGAGAGAGAAGATAGAAGGAAAAGTTAAGGTGCCACGTGATATTTTGGTTGCTTCATTGGTTAAGATAGGACGTTTCCTATCTGTTTGTTAATAATTCTGTGAATATGTTAACTTGTTAAAGTTTTGCACTTCTAGGGTGACAATGAAATTATGTAAATATTGGTGCAAAAACACAAAATTAAATAATTCACAGTTACAGGACAATAATTTCAGAAATTGTGGCAATGTATATACTTTACATATTAACAACTTTATTATCGAAAAATAATCAATCTTTGAGAGAAAAAAACACCTCGTGCTTCGAACTGAAAACGCACATAAACACAATAAATCACATGTAGAAAACAAAGCGGGTGGGAGTTTGGGCGCGATGTGCATGCCACCATGCCTTTATAAAAAGGGATTTGCCTCGGTTGAATTTAGGGCTGTCATTTTAAATTTAGACGTTTAATCCAATTGATTCTATCACCCCCCCCCCCCCACCCCACCGCCACCCCCACCCCACTCAACCCCACAACCCACAGTATTATAGTAGATATTTCCAGAGACGTAATAAATCACTGATGTTTCCTTCTTGTATTTGTTTAACCTTTTCTTGCGTTTTCATTAAATACTTTGCTGCACTGGCACCTGTTTGCACTTTTTTTTTTAGAAATTTCAATTGCTTTACTAATGTCTCTGTTGGCTCTGCTAACTGGCGTATGTGTATATTTTATACGAGAACAGTATAAAACAGACCGCAATATTTCCGTGTGTACCTTAACAGACTGTGACCTTAAAATGATGTGTGTTTTCTTGACGAATGCCTTTCACCGAGCAGCCACATTTTCTTTTCTTTTTTTCAATTTCGAGTTCTGACACAAACACAAAATTGGCCCAAATATAATCTGTATATACGATATGAATGACCTTCAGTGTGACCTTTACTTTGAAGATACTGACATGCGTGTTGGGTTCTACATGTACATCAGCTCGATGAGATGATGAGTAAATGTGTCGAGTTATTTTGAATTCCTTCCATGCGTACAAGAGTTATGAGCGGACACGAAATGGAATTTACTACTGTCTACAGGCATGTAAGAAGTGAATGACCTCAGTGACAGTGACCTTGAAGATACTGACATGGGTGTTGGGTTTTATACATCGTCTTGATGAGATGAGTAAATGTGCCAAATTATTCAGCAAACCTTCCATGCGTGCAAGTGTTATGGAACGGACATGGCATATGCCTTACTATATATAGGCATACACGAGGTGAAAGAATTTCAGAGTGACCCTGACCTTAAAGATACTGACATGGATGTTGCGTTCTGCACATACTCTTGATGAGATGAGTAAATATGCCAAGTTATTCTGAATTCCATCAATGCAAGCAAGAGTTAATGGAGGAGACACAAACTAAACCTTAAATTAATACTATAGCATATAATAAATGAATGACCTTCAAAGTGACCTTGACCCTGAAGATACTGACATGGGCAGTTTGATAAATAATGGTTATTTTTTTTAAAATTTAATAAAACTTTCATTTTGACTTTTACATGTTTTAGGTGAACATTTGTTGCTTCTGATGAAGTGTCCTGATAGTACAATGTTTGTTTAGGAATTTAAAAAATATAAATTGTCAAATAAAAAAAAGAGCATAATTTTGTCCCTCACAGTGTCGAGTGTAAGAGTTTAGAGTGACATTTATTACAAACATGTAAATTCAACATGATGGTGAACAAAAGATAACAAAATCATGATAAAAAGTTGTTGAATAGTAATCCTTATTGCTATGACTAGCTTAATATATATTCCTAAAGTAAAGTAAAATTAGATCAATTTATCCTCAAATGAGGTATACTGTGGAAAAGATGCGTATAAACAACTAAAGGAAATGTCTTAACATAATCGGGATATGGAACGAACCCTATGTGTACTGTAACAGGGTTAAGCAAATGCAGAGGAAAATCAGTGGACTCATCGGGGATTCGAACACGGATCGCAATGTGAGGCAAACGTTCTACCTAGTCACCACAGTCATAAACCACCAGCTGAGGCCTACTCAGTACTGCATACTCAGTCTTGGTAATATTTTTTTTTTCACCGATAAATATCGATATATCCAACGGCAACAACGACATCAATTTAATCTGAATAATACAAGCACAACAAATACTTCTATGATGAGAAAGTAGTAAAGTACGTATACCCATGTCTTCCTCTCAGGCCTACTACACAGTGAGTCTAAAAATTGCAAAGTATGCTACGATTTTTTTATGTTGGCTATACCTCTGGTATGGCTATACCTCTGGTATATGTTCACTGCTTTTATATTGTTGCTAACTGAAACATAAACTTAAGCAAAAGAAAAAAACGTAACACTGACCACCAGCATGTCCTCATATTAAATAAAAGTTAGCTATACAGACGATTACCGTGTAATTTAAATAAATTTAAATTAACGCCAAACATTTTAATTTTTTTTATACTGACTGAGTACAGAATTTGAGTTAACAACCTTTGTACGCATTCGCCTACTGAATGTAGATCTAAACATCTCGGAAATTATACCAAAATATCCGGATGATGGTGGTTGCATACCTAAAACTCGCATTCGCACTATCGCAAAGAATGAAGTTGCACAGCACTTTAGTTAATTATTTTCATGGAGTTAACTATTGTATCAACTACTGATATTTATTTCACCGAAAAGTCATGATTTTTCACCCATAGAAATATAATTAATAAAATTTCACAAGTTACGTCACGGTATTCTGAAAGTAAATTACACGGTAACCGTGTACATAGTCCTGCCTCTCATTAACCTGGGCAAAACTTACCTGTTCACCGTTAATCAACTAGGAAGTGACCGATTTCTTAAAAGCGATAAGATATTGAAGTGACAGGTAAGATCCTAAGTAAATAAATAACGATAATCTGGTTGTCTAAGGTCTATTTATAGAATAATGTACTAGCTGTAATAGTTTAATGTATGTCATAGTTATACTTAAATATGTGGTCAGAGATAATTTTAGATCTAATACTGCAGCGGTTTCTGACCCTCCACACCTGTACTCAGTCTCAGCATCTAAACAAAAAAAAGAAAAAGGTGAACCAAAATAACGCTAAGCTATGTAGTACCGGTGGTGATATCCTTATACATGTATACGAGCAATTAACAAATGGCAATAACCAATCAGTAATTAAATAACAAATAATGAGCAATCAAATAATTAAAAAACTTCCGGGATTTTTTTCGCCCTTTTGGGAATGGTACCGGTACCCTTCAGTTTTACCTTGAATTGGGAATTTTTCTCTATCAGCAGTATTTGACGTCTGGTGTGGATTTTTTTTACATTACGGACATTTGTAGATGCACACGTGACGTCTCATTGCGTTTGACCAAAAAAACGTGTGGACAATTTCAGACTGTGTATTGTTTCTTGTATGATGTCACTGCACTGACACCTGTGTTTTGCCTTTCAAACAATGCATAGTACCTAGATTTAACTAATGCATATCAAAATGTTTTTTGGATTAAAATTTTAATGTGAAATGGATAACAAATGATTATTCTTCACTTTAGGTAAGTTGTACACTTATAAAATTCAGTGTATCAGTTTAAATGGACTGTTTATGTCAAGCGCAGAGAATCTCTGCGGAAATTCCACACATAAAAAGTCAAACTCGTATCAAAAATCATCTCATCGTTTGTAGACGTGTATTTTATGCACTATATCTAGTGTTGCCCCCAGCCCTAAAAAAGGGCAGGGTAAATCCAAAAAAAGGGCATTTTTAACGCGCAAAACAAGTAAAAAAAATCTTTGTAACTTAATTTCCTTTTTATGGTATGTTTGAGTATGAGTTGTCATCATTCTTTTATATCTACTTCTGTGTATTGGGTGAATACAAATAAAATAAAAAATTATTTAGTTTGATGTGGTGGTATTATTACACAATGTTCATTGTATAACTTCACTTGTATAACTTAACTTGCAGTCATTTGAGCAAAATTACCATACATCAAACTAAGGCCATAATAAATTAATTGCTAGATTCTCATCCCCACCCGCCCCCGTTTTTTTATGCCACCCCGGTAATTTTTATTTCTTCAAAAAAAAAAAAATACTAAAAAATTTGCTGAAAGTATGAAACACTATTAAAAATGTGTTTTCAATCTTGGAAGTACCACCACCCACCAACCCCACGCCCCTATTTTGAAATAAATTTGGATGAGAAACTAGCAATTTATTATGACCTAATTAAAGTTTTATTATTATTATTATATTCTTTTAACAGTGTTCTAAGTATTCATTGTAGTCTTGCTAAATGGTTTGAGTATGAGTTTTCATCAATCTTCTATATCTACTTTTGTGTATAATAATAAACCATAATTGACTCAATCGCTAATTAAGTTCCACAAACTTTTACAAACATCAAATATTCCATTCATTAAAAAACAGACAACAACATTTATTCTTTTCTGCAGATCGCGAAAATTAGCGTACAAAAGAAACCAACAATGGCACAATATAATTACTTCAGTCATTAATTGCCAATCTTCGGAGGAGTACCTATCTTTTATCATCTCATCAACTCATCAAAGAGCCGATTATAATGCTGCAGATAATTGTCCGTAATCCGATAATTACATCTACTATTACTGAGTACTATGACAAAGTCGTTGGTTACCGCAATCCATTACGCCGATTATACTAACAGTGTGTATTCACGGGAACCAATGCTTATCACAAGTGTTACGCGTGATCAGTTACCTGTAGACTGGAAATACCCCTTGGCTAAATCTGGTGATAATGTCGGTTTAAAGGTCACACACGTGTCAAAGTGTGTTTGTGTATTGTCGCGAGCAGTTTTAGAAAGGGCACTGCGGGGCGGCATGTAATTAATGCGTGGCGGTATGTAAAGACTGCATGGCGGGGCGAAAAAAGGGCGTGCCGCCCTGCCATTCCGCATTCTCACTCTGCTATACAGACTACAAGCAAGGCCCAACTAATTATCAACATTGAGGGCCCACCCACCCTGGATGATGAGAAGGCAGAAGAACTGTGCAACGTATTTTGTGATGCCAAACATAGAAGGATTGCCGTTGTGTCTTTGGCATCATTAAATTCATTTTGAATTGAATTGTTTTAGTTGTATAGTTTTCCCATTTCAGAAAAAAAAATGCGTAGAATTTTCCCAATTTGGGCCAGGGTCCTTTTCCCAAAGTATCTGGAAAAGCCCCTGCCTTTTAATTGATTCATTTTATGGCAAATTCCGGTTGTTCTGACGGATGAAAAAAAGAAAAGTTGGAAAAAATAACTTTTTGACTTAAACTATATTACTGGTTGAAGTCTTCAAGGGTCTTCCACAGGGAATTCAAGAACATATTCCTCTATCCCTTAATTTTAAATCTAATTTTGCCCTACTCCTTAATTGACCCCCTATAAATAGATCCTTGTAGGCTATATATACTTCTTAAAAATCTTTTCATTACACTTGAAAGATTCTTCAAATTGCTTCTGAACAGATCATGATCCCTAAAAATATTGGTCACCAGAAGGGTAACTCCCTCCCACACCCACCCTAGGCCAAATAAAAAAATAGGTGTGGTTCAGGTAAACCGACCGACCCTATTTTAAGGGGCCGACCCTAAAACTTTTTATGCAGAAATAAACAATAATTTTTTGTTTGTTGATAATGCAAAGAATCGAATTCAAGGTGTAGTAATTAACATAATAAATTCATTATCAGAATTGAATTTATTATTGAGAAAAGAAAAGCCTATCTTCCTACCCTATTTTTTTGCCAGTGTTACCTGAACCACACCTATTTTTTTGTTTTGCCCTATGATATTCAAATTTAATTTCCCCTATCCCTTTAAATTATTTCTGTGGAAGTCCCTACCTAACTACATTACTTTAATGCAATGTTAAATGAAGTTTAAGTTATCTGTGTCTCATTGGGTAAAAATTAGTGATAAATATATTTTGATGTGACCTTTTCCTTAGAAGGTACTTTATATCAATTGATCACAATCAGCTCAATATCTCCCAATCAGTGCAGTTTTTGGTCTGAACTATTTTCTACTCATGTTTATCTCATTATGCAAGAATGCAATGAATTACCTGTCAGCCAGGTGATAATCACACCTTCATCCATGTTTACCTTGTAATAATAATTGATAATTATACAGATTATATATACCATGAACCAGATGAGTCGACTGTTGGAGGCAGGGCCATAGCTGTATCTGAAATGATGTTTAGGCTAAATGGTTTTATCAAGGGCTAATGTGCATGGTTCTGAGGCATGCTACTCAGATATTTAAAAAAAAGAAGACAGAATGCAAATCAAGGGTTGTTATGTTCATTTGGGGTTGGCGTGGCGCAGTCGGTAGCGCGGCGGATTTATAACAGGAGGCCCCGGCCCCTGCGAAACCTGACCTTTGTCAACCATAGTCAAGCTCTGCCAACCACGGCAAATTGGTAATCGGAGGCCCCGGTTCAATCCTCCGTGGCGCCACTAAGTTTCGTCGGTGTGTTCTTGGGCAAGACACTTTCCCTTAGCCTCGTCCATTGGATGGGGACGTAAACCTGGTGATCCCATGTATCGGTCTATCCTTCGAGCACATTAAAGTATTTGATAATAAGAGTAGGGCACGGTTTCCGGAATCCTATGTATACTCCATTCAGTTGAATTCAATTATGTTCATTTAAATACAGAAGTGAAGGCATGTGTATACAGTGCCTGAAGGCAGATACGCCAGTGAAGAGGCCATGCTTACGGCTTTGAGCTTTACGTCTCAAAACACAGTTAATTTTACCTAGCTCTGCATATGTAGCAGGACCCCCAGGCTCTGGACCACTGTAGAACTTAATGAATTTTCTTAAAAATATTTTCTTTGTGAAACTTGATGTCTGTTGCGCGAATTATCCAGCAAAAAACACGGGGTTGACAAATTTGCTTTTTTTTTATATCAATAGTTTGAAGAGACCCTCTTGAATTTGTCCATTTCACTGACATTTTCAAATATATCACTACCCATTATTAGATTCTCAGATGTGGGCTCAGAAACATTCAGACATATCCTAACCTGTATGAAATCATGAACTTGTCCCATTCGTGTCACCTGCAACAAAAAAAGAGAACATATTTGCACATTTTAAGAAATAAACAAGAACCGAATAACACAGATCTTTTTTTTAAGCTCCAGAAAGTTCCTACCGTGACTGGCAAGGGAAATAACTGTTTAGTGAGACCTTTAGAGCTGTAGACCTCTGCCCTGTATCGGTTCACTACCTGACAAAGACGAGTCTGATATGAAATTGTCTGCCTTTGTCTCTTCTCCTTCTGAGGTTGCTGATCCAATATAAAAAAAACATTTCATTTCGTAACCCTTTCATTGATTGATAGACCATTGTTTATACTACCTTTTTTCAGTCATTACCTACACTCACCTCTTACATAAGTATTGATTTATTTTGATATTTATATAATGAAGGACAGTCAATAAATCGATCCATTTTTTATTTTCCCATTTCTGAAATAAGATACAATTTATAGACAAGGAAAAATGAAAGAGAGAAAATAATGCAATGCTAACACTGACTCTGTAAGGGTCTTAATCCGCATGATTTTAAAAAATTTCATAATTCGTTTCCATGTTGCATTGAGGTTAGGATTAATTTTTTCTGTATATTAAAGACACATTTCCCAACGCTACTTGGTCATTGAAAAAGCATGGGAAGCTTGAATATTTACAGCCAGCACGCTTCATGGCTGATCAACTCCGGTATATAAATTGAGGCCCGCTCTTAGTTTTTTATTTGTATAGCATTGCTATATTGGGGGTAAGAATAGCTTAACAAGACTTTGTAATTTACTTTAATGAAGAAATATATGTTCATAATTTAGCTTTTGAATACAATATTTATCTGGTATTTCTTAATTGTTTTTAGACCAAAAATCAGAGCACAACACAATAAATATACAACATTCTTTAATGTGTTATTATGTGTACTGGTCACAAATGCTTTATTGGGTGGGCCTCATAATATGTCTTTAAGCTTATGATGTCAGGGGATTAGTGCTGAAGGAAGTGTTTCTTAATTGCTGATTCTGTTGCACGCATTCTTTATTCTTCCAGTACAGCAGAGTATTTTATCCTGTAAAATTCTTAAATGTGTGGTGGTGGAATTAGTTCTTTTAAAAATATCATTTCCTATAAAATATGTTGTGAAAAGTCACATTTTATCTATGTTATTTAATCTGTTAATACCTGATAATGTTGTTCATGATATATAGTTATCTCTTTTCTTTGCTAAATGCAAATTGCCATTGGCATGATTGGCAGATTTTATGAACCTGTATACAATGTTAAGCATGTAAAAACGTTTTGGAATGCCCTTGGGCTAGTGGACATCTGCAAGATTGCGATTTTCACAATTTGTGTGATCCTATCTTGGCTCCTAATTGTTCAGTTTTCAAGTTCATTTAGTATGTCAATGATAAAAAGTATAAGAGGTAAAATATTGGCCGTATTAGGCCAGCTGGTCTGGTGGTCGTCTGGTCGGTACAGAATATAAAAGTATAAGAGCTACAAGCTACAGATCAGGGTGCCTAGTTTAAAGCTTGATAAATACTTCAGAATACTATCCCGTCTTCTTTTGATGGCGTCAGCACTTCTTTTGATGAAGTCAGGGTATATTTGAACAGAAAAAAATGGGGAAAAATGGAGAAAAATAAGGTAAATTAATTGATTTAACGATCAACATGATAAATAGAATATCATGTTAGTGCCTGATCGTATCCAGTTTATCAGTCGAGGCTGAGAAAAAATGAAGCAGCCTCGGGCTTCGTTTTTTTTGTGCTAAACCTGATAAACTGGATACGATCAGGCACTTACATGATATTCTCTATTTATATAGTATTATATATAACATAAAATACTTATAAGTATTTTTTAATTTTTAATAAATTACCTAAGCACTTCATTCTATCATGTTTTATTTTGTCTTATGTTTTGTTATAGGGACACATGCAAACAAATCAAGATTGCCGTATGTCCCATAATTCAAGGTTTTCCTCAAAAAGCTATAGTCATGCCTTCCGTATTTCCTCTATTAGTAGCGCCTTCCCTAACAGAAGCGCCCCGTCTGTTTTAAGAAACCTTACCTTCTTCAAAAGTTCCTGAAAAACGCACGCTTTTTTCGTCTTTTACCGCTAATGAATTTGAATTATGGGAGTTTTTTTACCATGACACCGGTATAAACTATGACTTAAACCTTAAAGCGCTATCATCATCAATACAAATTACCGCTTTTATTTATCTCCTTTCTTTCAATTTATTATTTAGTTTATCTTTTATTATTATTTAATTCATACGCAACCAACCCGTGTTGTAATCGTCAAGTTCAACGGATATTGTATAATACAGATGCAGAGTGATGACAGTGATATACTCAGTATATTGTCGGGTTTCGGTTTAGTCAATACCGATATCACAGTAAAAGATCCCCGTACAGTAATTCTATAAGGAAACAGTCGGGAAAGGAGGTGAAATATATTGAAAATTTGAACCATGAAAGTAGCGCCCACTTTGCACTTTGCATAACGCCCGGGCTCTACTATTAGAGAAAATAAGTTATTCAAACCAAATTACGTGAACCTTGATAATGCCCATGGTAATTAATACACCGGCCGCAGGTAATGCCCTTTAAACTCTTACGCACGTCATGATGTCATTTCAGACAGGCTTATAAAACAACAGCGAGAAAACTCGCTCGTAAACCTGTCACTGATGACAATATACACCTGTTAGTAATAATAGTAATTAATAAGACTTTGGATTATTTTTTAGTTCAATTCTTTCAGACAAACATAAATTATTTATCATCTAACTAATTTATAACCTTCTCATTTATAAAAAATAACAAACAATTGTATAGGAGTGGTTATGTACAGGTAATACACTTATATTTATTTTTAGCTCTACTGGCCAAAGCGAGCTTATGGGATCGCTTTTCGTCGGTCATCTGTCTGTCTGTCTGTCCATCTGTTAGCAATTTTATAAAATCTACATCTCCTCTGAAACCGCTTGAAGGATTTTGATGAAACTTCATCACAATGTTACTTGGGAAGGTCCGTCTCAGATTTATGTTTTTCATGGCCGCCGGTCATCCAAGATGGCCGCCATGGCTAAAACTAGGTCAAATTTAAGGCGACTCAAAGTTTACATAAGAGTTATATAGGAAAAGGCTAAAAATGACATCTTCTTTGAAACCACTTGAAGGATTTTGATGAAACTTCATTACAATGATCTTTAGGATAGTCCCCCTGAGATTTGTGTTTTTCGCGGCCGCCAGTCATCCAAGATGACCACCATGACTAAAACTAGATCAAATTTAAGGAAATTTCAAACGACATCTCCTCCGAAACCACTTATTCCATTCTATCACGGTTAGTCAAAGTTTATATAGAGTTATATAGGAAAAGGCTAAAAATTACATCTTCTTTGAAACCGCTTGAAGGATTTTGATGAAACTTCATTACAATGATTTTGGCGGCTGCCATTCATCCAAGATGGTCACCATGGCTAAAATTAGGTCAAATATAAGGAAATTTCAACCGACGTCTCCTACAAAACTGCTTATTCCATTCTTGTGAAGTTCCTTGGGTTGGCCTCTATCAAGTTTGCATTTTTCGTTGTCGTCGAATAATCAAAATGGTTGATGAAACTTAAATCACAATGATCTTTGGGATAGTCCCTCTCAGATTTGTGTTTTTTGCGGCTAAAAGTCATCCAAGATGGCTGCCAAGGCTAAAACTAGGTCAAATTTAAGGAATTTTCAAACGACATCTCCGCCAAAACCACTTATTCCATTCTTGTGAAATATCATATACATGTTCCTTGGGTTGGCCTCTTATCAAGTTTGTGTTTTTCTTTATCGTCGATTAATCGAAATGAGTTATATAGGAAAAGGCTAAAAATAACATCTTTTCTGAAACAGCTTGAAGGATTTTGATGAAACTTCATTACAATGATCTTTAGGATAGTCCCCCTCAAAATTTTGTTTTTCGCGGCTGCCAGTCATCCAAGATGGCCACCATGGCTAAAATTAGGTCAAATTTAAGAAAATTTCGAACAATTAACATCTCCTCCGAAACCACTTATTCCATTCTTGTGAAATTTCATAAGCATGTTCCTTGGGTTAGCCACTATCAAGTTTGTGTTTTTTCGTTATCGTCGAATAACCAAAATTGCCGCTACAGCGACCCAAAGTTTACATAGAGTTATATAGGAAAACGTTAAAAATTACATCTTTTCTGAAACCGCTTGAAGGATTTTGAAGAAACTTAATCACATTGATCTTTGGGTTTGTCCCCCTCCGATTTGTGTTTTAAAGGCGTCCAGTCGTCCATGATGGCAACCATGGCTAAACTTCGGTCAAATTTAAGGACATTTATCAAACAACATACTATACCGCTTATTCCATTCTAGTTAAATATCATATACATTTTCCTGTTGTTGGCCTCTATCAATTACATTCAATCTATTGGTTTCTGCATATGTAAGCATCGTATAAATGAAAATAAATGATGGTGTGTCCGTCATACAATCACTTATGAACGAATATTGCAACAGAAGGTGGTGTAGGCCCTGTAAAGTGTCCCAGAAACCATAATCGATCACTCATCGAAACATCGAATGAAGTACAACTCGCTCATGCGCATAAACAACAGAAAATTGTTTGATCTGAAATATAGGAAAAGGTTATCACATGTTCAAACACTTAATGTAATGTCAGATATCGGACATTTTAAGCAAACTTGAAATATTAACATTTTCGAAAGGCTGGGTGAGTGGGTCGCGCAGCTAAACAAGTGTAATTAACTACCCATATCTAACCTCGAATGCGAATTACACATGTAACAGCGGCTTACATAGAAACATAGAAGCCGCTGTTCAACCAATTACCGTATACCGTATTTTACCTTGTATAGTATGCACCCGTGTATAATACGCACCCCCTTCTCAGAGGTCAAAACTGGGGTAAAAAAGTTGTTTCCGTGTATAATACGTATCAAAATATTAGTTTTCCTAGATGAACCATTCGACAAAAAATAAAAGGTTAACAATTTTTTTTTAAAAAAAAACACGATCGAATAAATTAGCGTACAAAAGAAAACAACACCGGAACAATATAATTACTTCAATCATTAATTGCCAATCTTCAGGGGAGTACCTATCTTGTATCATCTCATCAAAGAGCCGATTATAATGCCGCAGATAACTGTCCGTAATCCGATAATTACATCTACTAAAACAAATACAACAAAGTCGTTGGTATGAACATTTTTTGATAGTCCCGGAGCGGAGAGAAACATATATTGAAAACTGCTACTAAGTTGTATGTAAAAATAAGTATTATTTGCATGACGTAGATACTACTTTTACCACTGCGTGACTGCAAGGGGAAATGAGATAAATCTGAATTGTATAAGTGCACAACTATTGCCAGATAATTTACCTTTTCACAGATATTGCAATGTGTGAATTGTAAATAGCTATTGTTGCATTTTGATTTCGATTTAAATAAACATAAACACGTTGATAAAACAAAACATGGCCGGAGAACTTTAAAAAGCAACAACAAAGGCCACTTATAAACAACTTCCTAAGTATTTCCCACAAGTTTTGGATCTGTTTAACATTCTCCTCCAGCTTTTCAAAATGTGTTGTAGGATTTGAAAGATGTAGATTGGCAATTAACTTGATTTTAAGTTAATGGCATGTCACCACTTACAGTTTAAAGACAAACACTCAGTTGGATTTGATAATTCGGCCGGAAATCAAAATGGCCTAGTGATTGCATTGTTTTTAGCTCTACTGGCCAAAGTAAGGGTAGACGAGTTATGCCATTGTATCGTCATCATCTACATCCCCATAGAAAGGTGCAAGTTCCTTTGGTGGACATCATTCTAGTTTGTGTTGGGTGTTTGTTTGTTGTCAAAGATAGCAGTTTAATACAGCCAACATGCATTTACAGAGTAATTTATAGCAGAAGGACATATTCAGGCCTCCTTGTGTGTCTTGTTCTGAAGTGCTATGCATATTGTATTCATGTCAGTAGTGTTTTGTTAGCACTTGTATGTACACATTTTTAAGGCTGTCTGGGCCACTTAACATTGCATCATGCCTTGTATTAAACGAGCATGCACCTCATGATTTAAAGGAAGAATATACTTATAATATGATGCTATTAAGTTATTTCATACTGGCCCAAGGACTGTCACATTGGCCCAAGGACTGTCATATTGGCCCTAGCTCTAACGCCGCAGGCCAATATGACAGTCCGAGGACCAATAACTCGGACAATATGAAAACACTTAATTAGCGACAATTTTATTAATTAAGTAATAGATAGAGTCTGGTCTCAGCGAGTTGGCTTATTTAATCACCGAGATGGGCGTAGTCCATTGTGGTGTTTTAATAATTAACGAGCTGAGACAGACTCTATCTTTTTTGTAGCATGGTGTACTTAGTAACACTGTGACGCCATAGTGACCGTACTCTAAATTCCAATATCCGGTAGTTGTAGTACGGTACAGCCACGCCCCTTTAGTTACCCTAAATTAAACGATTTAATGCTCTGTATTCATCAAAGGAAATGTCACCGACCATGCTACAACTTCCACTACAGTAGAATTTTATTTTAACAAAATTATTATACCCCCCGCAAAGTGAAGGGGTATACTGGAATCACCTTGTCCATCCGGCCGTCTGTCCATCCGGCTGTCTGGCTGTCTGTCCGTAGATGCAATTCTTGTCAGGACTATTTCTCAATTCTTAGAATTTCACGAAAGTTGTGGCCCTTTGTATTTCTAATAGATATATAATACAAAATTCTTGTCCGGGCTTTTTCTCTAAAACTCCTTGTTAGAATTAACGAAACTTGCTAGGGAGTATCAATATCAAGTGCAGATGTGCATACCTTCATGATGTTTCGGTTCAATAATTTTCCACTGAGTTATGGCCCTTTGTATTTTTAATGCATTTCATACTTGAAGTAAGTTGGTAGTGAAATAGAAAATTCTTGTCCACGCTATTTCTCTAAAACCCCATGTTATAATTTCGTGAAACTTGCTACGAAGCATCAATATCAAATGAATATGCGCAAACTATCATGACTTTCTAATATATATATATAGGTAATACAAAATTCTTGTCCGGGCTATTTCTCTAAAACGCCTTGTTAGAATTTATTGAAACTTGCAAGGAAGTATCAATATCAAGTGGAGAATGACGTACCTGTTCAATAATTTTTCACTGAGTTCTGGGCCTTTGTATTTTTAATGCATTTTATACTTTGGTACCTATAGTCAAATAGAAAATTCATCAATATTAAGTGGAGATGCTCATATTATCGTGACGTTCCGGTTCGATAATTTTCCACTCAGCTATGGCCCTTTGTATTTTGATGCATTTCATACTTGGTAGTCAAGTAGAAAATACTTGTCCAGGCTTTTTCGTTATTATATATGTCTATATATCTTTAAGGAACAAAGTCTTGTATCATGTTGCCAGCGGGGGGTATTAGTCCGCCTCCAGCGACAGTTCTAGTTTTGACATGAGTTGTGATTATATATAGTAGCTTTATTTTCATTTATATGTTGATAAGCGAGCGTAAAGGATGCCACTTAAAGCTCGTTTTGGCATGTTTCTTCATATTGGGCAGACATTATTGTTTTTAGCTTGTATGTCTGTCTGGATCTCTGTCCGTCACAAGTCGGTCTCCACCATATCTCTTGGACCGCTTGAGTGATTTGGAAATAACTTACCACAAATGTTCACCATATTGAGACGACGTGCAGATTGCAACTTCCTGCCACGTCCGTTTAAGGTCAAGGTCACAGAGGTAGTAGGTAATATGCACTATATTTCGTGTCTCCACCATATCTCTTGAACCGCTGGTGGGATTTGGGAATAACTTGCCAGAAATGTTCACTTTATCAAGACGACGTGCAGAGCGCAACTTCCAAACACGTCCGTTCAAGGTCAAGGGCACACTTAGAGGTCAAAGGTCATAAGCACTATATTTTGTGTCTACTCCATATCTCTTGAACCGCTTGAGGGATTTTGAAATAACTTGGCACAAATATTCACCATATCGAGACGACATGCAGAGCGCAACTTCTGGCCAAGTCTGTTCAAGGTCAAGGTCACACTTAGAGGTCGAATGTCATATGAACTATATCGTAGGTAAATGCCAGATCAGGATCGCACTCGAGGCTCCGCCTCTCGTGTGATCCTTGATCTGGCATTTACCTACTCGAGGTGATACAAACTTCCAGAACACGTTACTCTAGTAATAATCCTATTGTATTTATAATTTCAGAAAATATATCCCTTATATCCTGCGTATTTGTCAGGAAAATTTTCATTTTCTTGACGAATTTAAATTATATTTATTTTTGCGTAAATTTCATTTTCTTGATGGATATGCACGATATAAGGGATATATTTTCTATAAATGAATAATAACTATCAAATTAAATCACAGGAGGTACCCACGCATTAATTGCAACTTCACCCTCTGGTTAAAAAGAACGCAATTTATTTAGCATTTGTTAACATTTAAAAGCTACCTGCTGTATGTACATTAATGTAAATTTGATTGTTATTATTCATTTACAATCGACACAAGTCATTGTCACATACCCACGGGTGACATTATGTTGGTATCCAGACGAGAACACAAAGTATTTATCATTTGCCTTAAATTTTAAATTAAAGTTTTATTTTTTATTTTTTTAGCTACATAGCTGATCAAAGGGGTTAATTATCACCTTGCTTGTTGCTTTTCATACGTGGGATGTAAACCTGCATAACCATGTTAAGTGGGAATTCACTTTTATATTAAAATTCACTTTTTCGAATTTCGAATAAACTTCATTTTTCAAGGAGGTGGAGCTACTGCATACACATCCAATGTGTCTAATAGAAAATGGTTATTCTATTATCGAAAAACACACTGATGGTAGTCGTATCTCTTGCATTATCCCAAGGCACGTTATTGTTGGTACTTAAAGTAACACAAGCGCCAAATTTCGCTAAAAAACCGTTCTTCCAAACTCTACCCATGTGTTGAGGTTACAAAATGATGCATATATCAGGCGCGTTTCCAGGCATACGCATGTACGCCAATTCATCAGCAAAAGTGAAAAAATAAAAGTTCAAAATGCCATATTAACGCTGAAATATAGCTTGAGAACGCATCATTTGCCTCCTAATTTTCAAAATGTTCACGGGGAGGCCCCCCAAACCCCCTCCCACACCTATCCGCCACTCGCAGCATCGCTGCTCGGTTCGCAGCCACGCTTCTCATATCTGGCGTACATTTCAAAATGCTCCAGGTACTCCCCTGTATATGCTAATTAAAACTGTATATGTATCACCGGGTTCATAAAATACCCGCACATGAATATGTGTGAAATGTATTTAGAGTTGATAACTTTTTATTCGAAGCTTCAAGCAATAACAAAAAGGTGATGTTTTTGGCTGGCTGGTTTTCATATTGATATTGTATTTCTAGAGTTAGGATTTGCAATTATGTGTTAGTTTTAGATATACTTTATCGTTCGTCAATTTGAAGCTGTGTGCATATGTTGTAAAATTAGCGTGCTGTTGGCGAGTTAGTGACTTTAGGCGATGAAAAATTAATGTAAAATATAAAACCTGATTCACAGTTTTACGGCAATTCTACCATTGATTACTCAGTTCTTAATTAGCTGGCATGCTCAAGTGAGCTGTTGTGTTCGCCTTTATGTCTGTCTTCCATCTATCATTTCTCAATCAACAGTTTCTTTTATCTCCGACTGGATTAACACATGTACAGAATATTACGTTTTATGAAACATATCTTTAGTTTAAACATATATTTTACATCGTTTGTAATGAAAGCTCTCTGAATTTATTTTATTCACTCTCGATGTCAGTAGTAAGCAAATGCAGTTAATGTGTCTTGATCAGGGACACAACATAATATGGCGGTGATCAAACCCACCACATTTGGTTTCTGGGTACCACTAGACCACAGCGCTCTATATTTTATGTTGTATATTTAGTGATGAGACGTAGAGATTACAATTATATTTTCATCTGAGACCACTTGGTGGATTGTTATTAAAGTTAAAGGGACAATGTCCGTAACTTTTAGGCTATAAATCACAAAACAATTACGTTGACAAACATAACACAACAACCATTATTGAATATTTAATAAATAAAACCAAGATTGGTTGACGGAACAAAAAAACAAACTGTTTTGTGAGATTGAACTCGTAACCCACACTAAAATTACACTTGCAGATATAATAATAGTCGAGCGTCGCTACAGACTGAGCTAACCGAGCCAGATGTATTACGCAAGAGATACAATATATAAAAGCTAATGCGCTAATGGATGTCATGTGATCAGCAAAAAATGTAAAAGTTAGTGGGTCCCACATTATTTACAAATAATAAATAAAACTTATTTTTTTCAAATTTATGGATGTATTGCTACAGGCTTACCTGGGTCTATGCTAATGTTTCATGTAGACATTTCACTAAATAACAGACAGTTATTTCACTAAATAACAGACAGTTATTTGGCTATACTCAATATCTGCTTATTTATGGACATTGTCCCTTTTAAGCTGAATCAATTTTTAGTACTCTACTGTTATATTGTTTAACTTATTTAGAGCAGCGTGCATTAGAGAGGATCGATACAGAGTTGTCTTGAATCCTCCTACATGTACCTCCATTTAAATATTGGTTATCGAAAAATCTCCTGAGTTGGGTTATTGAGTAATTATTCTGTTTTGAAAATATACCTGATGAATCAGATCAACTCCAGAACACAGCAAATATTGTATGTCTTTATAAGTAGTAAAATGATATATATGAAGAACTACTTTTGCACATCTAGCTAGGTTAAAGGGACACTTGGCAATCTTGATTTTTAGCTCTTCTGATCAGAGATCAGCAGAGCTTATGCCGCGGTGCGGCGTCCGTCCGTCTGTCTGTCCGTCCGAGTTTACAGGAGCGCCTTGTGTCTTTTTTTGTGTATAAAGTATACTTGTGTGACTTTTTTTTCTTGTGTGACTGACACTAATAAAGTATGTCTCTATGCGCAGGAAATAGTCTATTTCTTCATTTAAAGCAATAAAAAATTGCAGTCACACAAGGGAAAGGAAGCTTGTGTGTCTAAAATGTGTCCAAATGGTAAAAACGACACACAAGATGTAAAAAACAGTCACACAAAGTACGAACGTACACACGAAAAACAAACACACAAGTTTTGAGTCGCACAAAGCCTGATTTTGTGTAGGTCCGTCTCAAAACTTTTATTTGTAGCGACTACTCCTCTGAAACTACTGGATGAATATTCTTGAAACTTTACAGAAATGTTGCCCGTAAAGTCTAGTTGATCCTAGCAAACATTCATGTGGATGTGAAATCCAAGATGGCCGCCAAAGCTAAAATTAGAGTTTTAAAATACAAGTTTCTAGCAACTACGACTTGAAAACTATAAGTGTTATTGATATGGGACTTTTTCTAAAATGATCAGCATGACATGATGTTGGTCCTTGTCAAAAATCGTTTTCATTCGAAGTTAAACATGGCTGCCGCGGCCATCTTTGTTTACATAGAGTTATATAGTAAAAACTTGTAGCGACTACTCCTCTGAAACTACTTGGTGGATTTTCATGAAACTTTACAGGAATGTTGCTCTTGATGTCTAATTGATCCTAGCAAAATTTCAGATCTGCCAGAAAGTCGAGATGGCCGTCACAGCTAAAAATAGATTTTTTAAAAATAAATTTGTAGCGACTACTTCTTGAAAACTATAAGTGATATTGATATGGGACTTTTTCTAAAATGATCAGTATGACATGATGTTGATCCGAGTCGAACATTATTTTGATTCGACGTTAAACTAGGCTGCCAGTGGCCATCTTTGGTTACATAGAGTTATATAGTAAAAACTTGTAGCAACTACTCTGCTGAAACTACTTGACGGATGTTCATGAAACTATACATGAATGTTGCTCGAGATGACTAGTTGATCCTAGCAAAATTTCAGGTCTGCCAGAAATTCAAGATGGCCACTACAGCTAAAAATAGATTTTTAAAAAATAAGTTTGTAGCGACTACTTCTTGAAAACCATAAGAGATATTGATATGGGACTTTTTCTAAAATGATCAGCATGACATGATGGTTATCCGAGTAGAACATTATTTTGATTCGACGTTAAACATGGCTGCCAGTGGCCATCTTTGTTTACATAGAGTTATATAATGAAAACTTGTAGCGACTACTTCTCTGAAACTAGTTGATGGATTTTCATGAAACTTCACAGGAATGTTTATCTTTATGTCTAATTGATCCTAGCAAAATTTCAGGTCGGCCGGAAATTCAAGATGGCCGCCATGGCTAAAAATAGATTTTCAAAATACAAGTTTGTAGCGACTTCTTGAAAACTATAAGTGATATTGATATGGGACTTTTTCTAAAATGATCAGCATGATATGATGTTGATCCGAGTCGAACATTATTTTGATTCGACGTTAAACATGGCTGCCAGTGGCCATCTTTGGTTACATAGAGTTATATTGTAAAAACTTGTAGCAACTACTCCGCTGAAACTACTTGACGGATGTTCATGAAACTTCACATGAATGTTGCTCGAGATGACTAGTTGATCCTAGCAAAATTTCAGGTCAGCCAGAAATTTAAGATGGCCGCCATGGCTAAAAATAGATTTTCAAAATACAAGTTTGTAGCGACTACTTCTTGAAAACTATAAGAGATATTGATATGGGACTTTTTCTAAAATGATCAGCATGACATGATGGTTATCCGAGTCGAACATTATTTTGATTTGACATTAAACATGGCTGCCAGTGGCCATCTTTGTTTACATAGAGTTATATGATGAAAACTTTTAGCGACTACTCCTCTGAAACTACTTGATGGATTTTCATGAAACTTCACACGAATGTTGCTCTTGATGTCAGATTGATCTTAGCAAAATTTCCGGTCAGCCGGAAATTCAAGATGGCTGCCTTGGCTAAAAATAGATTTTCAAAAAATAAGTTTGTAGGGACTACTTCTTGAAAACTATAAGAGATATTGATATGGGACTTTTTCTAAATTGAGCAGTATGACATGATGGTTATCCGAGTCGAACATTATTTTGATTCAATGTTAAACATGGCTGTCAGCGGCCATCTTTGTTTACATAGAGTTATATAATGAAAACTTGTAGCGACTACTCCTCTGAAACTACTGATGGATTTTCATGAAACTTCACAGGAATGTTGCTCTTGATGTCTAATTGATCCTAGCAAAATTTCAGGTCGGCTGGAAATTCAAGATGGCCGCCACGGCTAAAAATAGATTTTCAAAAAACAAGTTTGTAGCGACTACTTCCTGAAATCAAAATCAATCAGTAGAGCTTCAAGGTCATTGACCTCTTGTTTTTAGCTGATTTTTAATCAGCATAACTTATGACATGGGGTGGCATCGTCCGACCGTCAACTTTTTTTTGTAGTGGCTACTCCTTTGAAACCACTGGAGGGATTCATGAAACTTTACAGGAATGTTGCCCATGATGTCTAGTTGATCCTAGCAAAAATTCACAGTGATGTGAAATCCAAGATGACCACCAAAGCTAAAGATCTTTTTAAAAAAGTTTGGAACTTTTTCTAAAATGATCAGCATGACATTATGTTGGTCCTTGTCGAAAATCCTTTTGATTCAACATTAAACATGGCTGCCCATCTTTGTTTGCATATAGTTATATAGTAAAAGCGTGTAGCGACTACACCTCTGAAACTACTTGACGGATTTTCATGAAACTTAACAGAAATGTTGCTCTTGATGTGTAGTTAATCCTAAAAAAAGTTCAGATCAGCCGGAAATTCAAGATGGCCACGACAGATAAAAATAGATTTTTGAAAAACAAGTTGGTAGCGACTACTTCTTAAAAAATGTTCGTGATATTGATATGAGACTTTCTCTAAAATGATTAACATGACATGACTTGATTGGTCCTTGTTGAAAATCAATTCGATTTGATATTAAACATGGCCGCCAGTGGCCATCTTTGTTTACATAAGAGTTATGTAGTAAAAACTTGTATCGACTACTCCTCTGAAACTACGACAGATTTTCATGAAGCTTCGCAGGAATGTTGCTCTTGATGTCTAGTAATAGTGGTCCTAGCAAAATTTCAGGTCGGCTGGAAATTCTAGATGGCCGCCACGACTAAATATAGAGGCCTTTATAGCCCAGTGATAGAGCGCTGGGCCCACAAGCGGAAGGTCGTGGTTCAAACCCTGCCAGATGCTGGTCTCTCCATTGCATGTTTCGTTAATTCATTGTTTATCATTCATCACCATTTCGGCAAAAATCTACCTTCTCAGCACTCAAATTTGCTTCATGAGTAGTTAGTAGCTCACTGCTGTCTTGTGACGATGTTAGGCCGACGTTCACCGAAAAGGGATAGGGAAGCTGTAGACAGAAATTCGTTGGTTATACGTATGGCGCGTCTAAAGTATGCCTAGTAGTGGCATAGTAGCTTGAATAGAGTAACATAGAGTACTATGGGGAGGCTGTTTCACAGCAATAGACAAAAACATGGCATATCAGCAATCTCCCAGAAACAGTACAATCCAAAGGTAAAAGGAGAAACATCAGGTGAACTGCGGGTGAAAAGCGAGAGTCGTCATAGAAATGGAAGATACAGTGAGGCTCCAGCAGAAAGTAGGTCAAAACAGATCACCATCCGGTAGGAGGGACAAAAGCGGAGCATGCAAAAGATGGAGTGAGAGAAAGCGAAAGAAAGGAGCAGATAAAGGGCTTGAGAAAGTTGGCCAAAATAAAAAGAAAAGATTTTTAAAAAACAAATTTGTAGCGACTTCTTCTTGAAAACTATATTAAAGTGATATTGATATGGTACATTTTATAAAAAGATCAGCAAGACATGATGTTGGTCCTTGTTGAAAATCATTTTGATTCGACATTAAACATGGCTGCCAGCGGTCATCTTTGTTTACAAGATTTATATAATAAAAACCTTTAGGGACTACTCCTCTGACAGATTTTCATGAAACTTCAGAGGAAAGCTGAGCTAGCTATCAGAGCCTATCAGTAGAGCGTCAAGGTCATTGACCTCTTGTTTGACTTTGTTACTTTACATTGAAGTTGATGTGACTGACAGTGCTTTAAATGCTCCGTGTCCCATTGATATTTATAATGTCATTTATACATAATTATATATATGTAGCTGTCATAACAAATTAATTAATATCAACACATGGACAGCTAATTAGCGTAATTAATTATTCTGTGTTTAGTAATCGCATGGGTCTGGGTTGGGACACTTACAGACTAAGATGTACTTGGTGTGTGTGACAGTTTTACTGCGCCTGAATTACTACGATGTTTATCAAGGTCTCGGTGCAAAAGTATTGTGTCTTATTTATTTATTTATATGGAGTTACAATGGTTTGCCATTAGCCGCTGGTTATACAATGTATAGTTCTCATAATTTCATTCATTTTACTCGTACATTTTGGTAATACCTATACTAAGATTGTAAAATGTTCTGTTGATACATTTCAAAGTGTTTCTGGGGATTTAATAAGATAAATCACACTCAAATTCTGTAAGTATTTTGATAGTCTGTCATTATCTTTGTTTATTGCTAGACGATTACTACATCAAGATTCTTGGCTGAAAACACTGTTAATTTGCATTGTAATGTGGATGTAATGTTAGGCTGTGCCTGTTTGTTTGTCTTGAAGTAGCCCTGTGTGGTTCCCGGGGGCCCGCGTTTGGTCACGGGGCAAAGAATAGGGCCACTGCAGATCCCTTTGGAGGGGTAGGCAGAGGGGTAGGCAGAGGGGTAGAATCCCCCCCAAATTCATGTTCATTTTATCATTTTTAGCTCTACTGATCAGAGATCAGCAGAGCTTATGCCGTGGTGCGGAGTCCGTCGTCCGTCTGTCCGTCTGTCCGTCTGTCTGTCTGTCCGTAAACTTTTATTTGTAGCGACTTCACAGCTGAAACTACTGGATGGATATTCATGAAACTTTACAGAAATGTTGCCCATAAAGTCTAGTTGATCCTAGCAAAAATTCATGTTGATGTGAAATCCAAGATGGCCGCCAAAGCTAAAAATAGAGTTTTAAAATACAAGTTTGTAGCGACTTCTTCTTGAAAACTATAAGTGATATTGATATGGGACTTTTTCTAAAATGATCAGCATGACATGATGTTGATTCTAGTCAAAAATCGTTTTGATTCAACGTTAAACATGGCTGCCAGCGGCCATCTTTGTTTACATAGAGTTATATAGTAAAAACTTGTAGCGACTACTTCTCTGAAACTACTTGGCGGATTGTCATGAAACTTTACAGGAATGTTGCTCTTGATGTCTGATTGATCCTAGAAAAATTTCAGGTCGGCCGGAAATTCAAGATGGCCGTCACAGCTAAAAATAGATTTTTAAAAAATAAGTTTGTAGCGACTACTTCTTGAAAACTATAAGTGATATTGATATGGGACTTTTTCTAAAATGATCAGCATTACATGATGTTGATCCTAGTCAAAAATCGTTTTGATTCAACGTTAAACATGACTGCCAGCGGCCATCTTTGTTTACATAGAGTTATATAGTAAAAACTTGTAGCGACTACTTCTCTGAAACTACTTGGCGGATTGTCATGAAACTTTACAGGAATGTTGCTCCTAATGTCTAATTGATCCTATCAAAATGTCAGGTCGGCCGGAAATTCAAGATGGCCGCCACAGCTAAAAATAGATTTTTAAAAAATAAGTTTGTAGCGACTACTTCTTGAAAACTATAAGTGATATTGATATGGGACTTTTTCTAAAATGATCAGCATGACATGATGTAGATCCTTGTGGAAAATTATTTTGATTAGACGTTAAACATGGCTGCCAGTGGCCATCTTTGGTTACATAGAGTTATATAGTAAAAACTTGTAGCGACTACTCCTCTGAAACTACTTGACGGATGTTCATGAAACTTCACAGGAATGTTGCTCTTGATGTCTAGTTGATCCTAGAAAAATTTCAGGTCGGCCGGAAATTCAAGATGGCCGCCACAGCTAAAAATAGATTTAAAATAAATAAGTTTGTAGCGACTACTTGTTCAAAACAATAAGAGATATTGATATGGGACTTTTTCTAAAATGATCAGTATGACATGATGTTGGTCCTTGTCGAAAATCGTTTTGATTCGACCTTAAACATGGCTGCTTTGTTTACATAGAGTTATATAATGAAAACTTGTAGCGACTACTTCTTTGAAACTACCTGACGGATTTTCATGAAACTTCACAGGAATGTTGCTCTTAATGTCTTATTGATCTTAGCAAAATTTCAGGTCGGCCGGAAATTCAAGATGGCCGCAACGGTTAAAAATAGATTTTCAAAAAACAAGTCTGTAGCGACTACTTCCTGAAATCAAAATCAATCAGTAGAGCTTCAAGGTCATTGACCTCTTGTTTGTTCATGTTCATTAAAGGTCTTCATCATGATCCCTGCATTGTTTCAGGTGCTATCTCGCTCGCATCAAAAGAGCAGTGGCAGAAAAACAATAACGTGGCTCCAGCGTAAATGGATTTTCTACGATAGAATATGCAGCAACTCTGCAGTTCGGGGTGAGAAGGTTCTAGGCCCATTTTCCTTATTTTATCTCAATGTACATGGAAGATGAGCCTGGCATGTTCATGCCTGTTAGGCGCCGTATAACCTTTTCATGTGTTGGTGCGCCTTAAAACCCCAATTCAATTCAATTCAGTTGTCTTGAAGTATGGATTTTAAAAGATATCCGAGTTTACACTCACTGTGATTATTTCATTAAGGCTGGAAGCATTGCAACTGCTCAAGATAAAACTGAATTTTGAAATACTTTTTTTATCTAAATATTTGCATTGCAGTGCCAGTATATAAAAGATAATTATATGTGTTGTTTTGTAGCTGTAACTATAGAGTCTGACCCTCTCCTAACCTCTTCAATGTAACATTATACTTTCAATCATCTCCTAGGCTCTTAAATGTAACATTATACTTTCAATCATTGACTTATTTTAATATAATGTTTTTGAAAATGGTGTTGTCAGTTGGTTCAGGTCCATAGCTATGCCGAGGCACACCAAAGATCCAGGACCCCTTTTATGAAACATCTTGCGATAATTTTGATCGTAAATCAAATTATTAAATGTTATTGCTATTAGTTACGTTAAACAGATAAAATGATTTTCTGTAAACTATCTAATACATATGTTGTTTATGCAATATTTCCACGCTTCATTGCTTGCTTCAAATACGTTGGAAGGAAAATGGCTTAAGATTTTATTTTCACTTACGATCAAAAATAGCGTAGGTTGTTTCATAAAACAGGGCCCAGAATTTTAGTATAAAACGTTATGCTTAAAGCTGAAAATCTTTCACTGAAACATATTTCTCTAAAACTCAGCAAATAGCACACAGATTCATGGCGGCATGCCCACAGCACTGCCAAAAGGGATTTGACTCAGTTAAATTTCAAGGCTGGCTATGGGCCTGTGTTTGTTTTGTATGCATGTGAGATTGTTTCCTCAATCATTCATTACTCTTCCTGGATTATTATTCGTTTAGACATTGTCTGTACATATAAACTTGTTGGTGTTGATGCACCGAAAAATCAACTCGACTAGGCTTCTCACTGAAACTTTCTAGATAACCTGTTTGAATGTGTTTTTAATCAGATTGGTGTTTTGGGGTTCTTATAATGAACTGATACACCTGTGGATTTTATGGAGAATATTTTTATGGAAGTGGTAAGTTAGGTAAGAAGATTGAGGTTATTATTGGTAATATTCATTGAGGTTATTATTGGTAATATTCATGGAGGTAATATTATTGGTAATATTCATGGAGGTTATTATTGGTAATATTCATGGAGGTTATTATTGGTAATATTCATGTAGTTATTATTGGTAATATTCATAGAGGTTATTATTGGTAATATTCATGGAGGTAATATTATTGGTAATATTCATGGAGGATATTATTGGTAATATTCATGGAGGTTATTATTGGTAATATTCATGGAGGTAATATTATTGGTAATATTCATGGAGGTTATTATTGGTAATATTCATGGAGGTTATTATTGGTAATATTCATGGTATTGGTAATATTCATGGAGGTTATTATTGGTAATATTCATGGAGGTTATTATTGGTAATATTCATGGTATTGGTAATATTCATGGAGGTTATTATTGGTAATATGAATTGAATTGAATGTTGTTTAACGGCTCATCAACACAATACAGGTTATTTAGAGCCGCCCCAGAGAGAGGGGAAGGATACATAGGATCCGGGAACCGGCCCTACTCTTAATATCGAATAGATTCCTATGGTTCTTTAACGTGCTCGGAGGATAGACCGATACACGGGACCGCCCAGTTTACGTCCCCATCCGACGGACGAGGCTAAGGAAAAGTGTCTTGCCCAAGAACACACCGACGGAACTCAGTGGCACCACGGAGGATTAAACCCGGGGCCTCCTGTTACAAATCCGCCGCACTACCGACTGCGCCACGCCAGCCCGACTGGTAATATTCATGGAGGTTATTATTGGTAATATTCATGGAGGTTATTATTGGTAATATTCATGGAGGTAATACAAGGTTTGCAAACATTGCAAGTGGTAAAGGAAGATGGTTGGTTGGTTGAATGCCGCGGTTTCAGCACCTTTTAGGGGCTGTATTATGTTGAGGCCATCCTTTAAAATATATTTGTTTGCTGTTTCCCGACCCTGGATTTTATAAGTGGGTAGGTAGGTAGGTGAAATATTTTTGCCAAGACATTAAAAGCCTTTAGAAATGAAAGAAAAGTATACTAAAAATAGTAAAAAAAAAGATATCTTAAAGAACTGCTATAAAAAGTTTTGGGTAGGGCCCTTTTTCGTGGGTAGGTAGGGAAACAGCAAACCAACAATTTTTTATGATCGGCCTGACACTCAGTTTTTAGCTCGACTGATCAGAGATCAGCAGAGCTTATGCCGTGGTGCGGCGTCCGTCGTCCGTCTGTCTGTCTGTCTGTCCGTCCGTCTGTCTGTCCGTAAACTTTTTTTTGTAGCGACTACTCCTCTGAAACTACTGAATGGATTTTCATGAAACTTTACAGAAATGTTGCCAATGAAGTCTAGTTGATCCTAGCAAAAATTCATTTTATGTGAAATCCAAGATGGCCACCAAATCTAAAAATAGGTTTTTAAAAAACAAGTTTGTAGCTACTACTTCATAAAAACTATAAGTAAAATGATCAGCATGACATGATGTTGGTCCTAGAAAATCGTTTTGATTCGACGTTAAACATGGCTGCCAGCAGCCATCTTTGTTTACATAGAGTTATATAATGAAAACTTGTAGCGACAATTCCTCTGAAACTACTGGACAGATTTTCATGAAACTTTGCAGGAATGTTGCTCTTAATGTCTAATTGATCCTAGCAAAATTTCAGATCGGCCCGAAATTCAAGATGGCCGCCAAAGCTAAAAATAGATTTTCAAAATACAAGTTTGTAGCGACTACTTCTCGAAAACTATAAGTCATATTGATATGGGACTTTTTCTAAAATGATCAGCATGACATTATGGTTATCCAAGATGAACATTATTTTGATTCGACGTTAAACATGGCTGCCAGTGGCCATCTTTGTTTACATAGAGTTATATAATGAAAACTTCTCTGAAACTACTTGACGGATTTTCATGAAACTTCTCAGGAATGTTGCTCTTAATGTCTAATTGATCCTAGCAAAATTTCAGATCGGCCCGAAATTCAAGATGGCCACCACAGCTAAAAATAGATTTTCAAAATACAAGTTTGTTACGACTACTTTTCGAAAACTATAAGTGATATTGATATGGGACTTTTTCTAAAATGATCAACATGACATGATGGTTATCCAAGTCGAACATTATTTTGATTCGACGTTAAACATGGCTGCCAGTGGCCATCTTTGTTTACATAGAGTTGTATAATGAAAACTTGTAGCGACTACTCCTCTGAAACTACTTGACGGATTTTCATGAAACTTCACAGGAATGTTGCTCTTGATATCTCATTGATCCTAGCAAAATTTCAGGTCGGCTGGAAATTCAAGATGGCCGCCATGGCTAAAAATAGATTTTCAAAATACAAGTTTGTAGCGACTTCTTCTTGAAAACTATAAGTGATATTGATATGGGACTTTTTCTAAAATGATCAGCATGACATGATGGTTATCCGAGTCTAACATTATTTTGATTCGGCGTTAAACATGGCTGCCAGCAGCCATCTTTGTTTACATAGAGTTATATAATGAAAACTTGTAGCGACTACTCCTCTGAAACTACTGGACGGATTTTCATGAAACTTTGCAGGAATGTTGCTCTTAATGTCTTATTGATCCTAGCAAAATTTCAGATCGGCCCAAAATTCAAGATGGCCGCCACAGCTAAAAATAGATTTTCAAAATACAAGTTTGTAGCGACTACTTCTCGAAAACTATAAGTCATATTGATATGGGACTTTTTCTAAAATGATCAGCATGACATTATGGTTATCCAAGACGAACATTATTTTGATTCGACGTTAAACATGGCTGCCAGTGGCCATGTTTGTTTACATAGAGTTATATAATGAAAACTTCTCTGAAACTACTTGACGGATTTTCATGAAACTTCTCAGGAATGTTGCTCTTAATGTCTAATTGATCCTAGCAAAATTTCAGATCGGCCCGAAATTCAAGATGGCCGCCACAGCTAAAAATAGATTTTCAAAATACAAGTTTGTAGCGACTACTTCTCGAAAACTATAAGTCATATTGATATGGGACTTTTTCTAAAATGATCAGCATGACATGATGGTTATCCAAGTCGAACATTATTTTGTTTCGACGTTAAACATGGCTGCCAGTGGCCATCTTTGTTTACATAGAGTTATATAATGAAAACTTGTAGCGACTACTCCTCTGAAACTACTTGACGGATTTTCATGAAACTTCACAGGAATGTTGCTCTTGATATCTAATTGATCCTAGCAAAATTTCAGGTCGGCCCGAAATTCAAGATGGCCACCATGGCTAAAAATAGATTTTCAAAATACAAGTTTGTAGCGACTTCTTCTTGAAAATTATAAGTGATATTGATATGGGACTTTTTCTAAAATGATCAGCATGACATGATGGTTATCCGAGTCGAACATTATTTTGATTCGACGTTAAACATGGCTGCCAGTGGCCATCTTTGTTTACAGAGTCATATTATGAAAACTTGTAGCGACTTTCTGAAACTACTGGACGGATTTTCATGAAACTTCACAGGAATGTTGCTCTTGATGTCTAATTGATCCTAGCAAAATTTCAGGTCGGCCGGAAATTCACGATGGCAGCCATGGCTAAAAATAGATTTTCAAAATACAAGTTTGTAGCGACTACTTCTTGAAAACTAAAAGTCATATTGATATGGGACTTTTTCTAAAATGATCAGCATGACATGATGGTTATCCGAGTCGAACATTATTTTGATTCGACGTTAAACATGGCTGCCAGTGGCCATCTTTGTTTACATAGAGTCATATTATGAAAACTTGTAGCGACTTTCTGAAACTACTGGACGGATTTTCATGAAACTTCACAGGAATGTTGCTCTTGATGTCTAATTGATCCTAGCAAAATTTCAGGTCGGCCGGAAATTAACGATGGCAGCCATGGCTAAAAAAAGATTTTCAAAATACAAGTTTGTAGCGACTACTTCTTGAAAACTAAAAGTCATATTGATATGGGACTTTTTCTAAAATGATCAGCATGACATGATGGTTATCCGAGTCGAACATTATTTTGATTCGACGTTAAACATGGCTGCCAGTGGCCATCTTTGTTTACATAGAGTCATATTATGAAAACTTGTAGCGACTTTCTGAAACTACTTGACGGATTTTCATGAAACTTCACAGGAATGTTGCTCTTGATGTCTAATTGATCCTAGCAAAATTTCAGGTCGGCCGGAAATTCACGATGGCAGCCATGGCTAAAAATAGATTTTCAAAATACAAGTTTGTAGCGACTACTTCTTGAAAACTATAATTCATATTGATATGGGACTTTTTCTAACATGATCAGCATGACATGATGTTGATCCTTGTCAAAAATCGTTTTGATTCAATGTTAAACATGGCTGTCAGTGGCCATCTTTGTTTACATAGAGTTATATAATGAAAACTTGTAGCGACTACTCCTCTGAAACTACTTGACGGATTTTCATGAAACTTCACAAGAGTGTTGCTCTTGATGTGTTATTGATCCTAGCAAAATTTCAGGTCGGCCGGAAATTCAAGATGGCCGCCACGGCTAAAAATAAATTTTCAAAAAACAAGTTTGTAGTCACTACTTCCTGAAATCAAAATCAATCAGTAGAGCTTCAAGGTCATTGACCTCTTGTTAGCTTATGCCATGGTGCGGAGTCCGTCGTCCATCTGTCCGCCTGTCCGTAAACAGTTTTTTGTAGCGACTCCTCTGAAACTACTGGATGGATTGTAATGAAACTTCATAGAAATGTTGCTCATGAAGTCTAGTTGATCCTAGCAAAAATTCAAAATCGTTTTGATTTGACGTTAAAACTGGCTGCCGTGGCCATCTTTGTTTACCTAGATTTATATAGTAAAAACTTGTACGACTACTCCTCTGAACGTACTTGACAGGTTTTTATGAAACTTCACAGGAATGTTGCTCTTGATGTCTAATTGATCCTAGTAAAATATCAGGTCAACCAGAAATTCAAGATGGGCACTACGGCTAAAAATAGATTTTTAAAAAACAAGTTTGTAGCCACTATTTCTTGAAAACTATAAGTGATATTGATATGGGAATTTTTCTAAAATGATCAGCATGACATGATGTTAATCCTTTTCGAAAATCATTTTGATTCAACATTGAACATGGCTGTCAGCGGCCATCTTTGTTTACATAGAGTTATATAGTAAAAGTTTGTAGCGACTACTCTTCTGAAACGACCTGACAGATTTTCATGGAATTTCACAGGAATATTGCTCTTGATGTCTAGTTGATCCTAGCAAAATTTCAGAGCGGCCGGAAATTCAAGAAGGCCGCTATAACTTAGTTTTCAAAAAGTAGTGGCTACAAACTTGTTTTATAAAAATCTATTTTTAGCCACTTATAGTTTTCAAAAAGTAGTTGCTACAAACTTATTTTTTAAAAATCTATTTTTAGCCATGGTGGCCATCTTGAATTTCTGGCCGATCTGAAATTTTGCTAGGATCAACTAGATAGTATAAGTGATATTGATATGGGACTTTTTCTAAAATGATCTGCATGGCAGGATGGGTCCTTGTCGAAAATCATTTTGATTCTACATTAAACATGGCTGCCAGCGGCCATCTTTGTTTACATAGAGTCATATATTAAAAACTTGTAGCGACTACTCCTCTGAAACTACTCCTCTGAAACTACTTGACGGATTTTCATGGCACATGAATATTGCTCTTGATATCTAGTTGATCCTAGCAAAATTTCAGGTCGGCTTGAAATTCAAGATGGCCGTCATAGCTAAAAATAGATTAAAAAAACAAGTTTTTCGCGACTACTTTTTGAAAACTATAAGTGATATTGAAATGGGACATTTTCTAAAATGATTAGCATGACATGATTTTGGTCCTTGTCGAAAATCATTTTGGTTCGACATTAAACTGCTGCCAGCGACCATCTCTGTTTACATAGAGTTATATAGTAAAAACTTGTAAAGACTACTCTCAAACTAATTGACAGATTTTCATGAAACTTCACAGGAATGCTGATCTAGCTTTCAGAACCTAGAGCTTCAAGGTCATTGACCTCTTGTTTTGTGGTGGAGGCAGCCCACCCGTTTGGTCCTGGGTAGAATCAGTACTGTATACTTCCTGCCACCTGTAAGAATCGACTATCTCTTAAAAGTCGAGCTCACAGTTTGATTCGAACCCACAGCGTTGAGAGGCGAGAAGGTGAAGGAAACACAGAAATAGCATTAGGAAATGTTGCTTAAATGTTTTTTGTCATATTTGTTTAATCTTAAATAGTTGTAATATCTTCTTATTTAACGGAATTTAAAAATAATGTAACGTGTTGTTTTGACTCTCGGGTATTCAGAGTAGAAGGAAGAGACACAATTCTGTGACGGCAGAGTTGATGGCAAAGGCGTTGATGTTATTTTTGTTTTTGCGTTTAGCTCTGTTTCCCCATAACTGTCTGAGCTTGAGTATGTACCATACATAGGCAATTTTGCCATATATATAATACACATATGATTGCATTCTCATATGATACTTATATAAAAGGGGCTATATATGAAACCTGTCAGATAATACTTATATAAAAGGAGCTACATGTGATTATCATATAAAACCTGTCATATGATGCTTATATAAAAGGAGCTACATGTGATTCTCATATGAAACCTGTCATATGATGCTTATATAAAAGGAGCTACTTGAGATTCTCATATAAAACTTGTCATATGATTCTTATATAAAAGGAGCTACTTGAGATTCTCATATAAAACCTGTCATATGATTCTTATATAAAAGGAGCTACATGTGATTCTCATATAAAACCTATCATGATTCTTATATAAAAGGAGCTACTTGAGATTCTCATATAAAACCTGTCATATGATACTTATATAAAAGGAGCTACATGTGATTCTCATATAAAACCTGTCATATGATTCTTATATAAAAGGAGCTACTTGAGATTCTCATATAAAACTTGTCATATGATACTTATATAAAAGGGGCTACATGTGATTCTCATATAAAACCTGTCATATGATACTTATATAAAAGGAGCTACTTGAGATTCTCATATAAAACCTGTCATATGATACTTATATAAAAGGAGCTACTTGAGATTCTCATATAAAACCTGTCATATAATGCTTATATAAAAGGAGTTACTTGAGATTCTCATATAAAACCTGTCATATGATGCTTATATAAAAGGTCAGCTACTTGAGATTCTCATATAAAACCTGTCATATAATACTTATATAAAAGGAGCTACATGTGATTCTCATATAAACCTGTCATATGATACTTATATAATTATATAAAAGGAGCTACTTGAGATTCTCATATAAAACCTGTCATATGATTCTTATATAAAAGGAGCTACTTGAGATTCTCATATAAAACCTGTCATATGATACTTATATAATTATATAAAAGGAGCTACTTGAGATTCTCATATAAAACCTGTCATTTGATACTTATATAAAAGGAGCTACTTGAGATTCTCATATAAAACCTGTCATATGATACTTATATAAAAGGAGCTACTTGAGATAAATCTGATTCTCATATAAAACCTGTCATATGATACTTATATAAAAGGAGCTACTTGAGATTCTCATATAAAACCTGTCGTATGATGCTTAATAATAGGAGTTTCATATAATTTTCATATGAGATCAAATCCATAAAAGCTTCATTTTTAATGTATATGTATGTATATACATGTATATGCATGGTCACAAACCTTATATGTATGGTAATAAAGGTTGGAAAACAATTGGAATTGATTATTCAAATAAAATTTAGATGCATGAAGTCTTGTCAGTAACAAAAATTAGTAACACAAAGTTTGCGAAGACGGTCAGAAGAATGGTCTGTTTTCAATACTGTATAATGGTCAGTTAGAATACAGAACAACTTTTAAAGTAACTTATGGTAACATAAGCATTAAAATCAGATATTTAAAATTTAATTTTGTCTGGATTATTGAGCTTACGTTTCCAACCCACAGTGTCCTCTTAAAATTACTTTGTGTAATAGATAGAGTATGGTCATATCGAGTTGGTTGTTTTACACATTGAGCTGGGCTCGAGGTGTTCAAATCAACCAAAGGAGGTGAGACCATACTCTCTTTGTTTTCTAGCATGTCCATTTCATCTGTTTGCCATACCCTAACTTATGATAACTACCCAATAACTGGTAGTTATATAGAGTACCAGTCATTCTGACAGGAGTTATTTTCAATTAAATGATTTACAACTGTGGAAATACAAAGGAAATGTCAGTGAACATGTACTTAAATATATTACCATGCTAATTTGCCTGACACTTTGGCTGTTTATTAATGGGCATATATTTAATATTTAATTTTAATCAAATGCATGGTATGCAAAATTAACTAATTTATTCAAATTCAAACAGATGGTAAACTGGATTACATAATTCTTTCCTGACCTGTGTGTTACACGATCTGTAAAATGTTTAGTGCAGTATAACAATTGAATTTTTTTTTTTTAACAATACCTGGCAAGTGTGTTCCTTCATATATATTTATAAAACAATGATTTATAATATAGATTAATCCAGAGGTCTTTTGAAGAATTATTTGCCTTTTAAAGGGACCCTGTCTGTATTTGTGTGTAAGCAGATTTTGAACATAATTTAACCAAATAACTGTCTGATTTTATTTAGCGAAATGTATGTACATGAAAACATAAGCATATATCCGAATAAGTCGGTACGTACGTACGTAGTAATACATTCGTGAGTTTGGAAAAAAAAGGTTTTCTTTATTGTTTGTAAACAATGAGGGACCGCAATATTTACATTTTCTGCTGATCACGTGACATTCGTTAGCGCATTAGGTTTTACTTATAGTAATTCATGCGTAACAGATATTGCCTGTTCAGCTCAGTTGGGAGTGTGCTCGACTATTATTACCCGCAAATGTAATTTTAGTGCAGGCTATGAGTTTAAACCCATGAAGTGGTACTTCTTTTTTTGTACCGCTACCAAATTTCAAACATTTATTTAGTAAATAATTATATTCAGTAATTGTTGATGTGTAATGTCTGTCAACGTTATTATTTTGTGTTTTATAAGGCAACTGTTACGGACGTTATCCTTTTGAGGGACACGTGCATGGCAATCTTGATTTCTTTAAAACTTTGGGCGTGTCATTTTCTACATAACTTGCATATTTGCAAATCATAATTAATCGTTATTTTAATAGTTTAAATTGAATTGTTTTTGCATATTACTAATTGTTAATTATATTGCACCAATAATATAATAAAATCCTATGAGAGAATAAGGGATACAATTTTAGGGTTCTTTAGGTTTAATTGTACTAGCAGTTTTAAAAGGGATACTGGAATAATTAATCGAGGTGCTCATTTCAATGCTCAAGAGGGCTGGCGTGGCGCAGTCGGTAGCGCGGCGGATTTGTAACTGGAGGCCCCGGGTTCAATCCTCCGTGGTGCCACTGAGTTCCGTCGGTGTGTTCTTGGGCAAGACACTTTCCCTCAGCCTTGTCCGTCGGATGGGGATGTAAACCGGGCGGTCCCGTGTATCGGTCTATCCTCCGAGCACGTAAAAGAACCATAGGAATCTATTCGATAATAAGAGTAGGGCAGGTTCCCGGATTCCTATGTATCCATCCCTCTCTCTGGGGCGGCTCTAAATAACCTATACTGTGTTGATGAGCCGTTAAACAACATTCAATTCAATTCAATGCTCAAATGCTTAAAGATTATTGTGCTTCCCTTTTAAACCCTTTTATACCCCCAACATTTACTGCCAGGGTAATAAATATTTGTAGGCAGTTGGATATAAGGCCTAACAAAAAAATATGTGTGTTTCCGGTTTCCCGACCGACCCTACTTTTTCACCGCAGACCCTAAATATATTTAGCAAAAAAAAAAAGAAAAAAATTACAATCAGACAACAAATATTTTTATTCAAATGACAATTTTATTAGCCAGAGTTGTTAAGCATCTAATCTGGATCCAAACTGTTTGCAAAGGTTATCAAGAAGTTGCCTCAGTACAAAAATGGCATAATAATTATGCGAACAATATATATAAAAAAAATATCTAAAAAAAAAACTTTTTTCTACATACCTACTCTAACTTTTTGACAGGGTGAAACCAGAAACACACATATTTTTTTTTTAGGCCTAACTAAAAGTTACTGTTTGTTGTGTATTCACTTGCCAATATAACACTGGCTATGGTCACTATCTGCTTCTACAATTACAATTGTTTTCATTTTGTACTAACACCTTTGTGAGCTGATGTTGAGCAAGTTTAAATGATTAATTATGGACAATGAGTCTTCCAGAATTTCTTAGAAATACTCCAAATGCCATTCTAATGTCCATCTTTGTTGTGTCTGCTGCACTATCTTAGTATGTTTCTTGTTAGAACTTGTAGGTTTATATTATTTACTTCCAGACTGTCTCTTCTATAATATGTTCTAGTGTATTTTCAAGCTTTGTTCTTTCTTGAGTAAATCTGTCACAATCGTATACATAGTGTACAATAGTTTCTTTCACCTTACACAATTCACATTATAGCTCTGACTTTTCAGGGTCTATTTTACTCATATAATGGTTCATCAGCTTTGTGACACCACTGATTGAGTGATGATCACTGTTACTTCTCTTTCTTCGCCAACTGTCTTCCTTTTCTTTACACTTACTATTGGAATAATCTCTTGAAATTTTCCTGATGTGTCTGAACGTTTAATAGCCAAACAGCTTCAGCTCACAGTTAAAAAGCTAGAATCCAGAGGGCCCAGTTGTTCAATGCTCTGTTAAGCTAACAGAGAGTTGAGCAAACATTTCAAATCTCTCTGAATTTCATATAACTGAATATTTCTATTTAAGATTTTGCTTGTGAAGCCTCATATAAAGATATAACTAAAAATAAAAGAATTTGGGTACTGGACTGAACCAACAACCTTACATTGGTGTGCTAATAGTCTCTATCATCCAGGCACACTCAAGCTGACTGCGATAGCTAGCGTCTGGACTAGTGGTTCATTAAATTGTTTGACTGATAGACGGTGCCAAACGTCAAAATGACTGCAGGGGATGAAATATATTGTACTGTATACTCGTCCTGTAGGACGAGTGGCATCGACATGTTACTCATCCTATTAGGATGTTTACTCGTCCTGCTCTGATTGTAAAAGATCACAAAGTAGTCAGAAATCATCATTTAACACTATTATATACAAATAAAACAAAGGGAAACATCATAATGTGTTGTTTTTTTCTTTATATAAATCAATGAAAATTACGAAACTTTGACGAGTATTATAGATGACTATATTCATATTCGTATTTTATAGTTAATTACAGTCTGATCATGGCCATTACAGTTACTCTGGCATGGTATATATTTCCCCCTTTTTCCTGTGAAAAATTCCCCTCTTAAAAAAGAAAAATACATTTTTTTATTAGAAAATGTTAAACTCCAATACAGGAAAACAGTATACTTTTATTCCCCTTCCTGAAGGCCCTGGCCCCAGTCACCTAAAAGCTGACTAGTATACTATTTGTATAACATCAAATACCGTAATGTTCGCGCTCCGTGAAATTAGAACGGGAGCCGCATTTTAGAATGTCCCAAAACGGAAATGCGTCAATTTCCCAATATCCGGTTGACTTAAATTGCAGTTTATCGCTGAATAAACAGAGTTGCGACTATTTACTGCATTTAATCGCTTAATAAACTATGTAAGAACTATTTTCTTTGTTGTTTTCTCATATGAAAATGGGACATATCTATGTTTTCTACTGAAATGTTACTCGTCCTCTCGGACGACCGATTCATGGGTTTCACTCGTCCGGATTCGAATTTCACTCGTCAATACAAGCGGACGAGTGGAATTTTCGTGCCCTGGACTGTGACGTGACGTCATTTTGACCACAACAGTAAAGTGCAGGTTGTATTATGCGCAACATTAGTTCCAATAGGATGTCTGTACATTCTTACTAAATATACAATAAGCTTCGTTTTTTGTAGTTTCTCTAAAAACATAATATAATCTATATTACAAAATGAATATAATGATGTTTACAATTTAATTATTAGCATTTATTGTGATCCGTTGACTTTGTTTGGGGTAATTTTATTGCGCAACATTGGGCTTAACGTCACATAGTTTTTGACGCCGTCGTGACATAGGGGCTGATTCCCATAACAAACTGAAGTTGACCAATAAGGGGATGGTGATTCTTTTTTGATGTCACAAATTGTTTTGATGTCACAAATTTTAAAGAAGCTTTACTTCACACCATCGTGTGGACTTCCTTGAGAGAAGTCTCGTGAGAGGTCTGAATGGTCGAGACTAAGTAAGCTAACCAATTGTCGCCTGCAACTCCAAGCCTTTGAATGACATGGTCTTTTTTTGCCCTTTTTTTGGGAGGACATAAATTGTTATGTGGTTGTACTTGTTTGGTCTCAATGAACATGACACTTGTTGTCAATCATTAACCATTTCAAACAGTTAAACCAATAAGATTTCTCCGACAAACAATAGCATGTGTTGTTGTATTATAAAGCATGTGCAACTGTATTACAAATTTATTACAACCTATTGTCAATTAACATGTCGCCAGTTGTCAATCATTTATCCACTTCAACCAATCAAACGAGAACGATACCTCCGACAAACAACAGCACGTGTATAAAGCACGTGCTCATCACGTGCAACTCTGCTATATAAACTATTGTCAATATACTCCGACATCAACAATAGGGCGGAGATATCTAAGTACTGGCGACATGTCAATATACTCAGACCTCAGCAATAGGACGAAGACATCTTAAGTACTAGCGTTATGTTAATCCTGCAATCATGCTTGGTAGCTCAGTGGATGCGAGCTGCAGACCTCCCCCCTGGGTGGGTACGTTCGCTCCTATCGCTGGCATTATTGTCTGGTGGGAAACTGCACCCTTCGTCCGTTATTGTCTGATGGGAAACTGCACCCGTCGTCTCATCTCCTTCTGAGGTTGCTGTCCAAATATAATTTATGATGTGTAAACGGGACATAAAACACCATTAAATCTGCGAGAGCTATAAGCGCCATAGTCTGGTCAGGATACCGGCTAAATGAATATGTAGTGTGATCCCCACGCAATTTCCAAAATGCTTTCAATTCTTTTCCACCTTTGGAGCTACAGACCTCTGCCCTATGCGGATGGATGTCTGATCAGGGAGGATTCATCTTTTATCTCATCTACCTCTGAGGTAACCTAAGGCCAAACAAAATAATATGTGTGGTTCAGGTAACACTGGCAAAAAAAATAGGGTAGGTTAGGTAGGCTATTTTTTTTTCTCATTAATGAATTCAATTCTGATAATGAATTTAATATGTAAATTACTATACTTTGAGTTCGATTTTAGCTCTACTGGCCGAAGGCTAGCAGAGCTTATGGGATGGCGAGTTGTCCGTCGTCCGTCCGTCCGTCCGTCCGTCGTCCGTCTGTTAACTTTTGCCTTGTGAACACTCTAGGGCCTTCATTATTAATTGAATCTTTACGAAACTTTGCCAGTGTCTTTATATCAATGAAAGCTCGGACAAGTTTGAAAACCAGTCGGATTGGATAAATTTCACCGGATTTATGGCCCTTGTTTTGCTGAAAAATGTCATATTAAGCCTTGTGAACACTCTATCACCTTCATTTATTATTTGATCTTTACCCAACTTGCACAGATTGTTAATAACAATGAAAGCTCGGACAAGTTCGAAAACCAGCCAAATCGGATCAGTAACACCGGAGTTATGGCCCTTGTTTTTTCTGAAAATTGACATTTTCTGCCTTTTGAACGGTCCAACACATTCATTTATTAATTGATTGTTACCAAACTTGCACAGATTGTTAATACCATTGATAGCTTCGACAAGTTCGCAAATCAGCTAAATTGGTTCAGTAACACCAGAGTTATGGCCCTTGTTTTTTCTGAAAAATGCCATTTTCTGCCTTGTGAACACTCTAGCAAATTCATTTATTATTTGATCTTTACCAAACTTGCACAGATTGTTAATATCAATGAAAGCTAAACAAGTTCGAAAACCAGTTAAATCTGATCAGTAACACCGGAGTTATGGCCCTTGTTTTTCTGAAAATTGCTATTTTCTGCCTTGTGAACACTCTAGGGCCTTCAATATTAATCGGACCTTTACTTAACTTTGCCAGTGTCTTTATATCAATGAAAGCTTGGACAAGTTCGAAAACTGGCAAGATCGAAATAATTTCACCGGAGTTATGGTCCTTGTTTTGCTGAAAAATGCCATATTAAGCCTTGTGAACACTCTAGCACCTTCATTTATTATTTGATCTTTACCAACTTGCACAGATTGTTAATATCAATGAAAGCTTGGACATGTTCAAAAACCAGCTAGATCGGACCATTAACAGCGGAGTTATTGCCCTTGATTTAGTTAAAAATGCTATATTTTGCCTCGTTAATTCGATAGGGCCTTCATCTTTCATCTGATCTTTACAAAACTTTACCTGATTGTTTATATCAATGACAGCTCAGACAGTTTTGAAAAACAGCCAGATCGGACCAGTAACAGATGAGTTATGGCCCTTGATTTAATTGAAATTGCTATAATTTGCCTTGTTAATTCGATAGGGCCTTCATCTTTCATCTGATCTTTACAAAACTTTACCTGATTGTTTAAATCAATAACAGCTCGAACAATTTCGAAAACCAGCCAGATGGGACCGGTAACAGATGAGTTATGGCCCTTGATTTAGTTAAAAATGCTATACTTTGCCTCGTTAAGACGATAGGGCCTTCATTTTTCATGCGATCTTTATGAAACTTTACTAGATTGTTAATATAAATGACAGTTCGGTCAAGTTCGAAAACCAGCCAGATTGGACCAGTAACAGTGGAGTTATGGCCCTTGATTTAGTTAAAAATCCTATAATTTGCCTCGTTAAGACGATAAGGCCTTTATCTTTCATCCGATCTTTCAGAAACTTTACCAGATTGTTAATATCAATGAAAGCTTGGACAAATTCGTAAAACATCCAGATTGGACCATTTACATCGGAGTCATGGCCCTTGATTTTCTGAAATATGCTATATCTTGGCCTCATTAAGACGAAAGGGCCTTCATTTGACCAGATTTCATTGAAACTTTGCAGGGATTATCAGTACCAAACCTAGTTGTACATAGTCCCCGTGTTCCAGTTGAATGATTTTGGTGGAGTTATAGCCCTTTAAAGGTTTTAATACACAAACTTTGTTCTGACTAGTTCTCTTGAACCCCTGGCCGGATTAAACGAAACTTTTTAGGGATGATAAATTCTATGTCTTGTTATGCAAATCATCGCCGTGTTCCGGTTGAATGATTTTTGGCGGAGTTATGGCCCTTTAAAGGTTTTAATACACAAACTTTGTTCTGATCTACTTCTCCTGAACCCCTCGCCAGATTTCAATGCAACTTTGCAGGGATGATCAGCACCAAGCCTAGTTGTGCATGTCATCGTCACGTTCCGGTTTACAGATATTTGGCAGAGTTATGGCCCTATAGAGGATTTTGATACCACAATTTTTTTCTGGGCTAGTTCTCCTGAACCCCTGGCTGGATACAGACGAAACTTGACAAGGATGATCAGTATCAAGCCTAGTTGTGCATATCATCGCCATATTTTGGTTGAATGATTTTTGGCAGAGTTGTGACCCTTTAAATGTTTTAATACACAAACTTTGTCCAGATTAGTCTCTTCTGAACTCTTTGCCAGATTTCAGCGAATCTTGTTGAGGATGATCAGTACTAAGCCTAGTTGCACCTGTCATTGCCATGTTCTGGTTGAATGGTTTTTGGAAGACTTATGGCCCCTAAATACATAAAATTTATCTTGAGCCAGTAGAGCGTCCACAGGCCCTCTTGGGCCTCTTGTTTTGAATATCAACAATCTTTATTTTTTTTTATTTTTATTTTTTTTTTTTGCATAAAACATTTTAGGGTCGGCCCCTTAAAATAGGGTAGGTCGGGTTACCTGAACCACACATATTTTTTATGTGGCCTAATAGGATGTGTTAACGGGACCTAAAAAAACATTCATTTCTTTCCCACCTTGCCAGTAATTTGGGTAAGACTTCAATCTCATTAAAATCTTATCCTAATTACGCTTTGATACTCTCCGCTATTGAGTAGCGAAGAGTATCGTAGTGTGATAAAGGGTCTGATTTTAATGAGATTGGTAAGACTTTAAACGTGAAAATTATGCATGAAAAAATATATACTCTGCTTACCTATATGAGCCCTTAGGCCACACTTAAAAATATTTCGAATTTTTTTTTGCATGTCAGATTCATTTGTGAATGATGTTTAAAGTTAAGTTATTTGTTTGTTTTTAGCTCAACTGATCAAACTTTTTTTGTAGCGACTACTCCTCTGAAACTACTGGATGGATTTTCATGAAACTTTACAGAAATGTTGCTCTTGATGTCTAGTTGTCCTAGCAAAATGTCAGGCCTGCCAGAAATTCAAGATGGATGCCACAGCTAAAAATAGACTTTAAAAAAACAATTTTGTAGCGACTACTTCCTGAAAACTATAAGTGATATTGATATGGAACTTTTTCTAAAATGATCAGCAAGACATGATGTTGGTCCTTGTTGAAAATTATTTTGATTCAAGTCATTAAACATGGTTACCAGCGGCCATTGTTTACATAGAGTTATATATAAAAACTTTTAACGACTACTCTGAAACTACTTGAAAGATTTTCATGAAACTTCACAGGAATGCTGATCTAGCTTTGAGAACCTGCCAGTAGAGCTTCAAGGTCATTGACCTCTTGTTTTTGGACTAGTCGCGTTTGGGCAAACAAACATAATTTTTATTATGGCCTTAAAAAACTGAAGTACTATAAACATGCTATGTACACTATGTGTTTTTTTGCATCCTATTAAAGTATAGAGCAAACTAGTATTGTATGTATACACACTTGCTGATAGTTTTCCTGCCTCTAAGTGTGTCGACCAATTATAATTTACATTCTAATAAGTCGGGACTGCTCGTTGCCATATTAGGTCATTATGTACATGTATATTGGGACAAGTTTGTACCAGGCAAATTATATTGTTTACATTGTTCCTTTTACTGTATTGAGGAACATATTAACAATGTTGGTTTGAACTTTTAACACAGACATTATAATAATTACTTTAAAACCCACGCTCTGCATAGGTCTGCAGCTCGAAAGTGCAATGTGTTATCCAATTGAGCTACCAAAGCTGCATGCTTTTCAAAAACAGATGGAGGGCTTGTGTCTCTTTGTCTTGATATGCATGCCATATTTGCATGTCATGATGCCATGTCATAGGAAAATCTGTTCTAAACAAAATCTCAAGTATTATTAAACTCGAAAAGATTAAATTGGTTTGAATACTGCCATGTTTGTAGACAGTGTTTTTACTCTAATTAGGATACTTGTTTTTACTTGTTTCAATGAGAAATAAGATTTGAGAAATAGAAAAAACACGAAATATTCTTCTCTGTTACTGATATTAGCAAAATGTCTGGGTTTGTTTGCATCTAGTTGATAGAAAGCATAACATACAGTCGAACCTCGATAGCTCGAAGTCAGCGGGACCATAGGGATATGTTCGAGCTATCGGTGGCTTCGAGGCATCGAGGTAACGGTAAAAACCAAAATATCTATCGGAGTTGTGTACCACTCGAAACAGTGTTACTTGTATACGTGATGTATCGTTCTCGGTATTTTTTTTATGTTCATGCATGTTTGTTTAAACCTCATAACGGATATATAACATGTTACACTGAAAATACAAGAAAAACTGCAATAATGTGTTTGTTTTATCATTTATTTAAGGAAATATCACACTGATTGTAACTTACATTCCGGAAGTCCGAATAATGAGAACAAGGTAATAAATACTGATAAAGGTGATCCTTTGAGAGCAACAAACACAAGTCAGAGAATAAAGCAGCAGACTCGGTTTTATTGAGTCTAAGACTGGTTTGAGTACATTATTTGATTAGAAAAGCAACCGTGTTTAATTTATCGTAATTAACAGTAAACAAAGTTCACTAAACATAAATGTTATCTGTCTATTATCGCTTTTCAATCATAAATGTTCGCACCTTTTACATCCAACTTTGTTTTCGCACTATGATCGAACTTGCTACAAACAAATACAAATGCGTCGATTACATTTAATATGGCCGACGTCGCATGGCAACGGATCATCACCTTCGATTAAGCGAGGTTTAAATTCACGGGGTATTCGAAAAATCGAGGTTAAATTACATTGAATTATATAGGAGTTGTGTCGGGACCGGAAAATGTGTTCGAATTACCGATGGTATTCGAATCACCGGTGTTCGAGCTATCGAGGTTCGAATGTAGTAACTTACATATACCATTTTAAACAGTAGAGCATCCTGCGGTTCTCTTGTTTTGTTTAGAACAAGTATTCATAATAAATGTACCGTAAATTTGAATTTCTATGTAGTATGTAAAGACATGAATGAATGGACTAATAATAACCAAATATGATGTGTTTAATAATTAATACAGTGAGCTGAACATTGAAATAAATTGTTATAAAATTATTAGGCTGAGCATAATCAGTGAGGTGAAAAGGTATTGATTTTATAGCGGATACAATATTATGTGGAAATATACTTATTTTACAGTATGTATAGTCAAAGCTATTAACATTTGGGAAAAAAAGAGGAATATTTTTAATTTCTAGCTATGGAAGAAATATAAAAGTATATTGTCTGTAAAAGTGAATTAAATGACATGATCTGAACTCTGATCGGATCTTTAAAACATTCTGCTCAAAGTTTGCCTTTTATTAAAGTCATTTTTAAAGGGCCTGCTTTTAAGGTGATGGGGATAAGGGTGGTGATGTTTTGGCGTGGGGTGGGGGTGAGTGGAAGTGACACAGGTAGTTTTTCCACACAGACACACATACACAATTCAGATAATTTGGTTGTATTTTTCCAACTTCTTATGAATCTATTTTCACCCTGGGGATGTTCCCGGCCAAGTGGTTATGAATCTCTGACTTGAAATCACTTGCCTGTCACCGCTGTGGGTACAAGCACTCATGGGACCAGGAATCTTTATGTGAGGAAGCTATCCAGCTGGCTTGTGGAAACCCAGTGATTCTACCCAGGTGCCCGCCCATGCATGAAACACGCCCTCATGGGACCAGGAATCTTTATGTGAGGAAGGTGTCCAGCTTGCTTGTGGAAACCCAGTGGTTCTACCCAGGTGCCCGCCCATGCATGAAACACGCCCTCATGGGACCAGGAATCTTTATGTGAGGAAGCTATCCAGCTGGCTTGTGGAAACCCAGTGGTTCTACCCAGGTGCCCGCCCATGCATGAAACACGCCCTCATGGGACCAGGAATCTTTATGTTTGGAAGCTATCCAGCTGGCTTGTGGAAACCCAGTGGTTCTACCCAGGTGCCCGCCCATGCATGAAACACGCCCTCATGGGACCAGGAATCTTTATGTGAGGAAGCTATCCAGCTGGCTTGTGGAAACCCAGTGGTTCTACCCAGGTGCCCACCCATGCATGAAACACGCCCTCATGGGACCAGGAATCTTTATGTTAGGAAGCTATCCAGCTGGCTTGTGGAAACCTAGTGGTTCTACCCAGGTGCCCGCCCATGCATGAAAAATGCACTGAGGATCACATGAGGTCTTCCTCCACCAATGGAAGCTGGAAGGTCACTATGTGACCTTAGCTGTTGGTGCAACTATAAAATCCAATTCAATGCCATTTTCACCAGGCCAGTTTATACCAGTTTTCCTGTGTCCCTGAGTCCTGTGTTGTATCCCTGTGTTTGGTTGCGTCTGATTAAAACCTTTAAATTCCGCTATTCTTTAGTTTGATCACTATTCTTATGTCAATGTGTTTGATTAATATAATAACAACAATGTCAATTTCTTTTTAGGCATGTTTGTGACTATAGCAGTAGTGAAAAGGTCAAGTGCAGAACTTGGTAATTAACTCCCCTATATAAGATCTTAACGCGTGTGTCATTCTTCGGATATTGGAGAGAAAAATAGTACTGGATCAAATCTGAACCCTGGATCTTAGCTGAACACTGGATCTTAGCCGAACACTGGATCTTAGCCGAACACTGGATCCTAGATGCAAATTTATTAAGGTAAGGAGTGTCTTTGGATATCTGAGGAAAACAAACAGCAACAGTCCATGGATCCTATTCAAACAATTCACGTGAGGTAACGAATAATTTCCTATGTTCCCAAGGTACACGTAGCGCCATATGCGTTTAATTGTGTCTCTAACATTATTCCAATCACGGGTCATGTTGTATAGAATTTTCTTGTATCTGTTAAATTTTCATTTTAAGTACTGTATAGATGCTGAGTGTGAGATTGACAAAGTATGAGATATGTGTGAGAAATGTTTCACTTATCTTTAAAATGATCCATGTTTATGTGAATCGATTGAAATTCGAAATTTAGAAGTTCCTTATAGTACTCCTAAAAAACATCATTGTTACCGATAAAAGGTGTCTGTGCCAAGTAAAATATAATAGGACTGGAAAAGTATTTATTTTATATGAGATTTATTTCACCAAGTCATAAAGGCGCATAAATGGATTCCCATGTTAATTTTGAGTGGTGACAGGTCACTTACATGAGAATATTCTTTTCCATTGTAAACCCAGATGAGGCTGCGAGTAACTCAATTCAAAGAAAGAACAGTCATTATATATCATCATCATAATAATGTAGCGGGTTAAGGGTTAGAAGTTTATATTAATAATAGTCTATGAATAGTAAATAGTGTCTAGTTCAAATTCTTCCTACTAAGTTTTATGCCATGGTGCGTCGTCCCTCCATCTGTCCTTTCGTAATTTTTAGCTCAACTATTCGAAGAATAAGAGAGCTTATGTAATCACCCCGGGGTCGGCGTCGGTGTCCCACATCAGGGTTTGCGTGTTGATATGGGACTTTTTCTAAAATGATCTTCATGACATGATGTTGATCCTTGTCGAAAATGATTTTGATTCAACATTAAACATGGCTGCCAATGGCCAACTTTGTTTAGAAAGAGTGACTTACTCCTCTGAAACTCTGCAATTCAGGGTGAGAAGGTTCTAGGCCCATTTTCCATATTTTATCTCGATGTACATGGAAGATGAGCCTGGCATGTTCATGCCTGTTAAGTGCCATATAACCTTTTCATGTGTTGGTGAGCCTTAAAACCCCAATTCAGTTCAGTTCCTCTGAAACTACTTGACAGATTTTCATGAAACTTCACAGAAATTCTGATCTAGTTATCAAAACCTATCGGTAGAGTTTCAAGGTCAGTAACCTCTTGTTTGTTTTTTGCTTGTAGCTGCTCCAAAGTTGATCAGACGTGTCAGCTTTATCAGTCATCAATGTATCGATGGTCCCATCTGTCTACTGTATGCCTGCAAGTGGTTTAACTGCGCTTTTTACAATCTTTCAGTCGATCATATCACGATGGTTTCTACTTGTAGCAGTGAGCTCAATGCTCAGTTTTATAGTACTGCCATGCTGCAATACCATGCTATGGACACATGAAATGTTACCCCACCCAGTCACATTATATGGACACCAGACTGAACAGTCCAAGAATTACCCTTTATATGCTGAAAGCCAAGCAAGGCAGCTGCTTAGTACCAGCCAGGCCAAACCCCACAGCTGAAGCATCACGTTAAGAGTTGTCAACTCATCATTTATTCTACGGATATTCAATCACGGATATTTTAAAAAGTCGTGAATACACCTATATTTTTAATCATCATATATACATTATTATATGACCTGAACACCTTGATAGAGTTTTGATAAACTGTTTTGTAGTGTTATTTGTCCGTTAGTTGGTGGGTTAGTTTGTTTAATCAAAGCTTGATGTGTACCGTGAGTCCACACTCTAATATGTTGTATCATGGGAGATTCTTCACATGGCACTTATGTCGGGGTGGTAGTGGGTGGGGTGGAGGGGGTGGGGGTGGGGGGGAGGGACTATGAAACTTAGAATTACACACACACATTTTAGTACTTGATAATAACTTAGGATTGCTGTGGGTGCCTTTAAGGACATATTTCGAGCCTATTGTATTTGGGGTGGAGGACGGTGGGGAAAGAGAATTTCTATAGGTAACTGTAAATCACTGTTAGCCATACAATTTCATGAGCAAAGTGTGATATTCAATTTTTCTTTAGATTATGAGGCCCACCCAATAAAGCATTTGTGACCAGTACACATAATAACACATTAATGAATGGTGTATATGTATTGTGCTCAGATTTTTGGTCTTAAAGCAATTAAGAAATACCAGATAAGTTTTGTATTCAAAAGCTAAATTATGAACATATATTTCTTTATTAAAGTAAATTACAAAGTGTTGTTAAGCTATGCTTACCCTCAATATAGCAATGCTTTACAAATGAAAAACTAAGAGCGGGCCTCAATTTATATACCTGTGTTGATCAGCCATGAAGCATGCTGACCTCAATTTATATACCTGTGTTGATCAGCCATGAAGCTGCTGGCTGTAAATATTCAAGCTTCCCATGCTTTTTCAATGACCAAGTAGGGTTGGGAAATGTGTCCTTAAACTGACAGAAATATGATGTCCTGTGGTTCATGTAATTGATAGGTCAGATGTCATAACTAACTCATGAGATATCAGTTACGTAATTATGTAAACATATTTTATTTTTATTCATGTATGATTATGTTATACAGGCAGTTCGCACCTGTGAAAATAACCCATTGCATAATGGCTCATCAACACATTATAGGTTATTTAGAGCCACCCCAGAGATAATTAAGGGAAGGACACAAAATGCGAGAACCTGCCCTGTACTCTTTCTACTCTTACTAATGTATAGCGTCTCTGTGGCCGAGTGGTTAACAACATTGCATTGTAAACCTTCTCACCTCTAACCGCTGCGCGTTCGGAACCCCATTGGGAGCTCGACTTGTAAGTGAGGAAGTGTCGATTTTTATGGATGGCGGGAGTTGTACAGTACCGGTTCTATACCCAGGAAAAGTGGGTGGTCTGCCTCCATCGACCATCGGGGCGTCCGTGGCCGAGTGGTTAGAGTCTCTGACTTGCAATCACTTGCCCCTCACCGCTGTAGGTTCGATCCCTCAGGGGCCTAGGAATCTTTATGTGAGGAAGCTATCCAGCTGGCTTGCGGAATGTCGGTGGTTCTACCCAGGTGCCCGCCCGTGCACGAAAATTGCCCGGAGGGGCACCTGGGGTCTTCCTCCACCAGTGGAAGCTGGAAAGTCGCCATATGACCTTAGCTGTTGGTGCGACTATAAAATCCAATTCAATTCCATCGACCGTCATATATAACCTGACATGTGTTGAAAATGATGTAAAACATCATACAAACAAACAAAATCTTACCAATGTGTAGATTAAAATAGTTCTTTAATCATGTGCTGCGAGGAAAGACTTCAATAAATGGGACCACCTAGTTTACATCCTCATTTGACGAACCAGGCTTGTGGAATTAAAGTGTCTTGCCCAAGAACACACCAACTAAACTCAGTGGTGCCAGTTTGGCTCCGAGTGCTCCATTTTGAAGTCTACCATGTCCACTGGGACCAGGGCTTTTTCTAGGTATTTTGGGAAAAAGGACCCTTGTAAATTTGGGAAATTTCCATCTTAAAAAACAACCAAATTGGGAATTTTTTTATCGATAAAACGTCCAATTGAGAATTGTTTACGTCAACATTTTGTAATTTAGGGCTTATACTGAGTAGTATGTAACATAACGGATGTATCAGAACAACATTATATGTAAAAAAAAATATAAAAAAATTCTTTCTTTTGAGATTGGGAATTTTTTCTTGCATTGAGAACAGGTCCATTTTTTGGCCCCTAGGGACACCTAGAAAAAACCCTGGGAACATGCGAGCTTCCTTGTCAAATACTGAATTATAAGATTGATATGAAACTTTATATATGGCTTTTTATATTTACACTGCTAATGAAGGTGTATAAAACAATGAACATATAAGTTTGTCTATGTGACAAAAAGAAGATTTGTGGTTTGGAGTGAATAATAATTTTGCTTTCATCTCAAAGGGAGAAAGCTCATACTCTCACTTGTTCTACAGGTTCATGATAATGTTTTAATTCACTGCACGGTGAAGAAAATCTCAAACCAATTTATTATATCATTTATTTACTTACAGATCTTGGCAGAAATGTGAATTTTACTGCTAGAAACAACCTGGATTTACATACCTACCGGATATAGCCAGACTTGAGATCTAAACTCAGTTAAAGGTATGTATTTTGGTATTTTATTATGTATTAAAGGGACACATGGCAATCTTGAAACTCGCGGCGTCCCGTTAGTTTTCCCATACAGAACTTGCATTTGTTCAATTATTGATATTAATTATTAAAATACTTCAAAGTACATTGGTTTTACATATTACCCAACCCACTGTATATTATATTGCACCAAGAATATGTTTCAAAATTTGGTAGGTTTCAAAATTTGGTAGAATAACGAAGACAATGGAAATCCCAGTTTTGTTTTAAAGTCAAAATGATACTGGATTAATAAATATAAATGCTAATTTTAATGCATGATATAAAACTCAAGATTGCTGTGTGTACCTTTAAAGGGACACATGATAATTTTGATTTTTTTTAAAAACTAGCGGCCCGTTAGTTTTTCAACATAAATTGCATTTGTTCAATCATTAATGTGAATCATAAGAATTGTATGAAGCCATTTGTTTTTGCATATTATTAATTTTAGATATTATTGCACCAATAATATATTAGAACTTGTAGTATAATAAGACGAAATAGTGATTACTTAAAATTTTATTTACTTAAAGGTAACTAGGTCAAAAATAAAAATGATACTGGATATGTAAATTGAGACACTTTAAACACTTCAAGATTGCCGTGTGTCCCTTTAAGAAAAGTATGTATACGTTTGATTTAATTTGTTTTGGTGAAGTACCACATGCTGATATACACAAAAATAGAACACAAGTCCACAATGCAGTATATATATAAATATATATATAGTTTTTGCAACATCTTGTGCACTGCTTCACAGCATTACTCGAATGTATATCAAAGGTCACCATATTGGTAACATCATACTAGCAGTTACGTGCGTCAGATTCCCTTTGCATTCAAAATCAAAGTTATCTTCAACATTTTGCAATGTAATTTAACCGATTGCTCCATCTGTAGTTTATTTACATGAAAGCAGTGATAAAACCTTCATCTGTATTGTAAATAACAAACATGTAACGCAAATCATACATCAACACATGCGGCTAACGGCCATATTTATATAGCAACCCCTTAGTAACAGTGCACTACTTTCTGTGCCGTTGCCTTTCGGCTAACAAAATGTCAAGATTTTGAACATACCGCAGCTCAATATACAGACGAGGCGGGATCCCGAAGAATGACGGGATTGGCCGAGTATTCACGATTGATCCAATAATAAGACACTGACTGTTTATACAGTTGATTAATCATTCTATACTTAAGTGGAGGTTTGAGCAGAAATTACAAATGATTTTTCAGCAAGCAGATAATTTATGAAAGAACAAACATTAAAGTAGCTATTCGCCAACAACAGCCAAAATTTACAACATATATTATGTACACCATTTCTAAACCTACTGAGGACGAGGTATATATAAGTACTTAGATATTTTGAGGATTCACACTGACTCTATATACTAATATAGTCACACAGTATAAACGACTTTAACCAGCTAGGCCAAACTGCAAGACAGAAGCATCGAATTGGGAGTTACCAACTAGTAATTCAATTTACGCATATTCAATCATGGGTATTTTAAGAACCCTTGAATAAACCTATAATTTTAATCGGCACATATACATTATTATATGACCTGGACAGAGTTTTGAAGAACAGTTTTGTAGTGTAATTTTGCTGTTATTTGGTGGGTTAGTTTCTTTAAACATATAAAAAATTGCTTAAAGGGACACATGGCAATCTTGAGTTTTATTCAAACATTAAAATTTGCTCCTCAATTTATTTACACTGCGTCATTTTGACTTTAAAACTGCTTGCATATGATTAAATAAAAAATTGAGATTTCAATTTTCTTCACTATTTCACCAAATTTAAATATATTATTGATGCACTATTATAAAAAGTTAGTAATATGTAAACATGATTTGCTTTGAACTATTCTAACAGTTACTAGTAATGATTGAACAAAGGCAAATAAAGAGAAAAACTAACGGGACGCCGTGAGTTTTTAAAAAATCAAGATTGCCGTGTGTCCCTTTAATAAACAAAAGAACAGTTATACCATTTAAAAATAAGACGAAAGTATTGATAAAGGAATGATTTAAAAAGTATCTGATAAGATGAAGTAAACCTTGGTTAGTTTAGTTTGGACCATTCTTCTTAGTGTAGTTTGGACCATGCTTGTTAGTGTAGTTTGGACCATGCTTGTTGTAGTTTGGACCATACTTGCTGTTGGAGTTTGGACCATTCTTGTTGTTGGAGTTTGGACCATGACCATGTTTATTGTCATCGATCCCATGTTTATAACTGATGGCAGATAATATATAGAGGATCTTAAACGAGTTCCCATTTCATGTAAGATTTATGAAACGAGTTATGAATTATTTTAATTTTAACGAGCCTTTTGGCGAGTTAAAATTAAAAATAATTCATAACGAGTTTCATAAATCTTAGATGGAATGGGAACGAGTTTAAGATCCTTTTTATCACATAACATTGCAATCAAATTAGTAAAAATTAATACAGATGGACTTAGAACCGCCACGACGTCAGACAAACTTTAGCGCCAAAACGTCAAAAAATATGTGACATCGTAACGTCGCGTCTCACACATAACGTTGCGTATAAAAGAATTTGTGTTTTATCTCTTTACAAAATAGCAGTTTACGCCAACTTTTTAACAAACCAACAACAATGTTTTGTATAATGTGCATTATTTTTTATAAGCTGTCACAAATAATAAGTTTATGACTCAGATCTGGGTGAATTTGTAATAAATAAAATAGTTTCAGTTAATAAACTTGCGTAGTGTTACAGGTTTAACTCAACCAATCAAAATCGTTCCAGGTTGTATTACACGTGTGTCATACAATAGAATATTAAATGGGTGTTCAACACTGCTAACAAGGGACGTTATGTGATAAATTGTTTAAAGGCCAGTCCCATGTAGTTACTACATGCAATTGAAGGCGTGTCTAGAATGGTAATAAATGTGATCTGTCAGGTCAAACCAGGGTCAGTTCCCTAGAATGTAAACAAGCCTCTATGAGAAAATTGTGGACCATGCAATTTTGAGATGAATGCATACACACTGTATATATGGTTTATCAACGATTCTCTGATCTACCTGCACATAATCCCTGTGAGGTGATGATGCAGTATGGGTTGATTACATGAAAACACAGTTTTTATAATATTGCATAGTTTACAGTTTTATGTGTCTTCATAATGTTTGGTCATAAACTATATGGCAAGCTATTTTACTTTTTATTTAATGTTACAGATATCTACATTAAAGTAGATATGCAGATATGAGATATTTTATATATTAAAGGAGATATCTCATATATTTGTAGATATATATTGATTAAGAAGACATCTTACAAAGTATGTCAGATATCGTCATTAATAAATGAGATATCTGATCTAAATTTGTAATTCAGATACATTTTAAACGTTTTGTCTGAATTATTAATGTAGATATCATATATATTTTAAAAGACGATAATTGGCAATATATGTACTAAAATACTACAAAATAATGTGAGGAAATCAAATTCGTGAACACATCAAATGTACACAATCATTTTGAATCAATGTACAAAATTGCATCTGTTGTAGACTTGGGAAGTCTGATAAATATGAAATCTTATCATAAAGGAGCAATAAACACTGCTGGAATTCTCCCATGCGGTGATAGTTACTTTCTTTGATCCCTTTGATTAGTTACAGGTCATTATATCTTAACTGGCACAATTAGTGACTTATTCCTGGGAGTGTTTAGAGGGTTTATATAAGAAATAGATTTATTGACTGCTTTCTTATCATGTGTAAAGTGCCTGTTCCATTTTGGAAACCAATTGTGTCAGTGTGAGTGGTCAATTTGTATTACACTTGTGGATAACTGTTATATGTGCATACAATGGCTGAGGAAACTGTGAAATGCTTTACATTGAAATTGACTGAATTGCAGTTCAATACAATCAAACACTTGTTTCAGCATTATGAATGGGATTTTGAAGAATGTATTGTTGGACAAAATAAAATATATGATGAACCACATGTGGAATTTATTGAGGAAGATAACATCCAGTCATCTCAAATATATACTTTCAGTGGAAATAATAATAACGTAAATGATGGAAATGAAAACCCTGATCAAAATCCAAATGGACAAAATCTAAATCCTGCTGAACAAGATAGAAGTAATGAGTGTGAGTTTTGCTTTTGTACACCGTGTGTAACTTCAGTTCAACATTTGTGGTTAGGGGAACCTGTTCAACCTCATCCACGAAATTCAGCATTACGTAAGGAAAAATATAAAAAGTTTTGGAAAATGATGGACAGAAGAGAGGCTTGGCGTTACCCAAAATACATAAGGAAAAAAGAACAGTTGTTAAGGCTAACAGAAGGTGATGAAACTAATGTGTGGACCCTGAGGGAACTAATGCCTGAATGTATTTTAAACCAGGTTCGGTCAGCGTATCCAAATCCAGTTGGGCAACCATATATGGGACATAAATGGTGGTGATATAATATATATATATATATATATATATATATAAACAAACATTATAATATAAACAAAAATTATCAAACTTTTTTTTATAGAGATATTTTAATGAAAAAAACACAGTTTTACTTCTTACTTATAAAAAAAGATAGACTTGGACATTATTTGAAAGAAAACCTAAAACTTACAGAAATAAATAGATAAAAGAAGTGTGCAGAATTCTTCATAAACCCTGTAACTGGTGAGTACACTGCATGTTTATCTGATAAGAAGGTAGTATGGCTCAATGTTGTGCCCTGAGATGACCCTTTCTGTTTACATCTCCCCAGTAGCTACTGTTTACATCACATGACCAGGGTCAAAGGTGAAATTTCAAATTAACTGTCATTTTCCTGTTGAAAATTTCGAAAATTTGGACTATAAAATATATAATTATAGTGCTTTGAGGGCAGCTTCAGAAACAGCATATAGTTTGATTAGTAGAGGATGAATTCATGCATCAATGAGAGCATTCTTTTTAAAATATGATGTAGTATTTTCAGAAAAAAGTCAGAAATATATGTCCTGAGTGAAGACAGTCTGAGTTCTATTTGAATTTGAATTGATTGACATTTTGTGGGCGGAGCTTTCCCTTTTATACTTGAGCCTGGGGTTTAAGATATTTGGTCAAACAAAGTCATAAAACAAAATGTGAACTACCATTTATAACATGAAACAGGGTCAGAAAGTTGCAAAATCTATGTATAAAAAGATTTAATTAATGTATGACACAACACTGCTGACTTTAACTACTTACAGTAAGGTTAATGAGATCAATGTAATATATATAACAATAATAAATCAGTAATAACTACTTCAGTGTCTAGAGATTTTTTGCAAAGTGGAATAACTGCTCTAGGCTTCTTCACTGTGTTTATTACTTGTTACAGTTAGTGAAGATTTATGTCCCTTGTAACTGTAAGAAGATTGATTGAGATTCTTGAGCAAATTTATGCAATAAAAAAGTAAAATTGTTGGTTTAATTGCACTTAACTGACCTGAGATTTTAGAACTGGGTATAGTTAGGCAGGTATTTAATCTTCTTTACATTTGCCTTGTGTGATGGTGATCAATTGAAATGTAAAATAACAATTAATAGCTTCGAATTCACAGATCGAAGATCAATTACAATAGGTCAGATCCAGTTTGGTGTGTGGACTAAAATTGTAGCGATTTAAATTTGGATAAATTTGGATATATATCCACAATTGAAAGTGAGGAAGTGTCGATTCTTACGGATGGCGGGAGGTGTACAGTACTGGTTCTACCCAGGAAAAGTGTGTGGTCTGCCTCCACCACAAAAATCGCGACCATCATATATAACCTTACATGTGTTGAAATGACGTAAAACACCATACAAACAAACAAACATACAAACACAATTGACAGTTCTGACATTCAAGTTCTAGCTCCGCCCTCGATTGTCCACGGGTCAAGTTTCCATAGACATATGGCCATGTGGTCCATTGTATTTTAAAGTCATTTTAAGCTTAATTGATGGAATTATGTATTGTTTCAGATCACTTCCAGTCCCCTTAACTGTACCATGTTCGCACTGAGGAATTTCACAATTTTTTGTTACAGTTAACATTTTTCACATTTTTGGCCTAAAGGGGCCTTTATCAAGACCCATAAAATGCTATGTGCCTACATTGTCAAACGTTTAACTGAAAGTTTTTATATGTTACGGGACTGCGATATTTCCATTTCTGTTGCTCACGTGATATCCATTACTGCATTAGTTTTGATTACAGTATGCCTTATTTTTAAAAGTTTAACATAAGGCCTAAAAAAAAACTAGAAATTGTTATTGTCCATGGGACAAAAACGTATGGCTCCCCCACTAGCCCGAACAGGCATAATTGACGACTCTAGGTCCAACCGTCCTCTATTGATCTGAGATCGTTTTGATATTCAATATCCCTGTGACTGTATCTACTATCTGTATCAGTAAGGCCACATAAAAATATGTGTGGTTCCTATTGTTTTAAGGGGCCGACCATAAAACATTTTATGCAAAAATAAAAAAAAAATAAAAAAATAAAAAAAAAAAAAAAAAAATAAATTAAAAAAAAATTTAAAAAAAAATTAAAAACATATTTAAATTTTTTTTTTAAAAAAATTAATAGGGGTCATCTCCTGGTCATGACCAACCATCCTTCCAAGTTTGAGGACCATAGGTCCAACCATTCTCTAGTTATTGATCGAACATCGTTTTCATAGTCAATGTCACCGCAACCTTGACCTTTGACCTAGTGACCCCAAAATCAATAGGGGTCATCTACTTGTCATGACCAACCATCCTTCCAAGTTTTAGGACCCTAGGTCCAACCATTCTCTAGTTATTGATCGGACATCGTTTTCATAGTCGATGTCACCGCAACCTTGACCTTTGACCTAGTGACCCCAAAATCAATAGGGGTCATCTACTTGTCATGACCAACCATCCTTCCAAGTTTGAGGACCCTAGGTCCAACCATTCTCTAGTTATTGATCGGACATCGTTTTGATAGTCAATGTCACCGCAACCTTGACCTTTAACCTAGTGACCTCTACTTGTCATGACCAACCATCCTTCCAAGTTTGAGGACCCTAGGTCCAACCATTCTCTAGTTATTGATCGGACATCGTTTTGATAGTCAATGTCACCGCAACCTTGACCTTTGACCTAGTGACCCCAAAATCAATAGGGGTCATCTACTTGTCATGACCAACCATTCTTCCAAGTTTGAGGACCCTAGGTCCAACCATTCTCTAGTTATTGATCGGACATCGTTTTCATAGTCAATGTCACCGCAACCTTGACCTTTGACCTAGTGACCCCAAAATCAATAGGGGTCATCTACTTGTCATGACCAACCATCCTTCCAAGTTTGAGGACCCTAGGTCCAACCATTCTCTAGTTATTGATCGGACATCGTTTTGATAGTCAATGTCACCGCAACCTTGACCATTGACCTAGTGACATCTACTTGTCATGACCAACCATCCTTCCAAGTTTGAGGACCCTAGGTCCAACCATTCTCTAGTTATTGATTGGACATCGTTTTGATAGTCAATGTCACCGCAACCTTGACCTTTGACCTAGTGACCCCAAAATCAATAGGGGTCATCTACTTGTCATGACCAACCATTCTGCTAAGTTTGAGGACCCTAGGTCCAACCATTCTCTAGTTATTGATCGGACATCGTTTGTGACACAGACCTACAGACAGACAGAGAAACAGACAGACAGACAGACAGAAAGCACAAAATCAATATAGCTCCCCTACCACACTTTGTGTGGGGGAGCCATAAATATGTGTGTTTCTGGTTTCACCCTGTCAAAAAGTTAGGGTAGGTAGGTAGGAAAAAGTTTGTTTTTTTAGATATTTTTTTTATATATATTGTTCGCATATATTATGCCATTTTTGTACTAATGCAACATTTTGATAACCTTTGCAATCCAGATTAGATGCTTAACAACTCTGGCTAATAAAATTATCATTTGAATAAAAAAAAAAGAAGAAAAAATGTGTTTTTTTGTGTTTTTTTAATTAATTTTTTTTCGCTAAAAATATTTAGGGTCGGTGATAAAGTAGGGGACCCGGTCGGGAAACCGGAAACACACATATTTATTTTTTATAAATCTAAATCTAATGTTTGCCCTTTCCTGACCAACGCCAAACAAAGGGCTCTACCCAAATATTTTTTTCCCAATTTAAGAAAAAAAAAATTGCTGGTCGCATCGAGATGCCGCTAATAACAAAAGTATGTTTTTGTTGTAACAAATAATAATAATAAAAACATATTTGCCTACCTACCGACCCAAAATTTGAAATTATGGTTGGGAAAGGGCATAAATATTTTTACAACAGAAATACACCATTTCCAAGCCTAGGCCTAAAAAAATAAATTGTGTGGTTCGGGTCACCCGAACCTACCTACGAATACCCGCCGATCCTGACGTTTTTTTGGTCCATTTCGAAAAAAAAAAAAAAAAATTTGAAAAAAAAAAATAATAACAATATAAAGTCACAGTAATTATAGTACATAATTCAGTGCATCTTCCCTGACGTTTTTTTGGTCCATTTCGAAAAAAAAAAAAAAAATTAAAAAAAAATTAAAAATAAAAAAAAATCCGACCTACCCTGCCTACCAATTTTGAACATGTTACCCGAACTACACACTTTTTTTTTTTAGGCCCTACTAATGATAAGGTATATATGTAACTTACATGTGTTGGGAATCCGACCTCTATACCTACAATATAAACCCCTTAACGGGTCAGGCTAAACATAACCCTATTATTATCGTTGCCAAAGTGTCTAATTATGATTCATTTTATGCATATTTAATTAGGTGTATTTTTAATTACCGGTGAATAAATCTAGACTCTTAAATGCCACATATATATTGTTTTATGACCTTAACACATGGAAACAGATTGGAAGAACGCTTTTCTTGTGAAATTGGGTGCTTTAGTTTAGTCTATAACATATTATGTTTTTACACAATTTAGTCATGTGCCTGTATTACATCTAACACTTCAACTTGACAATTAAATATTCAGAAAATGTAAACTGTCATACATTATTCATAATATTATGTTTAGGTAAAACGTCAGGGCAACATTTTGTCAGGGCAACATTTTAATAATATTTCAGACTATTGCTAATTTGGTTTATCAAATAATTGCTGGCTGGTTCATGCCAACTAGTGCTGTGCATTATGTCTTGCGCCTTATACTAATAAATATAAAAGTTAGTGGTGAGAATGTATTATTTGGCTGCGTAGGGTTACAGTTCTAGTTTTAAAGCCATTTCTATTTCTTCAGAGCGCACAATTTGTTATTTTTTTATACGCCCATACGGCGTAGGGAAGTTTTATGTCATGGTGTTGCCCATCTGTCTGTTAACTTTTACATGACAACTGATTGTGTCCAATAACTTTCAAAGTATATGGTCTACAGCAATGAAACTTTATAAACATCTTCAGCATGATCCAATGAATACATCATATAAAGGTCCATAATTCTCTGGTTTGTATTTTTAGCTCACCTGAGCCAAAGGCTCACAGGTGAGCTATTGGGATCACTCTTCGTCCGACGTCCGTTCGTCGTCCGTCCGTCATCATTAACTTTTGCTTCAAATAAATTCTCCTCAGAAAACACTTAGTCAATTTTGACCAAACTTCACGTGGATTATCCTTAGGTCAGTGCATTTCAAATTTGTTAAAAGTAGGTCGGTGCGACATCTAAGATGGCCACCATTACTAAAAATAGTCGAAACCTTAAAAAATCTACTTCTCAAGAACTGCATGACAGATTTTGACACTTCTTTTTTGGAAATGATCGCCAACCCTTGTACTTTCAAATTTGTTCAAAAGTCCCCGGGATTAAAAATGACTGCGGCCCTGGGGCCCAAAGTTTGCATATAGCAATTTTGCGTGTTTTGCATAGACTTATATATAGGGAAAAACTTAAAAAATCTTCTCTTAAAGTACAAGTGCCAGAGGTTTAATATTTTGAATTTACCTTCAGCTTATGGTCCTCTACCAAGTTTGTTCAAATGGTGACCCCGCCCCAGAGGTCACAGTTTTACATAGACTTATATATGGAAAAACTTCAAAAATCTTATTCTCTGAAACTACAAGAGCCAATGAAATATTTAATATTTTGTATTTACCATCAGTTTATGGTCCTCTACGAAGTTTGTTCAAATGGTGACCCTGGGGTAAAATTTAGCCCCGCCCCGGATGTCACATGTTTTACATAGACTTATATAGGAAAAAACTATAAAAATGTTCTCTGAAACTACAAGAGCCAAATCGTTAATATTTTGTATTAACCATTAGCTTATGGTCCTCTACTAAGTTTGTTCAAATGGTGGAGTCAAATTTGGCCCCAAGACAATTTGACCCCAAGACAGAGGCCACATTTCTTGAGCAATCTTTTAAACTTGCACAGATTGGAGAAGTTCCATAATGGGCCAGTACTCAGGTGAGCTATATAGGGCCATCATGGCCCTCTTGTTTAAATTATTCCCCTGTGAAAAAAGATGTAACCTGGAGCTTAACCTTGCCTTTTACAAATGATTGTGGCTATTAAGGGGCATCCATGGCTGAGTGGTTAGAGTCTCTGACTTGCCATCACTTGCCCCTCACGGCTCTGCGTTCGGTCCCTCATGGGTCTAGGAATCTTTATGTGAGCTGGCTTGCGGAGCGTCGGTAGTTCTATTCAGTTGCTCGTCCATTCACGAAAATTGCCTGGAGAGGCACCTGGGTCAATGGAAGCTGGAAAGTTGCCATATGACCTTAGCTGTTGGTGCGACTGTAAAATCCAATTCAGTAATTTGTCACAGTCTAATACCTCCAAAGTATTAGGTGTTACAACGAAACTTTGCACACATCTTCAACATGATCCAATAAATACATCTTAGCATGGCAGACACTTATGGATCACTTTGTCCATTGCCGTCTCATATGTTCATGAAACTTCATACATATCTTCAAGACTTACCCCAAGGAGTGTCGTTACAAGTGTCCAGTAACTCTTACTTTCATAATGCCCCATTTCATAAAACTTGAACCTGCAACCTGACCTAGCTCATAACTTGGCAAAGTATTGACTATACAGTTTTCCTAACCAGTTATTCATTGTCATTAATTGACATCTACAGTAACTCAGGCATTTATTTTGGCAGAGTTATGCCCCTTTTCATAAGACTTTAACATGTAACCTAACCTAGCTGTTAACTTGGCAAAATATTGACCTATGCTGATGAAACTTTATACAGTTCTTCCTTATCAGTTATATAATGCAGAGTTTTGTCCCTTTTCATATTGTTTCTTCTCCATCCATAGTTTGTAAAGAATTGCACCCCCTGTCTTCAAACTTTATTGTCAGATTGTTTCTGCTGAAATAAGGACATGGCAGGTGACACACATGTTATGTGAACACCCTTCATTTACTGTGCAATAATACTTTCAATTTTATTTTTTTTAACCCAACATGATTGACAGTATCCAAGTCATGTCTGCGGAGAATATATACACTCTAATTAATATATTCATGTATAATTAAAGAATTGTCAGTAGACATTGTAGGCGTGTGGCTATTGACCAGATGAGTGCTTTCCAAATGTCAAACAGTTCCCGGTTATTACCTATGCAAATCTCATACAAATTTGTATCACATAAGATGGCTTCTAGGATTGCTATAATTTAAAGCCTTAGTATAAATAATATTGAATAACATAATACCTGTCTAGTAGTATATAATTGTTATAATTTCAAAGATGTTACCTGACATTAATAATGAGTTATAAATTCCTGCTATTTATTATTGAATTTAACTCGTCGGCAAAAATGTCTGATATGATGATAGTGTCTGATATGATGCTTAATTGGCCAGTTGTCTCATCGTTTCAAAATAAAAAAGACTAGAACGAATTTGACAGCGCGCCATTGCAAATATCCACGTTTCCTTCACACAGGTCAATTCCCCTTAAACCTGTATCCATTTTACATGTAATTGTTTTCATTATGTGGGCCGGGTATCAACTTTCATACCCAATCCAACCCCTTCTCCAAGAAGCAAAAACGGGGTTGGCAGGGGTATGAAATAAAACCTTAATTTCGACTTAAACAGTTTGCATATTGTAAAATTAAGACATTTAATAGGAAATTTTAAACAGGTTATCACATTTTTCAGTAAAAAAAAAATTAAATGTGTTTTATTGTCGACATATCCGTTATAAAAATCCTGCTAATATAAGCTTTCCCATCGCTTAATGGAATTGAGGCTGGACCATGTAATGGATCGTTCTTTGATACTAGTACTCAAATCAGAAATAGTACTATTTATGCTTTTCTTTATACATGTATGAAGTCTGTAAATGAATAAAAAAATGTTTAGGGTATTTGTGTATTTGAACTTTTGTCCCCTATCCCAGAGTCCCATGGTGACCCTGGAGCAAATTATACTGATATTCCCAAAATCATTACATTGTACTGACAATTATTTTTCACCTCGGCACATCTCTAAAGTGGAAACACTAAAATTGTTTGTTATGCTTTATAATAATAATCTTAAGAGGAGTAAACATGTATATTTGCCAAGTTAAAAACAAACAAACAAACAGGAAACTGCAATTGAATTTTGTGTATATTGGACCTTATGACTCCCCTTACAACTTCCACCCCCACCACCACCACCACAACACACAGAGACACATGCAGGAGAAAAACATATTATTGTACACTGTTTCAGACATAATTAAAAAAGTAATTGACCCCCTGTTACTCTCCCCCCACCTCCCACCCCCTCCAACACCAGGGAAGACATCGGAGTTTTAAATAATAAATCATTTGATATGCTGTGTATCGCTTTCATGGACGACTATTATACCAATTAATGTGCAAAAGTATGGGAAAACGACACTGTAATTGAATTATTAGTGTATTTGATGCCCCTTCCTCCAGGCCCCACCGATGACATAGGAGGAAACAAATGTATACAGTGTCATTTGAGACATAATTACAAAAAAAAAAAAATTGGGACCTTTCAATATCAATTTGAAAACTGCAATGCGATTGGTACAAATCTGTTAATCAACCAATGAAATGCCTGCTTATAAATTGACCAAGTTTAATCCAGGGAGAGAACTTTTTATTTAATGACAAATACGGCTTCAAATTTATACAAGCGATAAAAACGCAATTTCCAGTTAAGTTTTAGTTTTAAAAATGACCGGACACTCGGACAGAGTAAAGGGTATTTTACAAGCAATAAAATGAGATTCATGATAGGGTTTTAGTTTTAAAAATGGCTGGACACTTGGACCGACTTATGTGATTTTTCTGCGGACATTTCAAAAATTTGTCAATTATGTTAGACGGACAGGCGGTTTTCGCGAAGACTGTCCTGTATGATCCTCTATATAAATTACTAGTCTAAGAAGAGTGTTCCACGGAACACTTGTGTCACCTGCCGTGTGCTTATTTCAATTATGAGCTTGGTTAGGTTGCAAGTTAGTTTTATGGTTGCAGGTTAAAGTTTTATGAACGGGGACATAACTCTGCCAAAATGAAAGTCAGAGTTATTGGACATGTGAGGTAAGATGAAGATGAGTGTGAAGTTTCATGAACATAGGTCAAATACTTTTCAAGTTATGGCCAAGGTTAGGTTGCAGGTTAAAGTGTGACGGACGACGATGGACAATGGACAAAGTGATCCCTAAGTGTCTGCCATGCTATGCAGGTGACACAAAAAGGAGTTACACTCGTATTAATTGCACTTAATAATTATATTTTCCTTGGGAAGAAATTCAATTATTACATTTCTGTTAATGAAAGATCGGGATTGCTCAGTGATAGAAAATTAGTAATCGCTAAATATTAATAACTAATTCCCAACACAAAAATAACTAACTCTGACGCACAGATGTTTCACAGTCTACCATCTTGTGAAGGATTTCCCCATATATCAGCAGATAAATAAGCTCTGTTTATATAACATTTACTGAAATAGTGCAAATTGGTCTCTTTTCAGTGCTAAAATAATGTCAGTCTTCGACGAAACTGTTAGTGTTTTAGCCTCCATATGTGACATCCACACGCCCACTCCCCAACCACAAGCCCTCTCCCCCTCATCCCCATCCACAAAACCCCTCCCATCCACAAGCCCCCTCCCCATCCACAAGCCCCCTCCCCATCCGTAAACCCACACCATCAACAAGCCCCGTCCACAAGCCCCCTCCCCATCACAAGCCCCTAGTTTCTTCATATCCATGTTCAGACCCTTGAGGGGGCGTCCGTGGCCGAGTGGTTAACGTCTCTGACTTGCAATCATTTGCCCCTCACCGCTGTTGGTTCGATCCCTCAGGGGCCTAGGAATCTTTATGTGAGGAAGCTATCCAGCTGGCTTGCGGTACGTCGGTGGTTCTACCCAGGTGCCAGCCCGTGCACGAAAATTGCCCGGAGGGGCACCTGGGGTCTTCCTCCACCAGTGGAAGCTGGAAAGTCGCCATATGACCTTAGCTGTTGGTGCGACTATAAAATCCAATTCAATTCAATTCAGACCCTTGATGTTTTTATATTTCATATTGATGTTCATTCAGTCATCTTCACCAGTTTCAGTTCCTTGATGTTATAATTGGAGGCTGTGATTTTCAATTTATACATCATCAATGTTACGTCTTTTGACTTCCATTTGTAGTTCTTTAATGGTGACTGTGATGCTCTTTCGGACCTTTGATGCTAATTTTCAGTCAATTTTCATTACTTGATCTGATGTTTATTAATTTTTTTGTCTTTTTTAAAAAAAAAAAGAGACATTAATAAGGCTGCACACTTCAGAGCAAGATACCATAGTTCCACGTTGAGTGCTTGGGATTGTATGTATTAAAGGCACACACGGCAATCCTGATTTTGTTAAATTTTGAAGTGTCTCGTTTTTCGAAATAATTTGCATATATTTGGAATCCTTATAAATAATTATTGGAATAATGCAAAGCAAATTGTTATTACTAATGTTGATTATATTTCACCAATACTATGATTAAAATTAGCAGATTAAAAAAAAAAATTAAAACTCCAGAATCCTTTTATTTAAATATTTGTATATATGTACAAAGATTTAATTTCAAAATTGTATATGTACAAAGATTTAATTTCAAAATGATGCTGGATTAATCAGTTTATTACTTTATAACCTAATCAAGATTTCCATTAATCAACATTTTCCTTTAAACATGAAAATATAGTGTATATGTTCGTATTGTCAGTATTTAACATGAAAATGTTTTTATGTGACATTTGTCACAAAAAGTGGTAGGCAATAGGAAGTTAACACCTCCGAGGCGAACGTCTTATCAATTAGGATGGGGACAATTGCATCGAAAATATGCATGTATACAGTGTGTGTATATATGGAGTCTCAAGATCGTATAGATAGCTGTGTACGTATAGCCTATAGACAAATCTATACTTCACACAATTATTTTGTCACACAATTACAAAAATATTTTGTCTCGCAATTATTGATTGAAAAAGAGAAAAAATACAATTATTTTAAAGGGACACACAGCAATCTTGCAGTTTTTATCAAGCATTGAAATTATGCCTTGATTTATTAATCCCAGTATCATTATGACTTTAAACCTGCTTGCGTATAATTAAATATAATGGTTTGCTTGTTATTCAACCATCGGTTTAAATATATTACTAGTGTAATATATAAGCAACAGTTAGAAATAATGCAAACACAATTTGCTTTAAATTATTTTAATAATATTAATGATTGTAAAAATGCAAGTTCATAGAAATCTAGCAGGACACCGTGAGTAATAAAAAATCAAAAAAATCAAGATTGTCGTGTGTCCCTTTAATATTGGTAAATAAATTAGATATTTTCCGCAAATTCATATGGCATCTATCTGACATAGATAGACGTTATTTCTGTGATGATAATTCCTTTGGGACAATGAACTTATAATAACCAATGATATCATACTTTCAACTTATAATAACCAATTTCAGTAGTCATGGTTTGGCATTAAATATTCTATTCTAACTGTTTATAATTCGCAAAATCAGTAAAGTGTGGAAGATAAAGTGTGCTGATATTACTCTAAATAATATATAAGATTATAAGAATCTTTCATGTTTATCCGGTAAAGGTCGGCAATTCCAACCCGAGGTATAATTGTTTTTATCGGAACTGAGGCACTGCCGAGGTTCCGATTAAAACAATTACTTATGTCGCCAGTAACCAAACTTTTTTCATGTCTTTTTAACACAATGACATCATGCATCTGTTCACGTTATTGATGTCATTATTGATGCGCGTGACTTTTATCTTACCCATAAGGATAAGACTTTCCATCCCCCATGTACCCTTATCTGGTATGCAAGAATACAAGAATCCATGATGAGTATAGGAAAATCTCACATGAGGGAGTCAGAATTGTAAACAGGGACAAGGATTATTTTTCTCCCAGTATACCTTTATAATACAAGCATAAAACAATTGAATTGATTTAAATTGGGTTTTAAGGTGCACCAACACATGAAAGGTTATATGGTGCCTAACAGGAATGAACGTGCCAGGCTCATCCTCCATGTACATTAAGATAAAATATGTAGAATGGGTCATAAATCAATAACTGTATTTGATTTAATACTAGAATAACGCAAAATATTTTGTTCATTTCTGCCAAATGTTAGGGTAATCCTAAAACTAAAGAAGACTGACCTAGCTATTAACAGCCAGTTTGAAAGAAATTGTTGAAGTCAGGGGCGTAGCTAGGGACTTTAGAATGTTTACGCAAACAGTCTAGTGGGGTCTGGAATAAATTTTTTCCAAGACAGTCTGTGGTGCAATCTGGAGGCATTTCCGCAACAAAATGAGGCTGATTTTGTCTCTAGATTTTTTTTTTAAACTGACCGACTGACCCCCACTAGCTCTTGTTTTTATTGCATTTTTGGACTTTTTATTTTTTTTCAATATTTGGAACAAATTTTGTGTAGTAAGCAACTGCGTACTTTGCGTACAGATAGCTTATACGTACGCGCCTGGAAGTATGTGCGAATACATATTTTCAGTTAATCTTATTTTAAAAATATTTGGAAAACCTTTTTCTCCTTCATTAATAAAGAGGCACATGACAACCTTGAAGTATTTATCTAGAATTTATATTAGCACAAATTCAATATCAAGTGGACTTTAAACCTGTATTTAATGTTACATAAATCAATTTTGTAATAAAATTAGAGTTTTCAAGTTTTCTTCAATGTAATACTATAGGTTTAAATATATTGTTGGTGCAATATAAGGCCAAATAAAATTATATGTGTGGTTCCTATTACATGCTCAAAAAACATAGGGTAGGTAGGTAGGTAGGGAAAATATTTTTTTTTCTAAAAATATTTTAATTTATATATTTATTTGTTTACATTATACTTTTATACCCAATAAATAACTATATATTTGTTGTTATCACCAGATACAGAACCAATAGAAGAAAAAAAATTAAAAAAGAAAAGAAGAAAAAAAACATAAAATGCAAAATGTAAAAAAAAATAAAAAAAATAAAAAATTGAGGGGTCACAAAAAGGGTCGGTCGGGAAACTGGAACCACACCTATTCAACAATTAATAATGTAAACAATTTAGGTCATTATTATTAATGATTTACAAATATGCAAGTTATGTAGAAAAACTAACGGCCTTCACAAGTCATAAAAATAATTGAGATTGGGTAGTGGCCATTCATAAGTAGGGTATTGTGCGTCTGCCGGCCTCATACCACTAATCTGGGATCAGTCCATGATAATAGTAAGAATTACTTCAGCCATAATTTACAGAGGGGACACATTTTAACATTTAGCAACATGCTAATCTGCCATGAAGCCCTCTTTTATCTGCTGGTAGGTTAGGTACATCATCAAGGCCTTAAAACCACAGCCTATGCCTCCTTCCTCTTCCTCGCCCCCACCCCAACTCCTATGATGTATTCCCCATTGTTAAAGGGACACATGGCAATTGTTTTTTTAAAACTTGCGGCATCCGGTATGTTTTTCTACTTAAATTGCATTTGTTCAGTCATTAATGTCAGTAATAAGAAGTGTTGATTACATGTCACCAATAATATAGTCAAACCTTTGGTAGAATAATGAAAAAAAGTTTAAAACTTAAATTGTATTTAAATATATATATGCAAGCAGATTTAAAGTCAAAATGATACTGGATTAATATACTGAAAGGAAAAAGAAACGCAGGGTGCGTATTTCCGCTATATATTGTATGTTTAATATGCTACTGCTAATCGAATGGTATAGGGCGACATTAGGCCTGTCCTTTTAGAAAGAAGGTTTAAACCGCACTGAACACACCAATGGTTACCCCTTTAAAGTTTCATTATCGTCAGAATGCGCATTTGGTTCAAGCAGGTGAGCAAACTTAGGCTTTAAATGTTGCAATCACTTAACATTAAATACAGTACTGAACTGGCTCAATTTTTCAAAGAGGAACTTCAGCATTTATGAATTTCTTGTTACAATGTGTACTGTGATTAAAACGTCTACAACATCACAGTTGTGTCCTTTCTCTAACTAACTGCACTTTTTTTTACAAGACATCTTGGGATTTCCTTTGAATATAATTTTATATGGAATTAAGTGTGCCGTATATGCAATATATAGCGGAAATACGCACCCTGCGTTTCTTTTTCCTTTCAGTATATATATATAAATTGAGATGCTAATTTTAATGCCTGATAAACACTTCAAGATTGCGATGTGTCCCTTTAAAATATAACAAACATTTTATTACATTGAATTAAAATCTTACATATTATAGAACTCAATAAACTCTTACTAAAATGTTTGGACTAATGTATTGATTATGTAATATAATTAAGTGTAGTTTTGTTTCAATAACAAAAGACACACACTCGATAATTGAACTTTAACGCTTTTGTTCAGTATGTTTTGTAAAAAATACCCCACCTTTTACAGTATTATTTTTTATATAAAAACAACATGAAAACATAAAATAAAATTTGCATTGTAATAAAAAATATTGACACACTAAAATGTTCATTTGAATGTTCTGGTCAAATAAATCTTAAGTACACTCCTTAACAATTGTGTACAGTATAGTTTTGTCCTTCAGATAACACAGGCCTGTTTCACACAATGTTAACTCTATCTAGTACTACAATAAAACACCAACAGCCACGTTTACAAGTGTTCGATTTGACAGTTTTGGAGAAAAAGGAAGAAAACATGGAATTTAATGCAAAATGTGTGATTTAAAGGAATTAGTTCTATAGTAGAAATATAGCAGATATATATTAGGTTTTGCCGGGTGTTATTCAGGATATGTCATTCTATTTGTGTTTAGTTATTCAATTAAAGTAGTTTTAATATAAATGTGTAATCTGCTGAGGGATTAATAGGATTATAGATTAATAGACAAGAAAGTGTCAGGTTTTAACATTGTGTTAATTTGGGTAAGATTGATAGAAAGTTGTATTTCTTTAATCAGCTGACATAAACTTTTTTTTTGACATAAGCATTTCTTGAGTCATAAAACCCATTTTGTTTGCTTAAGCATATACTTATTGAGACAGTAAATTCAACCCCAATAAATAATATATACTGAATGTACACTGTATAAAACTGTATGTGTAATATGTGGGATTTTTTCTCTCTCTCTCTCTCTCTCTCTCTCTCTCTCTCTCATTTTGCAAAAAAAGTGTTACTTCTAATTTATTTGGAGGGCCTCTGAGAAGATTGACATGTTTAAAATGAGCTCTTTTTTAAATGAAGTATTTATAATGATTTTTATTATTATTATTTTATTATCATTATCAGATCTATAATTAGATCTATTATTAGATCTATTATTATGAGTTTGATTGGTCAAGTGAGAAAGTGTTGATTCTTACGGATGGCGGGAGGTATACAGTACTGGTTCTTCCCAGGCAAAATGGGATTGTCTTCCTCTACCACAAAACAAATCGACTGTCATATAATTATGGCGTGGCATATGCTAAATATGATGTAAAACACCATACAAAACAAAACAAAATTATCATTATTTGCAGTTCTAAGTGCAGCTGGCATGATCATAATTAGATGATAAAAGGTTATGCTCTTAGAGATTTGGAATAATGTTGTTTTGTAAATATCAGTAATTAACAGATTCCATTGAGAATGAAAATACCTTGTGAATAACTTGATTATACCTGCTGTTAACAAACAAAAATGGGTATGTTAATAATGCCATGATAGTTCATACCTACGTGCGTCTGTCTGTACATATGTACATCACCGGCTGCTTGTAAATGCATCTTCTTTTTCACTATAGGGGTTACTTTATTGCAGTTGAGTACATGATTGCTGTAGATATGCAAATTGATTTTATTATTTTCATTCCACTCCTGGGGCCTAAAATACCCCGGGGAGTGGGGTGGGGGGAGGGGGGGGCATACCTGGGGAATTAGACAGCATTGATGACACTGGGGTAGGGAATAAGACTGAGGACCCAGTACCAACATGGAGATATTTAATTTTGATATAATAGCTTCTACCCTGGGGAATTGGACATGCATTTTGCTCCTAGGGACGGGAATTTAAAAAATCATTTTGTACATGTGTCTAATTCGCCTGGGTGTGCCAGTTACTGAGAGTTTGAGTTACTGAGAGTAGACTGTATATGTAACATATGTTTTTGAATGTTTGCCTTTGAAGGTCTGTGAGAGTACTTCAAACTCAAGTTTTCAATCCTACTGAGACCCTTGGTGCGAAAGGGTCGGGGCATTTAAGGGTCACATGGGTCAAGCAATGGGACATCATAAAACTGTGGTATAATGGGTATATTAAATTGAAGGTCTGTGAGACTGCCTAAGTTGAGCCAGTTTTTAACTTCTGAGTCGCTGGGGCCCCGGGACAAAGGGTCAACAACTGGGAAATCAGACTCTGGCATCTTGGATATTAAATTGAAGGTCTTTGAGAGTCTTCAAGGTAATACATGGTAACAATGATAGATGACAACTGTACAATGGGTTAGATGACACACTTTTTAGTGTGTTGGCACAATCATTAGTCCAGTGGTCTGTGTGTTGGTCTAGTACCTATATCCCACTCGCCATCCCCACCCCAACACATCCCCCATCCCACCACCACCTTACAAGTTCCGAAAATAAGTCTATAGAACAAGGTCGTTATATTTTGTCACGACCTCAGTGCTTATCAAGAGGACTATTACACCAATTGGTCGGTCGGTCGGTAGATCGGGTCGGTCGGTCGGTCTATTCTTATATATCCTTAATTAGTATATTAATGTCACAGTTACAATCCTTGTTGATGTCAGAACTTTATGAATGGAATTCGGAACAATCATAGACATAGTTCTCATTATAATCTGATGTTCACCAAACTTTGTCATAATGTTTATTTATAATGATAGCTTGAACAAGTTCAATTTAACCAGTACACATTTTAGAAAAAATGAACTGTCAAGTCAAGTCAAGATGCGGGTCTTTGATTGAATGAAAAGATGAAATGAAATGTTGGTCCTTCATGTTTCACGAGAATTGTTCAAAATGCATGTTTACTTCAATAAAAGAAAGTTGAAAAAAAAACAGCCATATGTATATATGTGACATCACATCCCCCCATTTGTTATTGACAACCATGTTAGCCAGTAGAGCGTCCAGAGGCCTGAATCTTTGTTTATTTTACATCAGTTGTAACCAATTAAGCTCTATGAACTTATTTGATTAAGGACAAATTTCGAGCCTATTGTATTTGGGGCGGAGAGAATTTCTATTGGTCACTGTAAATCACTGTTAGCCATACAATTTCATGAGCAAAGTGTGATATTCAATTTTTCTTCAGATTATGAGGCCTACCCAATAAAGCATTTGTGACAAGTACACTTAATAACACATTAAAGAATGTTGTATATTTATTGTGTTGTGCTCTGATTTTTGGTCTAAAAACAATTAAGAAATACCAGATCTAAGTTTTGTATGAACATAATTTTATATTTCTTCATTAAAGTGAATTACAAAGTGTATATAGCAATCTATATAGCAATGCTATACAAAAAAAACTAAGAGCGGGCCTCAATTTATATACCTCAGTTGATCAGCCATGAAGCGTGCTGGCTGTAAATATTGAAGCTGCCCATGCTTTTTCAATGACCAAGTAGTATTGGGAAATGTGTCCTTAAATCACTCTCGATGTCTACCTGGGTAGAACCTGAGTACTAAGCAAATGCAGATAAAGTGTCTTGCTCAGGGACACAACACATACTTATGGTAATGGCGGGGATCGAACCCACGACTATTCGATCATGGGTCCAACGCTCTACCACTGGACCACTGCGCTCCACAAAGGCTTAATCTATGTTGATCTTGACATTTAAAAGCGTTATATTTAGTTTTGGTAGTCTGTATGTGAAATATTGGCTTCGTTCAGGTTACAATCTTTGCATGTTTGTGTCAAAAAAACAAGCTGCTGTTGTGATATTATTTGTGTTTATTTCAACTGCACCTATCTGACGTTGTTGTTATGTCTGTAATGTGTGTTCGAGTGGAGTATTTGTTTGGGGCATTGCATGATGTCGTGCACTTACCTCTGCCTAGTGCAATTAATTTTGTTTGTGTTTTAGTTACTCAAGCTTCCACATGAAACCACATGTAAGCTCTGGTGAAAAAAACAACACGAACACCGAGTTGTTGAAGTGCAAGAATGAGATCGTGTGGTGCCTTACATATAAAGTGGAACTGAATTATTTAATTATGGTCTTTTATAGGCTTACATATTATGCTAATGCCTGATCATTTATTAAAACTTAATAGGCATTTCTAAGTATTTTTCTTAAGGCCAGTAATTTTGTATTAATTGTTTTACCGATTTTTTTACACAAAAAAGTTAGGGTACTTAGGAGAAATGGGGAAAATAGAAATAAGAATGAATTTAATTTGCAAAAAAAAGAAATGCTATATTATCATCCAAGTAATATTGATTTATAGGAAACTTTATATTCTGGTCCCATTGGATACGTATAAAATTATTTTTGGAAACTTTTTGTTTTTTTTGGTGTGGGGGTGGGGGTGGGGCTAATTTTAGGTTAGAACTGAGTCAGAAATTCTAAAAGTGAAATGTAAAATACTGACCTATAATCTTTATATACACTTTCATTTGACAAGAAGAACAATTTCATATACCGGGTACATGTATTTTTTCCATAAACCTAAATACTATTTTAGCTTTGTCATATAACATGTATAATATATTGTCAAAGACATATTTTCCTTATATTTTACTGGGTTACCACTGTGTCCTTCATTATAATAATTTTATTATGTTGCGAAATTCTTTCTTTTTATGTCAAAATAACTAACTGCAGCATAAAACATTTGAAGCTCATTAAATCAGTACTTCCTCAGGTCGATACGTAGAGACCCGTATTAATTAATGCTACGCTTGTTTTGGGAAGTCACCAAAAATTGAAGTATCTGCATGGTGGCATTTAAAGACATATTTCGAGCCTATTGTATTTGGGGTGGGGGAGAGAATTTCTATAGGTAACTGTAAATCACTGTTAGCCGTACAATTTCATGAGCAAAGTGTGATTATAATTCCATTTTTCTTCAGATTATGAGGCCCACCCAATAAAGCATTTGTGACCAGTACACAGAATAACACATTAAAGAATGTTGTATATTTATTGTGTTCTGCTCTGATTTTTGGTCTAAAACAATTAAGAAATACCAGATAAGTTTTGTATTCAAAAGCTAAATTATGAACATATATTTCTTCATTAAAGTAAATTACAAAGTGTTGTTAAGCTATTCTTACCCTCATTGTAGCAATGCTATACAAATAAAAAACGAAGAGCGGGCCTCAATTTATATACCTGAGTTGATCAGCTATGAAGCCTGCTGGCTGTAAATATTCAAGCTTCCCATGCTTTTTCAATGACCAAGTAGTACTTAAAACCAAAAACATTGTCTGAGAAGTGGACCAAAATGCAGGAAATCGCATGAAGATATCTGTTTTTCTTCTGAGGGGCATGGCCTATGCAGTATTCCTCTTATAGAAGACTTTCCTGCAAAATTAATGTTGCAACTGTCTTAAAGCAAACTATCGAGACAGGCTGCCCAATAAACTGAGCTGATAGGGTGGGATGGGGGCGGTGAATGTTTCCCCCTCACTCCACCTCCCCGTCTCCCTAAATTAGGTATTGACCATGAAAATTGTGCTTGTAATGTGACTGTCAAAGGGCATAAAATAGTCAGTTGACATAGAAAAAGTGGCTTTGGCCTAAAATGCAGGATTAAATTAAATGTGCTTTCATTAAAAGGTCTGATAAGAAGGAAAACAACAAAAAACAACAAAAATTGAAAATGCTTATTGTGTTTGAGTGGAGGTCAACATTATGAATTTAGCCTGTTAAAGTTTTGGCCTTGTGTGCTATGTTACCCCTTATGGTTGTTGAAGGAAATGTACCTATTTTAAATACCATGTATAGTATTTTCTATAATAAACACCTGGTCTCTAATAAATACCCACCCTCTTATCCACCCCTAAAAATAGTCAAAATGTAAAATGGCTGTTAAAATAATCCTCCTTAAGCATGGAACAGTACAGCTTGTTTGTGTTGTTTGAAAATGGAGGAGATTATGGATGCTCAAGCTTAAAGTTTTGACTAAATTATTGATACATGTAGCCTAGCATAAAATTGGGAAGTAAAACAAGTACTTCATGAACACCTTTGACACCAATAATCACCTAGTGGTAACTTCAGAAAATTCATGCTTCTGATAAACACCTGGGTGTTTATTACAGAAAATAAGGTATCTACAGTAGGATATATATCCTGGTCACAGCGGTTCCTATGGGGGCCCAACACGAAACTACTGTATCTTGTTCAGTATATTTATCTATAGTTACAATAGTTTTGCGTTACCCCTCAATATCAGGATGTTTGAAGATAATGTGAAAGATTTGACTACTTAAACATTTAAGTAGAGGGTATCTTTGTCCTTGGTTAAGTTTATAATCTCTTATCTTCTCTGTTACATTATTAAAGTATCTGTCCAAGTAAGTGAGTGACATGGATATGGGGCTGACTATATAATCAATCCCTGGAGAGTCAGGACGTAGATTACACATTGCCAACATGCAACATGCAATTGCATTCTAAAGATGTAATTCAGTGTGCATATGCAATTCTGCCATACATTTGCACGTATTCTCATGTGATTTTCATATAAAAGGAGCCAAGTATTATTCTCATATACAAGGTGCCACATATTATTTTTATATAGAAGGAGCCACATATTATTTTTAGCTCGACTATTCGAAGAATAAGAGAGCTTATGTAATCACCCCGGAGTTGGCGTTGGCGTCGGCGTCCCACATCAAGGTTTGCGTGTAAGCTGTGTTTACAAGTCTATATCTCTTACATTTCTTATCCTAGCACAACCAAATTTGGCCATGGGCTTCCTTATAGCATTATCTTAAGGGCTGCATAAGCAATTTTGGTTCCTGTAACCCATGGGCTCCCATGTAACCCAAATTATGATAGCCCATAAAATGTGTCCCATTTTACATCAAATTTTGCGTGTAAGCTGTGTTTACAAGTCTATATCTCTTACAATTCTTACCCTAGCACAATCATTTTTGGCCATTATAAGCTTCCTTATAGCATTATCTTAAGGGCTGCTTAAGTAATTTTGGTTCCTGTAACCCCTGGGCTCCCATGGAACCCAAATCTCATATTGGGGCATGGGCTCTTGTTATATAGAAGTAGAAGGAGCCACATATTATTTTTATAAAGAAGGAGCCACATATTATTTTTATATAAAAGGAGCCACATTATGGTTCTCATATGAAACGAACCACAAATGATAATAATATAAAAGGAGTCGCATATAAAAGGAACCACATATTATTTTCATATAGAAGGAGCCACATATTATTCTCATAGAAGGAGCCATATATTATTCTCATATTAAGGAGCCACATATTATTCTCATATTAAGGAGCCACATATTATTCTCATATTAAGGAGCCACATAGTATTCTCATATTAAGGAGCCACATATTATTCTCATATTAAGGAGCCACATATTATTCTCATATTAAGGAGCCACATATTAGTTTCATATAGAAGGGGCCACATATTATTATCATATCAAGGAGCCACATATTATTCTCATATCAAGGAGCCACATATTATTCTCATATCAAGGAGCCACATATTATTCTCATATAGAAGGAGCCACATATTTATTCTCATATCAAGGAGCCACATATTATTCTATTAGGAGCCACATATTATTCTCATATCAAGGAGCCACATATTATTCTCATATTAAGGAGCCACATAGTATTCTCCTATTAAGAAGCACATATTATTCTCATATTAAGGAGCCACATATTATTCTCATATAGAAGGAGCCACATATTATTCTCATATTAAGGAGCCACATATTATTCTCATATAGAAGGAGCCACATATTTATTCTCATATCAAGGAGCCACATATTATTCTCATATAGAAGGAGCCACATATTTATTCTCATATCAAGGAGCCACATATTATTCTATTAAGGAGCCACATATTATTCTCATATCAAGGAGCCACATATTATTCTCATATTAAGGAGCCACATAGTATTCTCCTATTAAGAAGCACATATTATTCTCATATTAAGGAGCCACATATTATTCTCCTATTAAGAAGCACATATTATTCTCATATTAAGGAGCCACATATTATTCGTATATAGAAGGAGCCACATATTATTCTATTAAGGAGCCACATATTATTCTCATGGTAAGGAGCCACATATTATTCTCATATTAAGGAGCCACATATTAGTTTCATATTAAGGAGCCACATATTAGTCTCATATAGAAGGGGCCACATATTATTCTCATATCAAGGAGCCACATATTATTCTCATATCAAGGAGCCACATATTATTCTCATATCAAGGAGCCACATATTATTCTCATATAGAAGGAGCCACATATTTATTCTCATATCAAGGAGCCACATATTATTCTATTAAGGAGCCACATATTATTCTCATATCAAGGAGCCACATATTATTCTATGAAGGAGCCACATATTATTCTCATTTCAAGGAGCCACATATTATTCTCATATAGAAGGAGCCACATATTTATTCTCATATCAAGGAGCCACATATTATTCTATTAAGGAGCCACATATTATTCTCATATCAAGGAGCCACATATTATTCTCATATAGAAGGAGCCACATATTTATTCTCATATCAAGGAGCCACATATTATTCTATTAAGGAGCCACATATTATTCTCATATCAAGGAGCCACATATTATTCTCATATTAAGGAGCCACATAGTATTCTCCTATTAAGAAGCACATATTATTCTCATATTAAGGAGCCACATATTATTCTCCTATTAAGAAGCACATATTATTCTCATACTAAGGAGCCACATATTATTCGGATATAGAAGGAGCCACATATTATTCTATTAAGGAGCCACATATTATTCTCATATTAAGGAGCCACATATTAGTTTCATATTAAGGAGCCACATATTAGTCTCATATAGAAGGGGCCACATATTATTCTCATATCAAGGAGCCACATATTATTCTCATATCAAGAAGCCACATATTATTCTCATATCAAGGAGCCACATATTATTCTCATAACAAGGAGCCACATATTATTCTCATATAGAAGGAGCCACATATTTATTCTCATATCAAGGAGCCACATATTATTCTATTAAGGAGCCACATATTATTCTCATATCAAGGAGCCACATATTATTCTATTAAGGAGCCACATATTATTCTCATATCAAGGAGCCACATATTATTCTCATATCAAGGAGCCACATATTATTCTCATATCAAGGAGCCACATATTATTCTCATATAGAAGGAGCCACATATTTATTCTCATATCAAGGAGCCACATATTATTCTATTAAGGAGCCACATATTATTCTCATATCAAGGAGCCACATATTATTCTCATATTAAGGAGCCACATATTATTCTCATATCAAGGAGCCACATATTATTCTATTAAGGAGCCACATATTATTCTCATATCAAGGAGCCACATATTATTCTCATATTAAGGAGCCACATATTATTCTCATATCAAGGAGCCACATATTAGTTTCATATTAAGGAGCCACATATTATTCTCATATCAAGGAGCCACATATTATTCTCATATCGAGGAGCCACATATTATTCTATTAAGGAGCCACATATTATTCTCATATTAAGGAGCCACATATTATTCTCATATCAAGGAGCCACATATTATTCTCCTATTAAGGAGCCACATATTATTCTCATATAGAAGGAGCCACATATTATTCTCATATTAAGGAGCCACATATGGTTCACACATAAAACATTTTATACAATATATATTTATATGGTAGGAGTTTCAAATAATTTTGTTTTTAAAACACACACATTTTCATCTAATGTTCACTTATATAAATATGATTCTTATGTTATATAAAAGGCTGTGTATATAAAATTATATAACTCTCCTGCTACATGTATATGCATTTCATGTTATAGGTATTATTTCAATACTGTTTAATTTCTGGTATATAACCCTCCATTATCAACATTTTTATGCTGTTTTTTTGGGGTTGTTTTTTTAAGCTATCTTGCAGTTAAATCTGACTAAGCCAAATTTAACGTTAGCAAATTCCAACATGATTTCAGGTCAGAAGCAAAAAAAGAAGTTAAATTCTTCATTTCCTATTGAGTATGTGTTTGACAAATAATGTATGTAAATATACTGAAAGGGGAAACCAAAAATCCCTGAACTGCGAGCTACCGTTAATTAAAATAATCACCAATTAATAGTTTATCTCCATGCTCAAACTGGTGTCCCATTCAATTTCTATATTATGTCCCATTCAATTTCTATATATGTCCCATTCAATTTCTATATATAGCCCAATAAAGTGTGTTATGTCTGCTCAGTGTCTGAGAATTTAATTTTAAACAGAATCAGTTTTTAGACTCTTTGGGAATTATATGTTAAAAAACGTGTATAATTATTAATTGTAGGATATATACACTCGTATTTGTTCACAGAAACTTTATAACGCAGATCATCTGGTCATAAACACACAGTCCCATACATGAAAATTTAAATAACACAGACATTTCAGAATTAACCCTTAACCCGCTAAGCACGACTATAATAGACTTTGCATCCATTGTAAACCCAGATCAGGGTTTACAATGTCCAGCTGCTGATCAGTCATTTTCCCCCAAAACACCCCTTTGTCACATAAATGGAATAGTCATTATTCAAAGAAAGAACAGTCCATTAAATATATGTAGCGGGTTAAGGGTTAAGCGGACTCAGACTCAGAAAATTGTTTATCAACATCATTTTAATTTTTGACAACAATGATGCAAACCATAGGATGAGTTGTCAATGTTTATTTTATCACTTAGCACAGGAAACTTGTGACTTAATTACAGTTCAGTTTTTATGGGAACATAATTATACTGAGCGATAAAACGGCACAGTATTGAATATAGAAAATAAAAAATGATGAAAAATTAAATATTTTGATAGAAGATGTAAACAGATCATATTATTATGTTTTTCATATGAGAATACAATGCATATACAATTATATATGTGTGCCGAAATTGTGAAATATATATAAACACCAGCTGTTAATTGTCTCCTATCCAGTTTGATGTTGGAAATGTCAATGTTGAGTGTCACTCCTCACATCCTGGTTACAGTCTTGCAACATTTTGTTTCTGTTTACGTTTCCCAATGCTACTTGGTCATTGAAAAAGCATGGGAAGCTTGAATATTTACACCAGCACCTTCATGGCTGATCAACTCAGGTATTTAAATTGAGGCCCGCTCTTAATTTTTTTTTGTATAGCATTGCTATATTGAGGGTAAGAATAGCTTAACAACACTTTGTAATTTACTTTAATAAAGAAATATATTTTCATAATTTACCTTTTGAATACAAAACTTATCTGGTATTTCTTAATTGTTTTTAGACTAAAAATCAGAGCACAACACAATAAATTTACAACATTCTTTAATGTGTTATGTGGGCCTCATAATCTGAAGAAAAATTTAATATCACACTTTGCTCACGAAATTGTATGGCTAACACTAAACAGTGATTTACAGTTACCTATAGAAATTCTCTGCCCCCAAATACAATAGGCTCGAAATATGTTACGTTGACAAACATTACACAACTACCATTATTAAATACTGGTATTTTAATACTAAATAGAGAACAAGATGTCTTAAATTGACGGAATTCAATAGCAGTCCAAAAAAATATATACCACTTTGTGGAATTGAACTCCAAGCCCAAACTAAAATTACAATTTAGTAAGTTCTAAAAATAAACTGAAACGGTCAATGATTTTGGACAAACAATTCATTACTTACATGGTATGTTTACAAAAGTATAGGTTTATTATGTTGGACATGGTATTGAGAGGTTTACATGGTATATGTTACGTCATTGAGCTTTAGTCCAGATTATATGCCTATTGCCGGATAGATGAACTCGCTCCGGACTGAGCTACACCGGACAGTTATATGACATAAGACATGCTGTAATCAAAACCTAATGCGCTAAATGGATATCACGTGAGAAACAGAAATGATCAAACATGTAAATATTGGGGTCCCCGCTATCATGTTTACAAACAATAACTTTTCTTCAAATTTATGAATTTATTACATCATACTATTTGGGTCTATGCTCATGTTTCACTGAGTAAAAATCACACATTAATTGCTATATGCTTTACTTATGGTCACTGTCCCTTTTTGAAATGTGCCTTGTTTTTTCTCTTCGTATACATACGATATTTGTGGGGTTTTTTCTTTCAAATGTTTCAATCGTTTTTTGATACCTTTGAACTTTGCCTGTTTGTTTCTATTGGTTACAATTCAAATAATATGAACGCAATAATACATTATTATTACCTTGAATCTAAATACTAAATATGTTTCAGTATTAAAGGGACATATGGCAATCTTGTTTGTTTGGTGTTTTATGGCAATCTTGTTTGTTTGGTGTTTTACGTCATTTTCAACACGTAAGGTTTATATGACGGTCGATTTTTTGTGTTGGAGGCAGACCACACACTTTTCCTGGGTAGAACTGAGTACTGTACACCTCCCGCCATCCGTAAGAATCAACACTTCCTCACCTACAAGTCAAGCTCCAAGTGGGATTCGAACCCGTCTTTATCAAGCATTAAAATTAGCCTCTGGATTTATTAATCCAGTTTCATTTTGACTTTAAATCTGCTTGCATATATTTAAATAAAGTTTAAAATTTTCAACTTTTCTACGTTTATCTACCATAGGTTTAAATATATTATTGGTGAAATTTAATGAAATATAATCAACAGTTAGTAATATGCAAAAACAGTTTCCTTTATTCTGTTCTTATAATTAGTATTATTATTTGATTGAACAAATGCAATTTATGTAGAAAAACTAACGGATGCCGCAAGTTTTAAAACAAGCAAGATTGCCATGTGTCCCTTTAAATAAGAAAGAAATTCTACATTTATAAGCTTTGTCTTCGTTCGAATCATTTTACATGTTGTTATTATGTTTTCATAAGGCCATAATAAATTAATTGCTAGATTCTCATCCCCTCCCGCCCCCATTTTTTATGCCGCCCCGGTTTAATGATTTTTTTATTTCTTCAAAAAAAAAAAAAAAATACCGTATTTGTCGGCGTATAGCGCGCATGCGCATATAACGCGCACCCCGACTTTGGGCCTGAAATCCTTGGAAAAAAACTTTTTTTTATGTATTGTAGCGTAAACCGCGCATTAAAAACATGTGTTTTCAATTTCAGGATAGCAGAGCGCCATTTTGAAGCATTGACCAAAGAGGAAATGTAAAACGAATTTTGATTCGCTAAAACGAAGCTGCATGTTAGACTTGTGTTTTTTTACTCAAGTGTAAATAAACTTGTACTGTTGAGTGTACTTTTGTTGTTTACTCAAGTTTCAATAAAATAAAAAAACCACGCCCGTGTTCAACTTTTATTACGATCATATTATATTTAATATTTTGGATTGACAATTAAAACAGATTATTCTTTCGAATAAATATGTGCTGGCCCTGAAAAGGACCGTTTTGTTCTGCTAACCCTTAAAGTTTTATATATGTTTGCTTAGAAAACAAATTCGAAGCGAGGTTCAGTCTCGAAATCATCAACACTACAAACAGAAGTAACTAAATTTGTAGCATGAAACATAAAGCCTAAACCGGAAACGAAAGAAACGTATGTAGTACGTTTCTATATAAACTCAGTGAATAATTTCGAAAATCCTCTATCACTAACAAAGTTCTAAGTAAAAATTCAAGAAGTTTCAATGTAAATGTTGCTCTCAGAGTTTTATATGTGCATTAGATAACTAAACTAATGCGTAACTTTTCTTTTATTAGATGTAAGAGTCTTTTATTAGACAAATCTTATCAAAAACAAAAATAATTGTGTAGTAGGGATATTCCCGAAACTGTACACTCGTCTCTGGATAAGAATAGATTCTAAAAATAGACTTTTGTGATTTGGACAAAAAAACAACTTCAAGCAGTCTAAGCTGTTGCACCCTGATAATAATCAGAAAGCAAACGTATAGAGTATAAGACTGCTGTAAACCTAAACCCCAAACACTAAACCCTACTCGTAGAAATTTAAAGTTCCCTAGTAAAAATAGAAGTAAAAATTAAATTCACACAGTAGACCGGTAGACAAAAGACGTCTATCCCAGTCGAGTGTCACATGTTTGTTTAATAATTAGTTATCATTGTTTGCGGTCAGTTAACATAAACCAAACACTTCACACTTAACACGTTTTCCCAATCAAATGAACCCTTGAACCAATTTAGAAATAATCATGATTCTACGTTGTCGAAATTCAGAAATTCAGAAATCAACTTTAACAAATAAGTAAGGGGGTCGTTGTTTATTAGGAATAATTATTATACATACAATTCTATTGTATTCTATTAATAAAATATGCACTAACCCAGTCTGCGGGTTCGGAAAACCCCAGCCTCGTTTTCATTTCAAAATGCCGATTGATGTAAACAATTGTATTTTTCAACATTTCAATGGTATTTTCTCAACAATAATCAACATAAAACATGGTAAAGTTTGATTTTATTATTTTTATTGATAATAAGCATATAGCATACAACGCATTTTATTGAAACAATAGAAACAAGCCAACTTTTGTTCGATTCAATCTCTGTAGTAAACGGCCGGTCTTGCGACTTTTTGAAAACCACAAAACTTCTCGTCTTGGCTGAAAAAAAAAAAGTAAATCATTACTTGTTGCTTAAACCGCGCACCCCAACTTCAGCCACAGAATCTGGGGTAAAAAAGTGCGCGCTATACCCCGACAAATACGGTAATAATAAAAAAAAATTGCTGAAAGTATGAAACACTATTAAAAAAGTGTTTTCAATCTTGGAAGTACTCAGTAGTATGTTTTACTATTTTTGCCATGTGCCGAGACCATTTTCCATTTGTCGTATAAAATAAAAAATAAAAAAATAAAATTTCACCCCCCACCCCTATTTTGAAATTTTGAAATAAATTTGGATGAGAAACTAGCAATTAGTTTATTACAGTCCAGACTCTATTGTGCCCATCGCTTCGGGGATTCTCTTGTCGTGTTCGTTGGCGGAAGGACTATAAAACTCAGAACTACACACACACACACACACACACAATTAGTTTATTATGGCCTAAACATCTGAAGTTACTTGAAATTTAAACTAAATGAAGCTGCATGTATCAAGTCTAATCGAGGAATCTATTGATTTGCTGCTCAAGAATGAAATAAGAATCTGCAACATGCATGCTTGTAATATGTAATATAAAACCTAGTCATTGTGGGCCATTGATTATCATTTATACCCAGCAGAATGGATCATTGAATTAGATTTTATAGTTGCACCAACAGCTAAGGACTCGTATGGCAACATTTCAGCTTCCATTGGTGGAGGAAGAAGACCCCAGGTGCCTCTCCAGGCAGTTGTCGTGCACGGACGGGCACCTGGGTAGATATCGAACCACTGATGTTCTGCACCACTGATGTTCTGCAGAATGGAATTGAATTGTACATGTGCGGGGTCAGCGCAAAACTATTGTAACTACATATGACTAAAGAAGGAGAGACAATAGTTTTGCACTGAACCCTCGTGTTGGTAAATGGCTGATCAACAGACTGTTTGGGTTAGTTTAGCTGCCCCCAGAGAGGGGATCGACACAGGAATCTGGGGATGGACACGGGAATCTGGGGATGGTCACATGAATCTGGGGATGGACACGGGAATCTGGGGATGGACACGGGAATCTGGGAACCATGCCCTGTTACTCTAACTATCCAGTGGTTCTTTAACGTGCCCAGAGGGTAGACTCCAAAACACCCCATCTGATGGATGGGGGCCATCATGGGGCTAGGCGATTAGTGTCTTGGAGCCATCAGTTTTTCACTATCAAATAAAAGCAATATATGCTTAAATACATTGCAAACCAATGTTGCCATGTATACATTCTCTAGTAGTATTTCATTACCCTCACCTAAAACAATATAGTTCCCACTTCTTCTCTTTAAATAAAGTTTCATTCAAAATATTTAAAACAAAAAATATTGATTGGGAGTTTTTTTACTCCAATTGGGAAAAAACATACTTTTTGCCATAGTGAATGGTACCATTTTTCGGTACAACTTATATACGAGAAAGAAAACACTGGCAAGGCTCGAACAAGTTCAGTGCTGCAGGTGAGACGCCTATCTGCGTAATTACACATAGTTTTTAGCGAAAACACTTTAAAATTAACATTGCTGATAAATATTGCTGATAAATACTGAGAACCAAATTTCTGCATACACACTTCAATAGCTTAGAAAAAATGAGTGAGCCCACTCCACCCAGTCATAATAAAAGAATACGCATTTGTAAACATATAAATACGTAATGTAATTTTTTTCATGCGTACAATACGCATTGTGCTGAAAGCTGGAACTTTGAAGTTATCTCCGTGACACATAGTTATGGTATATGTCAGGTGTATAATTTGTTTTTCTCTGACAAATCGCATAGTGGAGCTGCGTTGTCCTCAGACAACTCTTGTTCTGTATAATATCACTATTTTGTGCACTTTCCTGAAAACACTGTAGTGGTTGTGGTGGGGGAAGATATTGATGACCCCCATTTTCTTGTTAATTAGGTAATGCATTAGACCTTGCTGTTGGCAACATTTATGACTCTGTGGGGATATTAGAAATCCATATCCCTGTAATTTAAATAAAGATCCATGTCATCAGATGCTTGATTGAGTCGTAGACATGACAGCCTGCTCTGTGTTTGTTGGAAGCTTAATAGACTCTTAGCCACTTTTGATCATATATAACATAATGATCAAAATCAATTCTATTACATGGGACTCAGATGTGATCTTCTGGAGTTTCGATTAATTGATACAGGCAAGTTATAGGTTGCAGAAGTGATATATGGTGTCCATTTCACTTAACTGGAATTTTTCATTTTACTTGCCGTCTGCTGTGACGTTTTTTTTAAATTAATTATCCAAGTGGATCGGTAGTTCAACCTGTGGAAATACTTTCAACAGTAGTTCAGGAGTCATTCATATATTTTTTAATATATTGTTCTGTTGTTTTCATGTCAGAGTTGAGTGTTAATTGCTATTTTATGTGTGGACGATCTCCAAAGCACTATATAAATATTAAGTTATTGCTTTGTACATTCTCATATGGAGAGGGTCGAGGCAGATCTGTTGTAACTATATATAAATAAAGAACAAGATACAATGGTTACGCATTCACCCTTTATATTTATTGTAATTAAAGGGATACTGTCCGTAAGTAAAACTAATTGTTTTCAGCATAAGCAGATAACTCGGTGAAATAACTAATTTTATTCAGTGAAATGGAATTAAATGTTGCTTAACGGCTCATCAACACAGTATAGGTTATTTAGAGCCGGCCCAGAGAGAGGGGAAGGATACAGAGGAATCCGGGAACCGTGCCATACTCTTATTAAAGAATAGATTCCTATGGTTCTTTAACGTGCTCGGACGATAGACCGATACACGGGGACCGCCCGGTTTACGTCCCCATCCGACGGACGAGGCTAAGGGAAAGTGTCTTGCCCAAGAACACACCGACGAAACTCAGTGACACCACGGAGGATTGAACCCGGGGCCTCCGGTTACAAATCCGCCGCGCTACCGACTGCGCCACGCCAGCCCTCTCAGTGAAATGGAAACATGAGCATATAATGTAGTAATAAATATGTTTATTAAAAAAAAAATGTAAACAATGCTTAGATACTGCGTTAGTTACATTTCTGTTGTTCACGCTGTATGTAAGTCTTCCATCATGATAACTGTGTAGCTCAGTTGGGAGCGCGTCCATTGTACCTGCAAGTATAATTTTATTGCGGGCTTCAGTCGCACAAATAGGTACTCTTTTTTGTACCGCTATGGAATTCGTCAAAATATCTTGTTTCTATTTAGTAAATATTCAATAATGGTAGTTGTGTCAAGAAAATAATGACTTACTAATGCAGCTCTATGTTACTAAATGTTTAATCAATGATTCAAGTTGTTAATGGAGTTAACTTTTGCTCAAACAACTCCTGAGAAATTATCAACAATAGAAGTGTTTTCTTGAGGGCAAAATATGATAGCAATTTTCGAGACATTTGAAAATATTTGTTTGCAAGTGATCATAAGACTATTTATAACTGTGAAAGCTATAATCTCAACACAGAAACCAAATATTCGTGCACAATAATTATTTAAATCACTGCATGCTGTACACAGTATTTAGTTATGTAATGTTACAAAACTATAATCAGAGAAGCTAGAAAGGATGATGCTGTGTCCTGTACAACTTCCTCATTCCTTTTTTCAATGTCAAGGTCACACTAGGAGTCCAATGTCGACAAAGGTCTGGTCTGAAACTTTAAAAGATTTTTAAATGAGAAAAAGGTTGTCACAATGTGTCAGAAAACAACTCACTTATTACCAAGGTCAGTGTCACACTGAGGGGTTACAGGTCAAAGTTTCCAATCTATAACATTCAAGCCTGGATAGATTTGTTTGTATAGTGTTTTACGTCATTTTCAACACATGTAAGATTATATATATGACGGTCAATTTTGCCTGGGTAGAGAGATAATGTTCCAATCATTTAAAGGTCACATTGTGGTCAAAGGTTTAATATTGGTATTTTTGTGTCCGATTTATAACTTGAACTATTTGAGTGATTTTGATGATAATAATTATTCTGAGTTACCATGGTGATGTATTTTGAATTACTCCCTCTTATCATTAAGGTCATGGTTGCGACACAGGTCAAAGGTCAGTAGTGTTTTTTATGTTCAGTCTATGACTTTAAGGCTGGTGGAGTGATTTAAAGTATAAAGTTATTGTCAACATGAGGAGTTGTTGTAAACAAATGCCGAGTCCTTTCTTCAAGGTCAAGGTCACATTAGGGGTCGTGGACACATTTCTAGTGTTTAGTATAAATTTTGAAACTGTCAGCATTTTTAAAATGTCTTCTGGTAAATATGGATAACGCAGATTTATTATGTCCTCAGATACATGCTATTTGTCTCTGTACATTCTATTTTCCCTAATTGGACATGGGTACTATAAACCTTGTAGTACTACACATTCTTGTATAAATGCTGAGTGTGTAATTCAGTGTACATTTACCTTATTAAGACGGCCACTGTGTGAAAGTAAAGTTATTAATGGTTTGGATTACTCAATATTTAAAATGCGATATAATACATGAATCGGTTAAATAGGTAAGTTAAGCACAATTTTAATATTGGTATAGGGGGAGAAACTTCAGAGGAAGAAAATAGATTATATCAAATCATAGGATAGATATCTATCCATATACATATACTTTTCATGAAAAATGCCAAAGTTTAAGACAAAATTTGTGTATGTGCTTAAACCCTTAAACTGCTATATTATAAGCACGACTCTAATAGCCTTTGCGTCCATTGTTAACCCAGATCAGCCTGCGAACTCGCAGACTGATCACCGTTTACAATATCCGGTTGCTGATCAGTCATTTTCCCCAAAACACCCCTTTGCCACATAAGTGGAACGGTCTTAATTCAAAGATATATATACCGTATTGTTTCTAATAAGCGCTCCCCCTCTAATTAGCCCCACCCAACCGCCAACTTTAAAAAAAATAAAATCTTACCTTGAGGTGTAAAAGTGGTTAATATCCAAGAAAAGCGGTTAAAATCAAGAAACAGTATACACACACTTATGAATTTAATTCCATATTTCAGTAACACAACATTTTTTAGCATTATATAAGGAATTAAAATGTGTACTGGCTTACGAAAAGCTTTCTAATAAGCGACCCCCCCCTTTCAGAAAATGTCACGCCCCCGGGGGCACTAATTAGAATCAATACGGTATGTAGCGGGTTACGGGTTAAACCCAGCGGTCCCATGTATCAGACTCTTTATCATCTGAGCACATAAAGGGGTAGAATTTAACTTTTTTACTCACTTGCTTTTTTTTGGCGAGTGCTATATTTTCAGATCGCAAAAGTGCATTCTTACTGGCATTTTTCTTCATCTTTCGGTCAGAGATATTTCTGCGCATACACTACTTATATTAGCTTGTGTTGTAGTAAAAGACGACAACTAACTCCTTTCGTTATTTGAGTAATCTATCATGCTAAATTTGTACAGGAAATATATACACGCATGTTGTTTGCGAGTGCTGAAAATTTCAACTTGCATTTTCTCAAAACAACTCGTATTTTGCAAGTTTGCGAGTGCTAAATTCGAGCCCTTACATAAAAGAATCATATGAATCTATTAGATGGCAGGAGTGGAGTAGCGAGTGGAGTAGCGAGTGGAGTAGTGAGTGGAGTAGCGAGTAGAGTAGCGAGTGGAGTAGCGAGTGGAGTAGCGAGTAGAGTAGTGAGTAGAGTAGCGAGTGGAGTAGCGAGTGGAGTAGCGAGTAGGGTAGCAAGTGGGCTAGCGAGTGGAGTAGCGAGTGGAGTAGCGAGTAGAGTAGCGAGTGGAGTAGCGAGTGGGTAGCGAGTGGGCTAGCGAGTGGAGTAGCGAGTGGAGTAGCGAGTAGAGTAGCGGGTGGAGTAGCGAGTGGAGTAGCGAGTGGAGTAGCGAGTAGAGTAGCGAGTGGGGTAGCGAGTGGGGTAGCGAGTGGAGTAGCGAGTTGGGTAGTGAGTGGAGTAGCGAGTAGAGTAGCGAGTGGAGTAACGAGTAGAGTAGCGAGTGGAGTAGCGAGTAGAGTAGCGAGTGGAGTAGCGAGTAGGGTAGCGAGTAGAGCAGCATTTACAGGTTGATTTTAGATCAAACTACACCAATTACCAACCAATCAGTACTAGTGGGCAGAGAAAAAGTTCCAGGGTAAATTCGGAGCTATTACACAGAATCTCTTAGTTTTGATTGGTTGACAAAGTAAACAAACCAAAAGAATCTTGCTAAAAAATTAAAATTCAAGTTTGAAGAATAATTATAAAGGTTAAATCATACATTTTTGCAATGTATTCATAATTTGTTGTATAATCAAAAACAGAACTATATTTTACATTTTCCTCATGTTTCTACATGCAAGTAGGTGGGTCAGCACCATCCGACCCAAACAGCTTTTTCAAAACATACTCAGTGTATAGGTTGTGTATGTTTTTTTGATAAAACTAAGATAGGACTGGTCTTTCAAAGCAAGTAAGCAAAAATATAGCTTCTTATATTAGGGAACTCAGTATAGAGCTTAGAGCTATAATGTACGTCTATAGAAAATGAATTGGTGTAGTATGACCATATATGCGGGGGCGTCCGTGGCCGAGTGGTTAGAGTCTCTGTCTTGCAATCACTTGCCCCTCACCGCTGTAGGTTCGATCACTCAGGGGCCTAGGAATCTTTATGTGAGGAAGCTATCCAGCGGGAACGTCGGTGGTTCTACCCAGGTGCCCGCCCGTGCATGAAAATTGACCGGAAGGGCACCTGGGCTCTTCCTCCACCAGTGGAAGCTGGAAAGTCGCCATATGACCTTAGCTGTTGGTGCGACTATAAAATCCAATTCAATCCAATTCAATGACCATATATGCATCTCTGGGACGTCTCAAAATAACCTCAGATAACGAGTCTTTAAACAATTTAGTTCCTTAACCCTTAATCCCCTACATATATATAATGGACTGTTCTTTCTTTGAATTAAGACCATTCCATTTATGTAACAAAGAGTTACTCGCAGGCTGATGTGGGTTTACAATGGGCGCAAAGTCTATTATAGTCGTGCTTAACGGTTCAAGGGTTAAAAGCACGGAAAGCATATTACTGATAGCGGAGGTTGCTACAACTATTAACTTTAAGTTCACAAAATATATTATTAACTTAATCATAAAGGCTAAAGCATAATTTGGTATTCTAAACAAATTACATCCATTAACTGAACAAATGTTTGTCGGTTATCAGCTAATGCATCCGCTAACTTTTAATTCCCTTAAAACCTGTTTGTTGTTAGATGTAAAATCGTGATTAAACTTAAGTGTCTGTATCAATGAACATGTTTGTGCAGATTATACTTAAGTACTTAAAATGCATTTTGTAAGATATTTGCAGTTTGAATGCCCACAAGGCAGATCAGTTGGCTGTACTAGCTCGAATAGATTTCAATATGTAAAGTGTCAAACGGGCAGTATATTTTATTATTTATTTAAAGTCTGTTTTAATATGCAAAACATAAGCTGTCAACATTTTATCTTGTATTTTTTATCAAGAAAGTTTTCGGATGACCGCAACAGTAAACGACAGTAAACGTAGATCCCGCCATCTCTATATAACCTGCGTGTAAAGCTATGTGTAGATGTAAAATGCCCAGCAGTCGATCAAATGCAATGAAATGAAAGGAATGTAAATGAAGATTCCCATGTAAATAATATTGAATGTTGTTTCATGGCTCATCAACCCATTATACACTGAGCAAAATTAATTTAGCAAAATGCAGGCAGTTACCATAGACGAGCTACAAAGCCGTGTATGTTACCATAGACGAGCTACAAAGCCGTGTATGTTACCATAGACGAGCTACAAAGCCGTGTATGTTACCATAGACGAGCTACAAAGCCGTGTATGTTACCATAGGCGAGCTACAAAGCCGTGTATGTTACCATAGACGAGCTACAAAGCCGTGTATGTTACCATAGATGAGCTACAAAGCCGTGTATGTTACCATAGGCGAGCTACAAAGCCGTGTATGTTACCATAGACGAGCTACAAAGCCGTGTATGTTACCATAGGCGAGCTACAAAGCCGTGTATGTTACCATAGACGAGCTACAAAGCCATGTATGTTACCATAGACGAGCTACAAAGCCGTGTATGTTACCATAGACGAGCTACAAAGCCGTGTATGTTACCATAGACGAGCTACAAAGCCGTGTATGTTACCATAGACGAGCTACAAAGCCGTGTATGTTACCATAGACGAGCTACAAAGCCGTGTATGTTACCATAGACGAGCTACAAAGCCGTGTATGTTATGGGTCAAGGATAAAGTGGCATTTATATGACCAATAATAATGCTACAAAGTAGGTGATAAAAATAAAGCAAATCTGATGGGAACATACTTTGATAGGTTATCAAAAAGCGTTCTCATTTCAATGAAAAGGGAGGTAATTTTATAATCACGAAATTTAGAATGTGTTTGAGAATAACAATCGTTTGTAAACACATTTCAGTGTTTTTTAAACCATAAAAGAATGGGCAGTTCTTTTTAATGCCAAATATCAAGTTTGTTCCAAGCAATATGTTTGTATAATGAAATAAGTTGTTTTTAATATATGTGAGATAATTCTGAAACTTCGCTTAGAAAATTATAAAATAACATTGTTTTGAAAATCACATCCATACCTAGCATTTCTAATATCTTCACAAAATTATATCAATCTTCATATGTTTAATCTGTTGTCCCTAAAACATAGTGCTAAACTTTTTTTGTTCATTATATGTTATTTAAAACTGCCCCAGAGAGGGGAAGAATACATAGGAATCCAGTAACCTATGAAAAGGTTCCTATGGTTTTATAACTTGCTCGAGGATTAACTCAGATACACGGGATTTCCCAGCTAGCATCCCCACCTGACGGGTGAGTCGTAGAGGAAAAGGGTCTTGCTCAAGCTGGTGAAGCTTGGATCTCCGGATTGCAAGTCCACCATGCTATCCATGCAAGCACCTGTGTAAATAGAATGAATACCCACGCAAATATAACATTCCCATACTATCTCACGGCTGGACATGATGAAGACAGGAAATTCCAATATTGTCTCCAAGCTGAAGGTGAAGACAAATAATTTTTCTCATCAAAACGGAAATGCCATCGGAAGGATGCTCTCTACAATGAAGAAATATGATGCAATTCAGAACTAAGAAACTCTTGTCATGTAATAAAACAGTTATATTAGAAAATGCCAAGCTGATTTCAAGTTAAAAAAGACAAATTCATTAATTAATAAAGTCATTTAGAACGAATACATTTGTTTGCAGTTTAGTAGTGGTTTTGTCTTGTATTGAGTATACTCATTTGAAATAATTTTTAATCCAATTAAACAGACCATATGACTGTTTTTGTCCGTTCGTCTTTCCGTCCGTAAACCTTTTTTGCGGTGACTACTCCTCTGAATTTTCATGATACTTTACAGGAATGTTGCCCATGATGTCTAGTTGATCCTAGCAAAAATTCACATTGATGCAAAATCCAAGATGGCCGCCAAAACTAAAAATAGATTTTTAAAAAACAGGTTTGTAGCGCCAGCTGTAAGTGATATTGATATGGGACTTTTTCTAAAATGATCAGCATGACATGATGTTGGTCGTTGTCGAAAATTGTTTTGATTTGACGTTAAACATGGCTGCCAGCGGCCAACTTTGTTTAAATAGAGTTATATACTAAAAAATTGTAGCGACTACTCCTCTGAAACTAGTTGACGGATTTTCATGAAACTTCACAGGAATGTTGCTCTTGGTGTCTAATTGATCGTAGCAAATTTAAGATGGCCACCACGGCTAAAAATAGATCTTGAAAAAACAAGTTTGTAGCGACTTCCTCTTGAAAACTATAAGTGATATGGATATGGGACTTTTTCTAAAATGATCAGCATGACATGTTGTTGATCCTTGTCGAAAATTATTTTGATTTGGCATTAAACATGGCCATCTTTGTTTACATCGAGTTATATAATAAAAAATTAGTTATAGCACAACTCCTCTGAAACTACTTGATGGATTTACATGAAACTTCACAGGAATGTTGCTCTTGATGTCTAGTTGATCCTAACAAAATATCAGGTCGGCCGGGAATTAAAAATGGCCATCACGGCTAAAAATAGGTTTTTAAAAAACAAATTTGTAGCAACTAATTCTTTTAAGAAGAGAAGGGCATGGTTCCCGGATTCCTATGTATCCTTCCCCTCTCTCTGGGGCGGCTCTAAATAACCTATACTGTGTTGATGAGCTGTTAAACAACATTCAATTCAATTCAAATTCTTTTGAAAACTATAAGCGATATTGATATGAGACTTTTTCTAAAATGATAGCATGACATGGTGTTGGTCCTTGTTGAAAATCATTTTGATTCAACGTTAAACATGGCTGCCAGCGGTCATCTTTGTTTACAAGAGTTATATAGTAAAAAAAGTTGTAGCGACTACTTCTCTGAAACTACTTTACAGATTGTCATGAAACTTCACAGGAATGTTGCACTTAATGTCTAGTTGATCCTAGCAAAATTTCAAGTCGGTCGGAAATTCAAGATGACTGCCACGGCTGAAAATAGATTTAATAAAACACAAGTTTGTAACACCTACTTCTTGAAAACTATAAGTGATATTGATATGGGACTTTTTCTAAAATGATCAGCATGACGTGATGTTGGTTCTGGTTGAAAAATATTTTGATTTGACATTAAAAATGGCTGCCAATGGCCATCTTTGTTTACATAGAGTTATATAGTAAAAACTGGTAGCGACTACTCTGAAACGACTTGACAGATTTTCATGAAACTTCACAGGAATGCTGATCAAGCTATCAAAACCTATCAGTAGAGCTTCAAGGTCATTGACCTCTTGTTTTATTTGTATCAATACAAATTTGTATTATATTTATTATTATTATTATTTATTTAATATTATTATTTGTATTTTATTTGTATTATAACAAGTGTTATAATTAGTGCATAATTATAACACTTGTTAAGGTTACCTTTCATTTCCTGATTTCACAAAATTTTGTGATTAATATGACGCGGAAATTCCTAATTTTTGGTGGTTAATCCCTCAAAAGTAGCAGAAATAAAATGTTCCTTTTGCTACTTAACAGCAGACACACTGCAGCGCGCAGCGTGCAGCACCAGCGGGGCTGGAGAGCTTATATCTGTTGTACAATGAGATATTGGAGAGCTTATAACTGTTGTAAAATGAGATATGCTATAGAAGTAGATTAGTTTATTACTTTTGGTACAAACACTGCCAGCTCTTAGCTGGATTTGAGAAATTCTTAATGGATTTGGTGTGGATTTGAGAACTTCCTAATGGATTTTGTTATGTATTGGGATATCCAGTAGATCCCTACTGGATTTGGTATATGTGTGAGATGTCTGTAATGGATTTGGTGTGTTTTGGTGTTATTCTTAATGAATTGGTTGTGTATTGAGATGTCTGTACTGGATTTGATACATGTTTGAGATATTCTTTACAGATTTTGTGTTTTTTTGAGATATTCTTATGGATATGGTGTGTTTTAAAGATATCCTTACTGGATTTGGTGTGTATTTGAGATATTCCTACTGGATTTGGTGTGTATTTGAGATATCCCTACTGGATTTGGTGCGTATTTGAGATATCCGTACTGGATTTGGGGTGTATTTGAGATATCCCTACTGGATTTGGTGTGTATTTGAGATATCCTTACTGGATGTTGTGCATATTTGAGATATCCCTACTGGATTTGGTGTATAATGGATTTGATGTGTTTTTGAGATATACATAATGGATTTGGTGTGTTTTTGAGATATCTTACTGGATTTGATGTTTAGTTGAGATATCTTTACTGGATTTGATGTTTAGTCGAGATATCTTTACTGGATATGGTGTTTAGTCTAGATATCCATTACTGGATTTGGTGTTTGAGATCCTTATTCGCTCTGATGTTTGAGATTCTTACTGGATTTGGTGTTTATTTGAGATATACTTACTGGATTTGGTGTAAATTCGAGATATCCTTTCTGGAGTTTGTGTATATTTGAAATATTCTTACTGGATTTGGTGTATACAGGTATTTGAGATATTCTTACTGAATTTGGTGTTTATTTTAGATATCTCTACTGGATTTTGGTGCATATTTGAGATATTCTTAATGGATTTGATGTGTATTTGAGCTTTGAACTGGATTTGGTGTGTGCAGAGCTATGATCTAGCTGGCTATAATCTGGTTTTCCTTGTTATACTTTAACTGATAAACCCTTCTTTGGTATGGCAACTGACTGAACTATTATCAAAAACCGAAATTAAAATAATCTGATAAATTTGATTACGATTTGAGATAATGCAAAATCTATCTTTGAAATGTTGATTTATCTTAAAAAGTGAATGAATGTTCGGCGGGTGACTACACAGACTGGACTCAAGTCTACTTGTAGAAATGACTTAGATATGATGTGTGTCATTACGTAACCACTACTTGTGAATGATCTTGTGATTGACCACGTTCAATTTTACAAAATCTTGAGATAAATTCAACCTTACCCATATAAGAACTCCTCCAATGGGTCGTGACAATTTGACATTTTTAAAACATAAAATTTGAATCGTCACAACATTCAGCGCTAAATACGAGTATCTAAATGGAATAACTGTTCTAAATACGAGTATCTAAATGGAATAACTGTTCTAAATACGAGTATCTTAATTTCTAAATATGAGTATCTAAATGGAATAACTGTTCTAAATACGAGTATCTAAATGGAATAACTGTTCTAAATATGAGTATCTAAATGGAATAACTGTTCTAAACTCATAAAATAATATTTGCAGGGAATATAACCAAGAACTCTACATAAACATATAATAAAAGGATATAGATCTACAGTGAATACACAGTTCACTACAGCAGTTACTATAAGATCTGGCTTGAATTTTAATGATGTCGCTGCCAAAATACAGCGTTGCCTTAAAACAGTCAGTATTGTAATGGTAATCAATAACTGATTTAAAAACAATAACAAACAACACCATGACTTGTAGTTAGACTATGTTTATATAGGTGCATATCTGTGATACCATTGTTTATTTGTGATAAATTTGTGATAACGAGTACATAAACAATGGATAGAGCAAAAGTTTTCAAGGATTATTTTGTCAGCAGCCAAAATACAGTGCTCTTACCAAACGAGGATTTCGGACGCAGGAAGTTCCTGAATGTCGGCATAAACAGGTCGTTGAGCTTGTCTCGCATCGAAGAAATTGCACTGAACCACACAGACGAGATGCGGTCTTGTGAGTATAAGATTAAATTGCTAAACTTACAATATTAATAATTACGTATTGTGATAATTGCATTTTAACAAAAATACTTTCTTTTCAAATGTGATGCATCATGTGCAGTGGTGACCAGCTGTGTGTAAAAAGTGTGTAGCATATAAATGGCTTTCTCTAAAAAAAAAATAATATATATATACTCAGGGTTCAATCTAGGCCTGGATTTTTGGGAGAAGTGACTTCTCCCTCCAAAGAAAATAGAGAGAAGTGACCAAAAAATAAGGAGAAGTGAGGGAGACACGATCTTTTAAATTAAGCGCGCAATCGGTTATTTTTAAAAATTTACTGATATTCATGTATACACCCTATTGGTTATAACTTTTGATTATTTAAGAGCATGCTAGCTGTTTCAAATTAAATGTGTTTATTAATTTTATTCAGACTCACAGGCACTCTTTACTTATTATACTTTAACTATAGAAGGAAGGACTGAGAGCTTTGTTTCCCAATTTGTATTAGCTAAAAACAATATTTAATAAAAGAATGTTTTTCCTCCATCCGAACTTATGTACCTATCCGAACTACTATGACACCGCACTTTTCCGGAAGTAAAATATTGCCGAAAATTCAGTAGAAATATCATCTATTTTTAACTCTTTTTCATGCATTTGTTTGTTTGGAATGCCTAAAGGTCCGTTTTATCAAACAATTAAGAAAACACAAAGCTAATCAATATTCGGTGGTATCATTTAATTACCTCAGGTCAATTAACTTCAGATTGTTGTTTCGTTTCGATCACGTTTTTAACACACACCTGTCTCACTGTAACGGAACCTACGATTGGTCAATTGTTCAGCTATACGCAATCTCATTGGATAAGGCGTGTGTATTCCCTGTACAGTCTAATTTGTAAACAAAAAATGGCGAGGTGCGAAAATTGCCTCGGGGGATATCATAGTTGGTAGGAAAGAATGCTCCCTGCGGGCTTTCTGCTGTGATCGATCAAAGCAATTAGAATAATTCCTTTCCAGAGATGTCAACACCTGTCCTGAGACATAAACAACAGGTCAATTAAAGGACTGGTTACACTTCGCTTGAGGGTGGGAAAAAAAGCGAAGTGGTCAGTATGAAGGCGACTTAAACTTCGCCGTCGGCTAAAAAAAAGGCGAAGCCACGGAGGAAAAAGCGCCTTTGTCGCCGATGTCGCCCTCCAGAATTAACACTGTATACTGAGGAAAAAATGTTTAACAAGTTTTTAGATTCACCTGAGCCGAAGGCTCAAGGTGAGCTATTGGGATCACTCTTCGTCCGTCGTCCGTCCGTCGTCGTCCGGCGTTAACTTTTGCTTCAAATAACTTCTCCTCATAAACCGCTTGGCAATTTTGTCCAAACTTCACGTGGATGATCCTTAGATGAGTGCTTGTTAGATTTGTTAAAATTAGGTCAGCGCGATATCCAAGATGGCCACCATTACCATATATGGTCCTAAACCTTAAAAAATCTTCTTCTGAAGAACTGCTGGACAGATTTCAACAGTTTTTTAGCTCTACTGCCAAGGGCAAGCAGAGCTTATGGGATGGTGTGTTGTCCGTCTTCCGTCGTCCGGTCGTCCGTCCGTCGTCCGTCGTCCGTTAACTTTTCTTCAAACGACTTCTCCTCAGAAACCGCTTGGCTAATTTTGACCAAACTTCACATGGATGATCCTTAAATAAATGCTTTTTAGATTTGTTAAAAATTAGGTCAGCACTACATCCAAGATGGCTGCCATTACCATATATGGTCGAAAACCTTAAAAAATCTTCTTCTCCAGAACCGCTGGACAGATTTCAACAGTTTTTTCTTTTAAAACGATCGCCAAACGCATAGACTATCAAGATTGTTCAAATAAAGTCCCCGGGGTCAAAAATGGCCGTGCCCCGGGGGTCCAAAATTTGTATATTGAGGTTTTTGCATGTTTTTCATATAGACATGTAGAAACAACTTTAAAAAATCTTCTTCTCTGAAACCACAAGGCACAGAGCTCTCATGTATTACATGTAGCATCAGCTTATGGTCCTCTACTAAGTTTATTCAAATGGTGGACCCTGGGGTCAAATTTGTCTCCGCCCCGGGGGTCACAGTTTTACATAGACTTATATAGGAATTTTTTTTAAAATAATCTTCTTCTCAGAAACTACAACAGCCAGAGGTTTGATATTTTTGCATTTACTATAAGCTTATGGTCCTTTACCAAGTTTTGTTTCAAATGGTGACCTTAGGGTCACATTTGGCCCCGCCCCAAGGGTCACATGTTTTTACATAGACATGTATAGGGAATTCTTCAAACGACTTCTCGTCAGAAACCGCTTGGCTAATTTTGATCAAACTTCAAATGGATGATCCTTAGATGAATGCTTTATAGATTTGTTAAAATTAGGTCAGCGCTACATCCAAGATGGCTGCCATTACCATATATGGTCGAAACCTTAAAAATTCTTCTTCTCCAGAACCGCTTGACAGATTTCAACAGTTTTTTCTTTTAAAATGATCGTCAACGCCTAGACTATCAAGTTTGTTCAAATAAAGTCCCCAGGGTCAAAAAATGGCCGTGCCTCGGGGGGTCCAAAGTTTGTATATTGAGGTTTTGCATGTTTTTCATATAGACATATAGGAAAAAAGTTTAAAAAATACTTCTTCTCTGAAACCACAAGGCACAGAGCTCTCATGTATTAACATGTAGCATCAGCTTATGGTCCTCTACTAAGTTTGTTTAAATGGTGACCCTGGGGTCAAATTTGTCCCCGCTCCGAGGGTCACAGTTTTACATAGACTTATATAGGATTTTTAGCTCTACTGGCCGAAGGCCAGCAGAGCTTATGGGATGCCGAGTTGTCCGTCGTCCCGTCCGTCGGTCCGTTGTTAACTTTTGTCTCGTTAAGACGATAGGGCCTTCATTTTTCATCCGATCTTCACCAAACTTTAAAAGGTTGGTTAATATCAATGAAAGCTCGGATGAGTTTGAAAACCAGCCAGATCGGACCAGTAACAGCGGAGTTATGGCCCTTGATTTAGTTAAAAATGCTATATTGCTAAATTGTGCCTCGTTCAGACGATAGGGCGTTCATTTTTCATCCTATCTTTACCAAACTTTACCAGATTGTTAATATCAATGAAAGCTCGGACAAGTTCGAAAACCAGCCAGATCGGACCAGTAACAGCGGAGTTATGGTCCTTGATTTAGTTAAAAATGTTATATTGCTATATTTTGCCTCGTTAAGACGATAGGGCCTTCATTTTTCATCCTACATTTACCAAACTTTACAACATTGTTAATATCAATGAAAGGTCCGACAAGTTCGAAAACCAGCCATATCAGACTAGTAACAGCGGAGTTGTGGCCCTTGATTTAGTTAAAAATGCTATATTTTGCATCGTTAAGACGATAGGGGCTTCATTGTTCATCCGATCTTTACCAATCTTTATCAGATTGTTAATGTCGTTGAAAGCTCGAACAAGTTTGAAAAACAGCCATATCGGACCAGTAACAGCGGAGTTATGGCCCTTGATTTAGTTAAAAATGCTGTATTTTGCCTCGGACGATAGGGGCTTCATTGTTCGTCCGATCTTTACCAATCTTGACCAGATTGTTAATATCAATAAAAGCTTGGACAAGTACGAAAACCAGCTATATCAGAGTAGTAACAGCAGAGTTATGGCCCTTGATTTAGTTAAAAATGCTATATTTTGCCTCGTTAAGACTATAGAGGCTTCATTGTTCATCCGATCTTTACCAAACTTTATCAGATTGTTAATATCAATGAAAGCTCGGACAAGTTCGAAAACCAGCCATAGCGAACAAGTAGCATCGGAGTTATGGCCCTTGATTTACTTCAAAATGATATATTTTGCCTCGTTAAGACGATAGGGCCTTTATTTTTCATACGATCTTTACCAAACTTTATCAGATTGTTATTGTCTATGAAAGCTTGGTCAAGTTTGAAAACCAACCAGATCGGACTAGTAATAGCGCAGTTATGGCCCTTGATTTTCTTAAAAATGCTATAATTTGCCTCGTCGTATGATACGGCCTTCATTTTGCATCTGATCTTTGGCAATCTTTACTATTTTTTATGACAGTCGTTTTTATATTCTTATTAATTTTATTTTAATTTTTTTTTTTTTTTTTTAATTTTTTTTTTAATTTTTTTTTTTTTTTTTAATTTTTTTTTTTTTTTTTTTTTTTTTTAATTATTATTATTATTTTTTTTATTCTATTTTTTTTTAGCTCTATGTTGGACCAGTCGGACCAGTAACAGAGGAGTTATGGTTCTTGATTTAGTTAAAAATGCTATATTTTGCCTCGTTAATACGGTATGGCCTTCATTTTTCATCTGATCTTTACCAAACTTTACCTTTATGGCCCTTGATTTAGTTAAAAAGCTGTTTTTTGCACGAAACTTTCAAAAAAACGTAAATGGCAGTCACTCGCTACATTGATGTTATAAGAGCCATGTTAGCCAGTGGAGCGTCCACAGGCCCTCTTGGGCCTCTTGTTCTTTTATGCCTAGACTATCAATTTTGTTCAAATGAAGTCCCCGGGGTTAAAAATGGGCGTGCCCCGGGGGTCTAAAGTATATTGAGATTTTGCATGTTTTTCATAAAGACATATATAGGGAAACACTTTAAAAAATCTTCTTCTCTGAAACCACAAGGCACAGAGGTCTCATGTATTAAATGTAGCATCAGCTTATGGTCCTCTACTAAGTTTGTTCAAATGGTGACCCTGGTGTCAAATTTGTCCCTGCCCCGAGGGTCACAGTTTTACATAGACTAATATAGGAAAACAAAATAAAAAAATCTTCTTATGGAAACTACAAGAGCCAGAGGTTTGATATTTTGCATTTACTATAAGCTTATGGTCCTTTACCAAGTTTGTTCGAATGGTGACCCTCGGGTCATATTTGGCCCCGCCCCAAGGGTCACATGTTTTACATAGACATGTATAGGGAAAAACTTCAAAAAATCTTCTTCTCTGAACTGCAGGAGCCAGAGGTTTAATATTTTGCATTTGCTATAAGCTTATGGTCCTCTACCAAGTTTGTTCAAATGGTGACCCTGGGGTCACATTTGGCCCCGCCCCGGGGTCACAGTTTTACATAGGCTTGTTTAGGGAAAAACTTAAAAAATCTTCTTCTCTGGAACTGCAAGAGCCAGAGGTTTAATATTTTGCATTTACTTTACTCTTATGGTCCTTTACCAAGTTTGTTCAAATGGTGACCCTGTGTTCACATTTGGCCCCACCCCAGGGGTCACGTTTAACATAGACTTGTATAGGGAAAAACTTAAAAAATCTTCACTGAAACCACAAAGCACACAGCTCTCATATATTACATGTAGCCCTGGGGTCACATTTGGCTCTGCCCAAGGTGTTACTCTCTAGAACCTTCATTTTGTATTTGATCTTTTTCCCTCAGTATATATCCTTAAATTTGAGAACAGAATTATCTTCAAAATAACTCCTTATCTCTTATTTAAATATTTAACTTTAAGGCAGTGATGATTTGCTTTTCAACTTTTCACCTCTGCTGTCATAGGTAACACATTAAATTTCCATCTATTTTCTTCCATTTCACTCATCAAACACTTGAGAATCTCTGTGGCCAAATGCATTGTAAACCTTTGCCTCTCACTGCTGCGGGTTTGAATCCCATTGGGAGCTCGACTTGTAAGGAATGTTGATTCTTATGGATGGCGGGAAGTGTACAGTACTGGTTCTACCCAGGAAAAGTGGGTGGTCTAATACACTAACAAAAAAAATCAACTGTCATATATAACCTTACATGTGTTGAAAATGACGTAAAACACCATACAAACAAATCATCAAACACTTGGTTACAGCATGCATGACGTGATGATGGAAAACCTTTTCTGCTTTGTAGTTCTTCAAGATGTATAGCCAAACTCATGGAACTTTACATGTAGATTGTCCATGATGAGATTACCCTTTACTTTTTGGTCAAGGTCACCATGACCTGATAATGAAAATCCTCTGTCACTATACTTCGAGATTTGTAGCCATTCCCATGATACTTCACAGGTGTACTGTCCATGGTGAGAGGAGGATCCCTATATATTTTGGGGTCAATAGGTTTCAAGGTCAAGGACACCATGAATTGATAATGAAAAACTTTTTTTTGGGCTACAGTAGTTCACATGGTTATTTTTAGCTCTACTGATCAGAGATCAGCAGAGCTTATGCCGTGGTGCGGCGTCCGTCGTCCGTCCGTCTGTCCGTCCGTCTGTCCGTCTGTCTGTCCGTCCGTCCGTTAATTTTTATTTGTAGCGACTACTCCTCTGAAACTACTGGATGGATATTCATAAAACTTTACAGAAATGTTGCCCATGAAGTCTAGTTGATCCTAGCAAAAATTCATGTTGATGTGAAATCAAAGATGGCCACCAAAGCTAAAAATAGATTTTTTAAATACAAGTTTGTAGCGAATACTTCTTGAAAACTATAAGTGATATTGATATGGGACTTTTTCTAAAATGATCAGCATGACATGATGTTGGTCCTTGTTGAAAATCGTTTGGATTTGACGTTAAACATGGCTGCCAGCGGCCATCTTTGTTTACATAGAGTTATATAATGAAAACTTGTAGCGACTACTCCTCTGAAACTACTTGGCTGATTTTCATGAAACTTTACAGGAATGTTGCTCTTAATGTCTTATTGATCCTAGCAAAATTTCAGATCGGCCAGAAATTCAAGATGGCTGCCACAGTTAAAATAGATTTTTAAAAAATAAGTTTGTAGCGACTACTTCTTGAAAACTATAAGTGATATTGATATGGGACTTTTTCTAAAATGATCAGCATGACATGATGGTTATCCGAGTCGAACATTATTTTGATTCGACATTAAACATGGCTGCCAGTGGCCATCTTTGTTTACATGGAGTTATATAATGAAAACTTGTAGCGACTACTCCTCTGAAACTACTTGACGGATTTTCATGAAACTTCACAGAAATGTTGCTCTTGATGTCTAATTGATCCTAGCAAAATTTCAGGTCGGCCGGAAATTCAAGATGGCCGCCATGGCTAAAAATAGATTTTCAAAATACAAGTTTGTAGCGACTACTTCTTGAAAACTATAAGTGATATTGATATGGGACTTTTTCTAAAATGATCAGCATGACATGATGGTTATCCGAGTCGAACATTATTTTGATTCGACATTAAACATGGCTGCCAGTGGCCATCTTTGTTTACATAGAGTTATATAATGAAAACTTGTAGCGACTACTCCTCTGAAACTACTTGACAGATTTTCATGAAACTTCACAGAAATGTTGCTCTTGATGTCTAATTGATCCTAGCAAAATTTCAGGTCGGCCGGAAATTCAAGATGGCCGCCATGGCTAAAAATAGATTTTCAAAATGCAAGTTTGTAGCGACTAATTCTTGAAAACTATAAGTGATATTGATATGGGACTTTTTCTAAAATGATCAGCATTACATGATGTTGTACCTTGTCAAAAATCATTTTGATTCGATGTTAAACATGGCTGTCAGTGGCCATCTTTGTTTACATAGAATTATATAATGAAAACTTGTAGCGACTACTCCTCTGAAACTACTTGACGGATTTTCATGAACTTCACAGGAATGTTGCTCTTGATGTCTAATTGATCCTAGCAAAATTTCAGGTCGGCCGGAAATTCAAGATGGCTGCCACGGCTAAAAATAAATTTTCAAAAAACGAGTTTGTAGCGACTACTTCCTGAAATCAAAATCAATCAGTAGAGCTTCAAGGTCATTGACCTCTTGTTAACATGGGTGTTCACATTTTTGTGGTTTGTAGCCTAACTTATTAGGTTATTGTTTATATTTTGAATTAATATTTTGCTATCCATTTTATAAACATGATGTAATTATCTTTTGTAAGATAGGGGGATATAAGTACTTGATACAGCAGGACATATGGACAGTTTAAAAGTTAGGAAGTGTCTGCTTTCTAAATTCCCACTTAGGATATTACACTTGCTGCATATCTTAAATGACTTATTTCCTCCTCTTCAGCCAATAAGCAGTGGATACATGCGCCTGATGCATTGACGAGGGGGCATATACTGTACACGGTCAAGGTAGGGGACCACTTCATTCTAAAATTACTCTCATTAAAGAGAGTACATCAAGCATTGTGTGTGGGTTCAGGGGTCTGACTTAAAATTGACAAATAATATTATTTATTCAAAACACAATTTATTAGCTTGAAAAATGACTCTTTACAAAGAAATTTATTCTGCACAATATTATGTGCTATCCTAGGTTATACACCAGGGCCTCATTGTATTAAACATCTTACGATAAGTCTCAAATTTTAAAACTGTTCACAATTTTGCACCTAAGCATTCAATGTAGACAATTGTGTGTGCATTATCTACAGACACATCAAAGGTATAAGAAAATGAAATGAAATCGAGTTCATTTATGAATTGTAAATCAAAGTAAAGAGCTTAAGAAATTAACTTACGATCAGAATTGTCGTAAGTTATTTCATAAAACCAGACCCAGGCTTGGAATTCACCAACCATTCTTCAAACTATTCTTAGACTTGAGCTAAAGTACTCAAATTTCTTTCATAATCATTCCCATGACTTTCAAAGATAAACAAACGTATGAAGTTGCTATTTATTAGTATCAATCATATGTCTATATAGCAGCTTGTTATGAACGTTTATCCTTTAAACTTATAGAATTATCTGTGATTGAAATGTGCATACTTGGGCTTAAGTCTAAGAATATTCTCAAGCATGGTTGGTGAATTCAAGCCCAGGGTTAATTAAAGAATTATAACCCCAATTTTATTCAATATCTGCAGATCCCTTTGGAGGGGTAGGCAGAGGGGTAGAATCCCCCCAAATTCATGTTCATTTGATCATTTTTTGTTCATGTTCATTAAAGGTCTTCATCATGATCCCTGCATTGTTTCAGGTGCTATCTCGCTCGCATCAAAAGAGCAGTTGCAGAAAAACAATAACGTGGCTCCAGCGTAAATGGAGTTTCTACGATAGAATTTGCAGCAACTCTGCAGTTCAGGGTGAGAAGGTTCGAGGCCCATTTTCCATATTTTATCTCGATGTACATGGAAGATGAGCCTGGCATGTTCATACCTTTTAGGCGCCATATAACCTTTTCATGTGTTGGTGCGCCTTAAAACCCCAATTCAGTTCAGTCAGTCAGCTAACTATTGTTTTAAGAGCCAATATTGTTAACAAGTGGAGCATCCACATGCCCTTGTGGACCTCTTGTTTTTCATATAAATATATATATATATATATATATATTTGCTTCGAAAATTGTATCACCATCTGGCATAATTCCTTGCAGTTACGATGTACACACCCTCTATTTTTTAAAATATACAAAACACAAATGTGTAAATTTTATTTATAAAATGCGGCACCAAAATAATTACTATTAATGATATGCTAATACTCTGTTGTGTTGACAGTTTTTAGGTGAAAGTGAAGTTGAGGCTCCCAAAGGTACAGATGTTGTCAAAGATGCCATAAGGAAACGCAAAGTAAGATATTAAATTTGTATACTGGTGGAAGATTTACCTTGCGTTTATCTAAACATATTAATAATAAATAATGTATTTACAAACTGAAAATAAAATGAGTTCATACTAGATGATAAAGTAACATAATTTAAAACATATAATTGGTATTTTTAGTATTCAGAATTGTCTCCCTTGATCTGCTTCATTTGAAACTGCAATAGTTAAATTGTTTTGTCCATTTACCTGGTTAAATTGTCTACCTTTACCTGAACTACAATAACTTAATTGTCTCCCTTTACGTGCTTTACATGTTTGTTATGCCCAACTACATAGTTAAATTGTCTCCCTTTACCTGCTTAATAAGATATTTATGCCCAACTAAATAGGTAATTTGTCTCCTTTACCTGCTTCAGTTTTTAGCTCTACTGATCAGAGATCAGCAGAGCTTATGCCGTGGTGCGGCGTCCGGCGTCCGTCCGTCCGTCCGTCTGTCTGTCCGTCCGTCTGTCCGTCTGTCCGTTAACTTTTATTTGTAGCGACTACTCCTCTGAAACTACTGGATGGATATTCATAAAAATTTACAGAAATGTTGCCCATGAAGTCTAGTTGATCCTAGCAAAAATTCATGTTGATGTGAAATCCAAGATGGCCGCCAAAGCTAAAAATAGATTTTTTAAATTCAAGTTTGTAGCGACTACTTCTTGAAAACTATAAGTGATATTGATATTGGACTTTTTCTAAAATGATCAGCATGACATGATGTTGGTCCTTGTCGAAAATGGTTTTGATTTGACGTTAAACGTGGCTGCCAGCGGCCATCTTTGTTTACATAGAGTTATATAGTAAAAACTTGTAGCGACTACTCCTCTGAAACTACCTGGCGGATTTTCATGAAACTTCACAGAAATGTTGCTCTTGATGTCTTAATGATCCTAGCAAAATTTCAGGTCGGCCGGAAATTCAAGATGGCCGCCACGGCTAAAAATAAATTTTTAAAAAATAAGTTTGTAGCGACTACTTCTTGAAAACTATAAGTGATATTGATATGGGACTTTTTCTAAAATGATCAGCATGACATGATGGTTATCCGAGTCGAACAATATTTTGATTCGACATTAAACATGGCTGCCAGTGGCCATCTTTGTTTACATAGAGTTATATAATGAAAACTTGTAGCGACTACTCCTCTGAAACTACTTGACGGATTTTCATGAAACTTCACAGAAATGTTGCTCTTGATGTCTTATTGATCCTAGCAAAATTTCAGGTCGGCGGAAATTCAAGATGGCCGCCATGGCTAAAAATAGATTTTCAAAATACAAGTCTGTAGCGACTACTTCTTGAAAACTATAAGTGATATTGATATGGGACTTTTTCTAAAGACATGATGTTGGTCCTTGTCGAAAATCGTTTTGATTCGACGTTAAACATGGCTGCCAGTGGCCATCTTTGTTTACATAGAGTTATATAATGAAAACTTGTAGCGACTACTCCTCTGAAACTGCTTGACGGATTTTCATGAAACTTCACACGAATGTTGCTCTTGATGTCTAATTGATCCTAGCAAAATTTCAGGTCTGCCGAAAATTCAAGATGGCCGCCACGGCTAAAAATAGATTTTTAAAAAATAAGTTTGTAGCGACTACTTCTTGAAAACTATAAGTGATATTGATATGGGACTTTTTCTAAAATGATCAGCATGCCATGATGGTTATCTGAGTTGAACATTATTTTGATTCGACATTAAACATGGCTGCCAGTGGCCATCTTTGTTTACATAGAGTTATATAATGAAAACTTGTAGCGACTACTCCTCTGAAACTACTTTACGGATTTTCATAAAACTTCACAGGAATGTTGCTCTTGATGTCTTATTGATCCTAGCAAAATTTCAGGTCGGCCGGAAAATCAAGATGGCCGCCACGGCTAAAAATAGATTAAAAAAAAATAAGGTTGTAGCGACGACTTCTTGAAAACTTTAAGAGATATTGATATGGGACTTTTTCTAAAATGATCAGCATGACATGATGGTTATCCGAGTTGAACATTATTTTGATTTGCCGTTAAACATGGCTGCCAGTGGCCATCTTTGTTTACATAGAGTTATATAATGAAAACTTGTAGCGACTACTTCTCTGAAAGTACTTTACGGATTTTCATGAAACTTCACATAAAGTTGCTCTTGATGTCTAATTGATCCTGGCAAAATTTCAGGTCGGCTGGAAATTCAAGATGGCCGCCACGGCTAAAAATAGATTTTCAAAAATCAAGTTTGTAGTCACTACTTCCTGAAATCAAAATCAATCAGTAGAGCTTCAAGGTCATTGACCTCTTGTTTATACTTCAGTTTTTTATACACAACTACACTAGTTAAATTTTCTCCCTTTACCTGCTTAATATAATTGGTATGCTCAACTACAATAGATTAATTGTCTCCCTTTGCCTGCTTTATATGTTTGTTATTCCCAACTGCATAGTTAAATTAAAAAATCTTACATTACCTGCTTAATACATTGTAATGGCCAACTTCATAGTTAAATGGTCTCCCTTTACCTGCTTAATATGATTGTTATATCCAACTTCATAGTTAAATGGTCTCCCTTTAGCTGCTTAATATGATTGTTATGTCCAACTTCATAGTTAAATGGTCCCCCTTTACCTGCTTAATACATTGTTATGCCCAACTTCATAGTTAAATGGTCTCCCTTTACCTGCTTAATATGATTGTTATGCCCAACTTCATAGTTAAATGGTCTCCCTTTACCTGCTTAATATGATTGTTATGTCCAACTTCATAGTTAAATGGACCCCCTTTACCTGCTTAATATGATTGTTATGCCCAACTTCATAGTTTAATAGTCTCCCTTTACCTGCTTAATATGATTGTTATGCCCAGCTTCATAGTTAAATGGTCTCCCTTAACCTGCTTAATATGATTGTTATGTCCAACTTTATAGTTAAATGGTCCCCCTTTACCTGCTTAATATGATTGTTATGCCCAACTTCATAGTTTAATGGTCTCCCTTTACCTGCTTAATACATTGTTATGCCCAACCATAGTTAAATGGTCTCCCTTTAGCTGCTTAATATGATTGTTATGTCAAACTTCATAGTTAAATGGTCTCCCTTTAGCTGCTTAATATGATTGTTATGTCCAACTTCATAGTTAAATGGTCTCCCTTTAGCTGCTTAATATGATTGTTATGTCCAACTTATAGTTAAATGGTCCCCTTTTACCTGCTTAATACATTGTTATGCCCAACTTCATAGTTAAATGGTCTCCCTTTAGCTGCTTAATATGATTGTTATGTCCAACTTATAGTTAAATGGTCTCCCTTTAGCTGCTTAATATGATTGTTATGCCCAACTTCATAGTTGAATGGTCTCCCTTTAGCTGCTTAATATGATTGTTATGTCCAACTTATAGTTAAATGGTCCCCTTTTACCTGCTTAATACATTGTTATGCCCAACTTCATAGTTAAATGGTCTCCCTTTAACTGCTTAATATGATTGTTATGGCCAACTTCATAGTTAAATGGTCTCCCTTTAGCTGCTTAATATGATTGTTATGGCCAAGTTCATAGTTAAATGGTCTCCCTTTAGCTGCTTAATATGATTGCTATGCCCAGCTTCATAGATAAATGGTCTCCCTTTAGCTGCTTAATATGTTTGTTATGGCCAACTTCATAGTTAAATGGTCTCCCTTTAGCTGCTTAATATGATTGTTATGCCCAACTTCATAATTAAATGGTCTCCCTTTTCCTGCTTGATATGATTGTTATGCCCGTCTTCATAGTTAAATGGTCTCCCTTTAGCTGCTTAATATGATTGTTATGGCCAACTTCATAGTTAATATGACTGTTATGGCCAGCTTTATAGTTAAATGGTCTCCCTTTACCTGCTTAATATGATTGTTATGCCCAGCTTCATAGTTAAATGGTCTCCCTTTAGCTGTTAATATGATTGTTATGGCCGACTTCATACTTAAATGGTCTCCCTTTTGCTGCTTAATATGATTGTTTTGCCCGTCTTCATAGTTAAATGGTCTCCCTTGAGCTGCTTAATGTGATTGTTGTGCCCAGCTTCATAGTTAAATGATCTCCCTTTAGCTGCTTAATATGATTGCTATGCCCAACTTCATAGTTGCATGGTCTCCCTTTAGCTACTTAATATGATTGCTATGTCCAACTTCATAGTTAAATGGACTACCATTACCTGCTTTATATGATTGTTATGGCCCACTTCATAGTTAAATGGTCTCCCTTTAGCTGCTTAATATGATTGTTATGTCCAAGTTCATAGTTAAATGGTCTCCCTTTAGCTGCTTAATATGATTGTTATGGCCAACTACATAGTTAAATGGTCTCCCTTTAGCTGCTTAATATGATTGCTATGCCCAACTTCATAGTTAAATGGTCTCCCTTTAGCTGCATAATATGATTGTTATGCCCAACTTCATAGTTAATATGATTGTTATGTCCAAGTTCATAGTTAAATGGTCTCCCTTTCGCTGCTTAATATGATTGTTATGGCCAACTTCATAGTTAAATGGTCTCCCTTTAGCTGCTTACTATGATTCCTATACCCAACTTCATAGTTAAATGGTCTCCCTTTAGCTGCATTATATGATTGCTATGCCCAACTTCATAGTTAAATGGTCTCCCTTTACCTGCTTAATATGATTGTTATGGCCCACTTCATAGTTAAATGGTCTCCCTTTACCTGCTTAATATGATTGTTATGGCCAACTTCATAGTTAAATGGTCTCCCTTTAGCTGCTTAACATGATTGTTATGGCCAACTTCATAGTTAAATGGTCTCCCTTTACCTGCTTAATATGATTGCTGTGCACAACTTCATAGTAAAATGGTTTCCCTTTACCTGCTTAATATGATTGTCATGGCCAACTTCATAGTTAAATGGTCTCCCTTTACCTGCTTAATATGATTGTTATGCCCAACTTCATAGTTGAATGGTCTCCCTTTACCTGCTTAATATGATTGTTATGCCCAACTTCATAGTTAAATGGTCTCCCTTTAGCTTCTTCATATGATTGTTATGCCCAACTTCATAGTTGAATGGTCTTCTTTACCTGCTTAATATGATTGTTATGCCCAACTTCATAGTTAAATTATCCCCCTTTAGCTGCTTCATATGATTGTTATGCCCAGCTTCATAGTTGAATGGTCTCCCTTTACCTGCTTAATATGATTGTTATGCCCAACTTCATAGTTAAATGGTCTCCCTTTAGCTGCTTCATATGAGTGTTATGCCCAACTTCATAGTTGAATGGTCTCCCTTTACCTGCTTAATATGATTGTTATGCCCAACTTAATAGTTGAATGGTCTCCCTTTACCTGCTTAATATGATTGTTATGCCCAACTTCATAGTTAAATGGTCTCCCTGCTGCTTCATATGATTGTTATGCCCAGCTTCATAGTTGAATGGTCTCCCTTTACCTGCTTAATATGATTGTTATGCCCAACTTCATAGTTAAATGATCTCCCTGCTGCTTCATATGATTGTTATGCCCAGCTTCATAGTTGAATGGTCTCCCTTTACCTGCTTATTATGATTGTTATGACCAACTTCTTAATATGATTGTTATGCCCAACTTCATAGTTAAATGGTCTCCCTTTAGCTGCTTAATATGATTGTTATGCCCAACTTCATAGTTAAATGGTCTCCCTTTAGCTGCTTAATATGATTGTTATGCCCAACTTCATAGTTAAATGGTCTCCCTTTAGCTTCTTCATATGATTGTTATGTCCAACTTCATAGTTAAATGGTCTCCCTTTAGCTGCTTAATATGATTGTTATGCCCAACTTCATAGTTAAATGGTCTCCCTTTAGCTGCTTAATATGATTGTTATGCCCAACTTCATAGTTAAATGGTCTCCCTTTAGCTTCTTCATATGATTGTTATGCCCAACTTCATAGTTGAATAGTCTCCGTTTACCTGCTTAATATGATTGTTATGCCCAACTTCATAGTTAAATGGTCTCCCTTTAGCTGCTTTATATGATTGTTATGCCCAGCTTCATAGTTGAATGGTCTCCCTTTACCTGCTTAATATGATTGTTATGCCCAACTTCATAGTTGAATGGTCTCCCTTTAGCTGCTTAATATGATTGTTATGTCCAACTTCATAGTTGAATGGTCTCCCTTTACCTGCTTAATATGATTGTTATGCCCAACTTCATAGTTAAATGGTCTCCCTTTAGCTGCTTCATATGAGTGTTATGCCCAACTTCATAGTTGAATGGTCTCCCTTTACCTGCTTAATATGATTGTTATGCCCAACTTCATAGTTGAATGGTCTCCCTTTAGCTGCTTAATATGATTGTTATGCCCAACTTCATAGTTAAATGGTCTCCCTTTACCTGCTTAATATGATTGTTATGCCCAACTTCATAGTTAAATGGTCTCTCTTTACCTCCTTAAAATGATTGTTATGTCCAATTGCAATTGCTTAATTATATTCCTTTACTTTCTTCAGTTCACCAAAAGTTTGCGTAAGACGGAGGGTCAGAAGACGCCAAAGGTTGAATTGTCCATATCTATTGATGGAGTCACTGTACAGGAACCAAAAACTAAGGTAATGGCAGTGTAGAAAACTTGAGATTTTAAAATGAAATTAGTGAGATTTTGCATGGTTTTAGCTTTACTTTTCGAAGAAAAAGCAAGCTATTCTGCTCGTCCTGTTGTCATGCAGCTTCAGTTAACCCTTTTCGTTAAGTTCGCATCTCAAAAACCATTTAAAGAAATTCAATACAAGGACCATATTTCTCCTTTTTTTTTGAACAAAGGGCAACATTAGCCAGACATAAAGTCAAATGAAACAACGCAATGATGTATTATAAAGATGATTGTAAGGATGAGGGATATCTCTGTGCTCCTTAAGGACACGTGCACTGAGATTGCCTGGTCCAGCTGCATTGTTAACATTATAGTTTATAAAGGAGTTTTTCGACACCACTCTGTTTAATTTGATGGTTAGAGTAGGGCAGAATTCCTGGATACCTATGTATCCTTGCCCCCTCTCCCTGGGGCGGCTCGGATAACCTAAGCAGTGTGTGTTAATAAACTGTTGAACAACAGTGCAGTTCAGTTCAATTGGTCCAAACATTTTAGTTTCATAAAAAATAAATCTTTACTTGTTTGTCTTTAGAATAGTACAGCTGTTACTTATGATCATTAGTTATCCAACGTTTCCATGACCTTAACCTTCAGGCAGGGTCAAACTTTATTTAAAAGGTCATCTTTTGGTTAAAGAAGTTTTTCCGAGTTTCTCCAATACATCAAAACTTGAAAACTATTCAGCTGATTGATTTGATCTCTGCACAGTTGTTACATATGACCATTAGCTAGTCTACAGTACCAATATTTCCTTGACCTTGAGCTGAAGGTCACACTTAGTAGGACAGGACATTTGTTTAAAATCCAGTTTTCGAGAAAATTTCACGTTTCTTGTCAAAAAACATAAATCGTAATGTTTGTCTTTCAGATAGTAAAGTACCAGTATCCTTTGCACAGAATATCGTACTGTGCAGATGACAAATCAGACAAGCGAATGTTCACCTTCATCGCCAAGGCGTCAGACACAAATCAACATTTCTGTTATGTATTTGGGAGTGATAAAAATGTAAGTGTAAAGGGGTGCTCTCAAATTCTAAACCTACTGACGACGAGATAAGTATATAACTCACATATTTTGAGAATCCAAACTATAGACACAATATAAACGATTTTAACCAGCCAGGCCAAACCGCAAAACGGGAGCGTCGAATTAAGAGTTTCCAACTCGTAATTCGTTTTACCAGTATTCAGTCATGAGCATTTTAAAAACCTGTGAATAAACGTATACTTTTAATTGGCACATATACATTATTATATGACCTGAACACCTGGATAGAGTTTTGATAAACAGTTTTGTAGTATAATTTTGCCGTTACTTGGCGAGTTAGTTTCTTTTAAGTAATGCACATTTTACTAAGCATTAAATAATAGTTCTGACATTCATTTCCTAGCTCTGCCCTTTATGGGCCCTTCTGGGTCAACAAATTCGCACAAACACTGGCTATTGTATTTAAGAACTGTCTGTGGGACAACATGTGCTTTTGGTACAGGTGTTAATACCTGCTGTACATTCAATTGGCTCAAACCTCGGGTGGATATAAGCGTGATTGACAGATGTGAACTATGTTTTATGTTCACCATCCTACATATATTGAAGACTTTAACCATATTTTTCGCTGCCACAGTCAAAATATCGATTTTACGACCAATGTAACAAACTCAACCTTTACATAATGTGCAGGCTGATCAGGGTTTACACTGTTCGCCACTCAGTAAGAATATTTTCCATAACAATAATACATTGGAAATACATAGAAAATAGCACCGGAAGGTTTGAATTGAAATTTAAGCAGACGACATTTGAGATTTGGTGGCAAAAGGGTTAAAATGCCTTGCAGAAATAAATATTAAGCCTCTAGCTCATGTAGTTTCAGAGAAGAAGATTTTTAGAAAATGTTCCTATATAACTCGTATAAATCTATGACCCCCAGAGGTGCCAGATTTTACCCCAGGGTCACCATTTGAGTAAAATTGGTAAAGGACCGTAATCTTATGCTACATGCAATATATGAGAGCTCTACACCTTGTGGTCTCAGATGAGATTTTTAGCTCTACTGGCCAAGGGCCAGCAGAGCTTATGGGATGGTGTGTTGTCCGTCTTCCGTCGTCCGTCCGTCGTTCGTCGTCCGACGTCCGTCGTCCGTCCGTTAACTTTTCTTCAAACGACTTCTCCTCAGAAACCGCTTGGCTAATTTTGACCAAACTTCACATGGATGATCCTTAGATGAATGCTTTTTAGATTTGTTAAAATTAGGTCAGCGCTACATCCAAGATGGCTGCCATTACCATATATGGTCGAAACCTTAAAAAATCTTCTTCTCCAGAACCTCTGGACAGATTTCAACAGTTTTTCTTTTAAAATGATCGCCAATGCCTAGACTATCAAGTTTGTTCAAATAAAGTCCCCGGGGTCAAAAATGGCCGTGCCCCGGGGGTCCAAAGTTTGTATATTGAGGTTTTGCATGTTTTTCATATAGACATATAGGAAAAAACTTTAAAAAATCTTCTTCTCTGAAACCACAAGGCACAGAGCTCTCATGTATTACATGTAGCATCAGCTTATGGTCCTCTGCTAAGTTTGTTCAAATGGTGACCCTGGGGTCAAATTTGTCCCCGCCCCGGGGGTCACAATTTTACATAGACTTATATAGGATTTTTAAAAAAAAAATCTTCTTCTCGGAAACTACAACAGCCGGAGGTTTGATATTTTGCATTTACTATAAGCTTATGGTCCTTTACCAAGTTTGTTCAAATGGTGACCTGTTCAAATGGTGACCCTCGGGTCACATTTGGCCCCGCCCCAAGGGTCACATGTTTTACATAGACATGTATAGGGAAAAACTTAAAAAATCTTCTTCTCTGAAACTGCAAAAGCCAGAGGTTTAATATTTTGCATTTGCTATAAGCTTGTGGTCCTCTACCAAGTTTGTTCAAATGGTGACCCAGGGGTCACATTTGGCCCCACCCCGGGGGTCACAGTTTTACATAGGCTTGTATAGGCAAAAATGAAAAAAAATCTTCTTCTCTGGAACCACATGGCACAGAGCTCTCATGTATTACATGTAGCATCAGCTTATGGTCCTCTACTAAGTTTGTTCAAATGCTGACCCTGGGGTCAAATTTGTCCCCGCCCCAAGGGTCACAGTTTTACATAGACTTAGAAAGGATCTTTTTTTTTAAAAATCTTCTTCTCGGAAACTACAAGAGCCAGATGTTTGATATTAAACATTTATTATAAGCTTATGGTCCTTTACCAAGTTTGTTCAAATGGTGACCCTGGTGTCACATCTTGCCCCGCCCCGGGGTCACAGTTTTACATAAATGCTTGTATAGGGAAAAACTGAAAAAAATCTTCTTCTCTGGAACTGCAACAGCTTAAGGTTTAATATCTTGCATTTGCTATAAGCTTATGGTCCTTTACCAAGTTTGTTCAATTTGTGACCCTCCGGTCACATTTGACCCCGCCTCAAGGGTCACATGTTTTACATAGACATGTATAGGGAAAAACTTAAAAAATCTTCTTCTCTGAAACTGCAAGAGCCAGAGGTTTAATATTTTGCATTTGCTATAAGCTTATGGTCTTCTACCAAGTTTGTTCAAATGGTGACCTATTGGTCATATTTGGCCCCACCCTGGGGGTCAGTTTTACTTAGGCTTGTATAGGCAAAAGCTATTTTTATTTTATTTTTAGTTTTTAATTTGATTTTTTTTTTTTTTTTTTTTTTAATTGTTTAATTTTTTTTTAATTTTGTAATTATTTTTTTTATTTTTTTTATTTTTTATTTTTTTTTAATTTTTTTTTGATTGATTTGAATTTTGTTTTTTTATATAAATATTTTCATTATCTTTTTAATTACTTGACACTTACTTTAAAATTTCTTGTCGGCGCTACTGATCCTAAAAGCCTTGTTGAATTTCGACAAAACTTGGCAGGAAGCATCGGTAAGATGTCTAGTTGTGCATTTCACACTTTTGTTCCAGTTCGCTGATTTTTGACGGAGTTATGGCCCTTTGACATTTTTATTTTAAATTTCTTGTCAGCGCTACTCCTTAAACGGCTTGTTGGATTTCTACGAAATTTGGCAGGAAGCTTCAGTATGATGTCTAGTTGTGCAAAGCGCGGTATATCAATGAAATCCTGGACAATTTCGAAAACTAGCTAGATCTTGTTAGTAATAACCGAGTTATGGCCCTTGATTTGTTGAAAAATGCTATATTGTATTTTTCTCTGTTAAATCTATAGGAGAAGAGAGCTATATCTAGCTATATCTATCTAAATCTATAAGAGCTGTTTTAGCCAGTAGAGCGTCCACAGGCCCTCTTGGGCCTCTTGTTTTTCTATTTAAGTAACAAAGATTGTACCAGAGTTTAATACATTTTTTCTTCAAATAAAACAGTTGCTTGATTATTGTGAAAAAACAGTTTTGAATAGACAATATACAGGTGCTATCACAACATTAGTTTTAAAGTTGCATGTAAGAATTATTAAAATGATATATGAGTCCTCTAGTATACATCAGGTTGACTGACAGTAGTAGTAGAAAAATATTTCTTAAACTTTTGACCTTATGACTGATTACTTCATAAATATTTTCAAACCAATACTCATTTAAATGTTGTTCGGATTTACCTTTTTGTTTTCATTTAACTTCCTTAAAATGACATTCTCCCATCTGTCATCTAATTGAGAAAAACAATTTAAATGTTCAGATCTACCGACTAGAACATGTCAAAATGATGAATAACTTTACCTATTGGGACAGTTACCTAACTTACCTTATATATATCACGTCACAGTATGCTGTTTACTTTTATATTAAATGATAACAAGATATAGAAAGTGTTGTTGTACCGAATAATGAACGAATGCTTGAATACCAGGCTGAGGAGATTACACTTACCATCGGGCAGGCTTTTGACTTGGCATACAGACGATTTTTAGAAACGCAGGGCAAAGACATGGAATCCAAAAAAACACAGTTGTTACTCCAAAAGAAGGTAAGTGTAACACTGATTTTGTGTACGATTGTTTTTCTGCCTTTCCAAATGTGTAAACAAAAGATAAGGAAAATTTTGTAAAATTATTAGTCACATTTTTTATTAACCGAAGCCATAGCGTTGTTTGTCAAAAATGATACAGTCAAATCTTTTCAAGAGACCACCTCTATTAAGAGACTTAATTAGATTGTAATGTTTTAAACTAAAAATGCCCCTGTATTGAAAACTAAAACACACCTGTATTAAGAACTAAAATACATCTGTATTAAGAACTAAAACACACCTGTATTAACAACTAAAATACATCTGTATTGAGAACTAAAATACACATGTATTAAGAACTAAAATACATCTGTATTAAGAACTAAAATACACATGTATTAAGAAATTAAGAACTAAAATACACCTGTATTAAGAACTAAAATACACCTGTATTAATAACTTAAATACACATGTATTAAGAACTAAAATGCATCTGTATTAAGAACTAAAATACACATGTATTAAGAACTAAAATACACCTGTATTAAGAACTAAAATACACATGTATTAAGAACTAAAATGCATCTGTATTAAAAACTAAAATACACATGTATTAAGAAATTAAGAACTAAAATACACCTATATTAAGAACTAAAATACACCTGTATTAATAACTAAAATACACCTGATATTAAGAACTAAAATACACCTGTATTAATAACTGAAATACATCTGTATTAAGAACTAAAATACACCTGTATTTAGAGACACCTGTGTTGAGACCACATTCTCTCCTCCCTTAGGTGATCTCTTAATACAGGTTTGACTTTAAATCAGTATGTCTGTCAACGGAAAAGGTGTCTCGGAAACTTGGAAACTTGGAAGCCCTATCAGTAGAGTGCTGTTGAATTTAAATAGAACTGAATTGGGGTTTTACGGTGCACCAACACAAGAAAGGTTATATGGCACCAAACAGGGATGAACATGCTAGGCTCATCCTCCATTTATATATGGAGAATGGGCCTAGAACTTTCTAACCTGCAGAACTGCAGAGTTGCTGCAAATTCTATTGTAGACACTCCATTTACGATGGAGCCACATTACACATTTGCATATGCGGTGTCATGAAGAAGACCTTGAATGAACATGATAAAAAAACGACAAAATGAACATGAAGGTGTGTCCTACCCCTCTACCTCTAGCGGGATTTGCAGTGGTTGTATTCTACCCCGGCAGCCACACAGGGAAACTATTAAAAACATGTTTTTAGTTCAAAGAGGTTGATGCACTATTTTCAAACAAGATTTATTTAAAAGGACTCTGAAAACCTTAAATATAGCTGGAAGAATTATCAATATACCATGAAAAACAAATGAGATATGACCTGAAAATTTGCAAAGAAAATAAATGGAGGCGACCATCTTCATCGCCTTTTTTTACTATATATATGGCATATTGACAAAACATATTATAAAGTAAAGAAAATCACTGCAAGCTTATTAAAAATAAATATATAGAGGTAAAATGTATAAATTGTATGATTATTTTTCATTTCTAGTCATTTTCTTTGCTTTAAAAGACATTTAATCCGTATGCCATATATGGTAAAAAGGCACGATGACGTCATCGTTCAAAGATGGCCGCCTCCATTTGTGTTCCTTTGCAAATTTTCCATAGGTCATACCTGTTTTATTTTTCATGGCATTTTGATAATTCTTTCGGATTTTTTCAAGTTTTTCAGAGCCCTTTGAAATAAACATTGTTTGAAAATAGAGCATCAACCCCTTTTATACACTATAGTGACCCATTTGTACATTTTATAGCAAAAACTATAGTATAAACCGTATACTGATTCACTGTAGGTGGAAACATTGGAGAAGGAAAATGAAGCTTTAAAGATGCGTATACGAGAGCTGGAGATATTGAAGGACAGATCAGATATCGAGAACTACAAGCGCAACAAACAGGTATTGTACAATACTGCTTACATAGAGTTATCTCCCCTGAATAGCGAGTTGTACGCCACTATTGTACAATACTGCTTACATAGAGTTATCTCCCCTGAATAGCGAGTTGTACGCCACTATTGTACAATACTGCTTACATAGAGTTATCTCCCCTGAATAGCGAGGTGTACGCCACTATTGTATAATACTGCTTACACAGAATTATCTCCCCTAGACAAACGGGCATGTCACCATTATACAATACTGCTATCATAGAGTTATCTCCCATGGATATTGGCAGGCACATAACTATTGTATAATACTGTTTACATAGAATTATCTCCCCTGTTTGTCCTGACAAACAGGTATGTCTCCATTGTACAATACTGCTACCATAGAGTTATCTCCCCTGGCATATACTTATGTTTATTAGTGTTATCTACTGACTTGTGCCCCCTGGCAGATTTCGAAATGTGTTTATCCGTCAGTTGGTCCAACAACAGTCTCAAAATCACCAATATTTAATACTGCTAATTGTTATGTCGCCTTTTCGAAGAAAAATGCAATACATAAGGATCACTTTGTCGTCCGTCCGTCCGTCCATCCGTCCGTCAGTCAGTCCGTCACAAAAAAATAACGTTGGCTATAACTTTCTCATTTCTTGATATTTCTTCATCAAACTTTCAATATATAATCATCATGACAACGTCAACATGACCATACTAAAATATAAAGGTCAATGTCACACTGAAGGTCATTATATGGGTTAAATACTAATTTTTTTCTTCACATAAACAACATTGGCTTTAACTCTCATTTCTTGATATTTCTTCATCAAACTTTCAATATATACTTATCATGACAACATCAACATGACCATTCCAAACATATTGAGGTCAAGGTCACACTGAAGGTCATTATATGGGTTAAATATACAGTTTTATAGTTACGATTTAATACTGCTAATTGTTTTATTGTTACTATTTAATACTGCTTCTTGTTTTATAGTTATTATTTAATACTGCTTATTGTTTTATAGTTATCTCCCTTAGCATATACATGTTGCGCTACCCTTCTGTTTAACATTAAAACCAAGTAAGTGTTTCATGTCTGTGGTTTCTGTAAATGTTAAATCATATCGGAAAATGTTTATATTTTAGAATTTAAAAAAATGTTACATAAACAGAGGGGATAATTCTTATTTGTCTATTACGAAAACGTATGCGCTTTACTAAGCAGATACTTGTGGTAAATACCTCAGTAAATAAAATTGATCAGTAAATTTATAAGACTGAAATATAAAATGAAATCCAAATCACCTTCTGTCTCTTTAAACATAATATGCAATAATTTTTACTGAATCATAAAACCATGACTTGGTCAGTATCATGAATTTCGCTATCTGTAATTAAAGCATGAAACTACCTTCTTAATTGTATGCATTATATATGTATAATATTTTGTTTGTATTGCATTTTGGTGAATTATTAGATATAAATACTTCTTAGTTTATACTGGTTAAATAGGCTTGAAGTTGTTTCATTTTCTTAAATTGTACTGCATTTAACCTCGGCATGGTTTACCGTATCTTGTTTTCATATTGTGTATACGATATATTTAACATCTTTGTCTCATAACTTACGTCCTGGGAGTGTAATAACACAATTCTGGGGGTGAATGCGAAACTATTTCATCTTATTATTAATGTAGTTCGGCATTCACCCCAGAAATTCTATATTTTCGGTAATCAACTAGCCGTATAAATCAATGTCAATGATGTCACGTTAAAACACGCTTTCTGACGTTATGTGGAGTTATGTGATTAATAAAATTGCATATTTGTGCTAATTTGGCCATCAATAAAAAATTGTTTGTTTGCTGTGCTCCTACCCAGAATTTTGAGGGTGGGTAGGTAGGTAGGGATTTTTTTTTTTTTTTTAACATCAAAAGCTTATCCAATCTACAACACTATAAAGGCCCTAGTACGATGTTAGGCCATAGGTTATTAAAACTAAACACAAGGACTTGCACACAATTATTTTATTCATGTGTATTTAAGGTAGGAAAAAGTTTTATTTTTAGATATTTTTTTTATATATATTGTTCGCATATATTATGCCATTTTTGTACTAAGGCAACTTTTTGATAACCTTTGCAATCCAGATTAGATGCTTAACAACTCTGGCTAATAAAATTATCATTTGAATAAAAAAAAAAAAAAAAAATATATTTTTTCGGCCTAAGGTCATTAAAAAATTTTGAGTCGCGGGTGAGTCGGTCGGAGCACGGCAAACAAACATATTTTTATTGTTGGCCTTTGTGATTGAATTTATTACAGTCATTGCCGAAATGAAGTCGTATATTTTATGAAAAACTGTTAATAAATTCAATAAATATTAGCAATTGTAAACTCCTGTACGTATTTTTGATGAATGTGTGTTTCCCTGCTGACATGGCCTGAAGGGGCAGAAATATCCATTAAGTTTGTAATATGACGTAAAATGCTCAAACTTTTGAAGGAAATAAATCTCCACAAATTTGCCCATTCAAGTTACGTTACTAGGACAATAGTTTTGCTTGAAGTTTACCTATTAACCAATCTCTCTCTCTCTCTCTCTCTCTCTCTCTCTCTCTCCTCTCTCTCTCTCTCTTTAACCTACTTAACCTTTATGCATGTGTGTTCTTCCGTTCAGATATCTGACTTGACGAGGGTCACGGCGGCAACTGCTGGCACAGTTGTCACGTTGAACCATGCAGGGGAGAGCACTAGTGATAGTCCAGTATCAAGTCAGGTAACTAACTCTAACTGAAACTGAGAATGTTTACCTCCCTTAGATATGTAGCCATCTGGATTTTCTGTGGTGCATGATATTACTCACAGTTTAATGGTGTCTTAAAATATTCTTAGATTAAACAAATCTTTCATGAGTATCTGGCAAAATTTGGGAATTCAAATGCAAGGTATAACTTTTTATTGAAATCGAAGCTCAGCTGAGGTTACGATTAAAACGGTGAAATTCCAGCCCTTGGTATAACTATCTGAACCGAATACCAATGATTGTATGTATTGACGTCGCCAACAGTCAAGTTTATATGCTTATATACACAATGACATTGTTGATGTGTATGTCTTCTATCTGCCCCAGTGTGTAAGATCAGATTTTCCAGCACATATGTAAAACGGAAATATCGTGATCTACAGCCAGCTTCAGCTATCATCCGTACCTTCTATTACATGTAGCTCATTCTTATGAATGATGTAACTTAAAATATTTCACTTGAAGGTTTGTTTCAGTAATATCTTGGAGGAGTTCAGTAATGAGGTAAATTGACACATGTGTGGGGGCTGTTTTACTAACTGAGAGCTAGGTTGTTTACAGATGATTTTACTCCTCAATGAATCACAGGAACTGGTCACTTTTAATTTTTGCCCTCTATTATTATAATTATCTATAAAGGAGATGAATGGGAAATTTTGGAAAATGCTGGTTGTCTTTTTCAGAGGTCAAGCAGACGTTCGAAACAATATATACTAACATGTGCAGAAATGAATTTCCTATCCAACAATACCTTTCTTCCTACGATCCCTTGTAAATTCGCTGAGATATCCGAGTTCAAAGTCACCATAGTGCAGTTTGACACTGCTCGTCGTTTGTGTATATCCCCAATGTAAACAAATGAATTTTACCGAAAATCAGGGATCGTAGGAAGAAAGGTATTGTTGGATAGGAAATTCATTTCTGCACATGTTAGTATATAGTGTGCATGTAATTGAGATTGTTTCGAACGTCTGCTTGACCTCTGAAAAAGAACACCAGCATTTTCCAAAAATTTCCCATTCATCTCCTTTATAGACAATTATAATAATAGAAGGCAAAAATTAAAAGTGACCAGTTCCTGTGCATTCATTAATTGAATGGGGTAGATAATCTGATAATTTTCAATAAGTGTGTTTTGTATACTTTAGCATATTTGAACAAAACATGATGTTGCTCTTTTCAGCCTGGGTCACCAAAAACGATGGCCGTTGGTCGAAGACTGGAGAATCTTGTTTTTGATGCAGGTAGCGCCACCACCAATGGTAGCATGAACGGAACACCACACTCCCCACGCGGAGCAGGCATAAGTATGTCACCCGCATTACTTATGTTAATCATTAATCAATAAGATGATAGTATACCATTTTAAAAGTAGGCTGGTTTTGCCAGTCAAACTGTCAATCATCCAGTCAGTAAAATAATGATTGGGGTTTAAACTCAGTTCTGTTATTTCTACTTCAGTCTTTAGTTATTTGTGGTTATAACAGTGTTGCTTTGAACCCTCAAGTTGTATATTCACTTTGACTAAAACATAATAAAGCGTAAATCATTGGATTTGCATCCTGAAAAGAAAGCTTCTGTATTGCTCAGATTGTGTCGATATTACCGTTTTTGTCCCTTTATGTGCCTCTATGCCTATAAGCGCCTATAAGCGTCCTTTACAATTTGTTAATAAGCGCCCTCTCAGTCATCGATCAGCCTCGGTCAAAAACTCATACACACCTAAAATATTTAGTTTTCAGCTGTTTTGTTACATGGTGTAGTTATAAGGTTTATATAGGGTTTATGGAATCTGAGTAATAAGGCTGTACTCAGTAATAGTTGAATGGCAACAGAGAAAAGGTACTCAGTGTTCTTAATAAGCGCCCCTTTTTCAAAATGATTTAAGCACCAGGGCATTTATAGGCACATATATGGTATTTTAAAACTTAATTATAAACAACAGTTTAATCATTATGCAAATTAGAGAACAGGTTTGTGTTGTGGTTTTCAAGTTGTAAAGACGGTATACTTCATTATGAATTCATTATGAAATTTAGACAGGATTTTCATCTTTATGTACTAGGTTTTCCTTTGAAAAGCAGGTGACGTAAATGATTGAAATAAAAACGTTATTACCAAGTGATTTACTGGAGAAAAAAAGAGAGAGAAAGGTTTTTGTTAGTTTTGATAGTGAATGATAGCTACACCATTTATTGTACAGGAAAACAGAATAACACATTGTATATGTATAAATATGCATGTAAATGAACATTTGTATAAAGGACAAGGTATGATAAGGGGGTATTTTGGCCCCCAATATATTCAAACTGCAAAAAAATCATATTTACATATAATCTGTTGTGAATGTTGAAGTAAATTGATCATATTCTATCTTCAAAATATATTTTTACTTATTTTATGGATCTAGAAGAATTAATAGGGTATTTATTGTACAGGAAAACAGAATAACACATTGTATATGTATAAATATGCATGTAAATGAACATTTGTTTAAAGGACAAGTATGATAAGGGGGTATTTTGGCCCCCAATATATTCAAACTGCAAAAAAATCATATTTACATATAATCTGTTGTGAATGTTGAAGTAAATTGATCATATTCTATCTTCAAAATATATTTTTACTTATTTTATGGATCTAGAAGAATTAATAGGGTCCCAAAAAATGGCATTTTTGGTAATTTATATTTTGTAGATTTTGGACCTTTCTGGGCAAGATTTTGATCCTAAAAATATAGAGCGCACCTTTGAGCACACAGTTTTTTGGCTGATGATGCATCCCTATCAGGTGCCTGTTTCAACAAAAAATCAGCTGTGCTCGAGGGTGCGCTCTGTAAAACTGATAGAAAACTGCTGAAAATGTACAAAAATGTCATTTTTTAGCTCAACTGATCAGAGATCAGCGGAGCTTATGCCGTGGTGTGGCGTCCGTCGTCCGTCCGTCTGTCCGTCTGTCCGTTAACTTTTATTTGTAGCAACTACTCCTCTGAAACTACTGGATTGATATTCATGAAACTTTACAGAAATGTTGCCCATGAAGTCTAGTTGATCCTAGCAAAAATTCATGTTGATGTGAAATCCAAGATGGCCACCAAAGCTAAAAATAAAATTTTAAAATACAAGTTTGTAGCGACTACTTCTTGAAAACTATAAGTGATATTGATAGGGGACTTTTCTATAATGATCAGCATGACATGATGTTGGTCCTTGTCAAAAATCGTTTTGATTCGACGTTAAACATGGCTGCCAGTGGCCATCTTTGTTTACATAGAGTTATATACTAAAAACTTGTAGTGACTACTCCTCTGAAACTACTTGGCGGATTTTCATGAAACTTTACAGGAATGTTGCTGTTGATGTCTAATTGATCCTAGCAAAATTTCAGGTCGGCCGGAAATTCAAGATGGCCGCCGCGGCTAAAAATAGATTTTCAAAAAACAAGTTTGTAGCGACTACTTCTTTAAAACTATAAGTGATATTGATATGGGACTTTTTCTAAAATGATCAGTATGACATGATGTTGATCCTTGTCAAAAATTATTTTGATTTGACATTAAACATGGCCGCCAGTGGCTATCTTTGTTTACATAGAGTTATATAATGAAAACTTGTAGCAACTACTCCTATGAAACTACTTGATGGATTTCATGAAACTTAACGGGAATGTTGACCTAGCTATCAAAAATCTATCAGTAGAGCTTCAAGGTCATTGACCTCTTGTTAAAAAACAAGTTTGTAGCGACTACTTCTTGAAAACTCTAAGTGATATTGATATGGGACTTTTTCTAAAATGATCAGTATGACATGATGTTGATCCTTGTCAAAAATTATTTTGATTTGACATTAAAAATGGCCGCCAGTGGCCATCTTTGTTTACATAGAGTTATATAATGAAAACTTGTAGCGACTACTCCTCTGAAACTACTTGACGGATTTTCATGAAACTTCACAGGAATGTTGCTCATGATGTCTAATTGATCCTAGCAAAATTTCAGGTCGGCCCGAAATTCAAGATGGCCGCCACGGCTAAAAATAATTGTTCAAAATACAAGTTTGTAGCGACTACTTCTTGAAAACTATAAGTGATATTGATATGAGACTTTTTCTAAAATGATCAGCATGAAATGATGTTGGTCCTTGTCAAAAATCGTTTTGATTCGACGTTAAACATGGCTGCCAGCGGCCATCTTTGTTTACATAGAGTTATATAGTAAAAACTTGTAGCGACTACTCCTCTGAAACTATTTGGCGGATTTTCATGAAACTTTACAGGAATGTTGCTCTGAATGTCTAATTGATCCTAGCAAAATTTCAGATAGGCCAAAAATTTAAGATGGCCGCCACAGCTAAAAATAGATTTTTAAAAAATAAGTTTGTAGCGACTTCTTCTTGAAAACTAAAAGTGATATTGATATGGGACTTTTTCTAAAATGATCAGCATGACATAATGGTTATCCGAGTCGACCATTATTTTGATCCTACGTTAAACATGGCTGCCATTGGCCATCTTTGTTTACATAGAGTTACATAATGAAAACTTCTAGCGATTACTCCTCTGAAACGACTTGACAGATGTTCATGAAACTTCACACAAATGTTGCTCTTGATGTCTTATTGATCCTAGCAAAAATTCAAGATGGCTGCCATGGCTAAAAATAGATTTTCAAAATACAAGTTTGTAGCGACTACTTCTTGAAAACTATAAGTGATATTGATATGGGACTTTTTCTAAAATGATCAGCATGACATGATGTTGATCCTTGTCAAAAATTATTTTGATTTGACATTAAACATGGCCGCCAGTGGCCATCTTTGTTTACATACAAGTTATATAATGAAAACTTGTAGCGACTACTCCTCTGAAACTACTTGACGGATTTTCATGAAACTTCACAGGAATGTTGCTCTTGATGTCTAATTGATCCTAGCAAAATTTCAGGTCGGCCGGAAATTCAAGATGGCCACCACGGCTAAAAATAAAAACTGTTTGTAGCGACTACTTCCTGAAATCAAAATCAGTCAGTAGAGCTTCAAGGTCATTGACCTCTTGTTTGAAAGAACAGGCCTTGTTTGTGAGGCTCTTAAACTCATTTAGAGCCTTCAAACATACTTGTAATGAGTTTTAATATTGATTCAGTTCATTTGTAGCTAAACTAGACATTCAAAACTTGTGTGCTAAAACTTTCAATATTGGGGGCCAATTTTGTCCCTTATACCTAGTCCTTTGCGTGTACAGTAGATACACTGTTAAAGGGACTGTAGGTGATCTGGAAGTGGGATTGGTGTAAATACGAATGGAAACCCTCATAATGTGCTTCAGTTTCATGTGAAATGTGGATATGCATGCAATTAAGCCGCATGTTACCTTCGGTTTGATTATTGTTTATAAAAATGTTTGGTCAGGAAAATACGAAAAAAGTATCTGGTTTTTGTTTGCTCATGAATATTCATTTAAATGTGGTTTATATCGCTAACTGTTGTATCAAACTATTTCATTAACAATAATTCATGCATACAGGTCATGGGGTCCCGAGGTCATAGGGTCTATGCTGGTTTAAGATGAAACTGAAACACATAATGATGCTTTTATTTGTATTTGGATCCACACCCATTATTTGGATCGACATGATCGACATCCATTATTTGGATCGACATCCATTATTTGGATCCACACCCATTATTTGGATCGACATGATCGACATCCATTATTTGGATCGACATCCATTATTTGGATCCACACCCATTATTTGGATCCACACCCATTATTTGGATCGACATGATCCACACCCATTATTGGATCGACATCCATTATTTGGATCCACACCCATTAATTGGATCCACACCCATTATTTGGATCGACATGATCCACACCCATTATTTGGATCGAAATGATCGACATCCAATATTTCCCCCCAGATTGAGGCAATCTGGAAGATTATGGGTGTCGATCCCTTCAAATGGAGTGCAGCAGGCTGTTTTGGGGGTCTAGGGGTCCGACTGAAGATTGACAAATAAATATTTTTTCTATTTGAAATGGCATAAACATAATGAACCTGAAAATGAATCCTTAGTTATAACAAAGTTCTTTCCGCACAGTAATAAGGCAGTGCAAGAATATTTGTTTCTGAGTTACTCGTCCTACGCAATATTTGAATGGCCAAATTGATAAATTGTTAAAGAATTTATCTGAATTTCTACGTGTCCTGCATCAATGAGCACTTGTCATAGCGAGCAGACGAGTGGAATTTTCGTGCCCTGAATAAGGGCTGTCCTAGGGTGAGCACAGACCAGGTTAACTGGAGCATTTCACGCCCGATTCCATTAAAAATATATATGGTGATTTTAAATTTTAGAGCTACCTAACACAGTGCTTACACCATATTTTGATTGATATGCGTTTTATTATGATTTGGAACATTTTAAAATGTTAGGTTATTCTAAACATAGCCTGGTATACCCCCTTTAAACCTGCTTCAGCATACAATAATATTATTGTTGAGATTTTGTCATCTCGTTTGTATGTATGTTTCATTCTAACTGTTGTAGACTTCCACTTGTATTTTCGTCAAATTGTGTATTGTCACCAGTTAATATCGCCATTTTTTTTTTTTTAAAATCCTATGAATGAGATTGTTAAACCGGAAGGTGTACCAGCCTGTATTACCCATCAGCGGGTATTTATCGAAAAAAAAATAGCAACATCCTGATTCAATACTGTTGGTTTATTTCAAACATTCTGTTCTACTTCAACAAAAACATGCTTATTTTGCTTAACATTGCAAAGTCAATAGTCCCAAAAAGATGTTTTCTGCCACCATAGAAAATGGCAATGTTACACCTAAATGGAATGAAAAATCATTTAACTGAATCCAAAGTACATATATACATGTATTAGCAAATTATCACTGACTTCCTTCATAGTTTTGTTTTAAAGGGACACCTGGCAATCTTTATTTTTTAAACTCCCATGTCCCAATTAGTAAAACTACACAACTTGCATATTAACAAATCTTCATCTTGACCCCTGCATTGTTTCAGGTGCCATCTCGCTCAAAATCAGTGGCAGAAAAACAATAAACGTGGCTCCAGTGTAAATGGAGTGTCTACAATAGAATTTGCAGCAACTCTGCAATTCTGCAGGTTAGAAGGTTTGAGGCCCATTCTCCATATTTTATCTTGATGTAAATGGAGGATGAGCCTGGCATGTTCATTCCTGTTAGGCGCCATATAACCTTTCCTGTGTGTTTGTGTGCCGTAAAACCCAATTCAATTCAATTTAAAGTTCAAAGCAAATTGTTTTTGCATGTTACCAATTGTTATTGCACCAGTAATATATTGTAACATATGGTAGAATCATGAAGAAAACACGAAAACTATCAAATTACATTAACTTGTATTTAACTGAACGCAAGAATGTTAAAAGTTAAAATAATACTGAATTAGTAATTTGGGTATAAATACTTCAAGATTGCCGTGTGTTCCTTTAATATTTTAGTGTAACTTGTACTTTTAGTTACAGAATTGCATGGTTTTAGTCGTTATTCGTTCACTATTATTTATCGCCGATATTTCACATTAGTTTCACCACCTCCACCGTCTTCACGAAGTCGTCCAGGCAAACATGGCAATCCGGGGACGCCCACCACTCCGGCGACACCCAGCACACCACAGCAAGCTCCGCCCCAGTCCTTCGACTACGAGGATGACCTGGCCTCCGTATTTATGTCACCAAATGTGTCACTGAACTCACCGCTACAACAAAATAATTTCAATAGTAACAACGGTATATATATATTTTCCTTACAGTACTGGTACTACCCATGAATAAGAGGGTGGTGTGCCAAATAAAACCACTGTCACATAAAGCCTTAACGTCTCGCACCACTATTAATTTTCCATAGTGTCCCATTGTAATGTTTTTGTTCGTGGCATAGAGATAAAAAAGATTTTGCAACATGTATTTATGCTTAAATTCTTCATTGATCCAATATCTGCATGTTACTAACTTTTAACAAATATTTGTCAGATTGAACTTTTTTTAATTTCATGTTTGCCTATCACCTATCAAAATTTACACAAAAATACAACCCCGTGGAGATTAGACCCATGATGTGTAAAATGAGGCAGAATGAGCTAGAAATCTTATATAAACATGCATTTTTCTGTGATCTCTTCCTAAAATGATGTAGATTTAGAACCTGGTAAAGATAAATCAATGTATACTGTAAAATGTAGAAAAGCGAACTTGTTTTTTTTATCTACCTCCTTCATCTGTAGGGCACGAGTATTCAAGGGAGATAATAGTGGTGTGAGTCCTTAACTGTGCTGGAAAATGACGTTAAACATCATCTGAAAGACTTGACTTTATGTTAAATTTGGAACAGCATGGGCAAAGTTTACACATGCATAAAATCCTTAAAAAACAAAATTAATCATTTTAATTTCAAACTTTTGTGAGAAACTCAGTCAGTACACGATTATAACTTGTATGGCTAACCTGCAACAAAAAGTAGTTTCTCCAAGAAACGTTCATGCATGTGTTAACATTTTGAAAACTGTGTCACATGGATGGTTTTATCCAATGAAATAACTTTAAATGCAGATATGCTAATGAGGATGGAACTATTTGATAATAAGTACAGTTGTTATTAAAAAACTGCCAGCGTTGACATGATAAAGCAAGGGTGTAACCAGAGATCCGGTTTATTACGTCTCTTGCATAACCAGGTTCACACGAAATTTATAGAACAACATTTTCCGTCTTTTAACCACAAATAATTTCTTATGACTGGTGAAAATAAAACATGTGTATTGTGCTTATGGGTAGTTATGCCCTTGTAAAGTGTCATCATATCTAAAATCAGCACCGGTAATCACTGAAAATAATGACGGCAACTGCGCCATCAACATTTATGTTAAAGTTTCTCCCATTTTACATGTTTTAATATCTTGAACATTGCTTATTCAAATTCTTTCAAACTTTACATGTCTTCAGTACTATCCATGCCACGCAGACACACAAGTTCCATAACTCTGTATTGCTTATTAACAAAATTATGGCCCTTTTTCGACTTACATCGTTTTTAATTAATTGTGAGATACTGATAATGTTCTATATTCCGAACCTTCACAGAGCTTTGTTCCAATATGCCTAATATGTTTATTCCAGTGTTCGATCCATTTAATACTCCGAGTGCCCCTGCCCCCTCCCAGGGCCCCACAGATCCATTTGGGATGCCAACGTTTACTCCCACCAAAGGGACGGGTAAAGATTTTGATTCTGCCATTAGCAAGATGGACAGAGACTTCCTGGATCTGCAGGTATTTACAAACAAAACTGCTTGCACTCTTACTCTAGATAGCAAACATATCAACATAATCACATTTGAGAAATCATGCCAGAGTTTTGTTTGGGGCGCTTGCCAAAGATTTTTTCGACTTTTCAAGCACAGTTTTATTAGTACCTGAATAACTTATTTATCAGTGAAACATGCATTTTTTATGGTAAATAAAAATACCTAACTTTTCGAAATCGATTGAGAAATACAAATTTCACACACTATTAAACGTTTTTGATCAGGCAAAATCAGTACAAAAAATTTGGCTTCAATTACTTAAGATTTCCTAATTTTCTGCTGTCCTAGTAATAAGGAGTTTACACGAAGAAAGCTCTGTTAAAAAAGTATCTTGGCTGTAAAATATTTAGTTCTCTTTTTAAGCTTTGAAGTTGAAATTATGAAACTCAATCTGGAAGTAAAACTCATAAAATGTGTCATAAAATAAATCAAAATCACAAATTATTTTAACATGGATTTAAAATACACAGGAAAACTGTATTACATTCTTGTTATTTTAATTTTATTCTAACTTGCAAGGCATGTTCATTTAGATTCCAGCGTAAATGGAGTTTATACGATAGAATTTGCAGCAACTCTGCAGTTCAGGGTGAGAAGGTTCTAGGCCCATTTTCCATATTTCATCTCGATGTACACGGAGGATGAGCCTGGCATGTTCATGTCTGTTAGGCGCCATATAGCCTTTTCATGTGTTGGTGTGCCTTAAAAACCCATTCAATTCAATTCAATTCATTTATAGATAGGTATGTGTTATTTATACGGTTAACATGTTACATAACGTCGTTAAATTACATAGAAACCATTGTAAAATAAGCATACATTTGGCTCGCATTTGTAATACATAATAATGATAAACTTATGTATTACACATGCCTTGTTTTTATACGAAATCACGCTTCATATTTGACACACTAGCAAAACAAATAAAATTTAAATCAGCATAATTGTCCCTGCGTAAATATAATTAAGATGTTATTTCATCAGTTATTCATATTCAGTTTCATTTAATCTATGGAACTTTTGTTTGATCTATGAAACTTTTTTTTGATCTATGAAACTTTTTTTTTTGATCTATGAAACTTTTTTTTGATCTTGATTTTTGGAACTTTTGTTTGAACTATTGAACTTTCATTTGATCTTGATCTATTGAACTTTCATTTGATCTTGATCTATGGAACTTTCATTTGATCTTGATCTATGGAACTTTTGTTGGAACTTTGGAACTTTCATTTGATCTATTGAACTTTCATTTGATCTTGATCTATGGAGCTTTCATTTGATCTTGATCTATGGAACTTTTGTTGGAACTTTGGAACTTTCATTTGATCTATTGAACTTTCGTTTGATCTTGATCTATGGAGCTTTCATTTGATATTGATCTATGAGTATTTGTTGGAACTTTGGAACTTTCATTTGATCTTGATCTATGGAACTTTCATTTGATCTTGATCTATGGAACTTTCATTTGATCTTTATCTATGGAACTTTTGTTGGAACTTTGGAACTTTCATTTGATCTATTGAACTTTCATTTGATCTTGATCTATGGAACTTTTGTTGGAACTTTGGAACTTTCATTTGATCTTGATATATGGAACTTTCATTTGATCTTGAACTATGGAACTTTCATTTGATCTTGATCTATGGAACTGTCATTTGATCTATGGAAATTTTACATGATCTATGAAACTTTCATTTGATCTTGGTCTATGGAACTTTCATTTGATCTTGATCTATGGAGCTTTTTCATTTGATCTTGATCTATGGACCTTTATTTGATATTGATCTATGTAACTTTTGTTGGAACTTTCATTTGATCTATTGAACTTTCATTTGATCTTGATCTATGGAACTTTCATTTGATCTTGATCTATGGAGCTTTCATTTGATCTATGGAAATTTTACATGATCTATGAAACTTTCATTTGATCTTGATCTATGGAACTTTCATTTGATCTTGATCTATGGAGCTTTCATTTGATCTTGATCTATGGAACTTTCATTTGATCTTGATCTATGGAACTTTCATTTGATCTATGGAAATTTTACATGATCTATGAAACTTTCATTTGATCTTGATCTATGGAACTTTCATTTGATCTTGATCTATGGAGCTTTCATTTGATCTTGATCTATGGAACTTTCATTTGATCTTGATCTATGGAGCTTTCATTTGATCTTGATCTATGGAGCTTTCATTTGATCTTGATCTATGGAACTTTTGTTGGAACTTTCATTTGATCTTGATCTATGGAACTTTTATTTGATCTTGATCTATGGAACTTTCATTTGATCTTGATCTATGGAACTTTCATTTGATCTTGATCTATGGAACTTTCATTTGATCTATTGAACTTTCATTTGATCTTGATCTATGGAACTTTCATTTGATCTTCTTCTATTGAACTTTCATTTGATCTTGATCTATGGAGCTTTCATTTGATCTTGGTCTATGGAACTTTCATTTGATCTTGATCTATGGAACTTTCATTTGATCTTGATCTATGGAACTTTCATTTGATCTATTGAACTTTCATTTGATCTTGATCTATTGAACTTTCATTTGATCTTGATCTATGGAACTTTCGTTTGATCTTGCTCTATGGAACTTTCATTTGATCTATTGAACTTTCATTTGATCTTGATCTATGGAACTTTCATTTGATCTTGATCTATGGAACTTTCATTTGATCTATTGAACTTTCATTTGATCTTGATCTATGGAACTTTCATTTGATCTTGATCTATGGAACTTTCATTTGATCTATTGAACTTTCATTTGATCTTGATCTATGGAACTTTCATTTAATCTTGATCTATTGAACTTTCATTTGATCTTGATCTATGGAGCTTTCATTTGATCTTGATCTATGGAACTTTCATTTGATCTTGATCTATGGAATTTGATCTTGATCTATGGAACTTTCATTTGATCTATTGAACTTTCATTTGATCTTGATATATTGAACTTTCATTTGATCTTGATCTATGGAACTTTCATTTGATCTTGATCTATGGAACTTTCATTTGATCTATTAAACTTTCATTTGATCTTGATCTTTGGAACTTTCATTTGATCTATTGAACTTTCATTTAATCTTGATCTATGGAACTTTCATTTGATCTTGATCTATTGAACTTTCATTTGATCTTGATCTATGGAGCGTTCATGTGATCTTGATCTATGGAACTTTCATTTGATCTATGGACATTTTACATGATCTATGAAACTTTCATTTGATCTTGATCTATGGAACTTTCATTTGATCTATGGAAATTTTACATGATCTATGAAACTTTCATTTGATCTTGATCTATGGAACTTTCATTTGATCTATGGAAATTTTACATGATCTATGAAACTTTCATTTGATCTTGATCTATGAAACTTCCATGTGATCTTGATCTATGGAACTTTCATTTGATCTATGGAAATTTAACATGATCTATGAAACTTTCATTTGATCTTGATCTATGGAACTTTCATTTGATCTATGGAAATTTTACATGATCTATGAAACTTTCATTTGATCTTGATCTATGGAACTTTCATGTGATCTTGATCTATGGAACTTTTATGTGATCTTGATCTATGGACTTCCATTTAATCGATGGAACTTGTTTGATCAATGGATCTTTTCTTTGAACTATGGAACTCCCATTTGATCTTTTTCCCACTATTTTTCAGGCTGGGTTCAGTCAAGGACTGTCGTTTGGAACGGAGGAGTTTGGAATGAATGATTTTGATCCGCTTAAGAGCGGTGATTAGACAGTGGCAGCGGACACGTAACTATCGTGTTTGTAGTTTCAACGAATAAAATCAACAACAGAAACATAATGTCAGAGTGGAAAAGAAACATTACTGGAAGTTCAACCTGAAAATAAACAAAAAATCTAATTATATGTACATTATGTGTTTTATAATTATGTGTAAATGTTACATATGTGTTATATAAAAACATGTGTTAAATGATAAATACATATGTACATGTGATATGTACATCATGTATATAAAATTATGTATCGTAAAGTTTTGATTACTTTACAGCATTTACAGTTGTTATTGATGTTGTTGTGAAGCAATAAGGTACATGGATACATGCTAGATACATGCTAGGAGATGTAGCAGACCTGTGGATATTTCTTCAGCCACAAATATTTTTTAACCATCATCCAATGACTGTTTATTTGACCCATAAATTTACTGTGATGGTTGGAGAAAAAAAGAGTTTAGCTTACATAAAAACATGAAAAAGCTTAAGCTGTGAGATATATATTGATTTACTATATAACATGTGGTGTGGGAGTGTAATAACACCATTCAATATTTTCGATATTCCACTAGTGGTATAACATAACGTTAATGACTTCATGGACGTCACGTTAATGTACGTTTTCTGACGTAATGTGACGTTATATAAGTTATGTAATATAATATAATAAATAGAATCTAATATTCGTTCTCATTCATTATTGAATTTATTAAACTCGTTAGCAAAAATGATATAATGCTCGGCAAGAGCCTCACATTATATCATTTTGCCAACTCGTTTAATAAATTCAATAATGAATGGGTACTCATGTAAGATCCTCTATGTAAAACACTGCTGTAATTGTCTACAGCCTCATCTAAATCTAGACAGGAGGCTGAAACCACCGAAGACACCACCGGAGATAGACAACAAAAGTTACGACAGAATAAGACAGAGTGCCATCGAGACAAAAACTTTCTTGCATACCGGATAAGGTTATCCATGTTTTATACGAGTCATGGAAAGCCTGGCACAAGGGTCATGGAAAGCCTGGCACAAGGGTCTTGCAAAGCCTGGCACAAGGGTCATGGAAAGCCTGGCACAAAGGTCATGGAAAGCCTGGCACAAGGGTCGTGGAAAGCCTGGCACAAGGGTCATGGAAAGCCTGGCACAAGGTGGAAGATAAAAGTCACATGCGTCAACAATAATGTCGATAACGTCAACATGACGTCATTGTGTAAATAAACATTCAAAACATTAGTAATTGGCGAACTCAATGCACAAAATGTCAGTGGTATGCAAGAAAAAGAAGCAATCATGTGTATCGGGTTCAGATGGGGAAATTCTCTCGGAAAAACTTTATTGGCTCTCGTGTTAGAATTCCTTATCTACATCATGTACCAGTGAAAGATTCTTATAATATGCTATGTGTGTTCGTCTTACTAGGCTATGTGTCTGTTGCATCTGCATTGTCAACACGTCAAGCTTCCTGCATGTTTAAGATGCTGACCAAGTATAGGTAATGCATACAAAAAAGGTCAACCATTAAGTCGTCAGTTGATAACGCACTTTTTAGCTAAAGAGTGATTTTAGAAAATTACTTTCTATGAACATACATAGCAAGCAGTTGGAACACTTTCCAAGTTCAGTTTTAGTTTTCTTGAGGAATTAGAATGTCAAACTCTTAAAGTTGTTCAGGGGCGTACATGGGCATACGCACTGACGCACAGGCTATTGAAGAAGCAAACAAATAAATAAGGCGTTAAATGCGAAAAATGCAATAAAAACTGAAGGTATAGGAGGGGTTAGGCACATTTTTGAATCCAAAACTCGATGGTGCGTATACCTAAATTAGCCCCAGGAATGCCCTGTTTTTCCTCGAGTATGGGTGAATGTTCGAATAAAAGTTCTATTAAGATGAAAAAAAGTATGTCAAATTGTCACCTATTGTATACAATAAGGTTTGTGCAATATTTTGTGTTGAAAGCAGAAAATACAACGTTGCTTATAAATTCTATATGGCTGGATATTAATCAGTAATTTTATCTATGTAAATAGTAGTTAATGAGTGATAAGGGTTACACTAATTGGTGTTTGTGGAAGCGAAATCTACACAGAAAAATCATTTCACTAAACCAGACAGGGGCCCAGCAAAAAACTCGGTATGGCTTGATTTTTAAGCCTCGTTTAATAAACTTGCAAGAAAATTCTCTATTCAACTGTGGGCTGTAATACATGTTAACTATAAACTAAGAAATATATAATTAACAATGGTCGTATAATTTGTTAACAAGTTGCAAAAACTCAATGTTACAGTACTGGTATTTCATAGTATTTAACTTTTATTTGAATTATCTATTGTTAGAAATGCCTCATAAATCCAATGTTTGTACAACATTTCTAGTTTTTTTTAAGTGTTTTTAATCACTTTTCAGTTCACACTTTTTCATACAGGTAGCATACAAATTTCAGCAGGAAAACTTACGTGTTAAAGGGACACACGGCAATCTTGAAGTTGTTAGCAAGCATAGGGTCTCATGTATTAATCCAGTATCAGTTTGACTTTAAACCTGCTTGCATATAATTAAATAAAATTTAGAGTTTTCTATTTTTCTTCATTGTTCTACCTAGGTTTAAATAAATTATTGGTGCAATATAATTAAAAGGTTATAATATGCAAAAATAATTTGCTTTGAGCTATGATTTTTATAATTAATATTAATGATGGAACAAATGCAAGTTACGTAGAAAAAGTAATGGGACAAAGCGAGTTTTTAAAAATTAAAATTGCCGCGTGTTCCTTTAAACATTTTCCATTGTTACCATGTTTTTGTTGAAAATATTCTGTTCTATAACGTAGGGAAATAACTCGCGTTTATTGATGGCGTATCTTGTCCACTAGCAACAAAAATGCACTAAAATAATTGTTTTGTGTAAATTACCCATGTCTTGTTCAAGGTAAAACATCTACCTGTGCACGTGACTCTTGCACATTTTATATGTTATGATGGTTGGTTCTGGATTATACTGTGCAACAGTACTTTCAGTACTTTGGAATATTTTTGTGATGCATAATAATTTTCTGTTGCAATGAGAAGGGTTGGTAAATTGTGAGCAGATACAATATAGATTTGTTTATATAGTCCTTGTTTATTTTAGACTTTCCAAAGAATTGATTTAAATGCAAATCTGAGTTAAATTACATATAGGGTTTTACTACTGGAAACTAAATTTCTTGCAATATTGTGTTCCCATTTTGATTTCAATTTCATTTTGCTATTTACTCCTTACTAACTTGTAATTAAATCATGGAAACTTATCACAGATATATAGCTGCTGGTTTCAGCTAACTTTGCAATATAAGTATTTTATAATATGACAAGTTTTTGTTTTTGTTTAATTTAATACTCTCTTGATTCAATTTATTAACAATTTATCATAACTCATGTTTGGCAGATCAACTTCTTATGTTTAGTATTACTGGAGACAGTACGTATAAAATAGAGGCTATGAAGATTTATTTACCCACATATTTTCTTTGGATTTCATATATTTTGTTTATAGATTAGGCTCTTCATAAGTAAATGACTGTTGAACTATACAGATAGTAAGTCATTGTGTATAGACACAAGAAACGTACTCAAGTCTGCAATAAATATATAGCTAGATTCTCATCCGTGCCTGCCCAGAATTTTGATGGATATCCCTAAACATTTTATTGCCTTGGGACCGCCAATTTCATAAAATGACAGCATTTTGGAAGGAAAAATTATAAAAAATAAAACAAAATTTCACCCTCCACCCAAAATTTAAAGATATTTTGATGAGAATCTAAAAATAATATTATTGTGGCCCAATGCATGTGCTAATTAATTTGAAAGCGGAAGATGAAACAATATAAAAAATCATGATTTAATCATGTATTTATACTTACATTATTTTGAGTATGACATGTTTGTTTAAAGCTACACAATCCCAATTTATATTGTATTCCACTGTTGTGTTGTGACAGAATTATGATTTTTTATTTCATCTTCACACACTCACGATGATTTAATTGGCGAACTTTATTGCAGGACATTAACAATCATTATTTAACATTTGTATAAATATTGATTGGTCGAAGTCGGTTCACATGGCTTTCTGTAAGAAATGCTTTTGCACAGGTCAGCCCAGACCCAGTCAAATCAAGTCGTACTGCATGGTTTCTGTTCTATTTTAAGAATAGGCTTGTAAATGCTACTTCTAACGTGAATCATTCATTATTCATGAGATGTATTACTATTACAAGTTTGGGTTGTGTAGCTTTAAGTTTTTTGTCTAAAGGTGTTGTTTCTTATTTAAAATATTGCCACGCTTGACAATCTTTATTTGTTATTGTGCCCATTTGAGAATGAAAGAGAAATTTCAAGTGAATGCTCTTTAAAGGGATGTAAAACTTAAATATACTCTTATATAAAAATATAGTTTTAAGAAAACAAATTCGTCGAGTTTCATATTATATTCAAATGAAATGAACACGAATATAAGCCTTTTTTAACGTATGCCATCCTTGGTTCAAGTTTTTCATTCAATTTGTCATATTCCTATTAACAAAAAATAAATTGGACAACTTTTTCATCATTGTATTAGCAACACATGTGGCAGTAAAAAAAATGAAACAACATGTAAACGGCATCAATTTATAAAAGCATGTCCACTCCGTTTATTTTGGTGCGTGAACACGGACCTTATATTAAGAAAATATACTAACATTTTGAATTTCAATCGATTAACATGAACATGAGCATCTGTTAATTTATTTGGTGCACGTGCACCAAACTTGAAAAAAGCTTGTCTGAAAATACCGTAAATCAAACAAAAATTGTGCCGTAATGTTTGTAAACAGTTCAAACATACACATACAAAATTTCATTACAAGAAATTTAAGAAAGACACTATATCTAAAATCTAATATGTGGGCGTTAGTTCTGTTTTACCAGTAAATAAGTTATGACAAAATTTGACGTTATACAATATTACTCTAACTGAAACTAACTGCTGTTTTTATTATTGTAAATGTATGTATTATAATTACGTTTTATGTTTAGATATTGTTTAGTTATGTTAGATTTAAACTGATGTATATTACCTATTACATACACGTATTATGCTCATTTATTCATGAAATCAGTTATAATACACACCATTTCACATGCCAGTAGTTGTTTTTTCTTATTTTAACCTGGTTTAGCCCTGCTGATCATTGATCTTTTTGTCTGATCTTTTCTAGCATAACCTGTTATAATGTTTAAAAATCATGTGTTTAAATGATAAATTATCAAGGCAGTATATGAATGTCCAGAAATGACAGTCAAAATTAGTTTAAAGGCAGTATATGTATATACCTTAAATGAAAGTCAAAGTTTTCCAGAGGGTATAAGAATGAATTAACCGTAACTTCGAGAATTATGCTGTCCTATAAATAGAGTAAAACTTTTCGACATATGCCAAAATAATCCTTTCAGTACAATACAATAGTTAGGCAGTCTTTGTAGATCAATGGATAGTGCCTTGAGCTTTGGAGCTACAGACCTCTGCCCTGCGTCGGTTCGCTCCCTGGTGAAGGCATGCCTGATGGGAAACTTCATCATCTCATCTCCCTCGGAGGTGACTGTCCCAATATAACCTAATAAGATGTGTAAACTAATGTTCTGTTAGGTTGTGCCAGTCAAACACTTACGCTTAATGCAGGGCAAAATGGTCTATTTATAGCTCGGGTTATATTGGTCTCGTAGTAAAGTAGAAAATAGCCATTAGGAGAGTGGCAGATTTCTTGCACTACAGTTTTCCCCACAAGGTAACAAAGTTGACATAAACATTGCCTATATATGACCATTATTATGTGTGAAGTTTCATGTACTTTCGAGGTACGGACCTGGAACGACACACCTCATTGTGATCAACATCTGTGTAAAGTTTCATGAACGTGTGACCATTGAGGTAGGACCTGGTTTGACACACCTCGTTGTGTGAAGTTTCATGAAAATCACTTCAATACTTTAGTTATGGCTAAGAAACTACTGACATTTGGTCTCCAAGTGTGAACTCGACCTTTGAGGTATGGATCCGATTCATTTGCTTGAAACACCTCCCCATTGTGATCAACATTTGTGTGAAGTTTTGTGAAATTCCCTCAAGTACTCTGTTATAAGTTGTGGTTGAGACACAATTTTGACTCATTTGACAAGTGTGACCTTGACCTTCAAGGTTCTGAGCTGATTCTTGCGTGCATTACACCTTCTCATTGTGATGTGTCATGAAATTCGCTTCAGTTCTTTTAAAGTTAAGGCTGAGACACAAATTTGACCTTTGACCTCAGTGTGACCTTGACCTTTGAGGAATGGACTTGATTCTCTTGCAGATGAAAAACTTTCTCATTTTGATTAACATTTGTGTTATATTTCATGAAATACCATTCAGTACTTTCAAAGTTATGGTCGAGAATTTTTCGGACTGACAATGAACGCATGGACAATACAATTACTATAATTAGGCTCCCTCTATTCAAACTGAATTGGGGTTTTACGGTGCACCAACACAAGAAAGGTTATATGGTACCAAACAGGGATGAACATGCCAGGCTCATCCTCCATTTACATCTTGATAAAATACAGAAAATGGGCCTAGAACCTTCTAACATGCAGAACTGCATCAAATTATATTGTAGACGCTCCATTTACGATGGAGCCACGTTTCCACATGCGGTGTCCTGAAGAAAACCTTGAATGAGCATGATAAACAGTTAATGTCACAGTGACAAATGCCCCCGAAGTGACCTTCGATCTCTAAGTGTGACCTTGACCTTGGAGCCATGGACCTGGATTTTGTGCGCGACACATCGTCTGGTTGTGGCGAGGACTAGTGCCAAGTTATTTGAAAATCCGTCCAGGAATGCCAGTTATTGACTGGACATGATTTGACTTTTGACCTCTAAGTGTGACCTTTACATTGGGGCCATAGACCTGGATTTTGTGCGCGACACATCGTCTTGCTGTGGTGAGCATTTGTGCCTAGTTATTTTAAAATCCGTCCAGGATTGCCAGAGTTATTGACCGGACATGACTTGACTTTTGACCTCGAAGTGTGACCTTGACCTTGGAGCCACGGACCTGTATTTTGTGCGCAACACATCGTGTTGTTGTGGTGAGCACTTTTGCCAAGTTATTTGAAAATCCGTCCAGGAATGCCAGTTATTGACCAGACACGATTTGACCACTAAGTTTGACCTTGACCTTGGAGCCACGGACCTGGGTTTTGTGCGCAAAACGTCTTGTTGTGGGAGCATTTGTGCCAAGTTATTTGAAAATATGTCCATGAATGTCAGAGTTATTAACCGGACACGAAAGCAGTTTAATTTGACCTTTGACCTCTAAGTGTGACCTTGACCTTGGAGCTACGGACCTGGATTTTGTGCGCGACGTCTTGTTGTGGTGAGCAATTGTGCCAAGTTATTTGAAAATCCGTCCATTATTGTAGAGTTGTTAACCGGACACGACTGTACAGACGAACGAAGGGACCGATGGATGCGACTACTATATGCATAAAAAATGAGAAAATGAACATGAAGTGAGGGTCCTACCCCTCTGCCTCTAGCAGGATTTGCAGTGGTTGCATTCTACCCCGCATAAATACAGATGTATGAAACTATTAATAAATCTGAAACAGATTCATCTAACCAGAAAGGTCCTGTTAACAACACATCTCAATGTAGAAACTTGAAAATGACCCGCCAAATAACGGCAAAATTACACTACAAAACCGTTCATCAAAACTATCCATGTGTTCAGGTCATATATGTATAGGATTTTTTAGAGGTTCTTAAAATACCTGTGACTGAATATGCGTAAAAGGAATTAAGGGTAACGCTCCGTAGGTTTAGAAACGGCGTACATGTTGTAAAATTTGGCTGTTGTTGGAGGGTTGAATGTGGTTTAATGGCTCATCAGCACAGTATAGGTTATTTAGAGCCGCCCCAGAGAGAGGGGAAGGAAACATAGGAATCCGGGAACCGTGACCTACTCTTATCAAATAGATTCCTATGGTTCTTTAACGTGCTCGGAGGATAGACCGATCGATACATAGGTCCGCCCGGTTTACGTCCCCATCTGACGGACGAGGCTAAGGGAAAGTGTCTTGCCCGAGAACACACCGACGAATCTCAGTGGCACCACGGAGAATTGAACCTGGTGTTGGCGGGATAGCTTCTTTAACATTGTGGAACAAATCGGAATACGTGGTGAAGCAATGAAAACTAACACATAAAATATCCTTTTAACAATTTAATACACATACATATTATTACAAAAAGAAAGGCTCAAAACTAATGTATACACCTTGTTAATAATAAATGGCTAAAATGGAAACTGATGTCGATATATTACAAAATGAGAGTTGGTCTAAAATTTGAACAAATGTATATTGATACCGCAATAGTGAAAAGGTCTTGATAAAAGTGCTGAAAATGAGCGGAGGACACGCTTAGCTTATAGAAGGGGTTTGTTGTGTAAATATGTTTCACTAAATAGTGATAGAATTTAATTGCAGTTTATGGACAGGGTGTGGCGAAACTGATTCTGAAAACTTGGTATTTCGAGATGTTATTCTATAGCACAACGACAAACATATTGTGACGAGGAAACAAGCTAGGAATTAAAATTTAATATTGCCAATGTTCGACAATCTTGAGCTATCATAACCACCATTATCTGTATTCCTATTGTGACATACAGAACCTTTTTCGCTTGGGACACTATAAATATTGGTGAATCTCTAAAAAGTAATTCCCACATATTCTAAATAGGTTTTTTATCAACAATAATCTTTAAACTCACAATAAAGTTCCATTTTGGGTTGTGTGATTTTTAAAGGCATGAAACTCTTAATTGAATTGGGTTTTAAGGAGCACCAACACATGAAAGGTTATATGGTGCCAAACAGGCATGAACATGCCAGGCTCATCCTCCATGCACATCGAGATAAAATATGGAAAATGGGCCTAGAACCTTCTCACCCTGAACTGCTGAGTTGCGGCAAACTGCTCTTTTGATGTGAGCGAAAATGTAAGTCTGTCCTGATTTAAGTTGTATTTGGATATTTTTGAAAAACATATTAGAAATGCTCCGAAAGTGGACCGGACGAAACAAACTGTTATAACGGCTCAACATATTAAAGGTTATTTAGAGCACCCCAGAGAAAGGTGAAGGATACATAGGAATCTGGGAACCATGCCATACTTTTACCAACAAACAGATTCCTTGGTTTTTTTAAAATGCTTCGAGGATAGACTTGGATACACAGGACTGCCAAGGACCATCATAGGCTTACGGAAAGCGTCTTGCCCAAGAAGACACCGACAAAACTGTCTTGTTGGTGCTGGTGAGGCTTCATCCCAGGGACGAAGCAGTGGGAGGGAGTGATTTGCTGAAGGTCACAATTACAAATGTTTCTAGGCAGCATCTTGGAACTTGCAATTAATTTTCTCGGTTATGAGGTAGATCACAGCGCAAAATACAAAACTGTTTCCGTTATTCCAACAGGATTCTTTATTAAAAATAATAAAAATAAACGACAATAACCTCAATGTAATTATACTGATCTTTTTTAATAAACCACACCCTGTACATTAATTTTTATCATGTTTACTTTAACAGCAAAATACTGCCTGAACACCAATGATTTCGCTTTATACGTACGAGATAGAAAAACCCTTTCATTCTGAATGAACTATCATGAAGAGGTCACTACGGGTTCTATGTGAAACTTGCACAACATATTGGGCAATTGTGTATTGCAAACCAACTGTCCAATAATTCCGATAATCTGGGTTTGTTGATGAAAAACCTAGTTGATTATCCTAGTTGTTCGAGGGTAAAACTATGTTAATTGCCATTATCCTATGTTGTCAAGCGCAAGAAAAGGTCAACATTCGACCAACCTCGTTTTACACCCATACACATAGGGTTTCATTTCGATGAACTAAGATAATCAAGTAACTCTGATTTTTGGTTTTATCGTAAACCAGAGTTATTGGAATTATTGGATGATTGGCTTACCATAAAAACCTTTATATATTTCTATATATCTGACTGTAGCAGGGTCGCTGACATTTCCTTTGTATTTGCACAGTTGTAAATCATGTAATGGAAAATAACATCTGTCAAAATGACTGGTGTACTCGACCAGTTATCGGAAGTTAGCGTATGGCAGACAGATGCCGAAATCGACATACTACAAAACCGAGTATGGTCTCATCTCATTGGTTGATTTAAGCACTCACTTCGATGTTTAATACAACCAACTCGTGAGACCATACTCTATTAATACTTCAGATCGTTTTTCTTTCCAAAAATGTCACATTAATATTCCTTATAACCCAGTAAATGGGCACTATTTTGATGACACTGAGAATCAAAATGATCTATTTTATGCAACACACGATGGCAATGTAAATAACGCAAAACTATAATATCATAACTGACTGACATACTATAAAGTTTCACCAGAAAACTAAGAAATGGCTCAAAAAGACATAATGAAGCTTTTATGAAATTTATGGCGTCGGAAAATATTGGTGACGGGTAGCGCACTTTTTTTAAAGTGTTCGTGTATAATTATATAAATGGAAATTAATCAGAAATAGTACATCCAGACGTAACCAAAAATTGATAAAACAAGCACCATATATGGTATATAAAATGGTAAATGAAATGCATAGGGTATGTATGTAAGTCTGCCGATACAACATGATTTTAACAATATTTTGTACAACACCTCTGGTTAATATGTAGTCATTGTAGAAAGTATTTACACAATCGGGACACCGATGTACTCGACAATACAAGAAAGCCACGACAAAAATGTGGCTGTAACACTTGCGACTGGTAACAACTCGTTACAAGTCCTTTATTTATTCTATAAACAAGCCTGGTTACATTAATGACAACAAAAAAATCATTTTATGACGAAGATGGTGATGACCATGATGATGATAACATAGATTGTGGTAAACAAATTATACTGTACATCAAGCCAGGAAATGTTTATATTTGGAAACGGCAAACAAGGAGCATATATCCCATTCTGTAAAACGGTACCTGTTGTTTTATGTTCGGTGAAAAACACGTTATCTTTAATGAATGACACGTGGGAACTCTGCTACTGTGCGTTTCATTAGCCGACTTTTTTCAAGGTTAAAATACTAAATTCTTAGAACAATTTTTGAATTATTTAAAATGATTATTGAATAATATGAATCTTGGCAGAGCAAGTCAGATGTTTTGTATTCAAACAAGTTTTATCTCAAAGCAATTTTGGGAAATTTCTTTTTCTCTTGACGTCAGTAGGTTACAATAACACAATTAAGAAACTTTAATACATAATCACTAAAAATATTATCAGGAAATTTGGAACTCTTCACCTAGGAAAATTTACATTGTGGTAATGACTGGTCAAAATAAATCTGATGTTACCAAAACTGTTTTGTTTGAAATAATTTTAGTTTGTTCAATTAAGGAAGTGCAATATATAAAATTTAAATATTTTTCTACCAAGTTTCAATGAAACCTTCTAACTATTGATTATTTTGACCTATGAAAAGTCGCTTTCAGTGGCTAGTGGAAAGTACAACAGACAGGCAACCTGGATGAGGATAAAGGGTCAGAGGAGACCCTATAGTAAGACAACGCTGACATGGCTCCCATGACATCAGCTGATTCCAAGTCTTAGACAAACGCAAATATAGTTCATTTTGTGATACTTAAAATATTTATATGATGGAAAGTAATTGATGAATGTTTAATTTATTAATGGATAATATTTTACATATAATATTATAAAGCTATGAAATGTTCACGATGGTAGGAATCGATGAATATCAAATTTATTCGCGGATAATATTTTATACACATATGCTACATGATAAACGTTTCTCTAAACTCCGTTACATTTACAAGTCGTTTTCACATTAAAACAAAACTGACTACGAATAATATTCATTATAACAATGACCCATATTTACAAAACGATACGCTGATCAGCTTCCAAACACATGTCACATGTTATTGCTATCTACAATACGTTTATAACTACCACAGTAGTTTGAACCGTTTCCGTGGAAAAATACAGGCAATGCTATTTACTTAATGCATTAAAAAAATAAAAGAAAGTTCCAGATAGCAGATTTAAAATTAATTGATGAAAAGACTATCTCGAAACCTTTTCACAATTTAAAACGGAGAGGCTGTACAACTACATAATCGACAACATTTTATATAATGTAGCAGAAAATGTTGCTGATGCAGTTTAAAAGGCGTGAATGATATCTACACTTGTCCAAGTTCAATGGGCTTTACAGCGCACCAAGACAAAAAGGTTATAAGGCGCCAAGAGGAATGAACATTCCAGGCTCACCCTGCATTTGTCCAAGTAGTTTACATATCTGACAGCATAGCACTCAATACTCAGATCTTTGCTCACATCACAGAATTCGCATTAAAAAGTTGTTCACATACCAAATAAAACGTGTTTTTTTAAAGTTCATAACCAAAAACTTGGGTAATTTTAACAAATCTCCTTTTTTCTTCAATAAGTCGGTGATATTTTGTGGTAAATTTTATATAAATGAAATTAATAATATGAACATTTATTCGTGCAGCCAAGAATATACATGTTTCAGAGATACGCTAGAAAATTCTACATTAATGGTGACGTTGAAAATGTTAACAGATGCACACAATTTCATTTTCGAAATAAACATACAAACGGTGATTGATGGTGACCTCGCAACAACACATCATAATCGTCAGTGGTATGCAAGAAATACATGTGTACTTGGTTCAGATAGGGAAATTCCAACCATCAGTACAATCAATTTATTGGAAACTTAAGTTCCGATCAAAGCACACCGACTTTTGAGTTGGACCCTATCGACAGCAGATACGATACCTATAAAAGACTGTTATATTCTTCTAAAACCAATATGGAATCCACAAGACACGGACCAGCTGAAGTGACCGAAAACATAGTCTTGAATGAACATTTTATACACGTACATATAAACACAAAAAAGCTGCCTAATCGCCACATGATTCAACCCGCGATTCTATATAATGACAAATATTTATTGTATATAAGATTGATAGATGGTGTATGTACATGCATATCGAATTAAAAAACAATGATTTTTTTTTTTTAAATATGCCGCATAGTGCAATGATATCAACATCAGAGGAACCGTCTATACAGGTTATATAACATGTACTTTGAATAGGAAATATTTGAAAATAATACAACTAATAAATTTTATCAACTACAGCATGATACGTTTTCATTATTTTTCCTCATTTAGACAAGGTAGTCCTTATGGACCAAGAACAACTCATTCAGAGCAGTGCTCGTCTAAAGTAAAGCATATTTTATTACAATTTAAGTTTGGTCTGCAATCCAGTTAAGTGTTTTGTTTTCATATAGAGAATAGCATGTTAGTGCCTGATCATATCCAGTTTATCAGGCGAGACAGAGAAACAAGAGGCCCAAGAGGGCCTGTGGACGCTCTACTGGCTAATATGGCTCTTATGACATCAATGAAGCGAGTGACTATCGTCTTAAAGAGGCAAAATATAGCATTTTAACTATATCAAGAGCATTAACTCCGTCATTACTGGTCCGATCTGGCTGGTTTTCAAAGTTGGCCAGTAGAGATAATAAAAATTTAAAAAAAATAAAAAATAAAAAAAAAATTAAAAAAAATAAACAAAAAATTATATATATATATATATATATAAAAAAAAAAGAATAAAAAAAATTAAAAAAAAAAAATACGAAAAAAAAGAATAAAAAAAAAAAGAAAAAGAAAATAACAAAATAAAAAATAAAGAAATTAAAAAATTTAAAACAAGCATTGATGTAAAACTGTGACCCCCGGGGCGGGGCCAGATGTGACCCCAGGGTCAGCATTTGAACAAAATTGGTAAAGGACCATAAGCTTATAGCAACAGCAAAATATTAAACCTCTGGCTCTTGCAGTTTCAGAGAGAAAGATTTTTTAAGTTTTTCCCTATACATGTCTATGTAAAACATGTGACCCTTGGGGCGGGACCAAATGTGACCCCAGGGTCACCATTTGAACAAACTTGGTAAAGGACCATAAGCTTATAATAATTGTAAAATATCAAACCTCTGGCTCTTGTAGTTTCCGAGAAGAAGATTTTTAAAAAAAAAATCCTATATAAGTCTATGTAAAACTGTGACCCCCGGGGCGGGGACAAATTTGACCCCAGGGTCACCATTTGAACAAACTTAGTAGAGGACCATAAGCTGATGCTACATGTAATACATGAGAGCTCTGTGCCTTGTGGTTTCAGAGAAGAAGATTTTTTAATTTTTTTCCTGTATGTCTATATGAAAAACATGCAAAACCTCAATATACAAACTTTGGACCCCCGAGGCACGGCCATTTTTGACCCCAGGGACTTTATTGGAACAAACTTGATAGTCTAGGCGTTGGCAATCATTTTAAAAGAAAAACTGTTGAAATCTGCCAAGCGGTTCTGGAGAAGAAGATTTTTTAAGGTTTCGACCATATATGGTAATGGCAGCCATCTTGGATGTAGCGCTGATCTAATTTTAACAAATCTAAACAGCATTCATCTAAGGATCATCCATTTGAAGTTTGGTCAAAATTAGCCAAGCGGTTTCTGACGAGAAGTCGTTTGAAGAATTCCCTATACATGTCTATGTAAAACATGTGACCCTTGGGGCGGGGCCAAATGTGACCCTAAGGTCACCATTTGAACAAACTTGGTAAAGGACCATAAGCTTATAGTAAATGCAAAATATCAAACCTCTGGCTGTTGTAGTTTCTGAGAAGAAGATTTTTTAAAAAAAAATCCTATATAAGTCTATGTAAAACTGTGACCCCCGGGGCGGGGACAAATTTGACCCCAGTGTCACCATTTGAATAAACTTAGTAGAGGACCATAAGCTGATGCTACATGTAATACATGAGAGCTCTTTGCCTTGTGGTTTCAGAGAAGAAGATTTTTTAAAGTTGTTTCCTACATGTCTATATGAAAAACATGCAAAACCTCAATATACAAATTTTGGACCCCCGGGGCACGGCCATTTTTGACCCCGGGGACTTTATTTGAACAATCTTGATAGTCTAGGCGTTGGTGATCATTTTAAAAGAAGAACTGTTGAAATCTGTCCAGCGGTTCTGGAGAAGAAGATTTTTTAAGGTTTCGACCATATATGGTAATGGCAGCCATCTTGGATGTAGCGCTGACCTAATTTTAACAAATCTAAAAAGCATTCATCTAAGGATCATCCATGTGAAGTTTGGTCAAAATTAGCCAAGCGGTTTCTGAGGAGAAGTCGTTTGAAGAAAAGTTAACAGACGACGGACGACGGACGACGGAAGACAGACAACACACCATCCCATAAGCTCTGCTGGCCCTTGGCCAGTAGAGCTAAAAATGAAGCACGATGCTGTGACGAGCGCTACTCTTTTTTGTGCCGAACCTGATAAACTGGAAATGATCAGACACTAATATTATATTCTATTTTAAAATCATGTTATCATGCTGATCGTTTAAAATCATTTCATTTACCATTTTCCCCCCATTTTTTCATTCAAAAATACCCCCGATGTCATCGAAAGTGGTGTACATGATGGGATAGGAAAGTAACTGGCACCCTGTTTCTCGGCAGAATCATATAATCGACATCATGGACATGACAATTAATTATTTATAGCAAATACTAAATCTTTTAAGAATAATAATCCAAAAATTGACTTCTACATTAATATATAAGCAATAAACTCAAATCAAAATATACGGTATTCTATGCTTTTAAACCCATAAGCTTCTAGTAAAATTACTGTGCACTAATTGTCTGATTAAACACTTTTTTTTTTTTCAAACATATTAAACTGAATCTACTATAACTATTATTAACAGACATGACTAGTCAAAAACAAACACTACATAATTATCTCCACTGTCAACTCTCTTTTTGGGAGACTATACTCCATTCTTTTTTTTCTCTCACTTTTTTGGCCTAACATAAAAAGCTATTTTGGCAAACAGAACTGAATTGGGGTTTTAAGCGCACCAACACATGAAAGGTTATATGGTGCCTAAGATGCAAATTCTGTTGCAGAACCTGATAATTTTAATCTATCGCTAAAAGCATGCCCTAGTTCTTAAAGTAGCTATCCGCCAACAACAGCCAAATTTTACAACAGGTACACGGTTTCTAAACCTACCGACGACGAATTATATATATAACTTACATATGAGAATCCAAACTCTACAAGACACAATATAAATGGCTTTAATCAGTCAGGCCAAACCCTAGAACTGGAGCGTCGAATTAAAGAGTTACCAACTCGCAATTCATTTTACACATATTCAATTACTGATATTGTAGGAACCCGTGAATAAGCTTATACTTTTTATTGGCACATACATTTATGTATGACACCTGAACAGAGTTTTGATGAACAGTTTTTATAATGTAATTTTGCCGTTATTTGGCGAGTTAGTTTCTTTAAGAAAGCATAAATAACACTCACAAAGTGTTCACATAATCTACATAACACAATTGGTATTAAAAACATTTTTTTCCCCATTCTTTAATGAATTTCCTAAAATACATAAAGTGAACTTTGTTCAGTTATTGCACCGTAATTAAAATGGTAAACCACAAACCTTATAATAGATAGAAAACAGTGGAATTTATCTCATGTTTGTGTGGAACATTGCAGATTTCATGAAAATATTGCCCGACTTTTAAACACACATATCAAGAGTTTTGTCAAAACCTTTCACAAATGTATTTCTCTTTCCAATTATGAGATTTTCATTTAGACACTTAAATCAAAAAAGTAGTTCTATTCAATGAACATTTCGCTATATATAAAATCCCTAGATTTTTAAGCAACAAATCAAAAAAGATGACACTTTTTATTTTAAACACATTTTTTTATAAAATGTCTTACATTTGAATTAATGTGTTACAATCCAATTTTGCTATTCAATAATCTTTTGTCTGTATTCTCGTCAAAATCCATAAATATTTGAGATAGTTTTGTATGCTTGCGAAGAAAAAGTAACAGTCCCATATACTACACTCAGTACATTTGAAAACGCAACACTTGTTGTTTTTTGTTTTATTTCTTAAGATGTTGAAGATCCACATGCAAAATGTGTTTTAACTGAAAGAAGTAGAGCAAATCTTATGCAACTGTTTATCACCATATGTTAACCTTTTGGTCAGACTTGTGTACTAATATGAAATACATGTGTACAACCTTGATTTAAATAAACAAGAGGTCAATGACCTTGAAGCTCTACTGATTGATTTTGATTTCAGGAAATAATCGCTACAAACTTATTTTTAGCCGCGGCGGCCATCTTGAATTTCCGGTCGACCTGAAATTTTGCTAGGATCAATTAGACATCAAGAGCAACATTCCTGTGAAGTTTCATGAAAATCCGTCAAGTAGTTCCAGAGGAGTAGTCGTTACAAGTTTTTACTATATAACTCTATGTAAACAAAGATGGCCGCGCAGCCATGTTTAACGTCGAATCAAAACGGTTTTTGACAAGGACCAACATCATGTCATGCTGATCATTTTAGAAAAAATCCCATATCAATATCACTTATAGTTTTCAAGAAGTAGTCGCTACAAACTTGTTTAAAAAAAACCTATTTTTAGATTTGGCGGCCATCTTGGATTTCACATCAACATGAATTTTTGCTAGGATCAACTAGACTTCATGGGCAACATTTCTGTAAAGTTTCATGAAAATTCCTTCAGTAGTTTCAGAGGAGTAGTCGCTACAGACAGACAGATAGACAGACATACGGACGGACGGACAGACGACGGACACCGCACCACGGCATAAGCTCTGCTGATCTCTAGAGCTAAAAACAACAGAAAATAAATAATCGAAAATCAAAAATGTGGCGTTTTTAAATGTACGGAGTATACATTGGGTACTACACTGATACAGATAGGAAGTTTCCAGTTTATTATTTGATCTGTAGGTCATCAACGATAACAATAGTAACAGTTAAATATCGAAAAGACACAGGCTAGAAACTTAAGCTCACGTCATAGCATCATGTTTTAAAGTAGAATTGTACAATTCATTGAAAAAACAGTGGTGCGAACGCCGATTGCGATTTCAACATTTTAGTAAAAATGGGGGATAATTCAGGTAAAATAGAGTTATGTTTCTTGTCATATAACATTGTGTAATGATAATGTACATGAGTGCCAAGTTCCAAAGTTTTCTAACAATTTAAAAAGTCAAAACGCGTAGACAGACGGAGGGACAGACAGACGGTAATTGCCAAATTATGAGCCTGAATTTGCAATGTTATCCGGCTAAAAATACCTAGAGTGAAATCACTTTAGTTTAGGGCCTTAATACATATACATGTACGTATTTTCACAAGAAAGAAGCTACACCAGACTTAAAGACATTTTCTATAGTTTTTTCTGCATAACAGATTTTCTTTAAACTTTTTGTACAGTAAGTCTGTCATATATATATAGACAGAAAAGGCAAAAATAATGTTAAAATTTTAAAAAATAATTTGTAATGCCACCGTCATGTGAATCTGTCCAAAAAGTTGAACAAGTCCATGAAATAGCTAAATAAGACATTTTTGAAGTCTAATCATTTATTCATTGGTCACTTTTCTGCTCAAATTGTATTAAAGTAAAGAACATTTAATTACAATAACATTTAAATCTCATCTTTATGTAAAACCTATATTTTTAAATAAAATTCAAAAAAAAAAAAAAGACAAAACATACAACTCGACATCAAAAGCAACATTCCTGTAAATTTGTAGGAAAATCCATTCAATAGTTTTAGAAGAGAAGTCGCCCAAAGAAGCTGCTCATGGAAAACTACCGAAAATGCCTTTAACCCATATCTAAAGAATATGTGTTTGTTAACAACATAATTTTACCTATACAAATATGGTAAACAAAGCTATAATATTTTGTCAGCCAACATGTACACACTGCACGACATGGGAGCTAACTCTAACATGTCCATTGGTTCAGTAATGGACTGTTTATGGATACATTTGAAAATTATTTTCACCATTTCATTAGAACTCGACACGATACCTGGAAAGAAGGTATCACGATAAACGCTGGAATGTGACGATATTTTGAGATGTCCGACGTATTTGAACAAAATGTTCTTAGGTTTTTTCTTTCTCTCAAGACAATGTCATCTTAAAACTAAGTTACTAACTTAAGACGATTTAAATACATGTACAGTCAAAATTAATTTTAACTCTATTAAATGTAAATATATACTGAAAATGGGATGAAGAGTGCTGCATGTAACTTGAAGATTCTGTCCAAACCTAGTCCTAGGTCTGTAGCTCCGGGTGTTTCTTCCTGTAGTGCTCCATGAGACGGCGCTTTGGATAGATGGCCATGAAGTATATGTCACAAATGCTACAGTACGGTGGGGACTCGTTCAAATGGACATCCATATGATCTCTGAAGGATGATTCTAGATCAAACGTAGGTCCGCAGATCCTGCACTCGAGCTTACGTTTCTCCGGCTTCCCGCTAATCGACAAATATTCTTTCACTTTTGCTATCTCGGGGTTGGCCATTTCATCTAGCTGTTTGGTCGCGTGAAGTTCAAGCTGAGAAGACAACGTGGCCTTGACCTTTGTCTTCCACTTTGAAAGTGCCGTTTCAGAAGACATCTTTGTAACGGTTGCTGGTGCACGACTTTGTTTAGATTTGTCATCACTTTCTGAATCATCCGCCTTTTTATTCTCGTCATTGTTATTGCCTGTTAATGAATCATTGTCAGTGTCTAATATAGAGCTACCTACGGTTTCTGCTGCATTTGTTTTTAATGTTTCTTTATTCATTTTAGTTCTTTCAGAAGACAAACTTGTAGCTGCACCATTCGATTTATTACTTTCTTTAGCTTTAGAAGTATCAGCATTGGAATTTTGTGATTTCCTACGCGAAGAGGTAGATACTACAGAATCACCGCTCTTACTGTCACTTTCTGCTTCTTTATTTTTACTACCCCTTTCAGATTCTGATTTACGTTTTTTCAGGTTATTTCTTTTTTTAGTCTTAGTTTGACTTTGTTCATCATCTCCTGTAAGCACACTTTCATTGCTAGAACCCGTTTCCGATTCATCTCCACTCTTTCTTTCACTCACAACTATTTTGTACGTTTCCTGATCAATCGAGAACGAGTCGCCCAAATCCATACCTGCGGAAACTCCCAAACTATCATTGAGAGAAGTGCTATTAGTATTAAGACTGTCATTATTTTCTTTATTATTTTCACTTGCACACGTGTTTTCTACATCGTCAGCCTTACTGTCAATATTCTCTGACGTGTCACACTCGGTAGTAACAGTATTGTCGACCGACGTGATCGTTAAACTAGATTGGGACAATTCGCCATTTTCAGCACTTTCTTGATCAGTTTTTGTCGAGTATGACACGTCCTCGTCCATCGGTTCGTTTGAATGAACTTTAGCGTGTATATACAGATCTCGTTTCTTCTTGAACGATTCAGAACAGTCCTTACATGAGAAAGGCTTACTCTCCTCTTTCTTTTTAATTTCCTTTTTACTGATCACGGGTTTGCTTTCCTTCCCTTTTTTCTTCATTTCTTTCTTATGCCTTGCGATGTGCTGTTTATAGTTCCATTGATTATGACCCATCTTCTTATTACAAAATTCACAAACGTAAGACTTATTAGGACTATCCAGAGACACATTTTCAACGTCTGTAGATTTGTTAACTTTACTTAAGGCCTTATCTAAATCTAAAGGTGAGAGCTTCACCACAAGCCTAGAGCTCTTAATTGGCGTGCTTGTAGAAGCTGGCTCACCAAGTTTCGAGTTCAAATTTCTTGCCCTAGTTCTCAATTTCCCAGTTACCGGAGTTTTAACATTAGTCTCCTCGTTTTCATCAAAATCGTCGTCACGATCATCTTTAGATGAATTTTCTTTAGTTGCCTTAAACCTATAGTTTTTGTGATGGGCCAGTATGTGTGATTTCATGTTTCGCTCGCGCGAGTACGAGGACTCGCACACAGGACATTTAAAGGGTTTCTCCCCTGAATGCAGCGTCATATGTTCAGTATAATTACGCCGCGACTCCTGAGGCTTTCTACAAATCGGACATTTCCTTGGAAATGGTTCACCAGGCTTTAGTTTGTATTTATCTTTATCTTCTGAGCTCGATTCATCAGACGTTTTTACTTTCTTAAGGCTATTTGACCTAGTTTTGCTCGGTTCCTCAACTACTTTTCGTTTCACGCCTTTATTTGTTGAATCAGATTTTTCTGGTGTTGTAGTTGGAACCCTACTTGGACGTTCTTTACTTTTAGAACTTTTCTGATTTACTTTTAATTTTGTATTTGTATCGGGAGCCTTTCTTGTTCTAGTGCCTTTTGGTGTATATTTTTCATTATCTGAGGACATATCATCATCAGAGGCATATAACGATTTTCGCGTTTTCTTTATTGAAGGTCTATATTCCTCATCCTCCTCTTTTTCATCATCAACTTCATCTTCCTCATCATTGTCTTCATTTTCGTCAATGGCTGGTCTACTTCGTCTGGACCTTCTCCTTTTAGGCTTATTTTCATCTTTATCATCATCATCAACTTCGTCACTAACTGACTTTCTGCGACCAGATCTTCTCCTTTTAGGCTTATTTTCATCTTTATCATCATCATCAACTTCGTCACTAACTGACTTTCTGCGACCGGACCTTCTCCGCCTGGGCCTAGTCGAAACATCATTTTCTTCATCACTAACTGACTTTTTGCGACCAGGCCTTCTCTTTCTAGGTTTATCCGAATCTTCAACATCATCATCTTCATTACTAACCGACTTTCTTCTGCTAGATCTTTTCGATAGTAAATCATCGCTTTCTTCTGGAACATATTCTTCGTCAGAGGTATCAGTTTTTATTTTTTCCTCTTCATCATCTTCATCATCGTCCCCATTCTTCGCAGTTTCTTCTTCAACAACTTTAACATCCTGAGATTTATTTACAGTATTACCTGTGTTCACAACCTTTTCTTTTGACTTCTTGGGAGTTGAGCTCATCCAGATTTCTGCTTTATCATTCAGCTTTAGCAGTTCATTGATTTCTTTAATTTCGCACATGTAGTCCGAGAGGACTTCGCCAATTCTGCCAGTTTTTACGTCAAATTTCATTCCTTCGCCATCAAGCTTCCAAATCACTCTGATGTTCGAATCATGATAAACTTTCACATGATTGTCTAGATTTTTATCATTGGTAAATGTTTCATTACAAGTTTTGCACTTCGACAGCTTTTTCTTTACATGTTCGCTTATATGAATAACATAATTCTCTCGCGAAATAATGCTGCAATCACAAATTGGACAATTTCTAAGGTAAGGCAACTCGTTTTTCACGTGTGACATTCTTTCATGGGATTTCTCATGAATGACCAAATTGATCTTTTTTGAGAATTTCCTGTCACAAAATTGGCACGACAACTTCAATTTCGCATGAGAACGTACATGGTCAATATACCTATCTTGTTTGAATTCCCCTGTACACAAGGGACACGTCACCAACTTTACAACTTCTGCCCTTTTCCTTTTATTCGATTCAGCTGCCTTTTGCTCACCCATCTTTTCAGCTTCTTCAGTTTTCTTAAATTTATCTAAATTCTCTATTTGCTCGATTTCTTCATTGATAATGTCCTCAAAATGTAGTAATTTGCGGTGATGCAAGAATGTTTTTTTCTTAGTGAAGGCATACTGACAAGCATGGCAGTTGTATATGCAGTGGACTTTCATATGCTCAAAAGCTACGTTCTTCTTCAGACATTTATTACAGAGTTTACAGTACATGATTTCACTGACAACATCAGTAGCTTTCTTCGGCTCAATTATTGTTTCTGGTTCTTTTTCTTCTTCATTTGTATCCGCTTCTTCAATTGTATCCACCTCAACGAAATTTTCAAAGACATTCATTGTTTCTGGTTCCTCTTTTTCTTCGACAACTTTCTCTTCAAAGTCTCCAGTTACCGGATTCAAAACAGTAATGACCGTTTGTTTTCCAGCAGGTGATTCAATTTTCATTTCTTCTATTTTCATTTTCTCATCCTTACAAACCGCTTCATTTTTTACAATTTCACTCACATTTTCTTGTGAAGATTCAGATTTTATTTCATTAGACTTCTCCAGATTCTTTATTTGTTCATTTGATTCTGTTTTGAAAAAAACAGTTCCCTTTATAATATTCACTTTATCAGATGTATTATCAGGCTTGATCATTCCTTGTTCAAAACCCCCCTTTAATTTTTGATCTCCCATAACCACTTTTTCATCAACTGATTCAATTTCATCTATCTTCTTTTGGGATATTATTTTATTCTCCTGAATGTTTTGTTGATTTGCCTGAGATTCCATGTTTGTGGATTTGTTATGATCCTGCTGTATATGATACAAGTATGTCCCTCGGCTTGTGAACGGAGCCGAACATATTTCACACATAATTTGCTGCTCTTCAATTTTGAGATTGTGAATTTTGAGGTGTTTCTCGAACTGTACCTTTTTTCCGAAAGTTTTAATACAAATCATACAAGTGAATACCTTGGCAGGCTTTTTCGTAATGTTTGCCTTTTCTTCAGCTTTCAAATCTTTCAATTTTCTATAAACCACTGGAGGTGGTTTTTGTTCAACTATTTTTTCATCTTCCTTTTGCTTCAGTAAAAATTCTTTATACTTTTTATTTCCATGAATAGACTTTATATGTTTGAGCATTGACTTATCACTGGAGTAGGACCACTGGCAAATGTCGCACGGGAATTTCGTATGCAGATTATTCACATGCGATACAAGCTTCTCGCGCGGCAACACGGTGTAACACACGTTACATGTTAACTGAGGTGGTTGCTTGGAATTTTCCAATTCGGAATCAGTATGATATTTCATGTGGTAGATGTAATAACCTTTATCCTTGATCAGCCAAGAGAGGTCGCATATCTCACAGTAAATGCGCAATGGGTCCTTTATGTGTGTTTCTACATGTAGTGTCAGATCCCCTTTCTTGGTAAATGACTGCTCACATTTTGAGCAACTGAATTTTAGCTTTGTATCCTTAATGATCAGCTCTGAATCTTTAGTTTCTTTCGATTGTTCGTCCATAACCTTTTCACCTTTCTTCATCTCTTTTAAATTTTTCATTTCCTTCTCTTTAGGAGTTTTGGACTCCTTTTTCTTTTTCTCATTCTCTAGATTCAGAATCTCTTTCTGCTTTTCTTTTAAATTCTTCATAACTTCTTTCTTTTTCTCTTTAAAGTTCTTAATCTGTTCTTTTCTACTTATGTTTACCTCAGTCTTTTCGCTTTCATTCACCACTTTCTCTTTTTTCTCTTCATTATTCCCCTCCTTTAACTTTTTGACCTTTTTCTCCTTTACCTTCTTTTCCTTGACCATTTCCTTGTCTGCCCCTATCCTACTATCAGAAACATTTATCAAACGCTTAGACTGATCAACCACAGCAGCTTCAGTGTCACTGTTCTCACTTCCACTCTTGTTGTCACTAGAATCTGCCAGTTCTTGCCAATGACTGCTCATCAAGTGTTCCACATATTCTGTTTTCTGAACAAAAACACGCTCACATTTATCGCACATATGTGCAGGGTGGGTCTGCAAGTGTTCAACAAGTTTACTCTTTTCAACTTCTTCGTCACACACCTGACAGTCTACAAAATTTTCCATTTCATGATCAGCATCATTGTCAATGTGAACAAGTTTACCAGCTTGGACATTTGTGTGTTTCTGTTGCACATGGAAGAGATAGTTACCCTTGTATTTAAAGGACTCTTTGCAGATTTCACAATAATGCAAAAGTATGTCTCTCTGGTGAAGAGCCTCGTGGCGGGACCACTTGGACTTCTTGAGGAAAACTTTCTTGCATACCTTACACTCGTATTTCTGTTCTACCGCGTGTAATTTCATGTGCTCTGCCAGGTAGCTTGGCCTTAAGAATGCCTTTGTACAAATCTGACAGGTCAAAGACTCGGTTGTTTTATACGGAACAGCTGAGGTAGACATCGAGTTGATATGTTGATTTGAAGGACTGGAATTAGCGATACTTGTTGCTAAATTTGTTATGGTGTCAATATTGAAGTCGGGTTTCGCTACGGGAGGTTGTGGGGTCGGAATTGTGACGTGACCAGTGTTTTCCATTGATATTTCTGCACGAGCATGAATTTTCATATGTTCCGATAACTCGTTCATATTGGCGAATGGAGAGTAGCAGATATAGCATGTGAACTCTGTTGGTGGAACAAGTCTCTGCGGTTTGAATTCGATATTAACAGTAGGAATGGGCTCAGAGGATAGCTTGTAGGGGCTGTAGTCCATCTGCGTTTGAAGGGCCTGTGTGGGGACTGAACTGAACCCCTGGGTCTGAGACTGGCTGACCTTATATAGATCTGTGTAAGGGATGTGCGGGGACACGTGCCCAGTCTGATAAGGCCGACCGAAATCAGGTTTTTCCGGCAGTTTCCCCAGCATTTCCCTGGGAACGGGGCTCATGATCTCTCGAGGGATGGGACTCGACAGCTGACTCCCTGGTCTGGTAATGCCCACCTGGTACCCGGTGTTAGTGGTGTGGGTGATGGGTTGGGAATGCGGGGGCTGCCCATAGTACAGTGTCTGTTTAGGGCTGGGAAGCTTTTTGTCCTGTTTCACCCCTAAAGGACTGGCCATTGGCTGGTTATAATAGACGGGTGATGGTGCCGATATCTTGTCCATACCCTGACCCTGCCCCCCAATGGCTTGTGGATAGTACGCAGGTTGCATTAGTTTACTCAAATTATACTGGGCAGCAGCGTAATTGTCCGACGCCGCCTTATCCGAACCACCGAGGTGTGCGTAGTGGGCTTTTGAGAGACCATAATATGGATCAGGCTTGCTGTAAATCTGACTATCCATTTTGGGAAGAACTTGATTTCTGTTTTCCACGGAGAAGTAGTCTTCTGGTCTCATGGGAGGTTGAGCGCTGAACGTTGTTGGTGTAGCGGTCTGAGTTTTCGACAGGTCAGCTGAGTACAGACCCCGGCTTAGAGGGTCCAGGTACGAGGAAGTACTGTATGGCATTGAGCGCGAATCTAGCTGGAGGCTACGGGCATCGAAAGACTGAAATGGTAAGAATTTTAATACATCAAATTTGTATTTTTCCACAAAGTTTGATTAGCATATGAATTGACAAGATATTCTAAAAAGATTGGCCTATTTGTATAAAGTGGTGAAAAAAAAACTAACTACAAAATTATTGATACTGAAGTTCTGCCAGGGGTGGGTGGTAAAAGAAGGAACCTCTTTCAAAAGGAATACATATTTATCTGTATAACTCTTATATATTCCGCATTGCCATTTTTCACCTTGAAAATTTAATGATGCAAAGTAACAGGCAAAAAACAGTTTATAAGAATTTAAAAAGCATTCTTTGAAATTTCCGGTGGGGTAGGGAAGGGTATTTGTTTTAAATAAAGGCTGCCATCTTGGTTGACGTGTCACAACTAAAACATAATCTCAACTGGCTCCAGCCAAGGAATTCTGCGAACAAGATTCATTATAATACATACACTAGGCTAGCGCTAGGATTTTAAACCCATTAGCCAAATCAGGCTAAAGCCCTAAAAATTCCTTTAGCCAGATTAGAATGTCTTTAGCCAGGCTTTCGCCGAGATATTTTTAAACTAATTGAAGGCGCTAAAACTTTGTGTTCTCGTACACATCAATAGTAAGTTAAAAGAGTATGCTTTATTAACATGTAGAGTATCAATATTTCCACATCTGACATATGCATTCTGCTTTAGTGCTTATAATTCCAAGTTGAGCTGTACAATATTCATAACTTTTTAAAAATTGTATTTAATTTAATGTAATTTTAATTAAAAATTTAAATTGTAAAGACTGAAATTTAAAAAAGAACAGAATGAATGCATGCATATAATAAGAAAATACAAAAATACAGACTCTTGTCACCATTTAGTAGACCATTTAGTATTTTCATTAAATGCATTTCAATATATGCTGACATTCATAGAAATAAAATAAATAACAATATATTTCCAAATGTACGGCTAAGCTGAGGTATATAGTAACAAGTTCAACTAACAGGAGTTCCAAAGAAGGTGGAAAGATCGCGCTGCAAATTCAGAAATGCTACATACACCAATATTTTGAGTAATCGCACCTTTTGTATTGTTTCATGTTGATTGAACAATCAACGATAAAATGAACCCAAATGAGAAACAGCCGATCAAACACCGGTTCACGCTAAGTCTTGCCATTGTTCAAGTTTACGCTACCGTGTGTACAACTAATTAGTAGGCACTTAACACTTATCAGTGATCGTAAAGTTCAAAAACAACGACGGCCTTTAAACTAAGCATCTCTGGCTACTTCGTAAGCAAACATTGTCAAACTAGCCATTTTGGCCGCTAGAGGGCGCCACATTATTTGATGTTTTACCCGGCTCGATCAGGCAGTTAAATCTGCGGATAACAGTGTTTCCGCGAGAGCAAGTTTCTTGCGTTTTTGATGCACTAAAATGATCGGCGACGCAACATAAATTAGCTTGTGCGTTTTTCGTGACGTAATGAAATTGACTAGGCTAGAAATGAAATATCTGTCAAATTATCGTCGTAATACTTTCTTAAAAGGCTTCAAATGTAAGGAATCACGACTGAACTTATTTCTATTTACATCTTGGTCTATATTTAGAACAGGAAAAACTAATACCTGTTCTTTCATGTTATTGTCATCATCATATCGATCATATTACATCTTAGAATTTTATTTCAATTTACTGTTATTATGCTAATCATAATTAGGCTTTTGTTATGTTTCATTATGTTGTTCATTTTACAGTGATTATAATGCTATCTTTGTGGCCCATGATTGGAAAATACAGTTATTCATTCTTGGTCTATTTTTAGAACAGGTTAAACTAATGTCTGTACTTTCCGCGTTATTGTCGTCGTCATATCGATCGCGTGTATGTGGGTCTGAGTAGGTAGACGCTTATATAAAAACAACAGCAAATAAAAGCGCGTAGATGATCATGATACGGCCGCTAAAATGGCAGACGACCCCAAAATGAAACATAACGCCGGTTAACTTTCTTTTTTTGCTGACCAATCCACCAAAGAAAATGTCTAATCAACTAATAATGCATGTCTATCTGACATCACATGGTCTATTCATCAAAATGCATGTCCAAAAAATATGACCCCTATATTTACAAAATGACCCCCAGTTAATTCCAATTGAGACCTGCAGAAACACTGGATAATATTGAGCGCAGGGACACAAACCAGTTGACAGCAAGAGGCGGAACAGTGGGCGGAGTCTATCGCACACCGACAATTTGACAGTGGTTTTCAATAAACGCTGCAATAATTAGATTATCGATCCAAATTGATTGTCACTAATTAGCTAAAACACTCAGCGGGATAGTGGCTTATAAACAGTGAAAGACTTGTGTATTAGAATTCGGGATTTTCCGGGATCTTTAGACAAAATCGGTCGGAAATTTGGATTCGCCAGACCGCCGATGTCTGGTGAAATTGTTATGTATTTATTACGATTTTCATTCGCCAGTTCAGGTTACTTTTCGTCTATGGCGATTTGGCGAATGGTTAACGCGAGCCTATATACAGCTGTTTCAGAGATGCTGTCTTTGTGACATTGCAAACGGATGGCGTAAAAAGCCTTTTCTCTCCAAATTGAAAAGAGCACATGGTTTTGAATTTGGAAGCGTGATATTTGCTATTTAAGGAAACAATTAAGGAAATTTGCTTTATCAAAATTTATGTATTATGGTCTAATAGTAAGCAATCACCCAAATGAGCATATATTTTAACATACATTTATTACAAACTATGGAAAGTTCTGTCACTTTTATTAAACCTTTTGTTTTTATAACAATTTATTTTTAATAGTTTTTAAGATTGGAAAAAATTTAGGTTATTGCAACTGGGTAGGGGCTGCATTTTGGCCCCACTTAAGAAGGTTAAAAAGGGCCTGATGTACAACTTGTCACAAGCCGATCTAAAAATATTCAAAATATTTTTAATATCATTATTTGAAAACTATTTTAATCTCTTTCAAAGAAATATTCAAGTCACAATTCGGACTTGTAAAGCTTTATAGTGATTTCTCTCATTCAGTGTACACCAACCAGTGATCAGCACTGTGGACTTGAAAACCAGAGGATCTGGGTTTAAGCCGTACCGGCGCCACTGAATTTTGCGGATGTTTTCTTGGGCAAGACTTTCCCTAAACCTTGTCTGTCAGATGGGATGTAAATCAGGCAGTCCCGTGTATTGGAGATTATCCTCCGAGCAAGTTATTTGGAATAAATACAGATATGACGTAGTTAGCCTCTTTTTCAAAAGTACCTCGAGTACTGGAGTCATTTTTTAACTGAACTTTTGAAATGGAAAAGATGCGAACCTTTCTAAGTGGGGCCAAAATTCGGCCTTTGACCAATTGCAAAAACCTCTATTTTTTCCCAATTCTGGGAAAAAAAATTCCCAATCTTAAAAGTTTTTTTTTAATAATAATGACAGAGTAGCCTAGGCCTTTTCCCAATATTCTTCAAAAAAAGCCCCGATGAAAAAGGCATAATTCCACTAAAATGAAAATCCAGTTACTCGTCATGTCAATTGCATTGAATAATTTATAAGGAAGAACTGTATAATGTTTTAGGACCATACTTTACAATATACATTCAGGGTTCTGGAAATATTTTGAAAATCCACTTGCCCAGAGCAAGTGGATTTTCAAAAGTCACTTGCCCTGCCCATAATGTCACTTGCCCCACATTTAAGAACACTTAATTGCCCTAAAAATTGGTGCTTTATGATTATTTGTGTTAAACGGGATGGACCGCCGCATAATTTGGAGCATTATACTTAGTTGAAAAAGAAAGGGAGAATGTATTTAATTGCATATATTTATATAAAAAAATCAAACTGTTCTTCTTTGTGTCTATTACATATTTGTGTTACTTCAATCATAAAATGATGAATGTGACAGTATACAAACTAATTTTATTCCCCCATCCCACCCACCAAGCACCACACACACACACGCACACCACCTCATTATTTTTGATGACCATCCAAAAAATTGCTTGGCAGCTAGTGTATGGAACTTTTAATGTCACAGTGAGTACAATTAACCAGTTGACAGAAAAAAAAGAAGCTATTGTGTTCATTTAAATGTATGACAAGCAAAGAAACAAGACAAAAACGTTATTAAAAATATTCACTTGGCCCCCAATATCTGTAACCATGGTAATGTTCCTACGCCTTTGTCTTTGAACTAAAGGGAATTAGATGAAAGCAAGAGGCATGAATAGGGTTTCCCCTAGGAATTGTTTAAGAAGTAGTAGCAGTAACCTTATTTATCAAAAGCGAAAGTTCAGAACTTGAGATAAAGGTTCCGTGATTGCTTTAAAATCGCGAAAACCCATGACATGCGCATATCGCTTAGTTATGCAACTTATTTGTGTAGTATGCACTTCCATATACGTTTAATTACAGAGTATATCAATGAAATACACCAAATACCTCATAAAATCGCATTGATAAACGAGTTCTTCGAGTAAAAGAAAATGTATTTTCGTTACGAAAAAATCTTCGGCTAGATTACCTTAATAAAAACATCACGTCACGTGGGTCTGTCAATCATTATTTTGACACATTAAATTTGCAAATTAAGGAATTTCTGTATTTGAATGATGGAAGGTCCAAATGACTTCCAGGGATTATTTCGAAATGATTTCTGCTAGTAGCTATGTTTATGGTTGGGAGGTCACGGACATGATTGCCCCGATTTCATTGGACGATGGACACAGGTCTGACGGTCGTGTCAGGATAAGTTGTGAAACTGTGTGAAATGCGCGTGTGGGTTAATTAGTTGTTTATTGAAATAATGCCACAAATTAAGCTGCCTGGGGCGAGAATGTTGATTGTACCGAAAGTTGTTTGATCTTATTAAGTCGCTAGCGGCGAAAAACAGCGGCAAGTTTTATTCAGCTATCAAATTCTGATATGGCTAGTTCGCCTCTTGATTTGGTCTGGAAATGAAACGTCCAGTCGGGCAAGTGGCGGGCAACCAGATTTGCAAAGGTCACTTGCCCGCACCCAAAATCCACTTGCCCGGGGCGTCGGGCAACCGTATTTCCGGAACTCTGACATTTTACAATATTAAAAGTGTTCAGTAATATTAAAAGTGCAATAACTCCTGAAATGTTTAATCAGATTTTCCTGCCCTTGCTTCCTACACATGAGTACATGGTTGTAATCTTGCACGCCTGGTTCAATGGTTGATGGTTGAATGGAGCTTTACGTCATTTTCAGCACATATTAATCTATATAAAATTATGTCGGTCTATTTTTCGTTATGGAGGCAGCCCACCCACTTTTCCAGGGTAGAAACAGTATTGTATACCTTTCGCCATCCGTAAGAATCAACACTTTCTCAAATAAAAGTCAACACTTTCTCTCATACCAGGGCTTCCCCCAGCCATTTAAGGCGTGTCGGTGTCGCGATGCCTTCGAATCAGAAAGTGACTAACCACCACGCCTTAATGTAGCCGCGATGCTTTAAATCAGTTGCCGCGATCCCTTAATCCTATCAACATTTCAAGTTTTCCCTTACTAAACAGCTGATTACCTGGCTGTGTGTAAATCATGCCTGAAGCTATGACGCGTGTTGATGCAGTAAAGGGTGTCATGTGGTACTAAATACACACGGCTTGTGTTATGTCTGGCAGGGTATATGCCAAGTGTTAAGTAAACAAAAGATGATTGGGGAGTGAGTGCCACTAATTAAATTTGGTTTATTGCCCAATTTGGTCATGATTGAATTAAAGGAGAGCAGTATCACTGATTGGTATTTGTAATGCATGGGGATAAATGACGGGTTTGAATGGGTAATTTAATTCAACGTTTATCCTGTATTAGTAGAATGATTTCACGCACACTAATTAACATTTAAATCGTCAGCTTGGTAGGTAAGTATAATGAATGAGGTAGATATTTTTGTAATTATTTAATAATAACTCAACAAAATAATAAAGGTAGCATATTTAACTGTCAGAAAGTGATTTGCTAGCATTTTTTATTAAAATATTTTAAAATAAAAATATAATAAAATATGATGTTATTTTATTGTTATTTTATTATTTCATTCATTCCTTATGATACCAGATATACACCAAATCTCTTTGCAATTGGCATTTTAAAAACAATTGGTACCTCCCCTTTCCCACACCCATCCCCCTTTTTTACGCAAAAAATGCCACCACTCCTTAAAACAAGAGGGCCAAGATGGCCCTATATCGATCACCTGAGTACTGGCCCATTACCAAACTTTTTCTCATGGTCATATACAATCTGTGCAAGTTTGGTTAAGAATGTGGCCTCTGTTGTGTAAACAACATCGATATAAAGACACTGACAAAGTTTGGTAAAGATCAAATACAAAATGAAGGTGCTAGAGTGTAACCCCTGAGGCATGGCCAAATGTGATCCCAGGGCTACATGTAATATATGAGAGCTGTGTGCCTAACATGTGACCCCTGGGGCAGGGCCAAATGTGACCCCAGGGTCACCATTTCAATAAACTTGGTAAAGGACCATAAGCTCATAGCAAATGCAAAATAATAAACCTCTGGCTCCTGTAGTTTCAGAGAAGGAAGATTTTTTGATTTTTTTTACTATATAAATCTATGTAAAACTGCGACGCCCTGGACGGGGCCATATTTGAGCCCAGGGTCATCATTTAAACAAACTTGGTGGAGGACCATAAGCTTACAGCAAATCCAAAATATTTAACCTCTGGCTCTTGCAGTTGCAGAGAAGAAGATTTTTTAAGTTTTTCCCTATACAAGTCTATGTAAAACTGTGACCCCTGGGGTGGGGCCAAATGTGACCACAGGGTCACCATTTGAACAAACTTAGTAAAGGACCATCATCTTATATTAAACGCAAAAGATTAAACCTCTGGCTCTTGTAGTTTCAGAGAAGATTTTTTGATTTGTTTCCTATATAAGTCTATGTAAACTGTGACCCCGAGGCAGGGCCAAATTTGAAACCAGGGTCACCATTTGAACAAACTTGGTAGAGGACCATAAGCTGATACTACATGTAATACATGAAAGCTCTGTGCCTTGTGTTTTCAGAAGAAGATTTTTTAAAGTATTTTGCTATATAAGTCTATGAAAAACATGCAAAATCCTTATATTCAAATTTTGGACCCCGAGGGCAAGGTCATTTTTGACCCCGGGAACTTCATTTGAACAAATTTGATAGTCTAGGCGTTGGTGATCATTTTAAAAGAAAAACTGTCGAAATCTGTCCAGCGGTTCTTGAGAAGAAGATTTTTTAAGGTTTCGACCATATATGGTAATGGTGGCCATCTTGGATGTCGCGCTGACCTAATTTTAACAAATCTAAAAAACATTTAACTATAGATCGTCCATGTGAAGTTTGGTCAAAATTGGCCAAGCGGTTTCTGAGGAGAAGTCGTTTGAAGCAAAAGCTAATGACGGACGGACGACGGACGAAGAGTGATCCCAAAATCCTGGGGAAAGCCCTGCATACAAGTCAAGCTCCCAATGGAACTTGAACCCGCAGCAGTGAGAGGCGAGAAGGTTTCAAATGCAGCGTCTTTACCATCCCATCCTGGTCACTGTCAGTTTGGTCCGGAAAGCTGCTATAGTTTAAAAGCAGGCGACACAAAATGTTTACAATATTACGACTTGACTTATAGGACAATAACTCTTGTAATTAGCATCAGATGTATCTGCCCTTGCCTTTTTCACATCTGTACAAGCTTGTGTTCTTGCACACTACGTTTGGAGTATGTTATTTTTGTAGGTTTAAGAGGAGTTTTGTGACGAATGGACCAGGGACAACGTGATCCCTAAGAGTCTGCCATGCTATGCAGGCAACACAAAAAGTAACTTGGTTTGAATGGTTTGAGCAGACAAATTTATTTTTAACTGTGTAAAAAGTCTGTACCTGTAAGTTACGTGAGTCCACAGGCATGGATCGGGAGTCGACTGACAGAGGTCGTGTTTCCATAGCAACATTCCTCGAGTCCATGGTTATACCTCTAGTGTCAACAGGCACTGATCTCGAGTCGAGGGGAACACTTCTGTTATCTGCCTCGCTTCTGAAACACAATAATAAATCATTTCTGCACATACATTTTTTCTTTCTATTTCCCCCCGCCCAAACCCCCACACTTCTATTAATATTACAAATGTTTTACCAAGTGACACACATGAATCTGTAGATGCTCTACATGTCAAACAATGTAACACGCTCTGAAAACAGTCTCTCTGAACAATAGTGTGTTTTTCTATTTGCTTTAATTATTCTTATTTCCCTTTTAAAAAAGCAAATTCATCAAAAATATGTTTGTATATCATGTCTAGTCCCTCGCCAATTTGCTGGAATGGATTTGAACATTGCACAACATCCTATTATGAGTTTAATTTGGTTTAATGCGCTGGACCTGTTGGAAGCCGACATGTGACATAGGCAAACTGGCATATTTTGTCATATAGCGACATTGGCGCTGAAGAGTTACTGTTTATAAGCACAACAGCTGACTTTACCTATAAACTTGTGCAGTCTTGTCTGGCTCCGAGCCTGGGCTAGATGGGTGGGCACGTAGTTCCGCATCTCCTCTGAATGGCTGGATCAACTTCTCAAAGCTTTCTAGTGTAGTACTGGACATGCTCGTGTTGTACATTGCAGGTCGATTGTCGTACGTGTGCCTCACACCTCCCTGGAGACCGGAGGTCAAGCTCATCTGATCCAAGTGCATCCGCTCGTGCAGGGGGTGCATCCCCTCGTGCAGAGCAAAGTCGCGGTAATACACAAACTCTTTGAAGCACAGTCTACACTGGTACAATGCCTGGCCCGCGACCGGCTTATTGCCTTCTAGTAAGTTTGTATAATTATTCTCCATATTGAACCTTTATAGTTATACTCTTAAATGGGCTTCTTTTTTTTTTTGCTTTACATTCTGAATTTGAGTCCATCTACATGGGCATACTTAACCCATCCTTGTGAATGAGCTTAGTAATTCTGGATTGTTTCAATCCTTCACGGACAGGAGATTTAATACTTATCCCATTCTTTTCTACCTGCAGTTAACACCCAAGTAACATTATGTCCAGTTGATGCTGTACTGTTGGACAGTGATGGCAACGTGGTATTTCTTTCTGAAAAACAGACAGAAATAAAACTGACAGTATTATTAATACAAAGAATCTGTGATCATAATTAATATCCCATAATTCCTTCAAGCAGCTGCGAAGACAACAAGTGTTTGGTTTACTTAACATGTCATTAGAAGTATGGTTCACATTATGGTTCACTGAAATGAAAGTAAAATATTTCAGCGTAAACAAACCACAGATCCAAAAGCAATTCACTCAAATCAATTTAAGTTGTCATTTTGTTGAAAATGCATATATTTTGTATTTCATTATTAACATAAAGCGCCATTTTTCTTGGCTAGGTTTTTCACCTAGATTGAGACATTCCGGCATTTTCAAAGAAAAGAACAGCTCGAATTTATTTGTGACAAATGCTTTTGGATCTGTGGTTTGTTCATGCAAAATCACAAGTAGACATAATTATATTCAATCAACAACATAGATCACAGGGCTTTTTTTCCTTCATAAACAGGGGCCCGATATTCGGCCCCTTCCCTTGAAGACTACTTTTTTTCTCTCTTTGGTGGAGAAAATCCCCCCCCCCCCTTTTTTTTTTGCTTAACATTATTTCCCCCTCTAATTTTCTCAACATTATCATGTTTGGGATACATTTATAGTTTATCTAAGAATGTATCTCTTTTGCATATTTGAACACCCAAATCTTCAATTTCTGCCAAATACACTGTTCCCTCTATATCTCAAAATCACATTTTTTTTTTCATTTAACTCGAAAATCCCCCTATTGAAGGTCCTGGGCCTCTTTCCCTTTTTCCGAAAAAAAAGCCCTGGATCAGTGCTTCCAATACACAGAGGAATACTTAGACATGCAGCAAGCAATGTTTCGATAATTTCTGTGTAATGCCTAAAATGATTCTTCGATAATTTCTGTGTAATGCCTAAAATGATTCTATAGCAGAAACACACTTGCTATTTCTCTCTATAAAATATTGCAGGGGACTAGTCACCTTTTGGGGGACTGGGGCCAGGGAACTCAGGAAGGGGAAATTTGCGTTGTTTTCATATCAAAGGGAAATTTTTAAGAAACACAAATTAGTGTGTTTTTTATTATTTAAGTGCCACCACAGATGTACCATTCCAAATTACAAAAAGTATGCTGTTTTCCTGTACTGGAGTTAAAAATTTTCTAATAAAAAAATAAATAAAAAGTTAAGAGAGGAATTTTTCACATAAACATGATGAAAAGGTGAAAATATATACTTTTAGGGGAAGGGAACGGGGCAATCCAAAAATTGCTGATCGAGTGCCCTGTCTTGTTCAATAAAATAAAATAAAATTTCAAAAACTGTGAATTAAAACTACATGTATAAATAGTGCTCGGCAATAGGCTGAAATTTACAATCGATCAGTTGGATGTAACCAATCAACCACCGGTTCTAATATTTCTGCTGAAGTATCAGTATGTATTTTTTGTTTCTTACGCCATTGTTAATGTCTTTTTATCAGCAAAATATTTATAATTGATATAAATGTGTTTATTTACAAGTGTATATGCCTAACTGTTGCCTTCTGGATAATCATGTTTCTTTTTTTAACATTAATTAAAGAGCATTAAAAACCGATCATCATACAAGAACAACTAGACAAAGGTAAGCTTGACCCGTCAACAGTGCCACATACAAACATATCGAACCACTCCACTATGCCAAATATCACGGTATCTGAGAATGGAATCCTAAAACTTCTCAAGGACCTTAAGCCACACAAAGCTAGCGGACCGCACAAACTAAAGCCATTTGTGCTACAACAACTCCGAGAAGCTATTGCACCAATGATACAGGTAATATTTCAGCGATCCCTAGATACTGGTAGAGTACCCAAGGACTGGAACGATGCCAACGTATGCCCAGTATTCAAAAAAGGTGACAAAAGTTTAGCCTCTAACTACAGGCCCATATCCTTAACTTGTGTACTTTGTAAGGTACTGGAGCATATTGTTATAACAAACCTAGTTACTCACCTGGATGCAAACAACACCCTGTATGATCTCCAACATGGATTCAGCGCCAAGCGATCATGCGAGACCCAACTGTCATGCTGATTGAAGAGATATTCTGAAACACCATAGATGGCCGACAAACTGACCTTGTATGGGAAGCCATAACCGTCAAAATGTGGATATTTACAAACCATTCAATGACAGGCCATTTAATTCAACATGAAGTCATTTGATGACGTACATATTGATTCGATGCGACGTGTAAACTCGGTTCATTCGTTACAAAGTGAATTGATACGGTTCAAAGTGAAATGATATGGTGTACGATTTCAAACCGTACGACGCAAAGTCATTTGATGACGTACATATTGATTCGATGCGACGTGTAAACTCGGTTCATTCGTTACAAAGTGAATTGATACGGTTCGAAGTGAAATGATACGATGTAAAATGTCAAACCATACGACGCAAAGTCATTTGATGACGTACATATTGATTCGATGCGACGTGTAAACTCGGTTCATTCGTTACTAAGTGAACTGATACGGTTCGAAGTGAAATGATCGGGCGAAAACACAGTCGGTGCGATGCAAACGCAATCCGTTCGACACAAACTGATTTCATTACGTGCAAAGTGAAACGGTGCGACATCTGGCGGCGATATTTGCCACATATCACTTGCAGGGTTATTTCCCCTACATATCATATATATTATGATAAATCAAAGTACTAAAAGTACTGAGAATGCAATGTTTGCTAGGAAAGAATGTATGAATATTTGCACGATCAAATATCCATAAATTTTCCATAGTTTTAGCCAACTTGGCGATCTTTGGCGACCTACCAAAATCTTCGAGGGTCAATCCATTCCAAATATATTGTGATCAATTGTCATTCAACTGTTTCAAATCTAGACTAGAACATTATTTTATGAAATTGCTGATGGATAGACAGATTTGTGTTCATGGCCAAATGACCTCCATGTCTAAAATTATGTCATTTACAGAGTGGCGTGTATTAAGTAGGCTTCCGGGAACAAGATGCACAAGAGGGCCTGTATCACTCTACTGGCTTGAATAGTCTAAGGCCTACCGGAAAACAGTTTTTGTCTCGCCTATTCGAAGATATTGCTTATCCGGCGGCGGCGGCGGCGGAGACGGCGGAGGCGTCAACATTCAAGATTTGCGTTTAGGTCATTTTCTCACAAACTGTATGCACTAGACCTTTCAAACTTTGCTTATAGTTGTATCTTGAGTGGTACATTGCAACGTGACAAAGCAAATGTGAATGTGACCTTCACCATCCAAGCAAAGGGCAGATAACTTGTTACATTTACATCACTCTCTCATGAACTATAATTATGCACTATATGTTTTAAACCTAATTTATAGCTTAATCTTTGGAAGAAAACATATTCTATTTTGACATAGTTGTGTCTTGGGTAGTGCATCTTTTTGGATGCATGGATTTCATCTATAACCTTGACCTACTTTCTGGAGCTGATGATTTTTATCTCTACTGGCCAAGGGCCTTCATTTTTCATCCGATCTTTACAAAACTTTAACATATTGTTAATATAAATGAAAGCTCGCACAAGTTCGAAAACCAGCCAGATCAGACTAGTAACAGCGGAGTTATTGTCCTTGATTTAGTTAAAAAATGCTATATTTTGCCTCGTTAATACGACAGGGCTTTCATTTTTCATCTGATCTTTATCAAACTTTACCAGATGTTTTACCTTATTTTTATAATTAGTATATTTTTTTTTATTATTTGTACATTTTTTTTGTTTAAATTTGTTTTAAATACCTATATATAAATTTATATTTTTTTATTATTTTTTTTGATTATTTTTATTTATTTTTCTTATATTTTTTTGTATTTGATATATTTATTGATTTATTGTTTTAAATGTTTTTTGTTTATTTTTTTGTCGTTGTTTTTTGAGATTTTTTTTTTTTTTTTTTTTTTTATTTCATTTTTTTTCTTTCGGTTCGTTGATTTTTGATGGAGTTACGGCCCCTTGACCTTTTTGCTTTTAAATTTCTTGTCGGCTCTACTCCTTCTAAAGCCTTGTTGGATTTCGACGAAACTTGGCAGGAAGCATCGGTAAGATGTCTAGTTGTGCATATCACGCTTTTTCCCAGTTCGCTGATTTATGACGGAGTTATGGCACTTTCACATTTAAACGGTGTCCGGTTGGGGCCAGATACAATGTCACATTGTCGTGGGCAACAATGCGACACCCGACAATGCGACATCGCGACATTGCGATATGACAATGCGATATTGCGATACGACAATTCGGCATTGAGATACGACAACGCTACATTGCAATACGACATACGGACATAATTGTCGCGATGTCATATTGCAATGTCGCGACAACGCAATGAAATGTCACGACATCGCGACAATTATGTAGCGATGTCATATTGCCATGTCGCGACAACGCAATGCAATGTCACGACAACGCTACATTGCAATACGACATCGCGACATAATTGTATTGAAATGTCGCGTTGTCGTGACATTGCATTCCGTTGTCGCGACATTGCAATATGACATCGCGATAATTATGTCGCGATGTCGTATTGCAATGTAGCGTTGTCGTATCGCAATGTCGCATTGGCATCGCAATGTCGCATTGTCGGGTGTCGCATTGTTGCCCACGACAATGCGACATTGTATCTGGCCCCAACCAGATACCGTTTGAAACAGCACATGGGTGCAGCATTTTAACCTACTTCGTCCAGCTAGGTTATGTTCTGTTTCTTCTTCTTGTTGTTTATTTATCAAAATTATGGTCACTTTTACCCGTGTATTTACTTATAGCAGGGCTTTATATGACATCAGCCCAGCTTTTAGTCAATTTGAATTCTTCTTTCAACCAATAAATTTGTATTTTAGTTTTTAGTAAATACTACAGTAAAGTTTCTTTTCAATGTTTGGGACAGACATAGGTAAGTTGAATCAACGGGTAGTGCCTCTTGTTAAGTTATTTGTCCCTGCAGCAGAAGACGTTTTCTAGGTTACGCCACTGAACTTGGACAAGTTCAAAACCATTTGCATCTGACTAGACACATCAGATCGAGTTATAGCCTTTGATTAAAAGAAAACTGTTTTTCGGTAGGCCTTAGACTATTCAAGACAGTAGAGTGATACAGGCCCTCTTGTGCATCTTGTTCCCGGAATACTTCTTAATACACGCCACTCTGTAAATGACATTATTTTAGACATGGAGGTCATCTTGGGTGACAATTTGGCCATAAAACACAAATCTGTCTATCCATCAGCAATTTCTTAAAAAAATATTCTAGTCTAGATTTGAAACAGTTGAATGACAATTGATCACAATATAATTGGAATGGATTGACCCTCTAAGATTTTGGTAGGTCGCCAAAGATCGCCAAGTTGGCTAAAACAATGTAAAGTTTATCGAAATTTGATCGTGCAAATATCCATACAGTCTTTCCTATCAAACATTGCATTCTCAGTAATTTAAGTACTTTGATTTATCATATATTATGTAGGGGAAATAACCCTGCAAGTGATGTGGCAAATATCGCCGCCAGATGTCGCACCGTTTCACTTTGCACGTAATGAAATCAGTTTCTGTCGAACGGATTGCGTTTGCATCGCACCGACTGTGTTTTCGCCCGATCATTTCACTTCGAACCGTATCAGTTCACTTTGTAACGAATGAACCGAGTTTACACGTCGCATCGAATCAATATGTACGTCATCAAATGACTTTGCGTCGTATGGTTTGAAATTTTACATCGTATCATTTCACTTCGAACCGTATCAATTCACTTTGTAACGAATGAACCGAGTTTACACGTCGCATCGAATCAATATGTACGTCATCAAATGACTTTGCGTCGTATGGTTTGAAATTGTACATCGTATCATTTCACTTTGAACCCTATCAATTCACTTTGTAACGAATGAACCGAGTTTACACGTCGCATCGAATCAATATGTACGTCATCAAATGACTTCATGTTGAATTAAATGGCCTGTCATTGAATGGTTTGTAAATATCCACATTTTGACGGTTATGGCTTCCCATAACCTTGTCCTACTGGACTTAAGCAAGGCCTTCGACAAGGTAAGCCATGAGAAATTTCTTCTTAAGCTACACCAATATGGTATCAGGGGTCACATCCTCCAGTGGATCAGAGCATTCTTATCAAATCATACACAAAGTGTAGTACTCGATAATGACATATCCACGGAAGTCCCAGTAACATCCGGAGTACCACAAGTATCAGTACTCGGACCCATCCTATTCCTGGTCTATATAAACGACCTACCAGACACTATTAAATCCAAGGTAAGACTCTTTGCCGATGACACAGCTGTTTATCTGGCAGTATCCTCTCTCCAAGACGCTAAAATACTCCAAGAAGATTTGAGACAGTTAGAAAATTGGGAAACAAGATGGGACATGGAGTTTAATCCAAGTAAGTGTACTATCATACAAATTACACGATCAAGAAAACCCATCCCATCCCAGTACACCCTACATGATAAGATTCTAGAAACCGTTGAAAGTTTGAAATACCTTGGAGTGGACATAAGCAACAATCTATCATGGAACAACCGCATCAGCAGAACAACCACATCTGCAAACAGGAACTGGGGTTTGTAAAGAGGTCCAAAAAGGTCCAAAAATACAGGTATAAGAGAGGTCGCCTACAAAACACTAGTGCGCCCCCTCCTTGAGTATTCTTACCCTGTCTGGAGCCCCCACACAAAGACCAACATAAATAAAATAGTCCAAAGAAGATCAGCCCGATGGACCGTAAACAACTATTCCCAACACGCCAGTGTCACTGACATGCTAGGTAAATTAGGATGGAGGTCCCTTGAAAACAGACGATCAGATGCCAGGTTATGTCTCTTTTTCAAAATAGTCCACTGCCTTGTTGCTGTACCCATGCCCCCATATGTCATACAGCCCATGAGAATTCCCCGCCAATCCTACCCCCTTGCCTTTAGACAAATACACACTACTGCTGATTATTACAAGTATTCGTTCTATCCCCTTGCAATCGTACAGTGGAATAAATTACCAGTCGACACTGCAAGGCTGCCAGACCTGAACTCGTTCAAACTGGCAGTGTGCTCAGTCACCCACTCCATGCCATAGACAGGCTTTGTTTTATTCTTACTTTTAAAAATCACTTTGTCTTCTTCAATCTTTTAACATTATAACACTATCATACTTTTATCTCACTCTCACTCGATTTTAAAACTATTTTATCTTTCTTTTAACTACTCACACTGCACAGGCGCGCACCTGCACATAATCCCCCTGAGGGGGTGCTGCAGTATCAGTAGATAGATAGTAGATAGATAAATACCTAAGTAATCTGAGCCTTCTCAGACCTAAAAGCCTTTTTTTTGCAGCATTTTAAGGTCAGAGGAACTCCTACCCACTACTGTTGAATTTTGGGGGTACACTACAAATTTAGGGGGTACACTATGAATTTTTAAGATTTTTAAACCTTTCAACATACTTTATTTGCTACTGAAGGCATAACAATGCACAGCACAGTGTAATATTCAAGTTGACATTTTTTTTTAAAAATATTCTGTGCGTGCATGCAGGTGCGAGGTCAGTTTTCTGTGCGTAATTTTTTGTTTTCATGCGTGATTCACGCACATATGGGCGTGAATGGGAACACCGACTGTATCTGCCATATTGTCATTTTGCATATTAAAGGGAATGTAGCGACAGTTAAACAATCCTTATTATTGAGAGTTCTGAAAAACTTAGAAAAGGGTGAAAGAATTATCAAAGTCGGAAATAATCAAATATCAAGAGACGGCTCAGATTAATACCTGTACCATGTAACAGATTATCGGTAACAATCGATTATTCAGTACATCACAAACTATACTTCAAGGCTGTACTATAACATCCCATCTGAAGGGTGAACAATTTCACAGTTCCCTGGATGCTTAGTGTACTCGAGGAAAAACCCTTGATGTGACCCACATGGAATCAAACACACACACTCTGGGACGATTTATCAGAGCTAAACTCTGTGCCACTGCAAACATTGCTGACGCCCTCACTACGTTACTTGGTTGTGAGGTATATAATTTGACAGGAAGATACAGATATATTATAAGTTGGACCTATATATTTGATACTTACTGCAAATCCGGATATATGGACTATCCGAAAATGATGCGGATCAGAGAGTCTTTGTTTGCGCCATGCACTCTATTTCAAATTTTGCAACATCGGTGAAAAAAACATATAGGATAACCTACAAAACGATAATTAACTGTGCAATTCAACTTAATATAGCATCAACAGACTTGTATTTGTTCGCAGTAGAATGTAATTTACATTCAAACTCTTTAAATTATCCGCAACTTCGATTTACAAATGGCGATAATTGTATTCAGGGGAGGTAATTTGAAGGGAGACTAGTACGCGTTTCCTTAAACTGGTCCCCTGTTTTATGTCACTTCTCTATTCAATTCAAATGAAGGATGTAATCCAACAGGGAAACCGTCTGCGCTTTTGACGCGCAGACTGTCTCCTCTATTTAAAATCTACCTGGTGAGAAGTAGAAGAACCAGACTGATGCTATAGAGGCCCTGCAATCTTTCAAAAATCGAAATAAGTGGAATTGGAGGGGTAATCGGGTCAATCGAAATATCAATAAAGACCATCATAATTTGCCGCAGTTTCATTTGAAATGTGCATATGACCCAAGTTAAGCCACATGTTGGCTTCGTTTTAATTATCGTAAACTTATGAAAGCATTTGTTTCCGAAAAACACAACGGCTTGCATGGTTGTGCAAATACGGTCTTCGACTTTAACTCCATTGACGTATCATCAGCACGGGCATCGTCTATCACTGAGTTTTTCAATCATAAGGACCGATTCGCTCTCCAGACCGTGGATCAGCGTGGATCAGCCGGAAGTGATCAGTTCCGGTTTACAGATCTATACAGATGTAGCCTATTTAAAGTCGGCATGGCATATAAACCAGGGGCGTAGCTTGGCCTTTTTGACGGCATAGGCCCGTAGTTAAAGTAATTATGCTAGCAGGGTCCGGGGACATCCCCTCCTGATTTTTGTTTTATGTATGAAAATGATATTTTCTGGTTACTACGCCTCCTATACAGCTCCGCCCCACCCCTCACCCCGATTTTTATTGCAGTTTTGGAATTTTTAATTTTTCTATTTCTGAAAATTAGGCGTAGGCCCGGGCCTACAGGGCCTATGCAGAGCTACGCCAATGTAAACAAAAACAATAGTTATTGACCGACATACAGTAACAGTCAATATAGCAATTTAAATAACACAATAGCATTTAGAGCACACAGATGTTACACATTTAAAAATGATATTTGATAATAAAATAATTTGGCATGCACAATTAGAATACTGACAAACATCAAAAATTAGGCTACACTCAAATAAAAGTTGTTGCTAGTTGTTTCCCAAGCCTGCGCAGTAGACACTTTCGACCGTCAAACAATCAAAGAGATGGGCCTCCAGAAGCCGCAGGCTTACCATTGGCCTCGGAACAGTAAGTTACAGGAATATTCCCCCGATATGAAGAGGCTGAAGGTCGGATAATCATAAACTAATAATAAACATGACAACAAAACATTGTAGCAGACACAATAGCACATATACATGGTTACACATATAAAGGTGATAAATGATAATAAAATAAATTGGCATGCATATTGATGACAGAGGCTAGACACTTTTACACTCAAAGCATACTCGCACTGAGTCATAGAAAAGCTATAACGTGTAGGGAAATAAAGTTACTGAGGCATTTGTACATATTCGTACAGATGGAGTCAATCCTACAGAGACTAGATGAGACAAATTTTGAGGATAAGTTCAAGTGCTCTAGGTACTCGCTGTTAAAAGCTAATTAAAATCGCGAAAGTAAAATAAAACACTGAAAGGCAACGTATAGCAAAAGCCGACAATAGCACAGCGCGATATTGACGGCAACAATGAAACTGCAAATTTCACGGAAATATCGGGGGGCTGTTCACCCGTTTTGGTACGCAGTATTCAGGGCAAATTTAGAGAGTATTCAGTACCCACGGCCAAGGTTAAAATAGTATTCAGTACCTCAGCACATATCGTGCCATTGAACAATAGCAATATATATGTATTTTGGGTGTTCTGACTCAAAGCTCTCGCTCTGCTCGAGTTTGAGCCAGAAACACCCAAAATACATATATATAAGTAAATCACCATAAAATGGTGATTTTACTTGATTTATTAAAACTTTTTTAAAATAGGGGTAGTGAAGATTGCAAGTTTAATTTTTTTTACAAGTTATCAAAATTATAAAATGTTTATTTAATACAAAACAAATTTGTTGATTTGTGATCAAAATTACATTTAATTAACAATTTTCTGACCTTGAATACAAAGGTGGTGGATCGTACTCATACACATTACTAAAACAATTTATTACACACTTTTTAGACTTTTTTGTAAGGTTGCCATTTCTTCTTTTCTTCCCTGCTCCACTAGTTCTTTTTTTTGAGCTTCACTTATTTTAGCCTTTTTTTGTTTGGTGTCTTCTTTTAAACTATAATATTTATCTAACTCATCTAAAATCATCTTAAACTCTTGATCAGATATTTGTGCATCACTCAACGCTTTTGATATTAACTGCTTTATACTATTTAACTTAGCCTCTGCCACAGTTTTTATTTCATGATGTTTTTGAGCTTTTACATTAAGCTTGCGTCTGATAAAATTAACACAAACACCTGTAGCTCCACATACTATTGCTGCTATTTGTAAAGGTAACAAAACTGGGATAACAAATCCAATCCCAGCCATAATAACACCTGCAGATATTAAGGTAGTGTCAATTCCATCTGTAATATTAATACCACGTTTATATTTTTTATAAAGTGACTGACGTATATCTCGTTCTGTTATTAACTTTTTTTCAATTTCTGAAATCTTTTGTAATCTATAATTTTGTCCGTCTTCCACTGGCAAATCAGGATATAAACTTGGTGCTGTCGGTTGCTTAGGCATTGTTTTTATTAATAAATAAAATATTAAAATAATTCAATTAATAATGATGCCACCGTATTTACAGCTGTAGCGTTGGCAACCTTGCATACAAAGTTAACAACAGAACCAGCGCCAATCTCTAAAGGTTTATCAAAGTTATCATGATTGCGTGGGATGATGTGAAGCGTTATACCATAATTTGGTTGTTCAACACCATTGACAGAAACTATTACAGTTACGTCACCAACTAATCGTTCACATGCTAAACCTATTCCCATAATCCGTCCACGGCGTGTCATTACATGCCCCACATTTTTTTCTGCCCCACCGTTACCAAATGAGAGTATTCTGTTTGATACAAGTGGGCCCTTAGCCTCTGCAAATATTGTTATAATTCCATATTTAAGATTATCAACTCTATTTTTTAAATGATTAAACTGGTTAACAAAAGGCACAATTCGTCTATATAAATTTTTAACATCATTTATCAAAGCCTCTAAGTCTTCTGTTTTTTTAGGTCTTGCTGGTCCATATATACTCATTGTTTTTTTTATAAAAATATATTTTTTAAATAATTTCTAAAACACAACTCATAGGCAAACCGTGATTAAATATCTTGTTGCCATACTCATCTCTGACTTCTATTTTCAATTCAGTAATTGCACCATTCATAAGACAGTGATATTCAGGATAAAAAACTTGTATATACTATATCTCCAAACTGCTTATTTACTACAGGCACAACCCCTATAATAGTGCTTGGCTTACCATTGAAATAATTACTACTCGTATTAACTTGTTCCAGATGAACATATAGCTGTTTATAAGGAGCTAAATTAATTGGGTAATCTCCTATATTAGTACCTGTCAACCATTTTCTGTCCTTGAATCCCAGCATTTTTGAAAGACCGCTTGACATACGTGTTTCTATTGGCGTATGTATAATGGCTGCACCAATTTGGACAATATTGTCCAGCATAAACTTTTCATTTAGCTTTTTAAAATTTTCTACCAAGTCTTGAAAGTTATAGAGTCCACCTGGTAAATGTTCTGTTTTATCTGGGTTTCGTGTCTTTATGGTTTCATGAATAATATTTTGCCAACCGATAGTGTATGTAAAACTTTTTAATCCGACGCGCTTAGTTCCATCTCTATTATCGATATACTGTTGTAAATTAATAGAGTTGTCTATGTTTGAAATTGTATGAAACATTGTTTTTTTAATATGTATATATAAAAACACAAATAAAAATGATTTCTAAAGAATTCAAATATAACCCGGATGCTCAATATTCAAATACTTTTAGCAAGAAAGTGATAGATATAATAAATCAAAACATAGTCATTACATCAGACGGTAAAGGCTTTAAAGCATCATTCCCCAATGTCTTTGAAAAATATAAACTCGCATACGTCAAATCAGATGCTATAGTCCAACGCTGGGGAACAGATTGGATGTTATTTTGGCAGAGTCAGTTAAACTTTGCTATTTGGTGTGCGACAACTGGATGTGGCATTGATTTCAACAATCATCTAAAAGCTGATGATTTGGTTGGTTCGTTATTTCGATTTCATGTCTACTACCAAGTCAGAAGAATATTATTTGAGATGAGTGTAGCATTACCGCAAGACTCAAATTGGAATGCTTTTAATAACACATATAACCGAAACGCATACGAGAGAATATGCAAGGAGTTTAACGTTGATTTATATTCAGACTGGAGACAGAAACAAAGCTATAATAATGGTCTAGGAACAATTTATAATTACTGGACAAATATTGGTTATCATCCTTTGGTAAATACTGTATACGACAACAAAACGATGAGTTTTACAGTCTATGAAAGTGATAAAACATATCACATTGATTACATTGCACAAGGATCTGAAGCAGAAAACAGCTGGTCTACTTTTATACTAGATGATTCATCTGGATTTACAAGAGCAGGAGTAGAAAGAATCAATGACAGCATAAGAACATACTGCTGGGCAATCCTTGGCTCACAATCACAAACAAGAACAGATATACTTGGAACTGGAACAGCATTTGATGCACAAAAACAATTTTTAGCAAATGTAGAGGACGCAATAAATAGCCCCATCGACTTGCCCAGTCAAATTTCAAGATATGAAAACACCTTAAAATATGCAAGAAGTAAAGTTAATTTTGTCTATGGAAGTGGATTGTACATGTCTCCGAGTGACATGGAATTAAGAATCGGAATAATACAAGACTACAATAATGAAATTGTAATAGCAACCGATGCACAAGCATTAGGATTGAATAATGATGTAAATGTAAAACCAGTGCCACCAAAAAATATTCAACCTTTTCAAGGCACCACGACAAAGAAATTTTTACCGGAACATTCTGATAAATCAATACATAAAACTGTGGAACATAACCCACCAGAAATACAAAAAATAGCGATTGAACACGAAGATAACAAAACCACTATAATTGTTGGTACTATAGTAATAGGTCTTGCTGCATTACTTATTTATGAGATTTACTAAACCACTCTTTGGCTGCCACATATAACAACCCGGAAACAAACACAAGCAAAGCCCATAGATTGTTACCAAGCCAATTAATAACATTACCTGTTGCAGATAAAAGCCATGATACTATTGCACCAATAAATCCTGGAAGTGCTGCAGCAGCTTTACCAGCTAGGTTGGCAAGAAGTTTACCAAGATTAAATAGTTGTTTTTTTATCCAATCTTTTACACTTGATGGATCAGGTTTTGGAGTTGGAGTTGGAGTTGGAGCAGCACTTGATGTGGGAATAATAGAATTAATTATCACCCCAAGAATCATACCAAATGCAGTTAAAATACTAACAATAGTAATACCTTGCTCCTTAAACAAGGTTTTGATCCTCTCACCAAGTGTTGTATCCTCGTTTAACATTTTGTTTATTGTTTCTTTTATCCTGCTGACTTGGTTACGAAAAGCTTCTCTGTATTCATTGATGACATCCATTCTTGCACCTCTTTCAACTTCAAGGTCTTTGATGCGATCGCTAATTCTTTTTATCTGGAATTCATCATTATCAGTCTTAGCTTGTTCTAACTTTTGTTTTTCTCTTGTTATGTCTTTATCAAGTTGTGTGAGTTTTGCTATGTTATTGGTAAGTTCTTCCTTGACAGTTGTCATCGCTTTTACTATTCCATCCATTTCACGCTTGTCTATATTTGTTTGTGTTTCAACATCAGGACGCTCAATCACATCCCAGTCATAAAGAGCGCTTTCCATTGACTGTGCTGTGTCATTTGCAACACTTGATACATCTTGTAATGGGATAGCATCCACATTATCTGGTAAATCGTTTCTTGTGCTCTCCAATACTTGTCTAAATTTTTGTGATACTTTTGTTTTACTGTCATACTCCGGCAAATTCAAAAATTGTCTTATCGCCCTTGTTCCCCCAAAGCCAATAACCCTGTTATATTCATTTGCCAAAGAACCAAGGGAAAGAAATGTTGCATTACCTTGCTTGGCAGTTATTCTTATTTCTTTATCACCAACAATCCAGTATAATGTTTTACCATCATCTGATACTTCAAACTGGTCATAATCCATTTTGTTAGGTGCCATTTTATATCGTTTTCCTATTTCATTATAAAAGAATTTTACAAGATTTTTTTTGTGTGCTTCAAGTTCGGATTCTCTCACTTCCCCCTGAAGGCCAGCAAGACGATCGCTTTCATCAAGAAGACTTCTTAGAACAGGATAATCAGGCACCATAGGTATATCATCCTCAAAGTATTCATCATAATCATCTTGATCGTATGTGGGATTCTCAAATTCAAATCCTCCTTCAGCCATTGTTTATTTTATTTAATTTTAAAAAATATATTTAAAAATAAAAACAATGTCGGCTTACGGAAACAAACTCAACCCTCATAGAAAACTAAGAGAACCTCATGGTGTCAAAGGCATCCGCACAAGTGTAGTAATAACTAATAATCCCTCAACAATAGACCAAAACCAGCAACTGCTTGTGAGATTTCCAAATCTAAGTACTAATGATGTGATAGTTTCAGGTACTGCTCGTCTTGCCTTTGAAATAGAACTTAAAAGCAGAACAGACGCCAACGCTACTCTATTTCAAAATCTGGGCAGAACAATTGTGAAAAAAATGACAATAAGAATAAGTGGCAATGAAGTCATGTCAATAGATGACAGTGATATATATCATTGTTATGTAGATTTATGAAAAAGCCCTACTGAACGACAAAACATAGCTTACCAAAGTATTGGTAAACCAAACATGCTAAAACATAGAGTTAGCGCGGGAGATGCTTCCTCAGACACCGGAGATGAAGCTATAGCAGCAGCTTATGGAAATAGATTTTGTATTCCACTGGACTTTGAAATGTTAGAAAGTCATATGCCATTTTATCAAGCGGGGCTTGGTGATAGGTTAGAATATGAATTAACGTTTAACGATTATAACAAAGTTATCAAAAGCAGTGATGCTGATGCATATTATGTAATAAAAAATATCTGCTTGGAATTTGATATGGTTAGTGGTGTTGAATTAGCCAGACAAATAAGACAGCAAATCAATGGTAAGATGTCATTTATGTATGATCGTATTTTGCGACATAGAAAAATAATAGCAAACAAATCTGATACTCTTTGGAACATCAACATTAATACACCAGCACGGAGCATGAAAGGTATTTTAATGCTGTTTGAAGACCCAGAAAGAACAAGCACAGAATCCTTTTACAACCCAAAGATTGAAAAGGTTGAAATGACAATAGAGGGATTACCAAATCAGGGGTATAGTCAGGGTATGAAGGCATATCAACATTGGGATGAAATCAACAAATATTTTGCCTTGACATCAAAAAGAAACAAAGAGACAGAAATAGCAGCAAGGGACTTAAACTTTACCAGTGTTTCTCTTGAGACCTATCTGACAAAATCATATGCTTTGTGGCTTGACCTTAGAACATGTAATGACAATTTATTACACGGCAATGGAAGAAGAATAGAAAACGGCAGTGAAGGCATAACGATATTAATAAATAAAAAAGCAGATGCAGATCAAACTTTAAATATTTATCTATATATAATACAAGATGCGCAAATTAATTTCGAAGATGGAAGATTCGACAAAGCAATATACTAGTTTGCAACAAAAATATCCTAAATATTCACACAGTGCCATTATTTGTGGTCAGACAGGCTGTGGTAAAACAGAGTTTGTTCTTGACATACTTGAACAAGAGTATGTTGGAGTTTTTAAACATATAATTATATTGTGTCCAACCATAGAGTGGAACGAGGCTTATAAAAATAGATCCTGGATAGGAGATGTGAAAAACCCTAAAGATAAAAAAATAATAATTGTCAATCCCGTGAGCAATGGTAAAGAAATGTTACAAGAACTGTTGCGTTTCTTTTTCAAACAATATGCTGGCCAGCCCACATTATACATTATTGACGATTGCTCAGCCACAAAAGAATTAACAAAGAAAAAAGATATGTTGTCAAAGTTGGCATTCTCTGGTCGTCACGCTAAACAATCAGTGTGGGTCATTTCACAGAGATATAATTCTGTATTGAAAGATTTGAGAGAACAAGCAAAATGGTTGTGTATGTTTTACACCAAAGACAGAGATAGTTTTGAAAATTATTTGAGAGAAAATGATGTTATTCCTACACTGGAAGAGAGAACCAGAATAAGAAAAGCTTTAGCTAAGACTAAATATTCCAAGTTGATATTGAGGACTGACCAACCAACTGGTTATTGGGTTGAATAATTTCTACCAGCAATTCTTTTTTTCTAACAGCATTGCTTTGTTGCTAATAGTAATACTAACAGCAAAGTAGCAATGTTAATAGCAATACTGACATGAAAATATAATGAAAATATCAGAAAATATAGTATTGCTAATAGCATTGCTCATAGCAAAGTAGCAATGTTAATAGCAATGCTTGCAGCAAATTAATAATGTTAATAGAAAAAATAGTAATGTTAATAACAATGCTATTAACAATACTAACAATTACTAGTTGCATGAATATCGCTGCTAGTTGTTTTGTATTTTATATTTATTTCAAGATAAAAAATAAGATTAATAATATAAAAATGAATGCGGAAGAACTATTACAAAATATATCGGAACAGACGGAACCAGATGAATCAAAGCAACAAGAAACAAAAAAAGAAAGATTATCAGCCATAGTGGCTGGCGGTGGTAGTCGTCAATATTTGGGTAAAGACATACAACTCACAAACATAGATGGCATGCCACCAGATGAAATTAACAAACTTTACTGCAGATATGAAGCAAGGCTTGGGGCAAGCATGACTAAAACTTTAGGCAATTCTTTTATTAACTTGTATGTAATGGGAGTATCAAAATATTTTAATGTAACCAATCCACCAAAGCTGATAGAAGATTTGGAGGAAGACCCATTTATTAATCATGCTTTGACAAGCGCTTGTTGTGAGTTGTATTACAGGTATGGAATGTGCTTAGCACCATTTACAGCAATACTGACAACTGTTAGACATATTGATTTTAATAAAAATAAAATTATAGATAATATAAATGGAGAACCAAGAGAGTGAAGTTATACCTGTTGTTACACAACCTGTTGAACAACAAAAAGTAAAAAATCCAAAAAGAATAGAAGCTGGTAAAAAAGGAGCAGCGGCAAGAAAGGCAAAGCGTTTGCTTCAAGATGTTACAAATCAAAATGCTGCAAAGCAAGATGCTGCAAATCAAATAACAAAAATAACAATAGGTGAAGAAGAACCAGAAAAAATCAAAATAAATGTATACAAAAATTATATTCCACCGTGTCTGGTTTTATTAGGCATTGCTGGGTTGGGTTTGTATATTTATAACAAAAAATCTGCTACACAACCTGTAACTGTGCAACCTGTTCATGTTGTACCAAAAGACCCGTTTGATTTTTAATAATTTATTTTAAAAAAATAATCATATAAAAAAAATGGCAGCAAGTATTGACGGAAAACAAATTGTAAATATGATGTATCATGCTGGAGTGGAAACACTTTTAACTATTGGATATTCTGAGATTGGCAGAAAACTACTAAAAAGACCAGCCCCTAAAGTGGATTTTAATATGGTAGATGTTGGGATGCTGTCTGTGGATATAATGTTAGCAATGGCTACAAAAGATATGCTGATTAAGCAAGGTATTATTCCTGCGGATATTATGAAATAATTTTAAAAAAAATATATATAAAAAAAAATGGCAAGTGCAGTAGCAATGATGATCGGTGGCGCATTAACAAATGCATTAGCGTTTAGCGGTTCAAATTATTTCTTTTCAAAAATGGGAAGTCATTCAGATGAGGAAAGACAAAGGCATGACAAAGCAGTGGAACAATTAAACGCAGCACAAGTGGAGTGGAATAAAAAAAGAACAGAGAGATTAGATTTTATTAATAAACAACTACAAAAAGAACATCATGCAGAGCAGACTTTTGATGATGTGGATCAAGCTATGAAACAGTATTATTACATAACTGGCAAACATTTACTTTTGGAACCGGAGCCCAAGTTGAGTGATTTTTATACACCATCTCCGGATCAACAGAATAGAGAAATTACGTTTATTGTGGTGGGCATGGCTGCAACTGGATTTGTGGCGTATAAATTGATTTCATAAAAAAAAAAAATAGTTTAAACCTATAATTACTTTAGACTTTTTTGGATTTGAAATGACTAAGTTTACTTTGAAAAAACTAAGTCATATACATGATACCTATTTTTTTTGTTGTTTTTACATGGTTTCAATCCAAGTGGTCGAATATAATATGGTGGTTTAGCACTCTTCTCTAATTTATTTTTAAGATGATCAGGCGCCCATACTTCACCATTGTCTAATAATGTCAATACCATGGATGGACCATATTCGGTATCTACTATTTTCGTATCTATAATTTTGTATATTTTATCTATTTCCAAGTCTGTCCATTTCTTTGTGCTATTTTGATATTGCTCTTCGAGCAGTTCATCAAATTGTGCAGTTGTGATTTCCATTTTTTCTTTATAGTTATATAAAGTTTAATCTTTAGTAGAAAAAAATGGAAAAGATTTATAACAGCCCAAAAGGATTTTGGAGAGGTTACACAGCAGTTAAAAAATTAGCAAAAGAGGCTGGTGTCAGTGAAAAAAAGGCATTAGAATTTTTAAAGAAACAAGCTGTGTGGCAGATTTATTTACCTGCACCAAAGAAAATAATTAGACCCAGGTTTGATGTTTCTACTAAGAATGGAGTGCATCAAGCTGATTTGTTATTTCTGCCGCATGATACTTTTGGCTTTGGTCGTGGACGCCAGACATATAAATATGCGTTGACTGTGGTTGATATTGCAAGTAGATACAAAGAAGCAGAGTCACTGACTTCCAAGGATAGTAAAGAAGTTGCTAAAGCATTTGAAAATATATACAGTCGACATCTGAAATATCCAAACTTATTACAAGTGGATCCAGGCAGAGAATTTATGGGTGCAGTATCGCAGTTGATGTCAAAACACAAAGTAAATATCAGACGGGGCAGAACAGAGATACACAGAGACCAAGCTATAGTGGAAAGATTTAACAGAACATTAGCTGAAAGATTGTTTGGCTATCAGTATGCTAAGGAAATAGATTCGCAAAAACGTAATAGAGAATGGGTAAAGAGATTACCAGAAGTTGTTAAAGCCATAAATGCGGAGACAAAAAAGCCTCCTCCTGTTGAAACAAAAATATTAAAAGATGATCCTATCTGTATGAATGCAAGTGTAAGATATTTATATCAACCCGGGGAACAAGAAGGTGGAAGACGCAGAGCAACTGATCCAATGTGGAGTGTAGATATTCACAAGATTAAAAGTTATATGGTGACGCAAGGTATAAGAGTTTATTATTTGAAAGCACCAGCGCCACAAAGAGGATTTGTCAAAGAAGAATTACTTATTGTTCCTGCTGATACCCAAATTCATAAGTTTTTGTAGAAACCGTGTGCATCAGTTGTAATTCCATCTTCTCGGATGTATTCTTATAGTATAAAAATTTGATATGAAAAAAATATTGTTATGAGGATGTGAAAACAAAAAATGATATAAAATTTTCTATGGAGCCGAAAAAGTTTTATTTTTTTTTAAAATTTAAGCTGATCATCAGCTTAACAAGCTTAACAGTATGTTTAATAATAAATCATAAATTTCTATAGTGCCCATATGCATCAGTTGTGATGCCATCATCTCTAATATATCTTTTCGAATAAAACGGTGACAAAGTAATTTTGTTTACTTTTATAGTATAAAGTTGGTGTTTTATCGATCTGAACATAATCATTTCATGACGCTGTTTTTTTCTGGTATCCAGCACATCTCTATAATTTTCAAAGTTGATATGTTTTTTAACTACATATTTTTGTACACCCTTTGCTTTTTTGATGATTTGTTCATTTATTGCAGAAATAGAATCTTCTTTAGATTGCAAGCCACTTATTTTATCTTTGTTATCTTCATCTATTTTTAAAATATCTACTAGTTCTTTTCTTAAGTCTGGATTTTGCAAGTTGTTTGTTTTCAAATATTCGTTTATGCTAACATTGGGACATTCAGTTTTTATTTTATTTATAATCTCATCCATGTTTTCTTCATCAGCTCTTTTGATTGCATATAATTTAGCCCTTAAACCAACATATTCAGATATAGCAACTCCTGCACATTCATCTTTCATTTTACCTAATACTTTTTTATTTGTATCATCGTGCATTGGATGATCTTTAGGATAATCACTCAAATCAAACTCACTTTTCATTTCCTTAATATCTTTGTAAACATCTTCAGTTCTAACATCGACAAGTAAACTGTCTGTATCAGTGTATAATAAATTACAATCGCTGCCATATCTTTTTTTCAATGTGTTGTAATACCAATCGTACATTTGATGTTTTGATAAGTCTAAAACTGTCATTCCAACGTAAATCGGTTTGTTTAATTTTAGATTTGTTTTGTTTACGTGCAAAGCTGATAATTCATCTAAAAAATTTATACGGCGGTTAACGTTTGGTTTAGATACTATTTTTCTTATTCTATTGTTTTCAGAACCATCAGTTCGGACTAGTTTTATATCAGTTCTTTTACGGAGATTCTCCATTGTTTTTCCAAATACTGATAAATTCATAAGTTTGTAAAAGTTTTTCTCAAATTGTGATTTAGAGTTTTTTCTGAATTCTGTATTCATATCTATGTAAGATTTCATCCAAGCCTTTTCATTAAATTCTATTACTCGGTGCACTTTTTTCAGTTTCATTCCTAAAGATAAATACAGTTCTAAGTTTTTGTAATGTATGATATATATTTTCTTATCCATTAAGTTTGGAACTAGCTGTTCTGTTAGTACGTTGTTTTCAAGTAAATTGTTTTGATACTGAGATAACCATTCTTTTTTATTGTTAATTTTTCAGGGGCAAGTGGATAATCGTTATGCAGATAATGAAGTTCTTTTGGATATTCCAAATCGACTTCTAGTATTTGTCCTTTACCAGTTTTTGGTTTTGAGAAACCACCACGCTTGTTTCTCTTTTTCCAAACAAATCCAGAATACGGAAGTGCTTGAACCATAGAATGTCCGTAAAGATTATTTGCATCTAAATAGATTATAAAATGATTTTGCTCGTCTGGCTTGTAACCACTAACAAGAGGATTATTTGCTTTAGCATATCTTCCTGAAGCCATACTAATTCCACCTCTCATTCCTTTTCTAAAAATAAGTACATGTCAATATCTGTTAAAAGTTCTAATTCTATTTCTGAATGTTTTAGTAATGCATCCCAAGCTAATCCTGGTGCTGTGTAATAATGTAAAGGGTCAAGTTTATATGCGTCCATGCATGTTTTTCTAAAAGTTTGAAATATATCAGCCAGGAAAGTTACATCAGATTTCAAATATATATCATGATAATCTCCTAAAGTTTTACAGTTAAACTCTTTCCATATTGTTTGGGCAAGTTTATAATTTTCATCGGTTATATGATCATCTCCAATACTGCTGTAAAATTTTTCTTTAGATGGTAATTCTTTATCCTCAAATTTTTCTATGCAGTCTACATATTCGTAAGGATAAATACCTTTTTTTATTATTAAATGTGCTTTGTCACCAAATTGTTTTTTAGTGATTTTTAAATCGGATTCATCTGCATCTTTTACTAATTTTGCCAAAGATGAATTCATAAATTGATAAGTATCTAAAAATCTAAACTGTCCAACTCCAAAAGAAATATATTTTTCGGAGTTGTTTGGAATACAAGTTATGTTGCCACTCATTTTGAATTTTTTGCATTATGAGATGAGAATCGTAAGTTTTAAGACCATGAAATAATACTGGCACAATTGTTTTGCCCGGTTTTATTTTTAATTTTAAGTTGCAGTATTTATGTGCTGCCCCTCTATATTCTCCGGTAAAATGACAATGATCTCTTACTTTACAGTTTTTACCAGATTTGCGACCTATTTCTTTTTCACATATCCAACACTCTGTTGCTTTGTTATGATCTATTTCGTTTTGTTCTGTCATTATTAATGGTTTCGGATGAGCAAATACGTTATTAAGATTATTTATTTCACATTCCAAAGAGTTTATAAATGCTTCAACAGCGTCTTCACCTCTGTATTTTGCATTATTTCCCAATTCGTTATCATATCTTACAACTTGGTATTCAAAACTGCAGGCTTTGTGAATGTTTGTAGTTTCTGTTTTATCTCCAATTTTTGTATCATGTTTTTCTAGTTTACTTTCAAAATCTGCATAAATTGCAAAAGGTACAGGCATTTTTTTATGATAATTTTTAAATTTAATGCTTGCTCCTTTTTTTGGCATTTCGATTCGGCAGGAATTTTTATTAATACCGTTGCAGTCTTCTTCATGATTTTCAAGTAATTTTTCTCCTGTAAATCCATAAAGACAACGATCACAAAAGTAAGTTTTACCATGATGTTTGTTTTGGTCGTAAAGTAATCTGTTACAGTCTTTTATTAAGCAGTAATGATTTATTGTTTCTTTTTCTGATAGTTCTTTTGTGGGGTTGTTATCTATAATTCCTTCTTTTTCTGGGTCGTAGTTGTCATCTATGATTTCTTCTTCAGAATCGTCTGTAATTTCGGATTCTTCAGACATTAACAATAATTTTATTCTTTTCATAGTTTTTGGCTGCTCGGATATGTAAAACGGATATATAGATAATTTACCAGTTTTTGTTACTGTGTAACCAAGAACATTAATAGCAATTTTTTTTGTGTTTTTTTAAGAGTAACACAGTTATCAACTTCCATACCTGAAGCTGTGTTTGTAAATCGTTCTAAAAATTCATGTAAATCGGCAGCCGATTCTTCATATAGTTCATTTATGTTTTCTGACATAAAAGTGGATTTTGCTTGCTATGTAAAACTGCTGTAACTCGCTGGGTTGTATTTTCTTTGAATAAATCTACAGTTAATCCTAGTTGGAACTTTATTCCTTTGTTAAATTTTCTCTCTTTTTCTATGTATTTGCTGAGAATAGATTTATTATCTTGGAGCAGTTTTACAGTATCTTTATAATCTCTAGCATCTATTTCATAGGCTCTGAAATATCCACATTTAGGATTATCAACTAATTTTATTTTATCTTCTTTATCAATCTGGTTATATTCTTTATCAATCTGATTATTTTCCGGTTGTTTCAATTCGTTTTGCTTCAACCTGCTTAGTTTCAATCTTTTCTTGTTTGGATAATTTTTCAATCTGATTTTTTAACTTTTTACGTTGTTTCTTAGCACGACGTCTTTTATGTAAATTTTCTAATGTTGTTGATTTTTCTTGAGGGGGCTCCACTTTTGGAGGTTCCACTTTGGGAATACTAATTACTTTTATACCATGACTTAATGTTTCCTTATCTATAATTCCTGTATTATACAGGTGAATCAAATTTCTTATAGTCTCTTCCGCGTTTGTATTCATTTTAGTTATTACATTTGTTCACACATTTATTAAATAGAAAAAAATATATACATATAACGATGGAAGTTAATAATAATAAAGCTGATACATGTAAATTTTTAAAAGTTGGTTTTCATAAACCATGTACTTTAAAATCTACAATGGATTCGGATTATTGCAGTTTGCATAAATACAGACAAAAATATAATCATGTAGTACCTTGTATATTATGTGGCAAAGGTACATTTGCCAAATATAAAGTTTGTTGTAAATGTGGTGCGGTAAAAGTTAGAAAAAGAAAACTTTATCAAGAGGCAAGAAATTATGAATTAGTGTGTGCAGAATTTGGGAATATTGAATTATAATTTTTACAGAAGAATAAAAAATAAAAAAAGCTACCACATAACAGATCAAATTTCTTCAATAACAGACGTATAGCTTTTAGATCGATTTAGGGTCCCGGGTAACCCATTTATCTCTCTACTGTGGAATGCTGCCATTCTTTTTTGCTGTTTTGAATTAACCAGAGTTATATTCAAACTTGTGTGGTCGGAACAGACATTTTTTCATTCATATACTATTGTTTTCTGTGTTTAATATAAAAAATATTATGACAAAAATAGAGACAATCATAAATACAAAGGGTTTGGTATGTAACAAAAAAAGAAAATTACCTCCCTATATTAAGACTTCTCCAGTCGGACAGTAACCTTCTTTACAAGCATCAGAGTTAGTATCCTAGCGCTTTGAATACTAACTCTGAGGACTGGGCTTCAGGTTTGATTATTTAGCGCTTTAACAATCAAACCTAAGGTCCAGTCATACTAATTTGGAGAATTACTCCCACAAATTAATATCTTAAATTCCCAAAAATGTTTTTTAGTTTTACATAGAGCAGGTTCCGTTAGCTTGGAGGAGTAGACATTTAGATATACCAATGCTCTCCCTATTTCACTAAGTGCCAAACTACTTCACCCAACTACTCGCAAAATCAAAATTATCTAGAGCATTGCCTGATGGGGGAATAGGCTTCTCCTTTTTGATTTTGCTTTCACCTTACCTATGTTATTAAAACTAATAGTCTCTTCTTAACTGCTGTTTTGTATTCAAACTTGTGCGGTCGGAACAGACATTTTTTCATTCATATCCTATTGTTTTCTGTGTTTAATATAAAAAATATTATGACAAAAATAGAGATATTCATACAACCCAAGTATCACAAATCAACAAATTTGTTTTGTATTAAATAAACATTTTATAATTTTAATAACTTATAAAAAAAATTTAAACTTGCAATCTTCACTACCCCTATTTTAAAAAAGTTTTAATAAATCAAGTAAAATCACCATTTCATGGTGATTTACTTATATATATGTATTTTGGGTGTTTCTGGCTCAAACTCGAGCAGTGCGAGAGCTTTGAGTCAGAACACCCAAAATACATATATATTAGCACAATCAAATCCAATATATTCCCGATCTGTTTTCGGACAAAATGATACATATTTGTACGAATGAAATTAATTTTTAGCAATTTTAAGCAATCTTGATCCGTAAAAGTGCTCAGACACTCATCAACTCATATCAGATATGAAATGAACTGATTGACGCAATCTGTATGCTTGAAACATGAATTTTCGTCACGGAACGAGTTGATGCCATGGTTTGTTGTCCTTACCTGTGGGACGACTGCAGTGTTAGGATACCTAAAAAGAAAAAGAGTTATTTTTAATGGTTATTAAATCTTGAAGATATAATGGACTTTGATTATTTAGCTTTTTAAAAGTTTCAATTGCCATAGTTCGTATTCTTCTGACTTTCAATGTAGGTAATGGTGACTTGATTAATACAGTATCATAACTAGATATATAATCATAATATAAGAAACGGAGTGCTCTTTCTTGTATGTTTTCAATTTTATTAGTATTTATTTAGTTCACAACAAAAGTGCCATGTTGATGGACAAAAATGAAATTTGACAATATAAAAGAATAAAAACATATTAAGTTTGCCTAATTTACATAATTTTTTTCCAATTCTTTTAATTGAATTGAATGTTGTTTAACGGCTCATCAACACAGTGTAGGTTATTTAGAACCGCCCCAGAGAGAGGGGAAGGATACATAGCAACCGGGGAACCATGCCCTACTTTTATATCGAATGTATTCCTATGGTTCTTTAACGTGCTCGATGGATAGACATATACCGTCCGGTTTACGTCCCCATCCGACGGACGAGGCTAAGGGATCACGGAGGATTTAACCCGGTGCCTCCGATTACCAATACGCCGCGCTACCGACTGCGCCACGCCAGCCCTCTACAATTCTTTTTATGCTTTTTTGCAGATGTTTGAAAGACGAGTGTTAACATTTCATTTAAAGTCAGTAGTTACTCCTAGAAGTGTTACCTCATCTTCACAGTCAATATGGATGTTACCTAAATTAAAAGAAATGTTTGTTTAATTTGTTGTTTTTTTACCTATAGCTATTGCTTGAAATTTATCAGGATTTGCTTTCATTTTGTTGTCAGAAAACCAATTAATTAGAGATAAGCTTTTTCCAGAGCCTGAAGTACATTTTCAATATGGTGGTCAGAATGTGTGAGGGTGTTATCGTCGGCGCAATTATAGAGACTACTTTCATTAACAACGTGGAAAATGTCGTTTATGAATATATTGAAAGTACTGGTCCTAGTATCAATCCCTGGGGTACACCTTTATAGACTGTAGAGAAATCACTTTTGAAAGTTCCAATTTTTATACACTGCTTTCTATTGGTAAGGTAGCTTTTTATTAGGTTGAAGGCGTTTTGTGATGCTCCGTAATATTTAAGTTTTAATAATAAAAGGTCGTGAGTGTTGTATTACCATATGTCGTCTTATAACAGACACTCTCTTACCACGCACTGCAGTCTGGAACACTGACTGCTGCTGGTCAGTTCCTATTTACACTACAATGAATAACATCGTAATTACAGATTATTAGTTAGAACACGTTGTTCGTTCTTAGTTATTTATAGTCCTACATTAACACCGTTAAGACTATAGACATAACATGACATGGTGTCAGAAACAGGATTTAACCTGCAAACACAAATCGTTGGAATTTAAAAAACATTCGGAAAAAAGGAATTACAAAGTGTGTACATTCAGTTTGAATTTTTTTAACCTTACCAATATGGATCTGTCCGGAATTCCAACACCCCACATGGACTGTGAATCAAAAAACTTACCAGCAAGTTGGAAAAAATTCAAGCAACATTGTGATTTAATTTTTGCAGGTCTCTTAAAGCAAAAATCAGAGGAAGTGAAAATCACATATCTCCTTTTATGGATTGGTGATACCGGTAGAGACATTTTTAATACCTGGACAATACCTGGCGAAGAGGCAAAACGCCTAACTCCACTTTGTGAGCGATTTACCAGGCACGTCCAGCCGAAGCTAAATCCGGTGTTCGCTCGCTTCAAATTTAATAATGAAACCCAAGGAAGCAACACAGTGGATCAATTCACAACACAATTGAAATTGTTGGCATTTGACTGTCAGTTCAATGACGCCGACGACATGATCCGTGATAGGATCGTATTTGGAGTAAACTCCAGGAAAATACAAGAACGCCTCATAAACGAAGGAGAAGCACTGACAATGGACAAAGCCATCCAGATATGTCAAAATTTTGAGTACTCTCAAGAACAGTTGAGAACAATGGCATCATCAACTTCCGCCGCACCAGAGGTTCACGCCATCAACCGCCACCAGCAGCGTCCACAAAGAGGACCAGGACCTGCACCGAAAAAAGGACAGCCGACGGGACCTGCACCGAACTCATATCAGAGACGAAAGGGACAGCCGACGAAAACAACAAAATGTGACAATTGTGGATATACGCACAATAAAAACAAGTGCCCTGCACACGGGAAACGATGTACAATTGCAAGAAATGGAACCATTTCTCCAAGATGTGTCGATCAAACTCTGTGAACGAAGTGTCTGACAATCTCGCGAATTCGGAATATTACATTGACTCTGTGTATTCTAAAATTAGGAATAATCAGGCATTTGTGGCAATTGAGGTAAGCAAAAGCTCTATTTAATTTAAGCTGGACACAGGTGCACAAGTAATTATTATACCACTAAATATTTACAATACATTAGGTGTAGTCATGCCCCTAAAAAAGCCACCCGTAGAGTTGACTGCATATAACGGCAGTAAACTTAATATACTAGGTTATTGCTCCCTTCCCTGCAAGTACGATGAGTACATGCGTACTACTGACTTTTACATTGTAGAGACAAAGTCACCAGCAATTCTAGGTTGTATTGACTTTGGACTGATTAAGTTAGTGTACTACCTTGATAAGGACGCGTCTCCGAGACCGACGGACGACATGCATCCCATGAATAAGGAAGTCATACTTGCCGAATATGCCGATTTATTCAAAGGCATAGGTCAAGCCCCCGGTGAATGTGACATTAAGATTGACACGAATGTACCCCCCGTAGTTCACCCACCTAGACGAGTTCCTGTCGCACTGCATGACAAATTCAAAACGGAATTAGACCGCATGGAACAAGATGACGTAATAGCGAAAGTCACAACTCCATAAAAATGGGTCAATTCCATGGTCATTGTTGAGAAGCCGTCAGGCGACCTCAGGGTATGCCTCGACCCGAAAGACCTAAATAAGGCAATAATTCGCCCTCACTACCCTATGCGTACGTTAGAAGATGTCCTTCCCCAATTGAGTGGCGCTAAGTTTTTCTCAAAATTAGACGCTCGATCTGGATACTGGACCATCAAGCTCTCTGAAACTTCGTCGTTTCTGACGACATTTAATACCCCATTTGGACGGTATCGCTTTAAGCGCCTTGCATTTGGCCTTAAGAGCTCCCAGGACGATTTCCAACGCATGATCGATGAGTGCTATGAAGGTTTGTCAGGAATCGCCGCCATTGTAGATGACATTCTTGTGTACGGACGTACACGTGAAGAACATGACCAAAACTTGCGAAATGTTCTGCAACGTACCCACGAAAATGGAATTAGACTTAATATTGACAAACTCGTTGTTGGTGTCACAGAAGTTCAATACTTTGGACACATACTGACGTCCAACGGACTCAAACCTGACCCCTCCAAGGTGTCCGCCATTAACGACATGGATCAGCCGCGAAACCGCGCTGAGCTCGAAACCGTTCTTGGCATGATAAATTATCTGTCAAAATTCGCACCTAGCTTAGCCGAGGTCACAAGCCCCTTACGCTCTTTGTTAGCCAAGATTGTAGAATATGCATGGGACGAGCCCCAAGCAAACGCCTTTCAAAAAGTCCAGGAAATCCTTACAAGGTCACCAGGACCTGTTCTGTCATATTATGATATGACAAAACCGCTGACATTACAGACTGACGCTTCCACATTTGGACTAGAAGCGACCCTCCTACAAGACAATAAACCGATTGCTTATGCGTCCAAATCCCTGACACAGACAAGGATAAACTATGCGCAAATAGAGAAGGAAATGTTCGCAATACTTTTCGGCTGCAAACGCTTTCATCAATATGTTTATGCGCGCAGAGTTGAAGTGCAAACGGATCATTTGCCACTCGTTTCTATCATGAAAAAAACGCTATGTGCGGCACCCCCTCGCTTGCAACGCATGATGCTTCAGTTGCAACGCTGTGACCTAAACCTAAATTACCTTCCAGGTAAGAGCATACCTGTCGCCGACACACTGTCAAGTAAGCCACTTGCTGACACGTACCCCGACCTGTCTGAAGGTATGGATTTACATGTGCACAGTGTACTGTCCGGTTTACCTGTGAGTGATCGTAAAATAGAGGAAATACAGACTCAAACTGAGCAAGATTCACAATTGCATTGCCTCAGTGAAGTGATTCTTCAAGGTTGGCCCCATCTAAGAAAACAATGTCCCGTACAAATCTTAGATTACTGGAATGTCCGTGATCAATTATCAGTTGTTAATGGGTTAATCATGAAAGGGGAAAAATAGTAATTCCTGAAGCACTCAGGTCAAAACTGCTTGACAAATTACACACTGGTCACATGGGAATTGAGTTATGTCTAAGGAGAGCTCGTGACGTCATGTTTTGGCCACGGATCTCAAAAGACATAACTGAAATGGTATCAAAATGTTTAATCTGCCTTGAGCACCGAAATTCAAACCCCAAGGAACTCTTCATACCACATGAGGTTCCCACTTATCCATGGCAATCTATCGGCACCGATTTGTTTACATGGGACAATAAGGAATTTCTACTGATGGTCGATTATTTCAGTCGCTACATAGAAGTTGTTCAGATTACAAACTTAAAGAGTAGCACTATAATTCATCACATGAAGTCAGCATTTTCGCGCTTAGGCGTGCCAGAACGTATAATCTCGGACAGTGGGCTCTGCTATAGCTCCAAAGAATTTATTGAATTTGCACTCTCATGGGACATTAATCACATTACGTCCTCTCCAAAATACGCGCAATCAAATGGACTGAGTGAAAAATCTGTGCAAACAGTCAAACGCATATTTACAAAAGCAAAGGCCGATAACAAGGATCCTCTGATCGGATTACTTGAATACCGTGCCACCCCTCTAGATATTGGGTATTCCCCAGCAGAACTACTCATGGGGAGACAATTACGTTCTGTTTTACCTGTAGTTAAGGATAGGTTAGTCCCCAGGGTCCCCAACACAGGTCAAATTCGAAAGAATTTTATGTCAAAGAAAATGAAAGGGAAACGGTTTTATGACAGGAATGCAATACCTCTGAGCCCCTTGTCAATTGGAGACACAGTAAGAATTCAACAATCTAACAAATTGTGGAAACCTGCTGTCGTAGTTAAAAAGCATAATGAGCGATCCTACTCGGTTATGACAAAAGCTGATAATGCCATTTACCGTAGGAACAGAAGACACCTTCTTAAAACAAAGAAAAATATCCCACAGTGTCAAAGTGAAAGTTCACTTCCCGCCAAAGTGCCGCCAAAGTGCCGCAAAGAGAAAATGCCTCTTCCAATGCCACAAATGCGTTAAAACAAACCACATTCACAAATAAAAGTACTGATAAGCGCATCTCACGATATGGCAGACACATTAAAAGCAAAGTTATTGTGTCTAACTAAACTGTCAAGTTAACCCCTTCCTGGTGAATGCTCATTAGCCCGGTCAAGGCGGTCACATAATCAGTGTAATCATCATGGAACTACCATAAACTTGGAAACATGTTGGATTAAATGCCCATTAATCAACCTCAGTGTGCCGCCGGGAGATGTAAGATAATCAGCTATAACACTGACACTCTATAAAGTCAGATCTAAATGACGTTTTAATGGACCAAAGATCATCGCAGCCTGCGATACTGGAGATTAATCACAAGCTGCCAACTGACCACGAACGGAGCATTTGAATATATTCTGCCAGGAATACATTTTATATCTATGAACTTGTTATACGCATTCTTATATTATGAAAGAACTTATAACTTTGAATTTAAAAAGGGAGTTGTTGTATTACCATATGTCGTCTTATAACAGACACTCTCTTACCACGCACTCCAGTCTGGATCACTGACTGCTGCTGGTCAGTTCCTATTTACACTACAATGAATAACATCGTAATTACAGATTATTAGTTAGAACACGTTGTTCGTTCTTAGTTATTTATAGTCCTACATTAACACCGTTAAGACTATAGACATAACATAACAAGTAACACCTCTCCATAAAAAGAATAGCGTAATTAAAGAACGGAACAGAACAGAACATATTCATTATGTATGACTTAAGCAAATGTTTGTCGTCATTTAAATACATATTACATGTGTTAATATGTGACAGGTCAATGCAATCTTTACATTAAACAATGGAAAAGTACAATTACACAAATCATACATACTATACACTCATACAACTCACTCATTCAATCTGACGCCCAAATTGTCTCTCACATTCACTCTGACGCCCGTATTTACCCTGTTATAATGATTTAACTATTCCTATTACATAGTTACATATTACTATTTTAAGTTGCAATGGTTTACATGTTATGGCCAATGAGGATGCACATACATTTTTTTTACACATAATACATTGAAGTACTGCGAATAATAAATGCTTCCCTAACAAACCTAGATAACCTAAAAAGCTCTTGCTGGCTTGAAGATTGCATCACCTGGATAAATCGGTGTTCGTTCTTAGTTATTTATAGTCCTACATTAACACCGTTAAGACTATAGACATAACATAACAATGAGGTAAACAGTCAAAGACTTTGGTTACGTATCATTAAGATGGCTGCAACATATTTATTATTATCTAACGCCTCCTGTAGTGTATGTACTATTGTGTATCATATTACAATCAGCCAGTTCTAGCTAGGGAGGTATTTAAGACAGATGCTTTAGTATGACTGGAGAGTTAGGAGAGTGTGTACAATGTGCCTGGAGTAGTCTAACTAGTAATAATATATATTTGTAAACCAAGACTGGTGTTACTTTTTATATGGACAGAACCCACTACACCTTCTTCCAGTCCTCAGTAATCATTGAAAAGGTAGTTTGACAACCATATCCCGATCTAAAAGCAGATAAAAAATACATTGAAATGTTTTTTAAAAATTAAACTATCTGGCAGTCCATTGATCTTTCAATTTTTTTAGACAGGACGGGCAATATGGTAATCTTTCCAGTAATGTTTTCTCTTTTTGTAGAAGATCTGGAATTGTTCTTAAAAGATAGTAATACATCTGGACGTACAATAGATGATATAAGTTTAATTCTTTTACTTTTCGCAGATGATATGGTTTTGTTTGGAAAATCACCGCCTGAGTTACAAGAACGTTTACATTTGTTGAAAGAATATTGCGACCAATGGGGATTAGAGGTTAACGCGGAAAAGACACAAGTTATGTTTTTTAGAAATAATTAATGAGACATGGGTTTATAATGGAAATAATTTAGAAGTTGTTAACGATTTTAACTACCTCGGAACTGTTTTCAATTATACGGATTCATATCATTTATATCAAGAGGTAAAGGATTAAAAGCTTTGAATATATTAATCGCACATGTAAAAAAAAACACAATTTTAAACCAAAACCATTTTGCCAATTATATTTTGCCAATTATTTGATGCGTTCGTTGGTTCTATATTAAGCTATCGAGCAGAAATTCGGGGTTTTACAAAGTCAAAGGAGATCGAAAGAATACATATGAAATGTTGTAAATACTTGTTAAGAGTTAAAACTTCTACTAGTAATGCCGGTATTTATGGAGAACTAGGCATATACCGAGTAAGGTGGTCGATTCAAAAAACGTTTTAATATCAATGTTAAAACCATTCTAATTGACTGTGGCTATAATTATGTTTGGAACGACCCGGCCAACTTGTATCGATATGAAAACTTTTCATTTATTGATTACAGAAAGGCTAATATATTGTTTTGTTCAAACATGGAACACTGATGTTGAAAATAATCGAGTTTTATGTTTGTATAGACATTTTAAAACCTCATTCTCATAAGAAGTGTATCTAGATATATTGCCATTGAAATTAAGAACTGCCATGTCGAGGATAAGATTATACTCCCACAGACTAAGAATTGAAACTGGCGCACAAAATAGAACTGATAGAAATCAAAGATATTGTACATTGTGTAATAGTACCGACTTAGAAGATGAATATTATGTTATTTTAATTTGTCCTTTGTACGAAATATTACATAAGCTATATGTTAAATAATATTATTACAGACATCCAAGTGTTTTTAAATTTATCCAGCTGATGCAATCTTCAAGCCAGCAAGAGCTTTTTAGGTTATCTAGGTTTGTTAGGGAAGCATTTATTATTCGCAGTACTTCAATGTATTATGTGTAAAAAAAATGTATGTGCATCCTCATTGGCCATAACATGTAAACCATTGCAACTTAAAATAGTAATATGTAACTATGTAATAGGAATAGTTAAATCATTATAACAGGGTAAATACGGGCGTCAGAGTGAATGTGTGAGACAATTTGGGCGTCAGATTGAATGAGTGAGTTGTATGAGTGTATAGTATGTATGATTTGTGTAATTGTACTTTTCCATTGTTTAATGTAAAGATTGCATTGACCTGTCACATATTAACACATGTAATATGTATTTAAATGACGACAAACATTTGCTTAAGTCATACATAATAAATATGTTCTGTTCTGTTCCGTTCTTTAATTACGCTATTCTTTTTATGGAGAGGTGTTACTTGTTATGTTATGTCTATAGTCTTAACGGTGTTAAGGTAGGACTATAAATAACTAAGAACGAACAACGTGTTCTAACTAATAATCTGTAATTACGATGTTTTCATTGTAGTGAAAAATAGGGAACTGACCAGCAGCAGTCAGTGTTCCAGACTGGAGTGCGTGGTCAGAGAGTGTCTGTTATAAGACGACATATGGTAATACAACAACTCCCTTTTTAAATTCAAAGTTATAAGTTCTTTCATAATATAAGAATGCGTATAACAAGTTCATAGATATATTGCCTTTTACGATCACTCAAAGGTAAACCGGACAGTACAGTGTGCACATGTAAATCCATACCTACGGACAGGTCGGGGTACGTGTCAGCAAGTGGCTTACGTGACAGTGTGTCGGCGACAGGTATGCTCTTACCTGGAAGGTAATTTAGGTTTAGGTCATAGCATTGTAACTGAAGCATCATGCGTTACAAGCGAGGATGTGCCGCACATAGCGTTTTTTTCATGATAGAAACGAGTGGCAAATGATCCGTTTGCACTTCAACTCTGCGCGCATAAACATATTGATGAAAGCGTTTTCAGCCGAAAAGTATTGCGAACATTTCCTTCTCTATTTGCGCATAGTTTATCTCTGTCTGTGTCAGGGATTTGGACGCATAAGCAATCGGCTTATTGTCTTGTAGGAGGGTCGCTCCTAGTCCAAATTTGGAAGCGTCAACCTGTAATGTCAGCGGTTTTGTCATATCATAATATGACAGAACAGGTCCTGGTGACCTTGTAAGGATTTCCTTGACTTTTTGAAAGGCGTTTGCTTGGGGCTCGTCCCATGCAAATTCTACGTTCTTGGCTAACAAAGAGCGTAAGGGGCTTGTGACCTCGGCTAAGCTAGGTGCGAATGTTGACAGATAATTTATCATCCCAAGAACGGTTTCGAGCTCAGCGCGGTTTCGCGGCTAATCCATGTCGTTAATGGCGGTCACCTTGGAGGGGTCAGGTTTGAGTCCGTTGGACGTCAGTATGTGTCCAAAGTATTGAACTTCTGTGACACCAACAACGAGTTTGTCAATATTAAGTCTAATTCCCTTTTCGTGGGTTTGTTGCAGAACATCGATCATGCGTTGGAATTCGTCCTGGGAGCTCTTAAGGCCAAATGCAAGGCGCTTAAAGCGATACCGTCCAAATGGGGTATTAAATGTCGTCAAAAACGACGAAGTTTCAGAGAGCTTGATGGTCCAGTATCCAGATAGAGCGTCGAATTTGGAGAAAAACTTAGCGCCACTCAATTGGGGAAGGACATCTTCTAACGTACGCATAGGGTAGTGAGGGCGAATTATTGCCTTATTTAGGTCTTTCGGGTCGAGGCATACCCTGAGGTCGCCTGACGGCTTCTCAACAATGACCATGGAATTGACCCATTTTGTTGGAGTTGTGACTTTCGCTATTACGTCATCTTGTTCCATGCGGTCTAATTCCGTTTTGAATTTGTCACGCAGTGCGACAGGAACTCGTCTAGGTGGGTGAACTACGTGGGGTACATTCGTGTTAATCTTAATGTCACATTCACCGGGGGCTTGACCTATGCCTTTGAATAAATCGGCATATTCGGCAAGTATGACTTCCTTATTCAAGGAATGCATGTCGTCCGTCTGTCTCGGAGACGCGTCCTTATCAACGGAGTACACTAACTTAATCAGTCCAAAGTCAATACATGACCGTAAACCTAGAATTGCTGGTGACTTTGTCTCTACGATGTAAAAGTCAGTAGTACGCATGTACTCATCGTACTTGCAGGGAAGGGAGCAATAACCTAGTGTATTAAGTTTACTGCCGTTATATGCAGTCAACTCTACGGGTGGCTTTTTTAGGGGCATGACTACACCTAATGTGTTGTAAATATTTAGTGGTATAATAATTACTTGTGCACCTGTGTCCAGCTTAAATTGAATAGAGCTTTTACTTACCTCATTTGCCACAAATGCCTGATTATTCCTAATTTTAGAATACACAGATTCAATTTAATATTCCGAATTCGCGAGATTGTCAGACACTTCGTTCACAGAGTTTGATCGACACATCTTGGAGAAATGGTTCCATTTCTTGCAATTGTTACATTGTTTCCCGTGGCAGGGCACTTGTTTGTATTGTGCGTATATCCACAATTGTCGCATTTCGTTGTTTTCGAAGGCTGTCCCTTTCGTCTCTGATATGAGTTCGGTGCAGGTCCCGTCGGCTGTCCTTTTTTCGGTGCAGGTCCTGGTCCTCTTTGTGGACGCTGCTGGTAGCGGTTGATGGCGTAAACCTCTGGTGCGGCGGAAGTTGATGATGCCATTGTTCTCAGCTGTTCTTGAGAGTACTCAAAATTTTGACATATCTGGATGGCTTTGTCCATTGTCAGTGCTTCTCCTTCGTTTATGAGGCGTTCTTGTATTTTCCTGGTGTTTACTCCAAATACGATCCTATCACGGATCATGTCGTCGGCGTCATTGAACTGACAGTCAATATCCAACAATTTCAATTGTGTTGTGAATTGATCCACTGTACGTGTTGCTTCCTTGGATTTCATTATTATTTTGAAGCGAGTGAACACCGGATTTAGCTTCGGCTGGACTTGCTTGGCAAATTGCTCACAAAGTGGAGTTAGGCGTTTTGCCTCCTCGTCAAGTATTGTCCAGGTATTAAAAATGTCTCTACCTGTATCACCAATCCATAAAAGTACATATGTGATTTTCACTTCCTCTGATTTTTGCTTTAAGGGACCAGCAAAAATTATATCACAATGTTGCTTGAATTTTTTCCAACTTGCTGGTAAGTTTTTTGATTTCCAGTCCATGTGGGGTGTTGGAATTCCGGACATATCCATGTTGGTAATGTTAAAAAATTCAAACTGAATGTACACACTTTGTAATTCCTTTGTTTTTGAATGTTTTTTAAATTCCAACGATTTGTGTTTGCAGGTTAAATCCTGTTTCTGACACCATGTTATGTTATGTCTATAGTCTTAACGGTGTTAATGTAGGACTATAAATAACTAAGAACGAACAACGTGTTCTAACTAATAATCTGTAATTACGATGTTTTCATTGTAGTGTAAAATAGGGAACTGACCAGCAGCAGTCAGTGTTCCAGACTGGAGTGCGTGGTAAGAGAGTGTCTGTTATAAGACGACATATGGTAATACAACATTACTTGTGCCAGTTTTAGACTATTAGGGAAGATTGAAGAAGAGAATGACTTGTTAACCAAAGCTGTTACTGTCCTGAGATTGTTGGTTTAGTAGCTTAACTAGTTTGCTGAAATTTTGTCATGTCCGGTTGCTTTTTTAATTTGAAGTTTATCAATTTGTTTTTAAATAAAATCTGTATTCAGTGGCGTAAAATTTAATTGTGCCTGGCTAAGATTGTTTTCTTTTATTTTCTTAATACTTGGATGTGTTTCGTCTATGTTTATAGTATAATTACCAATATTTTTAGCAACATTAACAAAAAACCCATTAAAATAGTACACACTTCTTGCTGATCATTAATAAGTTTATCACTTTCGCATAATATAGTATCTTTTTGTGTCCTGTTACCTTTATTTGTAAGGAAAGGTTTTACATTAGGCCAGAAGTCCTTGGATTTACACCCCAACACATCTTTCTATAAAGTATTTATTTATTGATTTTCTTCGAAGACTGGTAAGCAGCAGATTTCTTTGTTTTCTAAAATTTTCCCAGTTGTCTGAGGATTTGTTGGCATTGCATTTATTTAAAAGCATTCTCTGTTTGTATACAGCTTGTTTTAAAACTTTGTTCATAAAAGGTATTGGCTTCTGTAAAACTATTTTCTTCTTTATAGGAGCATGCTTATCTGCTACATTTGTAAAATTTTTACTATAATTATTATACAGATCATCAGTATCACCTTCATCAAAATTTATCTTACACAATTCAGTTTTTAGTTCCTCATTAAAATTTTTAGTATCAAAATGCTATTACAATATTTTCGTTTCAGAACCTGGGTCTCCAGTTGCAATTGTACTGCAATGATATTATGAACTGACGTAGACCACAAGAAAAATTGCATGTTTTACCACAAGTTGTTTTTATTATTTGTTAAAATGACATCTTAAAGAGTAGGTTGACTATTACGTGAAAAGCATGTTGGAGTATGGATAATAACCAGAGGCCCCGTGTGGTTCCCGGGTGCCCCCGTTTGGTCACGGGGCAAAGAATAGGGTCACTGCAGATCCCTTAGAAGGGGTAGGCAGAGGGGTAGAATCCCCCCAAATTCATGTTCATTTTATCATATTTTGTTCATGTTCATTAAAGGTCTTCATCATGATCCCTGCATTGTTTCAGGTGCTATCTTGCTCGTATCAAAAGAGCAGTGGCAGAAAAACAATAAACGTGGCTCTAGCATAAATGGAGTTTCTACGATAGAATTTGCAGCAACTCTGCAGTTCAGGGTGAGAAGGTTCTAGGCCCATTTTCCATATTTTATCTCGATGTACCTGGAAGATGAGCCTGGCATATTCATGCCTGTTAGACGCCATATAACATTTTCATGTGTTGGTGCGCCTTTAAACCCCAATTCAATTCATTTCAATAACCAGAGATATCACATATGTTTTAAAGTAGTTTCTTCTAGTACATTATAATTTAAGTCGACAAGTAACATGATGTTATCATATTTGCTGGTTGCTTTATCTAGTGTTACGTCGCAGTTTTCTTCAAAAACATGGTCTTTAAGAGATGGAGGTTTGTACGTACTAATAACCAACCATTTGCATTTGTCCAGAATTACTTCAATGCTTATGGATTCAATGTCTCCAAACTCACAAACTCAGGTTTGCGTTCACTGGCTATATCTGATCGTAGGTATGCTGCTATGCCGCCCCGTTTGCCGTTCTGTCAGCCCTCCACATGTGAAAGTTGTCAACCGCAAACTGTGCATCGGGAAAATAGACATTGTTTCTGAGACTGTTTATATTCAAAGCAGTACATATAAAGCTATTCGGTTGCTGCTTTCTCATTTCTTCTAGCGAGTTTTTCTCTTCGATTCTTATCCACAGCCAGCTGGCGCTCTCTATGATGTCCGACAGCAGTCCGACATCAAATATTAACAAAATATGGTCTCAGTTTATCGTTAATTAACGGGAGCGCTAACGTTCATGAAATTCGTCGTAACGATACTAATTTCTGTTGTAAATGTGGTTTTTGTTCACACAATGTATTATGTCGCTTTCACGAGTATTTGATTTTATCGAGTTAACATGTATGTTTTTTTCTCCACTTTTGTAAATACATGGTGAAGATCTCTCTTTTTTGCTTTTCTTTTTTTGCTTTTCTTTTTTTCTGTGATGTTTGCTTATTTTTTTCTCTCGCGATACAGCTATATTCTAGAGAAGAAAATAAGCAAAAATCACTGTTGGTGAGATCAGTGATACTGTACCGCTTCAGTTAACCCTTAACCCGCTAAGCACGACTATAATAGGCTGATCAGTGTTTACAATGTCCGTCTGCTGATCAGTCATTCCAAAAACATCCATTTGTCACATAAATGGAATGCTCTTAATTCAAAGAAAGAATAGTCCATTATATATATGTTGCTGGTTAAGGGTTAAAATAGAAATTTTGCGCGATCTGTAAATAATCATACCACTAACAATGAACACAGTCCTGGTATCTTGCAAGTAGCATTGACGTGTGTTACTGGACTGTTATCACTGTTGGCCATGCCTAGAGTTTTTTTTGTCCTCCGCCTTTTGGATTTGGGATTTCCGGCCGTCGTTCCGTCATTCATTCTCAACCAATAACTTTAATATTTATAATACGATCTTTATGAAACTTTAGGACAATGTTTATGGCCATAATATCTGGTCAAGTTCGATAACCAGCCAGATCGCACATACATGTATAATGCCGGAGTTATGGTCCTTGGACTTTCCACAAATCGACTTTCGTATCCGACCAATAACTTTAATTGTTATAATCCGATCTTGATGAAACTTAAGGACAGAGTTTCATGGGCATAATATCTCGATCAAGTTCGATAACGAGCTATATCGCACCCATAATGCCAGAGTTACGGCCCTTGGATTTTTTGAAGTAGGAAATGTTTGCGATTTCTGCTCAATAACTTCAACATTTATAATCCAGTCTGGATGAAACTTTAGGACAATGTTTACGATCACAATATCTAGGCCAAATTCGATAACCTGTCAGATGGCACCTATCATGCCGGATTCGTGGCCCTTGGATCTTTGCAAATTGAAAACAATTGCGTTTCCCGCTCAGTAACTTAAACATGTATAATCCCATCTTGATGAAACTTGGGGTTCAATGTTTATACGGAAAATATCGCGACCAAGCTCGATAACCAGCCATATAGCGCCTATTATGCCGGAGGTATTGCCATGCTTTTTTAATTTTCCGATTTTTGCAGCAATAATTTTAATATTTATAGTTCACTATTTAAGTAAACTTAAGGACAATGTTTATGGCCATAATATCTAAGACAAATTTAAAGCAGCTATCCTGCCAACAACAGCCAACTTTTACAACATATGTCTACCGTTTCTAAACCTACTGATGACGAGGTATATATATTTATCTTGCATATTTTGAGAATCCAAATGTTATAGACACAATATTAACGGCTTTATATAGCCAAGCCAAGCCAAATCCCAAAATTGCAGCGTCGAATTAATAGTTACCAACTCATAATTCATTTTACGCATATTCAATGTGTATTTTAAGAACCCGTTAATAAACATATACTTTTAATCTGCACATATACTTTTTATCTGCACATATACATTAGTCATATGGGTCATTATTTGCTCAATGAGTAAGGATTTAGTTCTGGAACAAAAATATGAAAGTGATAATTCAGTACATCTCAGCTTTTCTGTAGTTTAGATGATGTTTACCATCAACAAAAATGGTCATAGAAAGACAAGTTTTTCAGTCTGTTAAATTTTATTCAGGTTTGTGTCCAGCCATTAATGGAGGTCACGTAACATGGACAGACAACATCATATTATTCATAAACACTCTATAACTTATGCCAAATGGCAAGAAACTGTTGAAATACATAGAAACAATCAAAAACATCACTAGCATACAGTTTTTTGGTAGATGAAGTTAATATTAAGGAAATTATGATCTTCATCTCCTGAAATTCTATAATGCGCTAGAGAATTGAATTTCATAATCTTTAGTAATAGTATTATATTCCGTAAATTTCAGTGGAAGCCTTTTTTCAACAACAAATTATCAACATAGCACTAATATTCCATAGTATTCCATTCTATGTAAGGTCATTTGTACAATTATTCCACTATTTATTTATAATAGTCCCCTCAGTAGGTTCACGTAACTGGACAGACATTTCCATTAAACATGTATGAAATTCTTGAAATGATGTCTATAAATTGACTAAACATATATGCATTTGACTTATCAAACAGTTCAAACTATTATACTTCACATATAAATAATATATCTATATATTAGGCCTAATAAATAATTGTTTGTTTCTGATAACATGGCCCAAAAAATAAGGTAGCTCTACCTTTAGGTCATAAATAATTTTTAAATATTTTTATTTTTAAGTATTTCTCAATAGCACCATTATGTCTTAAACTGTTCACATCAAACATTGTTTATCAAACATTGTTTATATTAAAAAGATGCTTTTGCGCTTATTTTAATAATTTCGAATACATGTGAGTAAAAGAACGCTGAAAATACTAGAAATAATTTCCCCGATATCTAACAAAAAGTAAGACGGAAAATAATGTTTGGTGTCTGTCGGTTAACTGGAAACAAACACTTTTTTATGCCATAAAATTCATTGATCTACATAGATATACATTTTAAATAAGTATTCCTGCCCTATATTTGAGCTATCTGACAAATATGTATTGTCTAAAATGTTTAAAACTTAAACAACTGTCGTCTGGAAGAACTTTTAGAAACAACCAAACTTGGAGATGGCAATTTTTTAATGACAGATTGCAACGATTCTTGTGAAACATCAGTCTTGGATGGCCACATGTATAGATTGTCTCCGACTTCCTGCATGTACTGCAACAGTACTTCTTCGTCTGTTGTGATCTCTTTGATCTGAAAGTATTTCATCAAAGAATTGTAATGTCAATACATAATTCTTAGAGAGCACAACGGTCACCACACTATACACCAGAACAACTGATATTTTCACTTAACATTCAAATAATCCCGGGACAAATTTGTTCAATGACCATCTAGGCTTGATATTTCATCAAGTTAAAATGTTATGATAATCTTAATCATTTTTTAAGTCTATTTTTTTAAAAAATGTTTTGCTTTTCGAAAATGGACTGATATAAATTTAACAGTATGAACTATTTGATCATTTAATTTTATAAATTATCTATAGGAAACATGGAAACACTTGAAACCGAACAACAGTAAAGTCTACAAATAAACAATTTGAACAAAATACCAACAACAGTAACATCTGAACAGTAAGGTCTGAACAAGTACCTCAGCCACATAGTTAATGCTACGCTTTCCAGCTAACAGGGCAACAACAATGAAGTCTCCAACCTGATACTTGGTCCTAACAATGGAATGATTAGTGTGAGCAACATCCATCATGTGTCATTCTTTACTTGAAATATATACACTTATACTGGTCAGCTTGCATGTCTGTGCAGTCTGATCAGGGTCTGCATTGTTTGCTATTCAGTCATTGACAAATTACGAGGAATACACTGATGGATAGGGAACACTGTAGACCTTGACAAGTCTATAAGGATTTATACAAGAAGATCTTGGCCTACACTGGTTGTAATGGACAACTAGACTTGGTTCCAGTGCTTTTGTTTGAATGGTGTTTTTACGACCGTTTTAACAGTTGAAGCAATTTCAGGTGGGTTTCCAAGGTGAAAACCAGTAGTAGGCGTTGGGAATTAAGGTACCTTGCCTCTAGGCACCACCAACCGGGCATCTTAGTCCTATAACTTAACCACTGGACCACACAGGACCCTGGTTCCAGTGTAATTAGAGATTAAAGTTTAGAATTATACAGAGAAAAGTAGGACTTGTGCATATCAAATCCTGATATACTTACTTATGTTCAGGCAAACAGGAGGAACTTGTCGGCACACATGGATCTCCACTGTTTGAAACGGCTTCAACCATTTCCTCTGAAAACATGTATTTTTATTAATTTTTAAAAAATAAAATAATAAAATTGTTAGACTAAATATTTCACCATTTCATCAGTCTTAAGAGTTTAAAAAATAAACATTTTTAAATTAGTTACTAGCATCGGAGTGACCGAGTTTGGTTATGCAAGACACAATTTTCAATGGCTTTCAGATAGTCCAGTATATGGCTTTTCAGAGTATATTAATTGACATTTAAATTTGCTTTAAATACATGTATATATAGGTTAGTGTGTTTAATTCTGTAAAAATATACAAATTTATGCATTCTTTGTACCACCAACACTTACCAATATTAATGTCGAAACTGTTGTCTTCCAACAATTCTGTCATAATCACATCTGCATCTAAAAAACAAAATTTTGAAAATGAATTTCTTAAGAATTTATAATATAGTGGAAAAGAGTGCAAGACAAATTGCTATTTATTCTCTGCAAGCAATTGTGGCTTGTCCTGCACTGTTTTCAAAAATTGTATATTTGGAAATAAAGAAAATGATGGTCTAATTTTCTGAAAGATAGCTGTACAGAACAAATTGTCACTATTCGATGAGATCAATGGCGACTTCTTCTCCACTGTTTTCAAAAATATATATGTTTGTATTTTATATCATGTTTGTACATTACATAATGTCACTATAATAAAAAAATCTTACTTAAATTACTTATTTCTTGTTACTTTGGATACCAAGAAGGCAATGCAACCACATTACATGTAAATTTATGCATATAAGGTCCGTTTTGTTTGAAGCAGCTCAATTATATTAAAGTGTAAATTTAATAAATAGTTACCAATGCTTATTTCACTTGCTGCGAAACTTATTTCAAGGTCTGGATCTGGCTGTGCAACTAGCACTGGCTGTGCATCTGGATCTGGCTGTGCAACTAGCACTGGCTGTACATCTGGATCTGGCTGTGCAACTAGCACTGGCTGTGCATCTGGAGCAGGCTGTACATTTGGAACAGGCTGTGCATCTGGAGCAGGCTGTACACCTGGATCTGGCTGTGCAACTAGCACTGGCTGTGCATCTGGAGCAGGCTGTACATCTGGAGTGGGCTGTGCATCTGGAGCGGACTGTACATCTAGAGCTGGCTCTATGTCTGCAGCTACCTGTCCCCTAGCTGCTGGTATAGCTGATAGGAGTTAAGGAATATAAAATGTATGATAATGGTAACCCATTATTGTTTAACTATTTAATGTTGTATATTTTTTTTAATGAATTAACGCATTGTTCACTAAGTTTTAATTTAAAGGTTGTATGGTGCCTTGCAACTATATCATGCTAAAGATCATATCATGACCATTTCAATAACTTCAACATGGTAAAGGATACTTTTGATGACAACTGAAGCCCAGTCTCCCACAATATGCCGATTTACACAAGGTGACAGGTCACTCTCGGATGTACACACTGCACAGAAACAGGACAGCCATCTTGTTTTGATTGATCCCTTACTGATTCCCCTTACAGAGTGCAGTTTTCTAGTCCCAGGTACTGTTTTGCATTGTCTGTCTTGTCTATCATGATTTATTGATTCAGACCCCACCCAGAGAACTGTTCTCCTATTATGGTTACAGGATCCATTTGGATTAACAGACTTCTTTTCAACCGCTTGTTTGGAAACCTCAAAAAATCTCTCAGCATTATGGACTATTGCCTCTCCATTTGTGACTGCTCTGGCAACTCTAGATTTAATAACACCACCCTCTCCATCGCACCTGTTCTTTCCATGACGTGATCCGTAATACCCTCGTTCCATTTCAAATCCGAAGTCATCGAATGACATGCTTGTGTCCAAGAAGGCAGTTTTGCACTTGTACTGCGCTGCGCATCCATCTGTAAAAACATAAGCCTTATTAATGTTTAGTTGTCTTTCATTGCTTAAATGTTTAAACACAGTGTTCAAAAATTCATGAACTGAATGTGTGTCATGTTGGAGGTCATCTGACACAACATCAACAACTTCTTCAACTACTTCTCCCGGGCATTCAGCACAATTGTAACGAACGACAGTTGGATGTACAGTCACCGAGTCCTTGGCCCAATGGGCCCCCTGAATTTCATTTTGCTGAAAACAAGTATAATTCTCAGCAAAATCAGCAGTAATTACAACGCAGTCTAACGGGACATTTTTGTTGAGCTGCGCAAACTGGTGTTGTTGCCAATGCGCAACGAACAAATGTCCAGACAGAAATACAACCTCTTCTACCAATTCGGCGACCAAAATCTGAGGTGTTCCTTTCCGTAACACGACTTGGCGTTTTGTCATTGCTTTTCCTGTTTTCGGATTTCTTGTGTCCACATTGTCCCAAATTGACCATTCTACCTCCACATCTTTCATCTCTCCGGTCATTAAAGGTTGCAGATGATCAACTAACTTCTTTGTGCCACATTTGACACATTTCCCTTGAACACATGACACCTTATAATGTCCATTTTCCTTTTCACATAAGCATATATCTACAGTCTTATACACATCTTTTAACAAAGAAAGGCCTGTATTGGCTCTGACAGCGAGCTTATTGACACATACTAGTTTCAATCTAACATTTTCGCAATATTCACAAAGGCACTGTAGAAGTGACCTTTGACTCTGTGGTTTCACATCAGTGGGTTTCAGACTGGCAAACTTGGAAAATGAGAGTTTCTTGTCAGGAAAACGTGTTCTCCAATCATCGTACACATGTTTTACAGATTTCTGGAGAACAAACTTTGGTTTGAGATCTTTTTTTATTGATTTTACATTAGGAACATTTATCGAGTTGTACTCTGCACGATATTCCTCCAATACCAAACTGTGTGTTGTTTTGTCAACTGCATCTTTTCTTTCCTTTTTGTCAATGGAAGTGTTTAAATATTTAGTAGACACACCAAGGGCTCTCCCCACATTGTATTTCAGTCCGTATTTCTTCCTAATGTTTTGTGCAACATGTGTGACCAAAAGTTTCTTTACATAACGTTGTGACCTTCCGTTCATACTGCTTATTGTTTCTTTCAAAACATTTAATGACTCAGGATTGTTTTCTTTGTTACACGTATGGGTGTCGTCCGACGAACATTTACTACTTTTACTATATTTACATGTTTTTGGTGTCTGTTGGCCTTTTAATTGTTGTCGTTTATGTTGTTTTGCTATTCTGTCTTTTTCCTTTACCCTTCTTAATTTCTGTGGATGTAATTTTTGGCGGTATTGTCGTTTTTTCTCTTTTTGAACTTTCAATCTTTCGGATTCTTTTTCAATTTGTTTTCGGGTGCGAGGAATGTCTTTTGAAGATGTTGCAGGTTGTGTATTTGTTTTTTTTTGCTGTCTCAACTTTTGCATTCTTAATTTACTTTGCTCACGGTTTTTCTTAATATCTTCTTCAGTCCACATGGCCCTTTTCAATCTCATATTCTCTGCATGTTTTTTCTTTTTCACTTCACGTGTTGTAGCAGTGGTAGCCAGTAAATCTCGTAACTTTGGGACAACCATGTTCAGGACACCTGTGATCAAAACAATATTGCATTCTTAATTTACTTTGCACACGTGTTTTCTTAATAGCTACTGAATTTACTAAACTTATTGGACGCATTTTTATCCATTTGGAATCACGCAACCCAATAAGAGATGAAATGTTTCACATTTTAAATTATTTTAAACTATTTATATTCAATGGTTGCGTAAATATACCTTAGATAGATTGCAATTGGAATCAGGGACGGCCTTACGGTTTCAAGCAATAGTCACATACACAGACAGGCATAATTTGTCTGTCCATGTTTGTGACATTGTATAATACCTTGGTTGATACTTAGATAAAAGCAAAAAAAAAGATAATTATAATTTCTGTACATTTACAAGTTAGTAAATAGTTAAATGAAACATACATCATACATTATTGTATGTTGGAGAGTCGGGAGATGATGCACACAACACAAATAATTTCATGTAACAAAGACAGACATTTATGTCTGTCCATGTTTGTGACCCTATATATCACATATAATGATAATCTGATGAAATCAAATAAACTATAATGGCATTTTTTTGCATTAAATGGGTAACAAATAGTTGAAATTAAACATTATATGCAAATATTTTTCAATGTATGTGGCAATATATATAGAACACTTGAAGTCATGTAACTTGGACAGACATAGATTTCTGTCCATGTTTGTGACAATATAAAATGCATCCAACCATACTCTTACATATGCCATTCAGTGTAAATGCCATTTCCATACATTAAATAGATGTTAAAAAGATAAAATATCAATGTATTTTTATCCAGGATAACACGATTTATGGGTACTATAAAAAATGCCATGTTCACGTAACGGGTACAGACAGCTTATATCTGTCCTTGTTACGTTAAAATTATGCAACAGTCTGTCTAAATATGCCTAAAATTACTTGGATGCTGAGTGTTTTCAAATTTTATACGAAAAAGAAATCACCAGATGCTTTCAAAATGTATCCGACTTTCTCACAACACTATTGTGCCGTCATATGCAATGCGTACCGCATAAAAGCTTGGACAATATATCAATTCACGTAACTCACCAATTAACGTAACAGGGCTCCTTTTCTGGACAGAAAATATAAATACAAATTCGTCACATTTTGCATAGCGTTGTCCTCCATGAACTTGAAACCAAAACAAGGAAGTACGTCTATACGCATGCGCCGGCATGCGCACTTGAACACTGGTGACGTATTTCTATTTCTACACGGGGTTTTCCCAGATAACGTAACACAAATCAATTTGGACAGACATCACCTCGGCAAAACTGAAATTGTTTTTTTCAGTAAAATCCCGCGATTTGAATGAAAATTGTTAATGTCATTTCAAAACAAATATATTTTTCTATGTATCCGAGCAAAAAACATCGCGTTAGCTTGGTTTTGATAAGAAAATATAGTTATAAAATATTTATCTGCATTTTGGACAGACGTTACGTGAAATTATGGGTGGTTTTTCGGACTTCATAAATAAGTGCAAGATCATAATTTTATATTTATTTCAATGACAAATGCAAATAAAGACGTACTAGTTAACATAACATAATATATAATAATGGTTTTGACTCTCTATATGTCGTGTATTCAATTTAAAAAAGTGCAAGGGGTGTGACAACCATGAAAACCCATAAATTTGAAGGCAGTTTTGGGAGGTTTTACTAGTCAAAATCACGAAATAGCTTAGATGCAACACCGTAATTGTTTTTAATATTAGAGAAATTGTCACTGTCCATGGTGCAAATTAAATATTGGCCAATATGTGTGAATTTCATGAATTATAGCCAAGTATATAAACCAAGTCTCGGGATTCAATGAGCAAATAATGACCCATATACATTATTATATGACCTGAACAATGCCGGAGTTATTTTCTCTTGGATTTTTGAAATTGAAGATTTTTTTAGGTTTCCGCTCAATAACTTCAACATTTATAATATACTCTTTGAAACTTTAGGACAATGTTTATGGCGATATCTCGGCCAAGTTCGATAATCAGCTAGATTGCACTTATCCTGCCAGACTTATGGCCTTTGGATTTTTTAAAATCGACATTCATTTCCGATCACACCTATCGCACATATCATGGGGAGTTATGGACCTTAGATTTGTGAAAATTGAAGAATTTTGCGTTTCCCGCTCTGTAATTTTAACATTTATAATCCAATCTTGATGAAACTTGGAGTTAGCATTTATGGGCATACAATCTAGCCCAAGTTCGATAACCAGACTATTCGCAACTAGAATTGGAGTTATCACCCCTTTGATTTTAACAAATTGACGAAAGTTTTCAGAGGTTTTTATTACTTATCAACTGATTTCTAAATTAGCGGTTCCTATTTGGCGGTGGACCAATAATCTCTGAACTTGCTTGTATTTTATATAAACAATATATTCAACATTGAAAATCGTCTTGGTAGTATAGATAATGAGGGTATATGCGCAGTTTCCTCCAGCAGGCTAAACAATTCAAGCATTCAAATGTGTTAACCACAGCTCTCAACCGAAGTACACCATCGTTAAAAGCTTTTAACAAATTTTAAATTGCTTGAGTAAACCCGCTCGGAAAAACTATGCAAATACCCCCATTATCTATATTACTTACCGATCCGGTTTATCAATTCGCCGCCTCCTCTTATAAATAACTAATAACTAAAAACATCTGAAAGGATCAAACAAAGTCAGACGGAACCGGAGAGTAGATCGCTGTACCTATCAAGGAATATTTTATTTTTCTACATTTTGCTAACTTGTATTTTAGATCAAGAAGCTCTTCCCTGTTTATATTCAGCTTTTGTTGATAATACTCCATTTCAGCCAGCAATCTTTTCCGCTATTGACTTGGCTATTTTTGTATCCATAAAATCATCACGAACTACTTCATATCCTACTTGGCCCTGCCTGTCTACCATTATTTTTTTTCTTTATTTATCTTTTAAATTTTAAAGTTTTTTGCAAATCTTGTCTATACTTTCTTGTTCCATTTTATATAATACTACTATATTTTATTTATTTTTTAAGCCCTTATTTAATATTTTTAATGTCCTTAAATGGAACAAACTATTAAAATCATCATTATAACCCTTCCACTTAACCAACGCTTGTTTCAATATATATGTATAATGATTGTCCGGCTGTAAATTCTCGGCAGCGCTTTGCTTGCCTCCAATTTACACCCGGACCAATCATTATCCCTATATATGAAATACTTTTTTATACACCTCAAATAAGGTTTGGGTTATTTGATTTTCAGTTAATCGGGATAGATTTAAAAAATCTCTCTGGTTTTAGTGGGGATACGATAATTATATTATAAATATTACGAAGTCTGTTGATTTCTGTTAATAAGTCGATAATCTTTTGTTCTTTTGCGAGGATTGTGCGCATATAAAATCGATTCAAGCTAACCAGTAGGCCTTATTGCCTACTGACCGTTCCAAGTCGGTAACCCTGTCTTCACCACCCTTTCTGTTGTTTTTTGTCTCTTTCATTGTAGTTTCAAGTCCTTGTTTGCAGTACAGTGCGGACCTACGATGCCATTGCGTTCGGACGCTGTGATTTCTATAGGACCCTATATATCATTTTGCAATCAGTGTCTATGGATGCACTGTCAACAAACTGGGAAGACCAACCATATTTCCATATGAGCATATATCTGAACAACCAAAGGAAATAAAAAGAATCAATCTGCTTTTGATGTGCTCCAAAGATGGAAAAAAACTTCCTTACTGCTGGATTAAACACTTTAGCAGGTTGATGAGAGGGCAAACAAAACATGTAGGTAAAATATTTTACTGTGAAATATGTTTATACGAATTCACCAGAGAGGATCTTCTCACAAGTCATTATGATGACTGTAATGGTTTCAATAAATCACCAAGTAGAATAAGAATGCCACCAGATGGAAAAAACACAGGGTTTAAAAATTATCATAAAACAGATGGAAGTACCGTATTCAGTATATGCTGATTTTGAATGCATAGTCAAACCCATCTCAGAAAAAGTGGGAGATAAATCAGAATACACAGCTGTGCATGAAGTATGTTCATCTGGATACGTAGTTGTTAGGTACGATGGAGTAACAAAAACTCCAGTAAGTTATCGGGGGTGATGGTGTAGTCGAAACATTTCTAAAAAATATAATCAGCGAATCCCGAATCATAAACAATGAATTTGCTAATCCCGAACCACTTGCAATGAATGAGCAAAACATTGTTAACTACATCAAAGCAACTAAGTGCTGGCTATGCAATCAATCATTTGATCCCAAAGACTCCAAAGACTATAAAGTAAGAGATCATTGTCACTTTACAGGAGAATATAGTGGAGCAGCACACAAGACATGCAACTTGAAATTAAAAATAAAACCAAACAGAACATTCATACCTGTTGTATTTCATAATCTCAAAGGATATGACAGTCACTTGATAATGCAAAAACTACACACGGTGCATGGAAATATTACCTACATCCCCAACAACATGGAAAATATATAAATCATTTAGGATAGGTGAGTTAAGATTTATTGACAGCTACCAATTTAGACCATCCCCACTTGATAAACTAGTACAAGGTTCATCACATGATGATTTCAAGATAACTAAAGAAGCATTTGGCAGCACACCGCTTAACAAAAAACTTTATAAAATTGGAAAGTTCAAATCTGCAAACATCCGCAACATAACATTACGGGAGCACAAAGATAAATCAAAACTAAAATACATTATTGACCATCCAGATGAATTTGAGTTGGGTAGCAGATTTATCATAGGTAAAAAAGTAGATAATTCATCCCAGTTTGTTCTTCTCAAAGAATCTTTGTCCCGCACAAATAACTTAGGTGAGTGTCCTATCAACTATCATCAAAGAAATAACTTTGGAAGATATTGGACCACTGAAAACATTGGATTACAAAACATGAGGCGTAAAATCAGACACACAGTCTGATTGACATTGATATGAAAAATGCACATCCAACTTTACTATATTTGTACTGCCATGAAAATAATATCAAAAGCGATGCACTAGATACTTACATCAACAACCGTGATCAACTAATTGCAGAGCTTATGGTCCAGCACAACATAACCAGGGATGATGCTAAGCAAAACTTATTGGCAATAATAAACGGTAAAACAATTACTTTGCAACCAACAGACTCAGAATGGTTTAACAACTATTACACTGAAATGAGAAACATTATAGATGAGGTCGTCAGACTAAATCCTGAGCATCATGATCTGGCTACTCGCCAGAAAACCGAAAGTGGAATAGTATACAACATAAATGGATCCACAATTAATTTACTTATGTGCGATCTGGAAAACCAAGCAATAACATCAGCATTTGATTATCTAACTAAACAAAACATAGAAGTTGGTGTACTTGTGTTTGATGGACTGATGGTTTACAAAGATAGTTTAAACATCGAAGATATAGATAAAATCCTCATTGGGTGCTCAAATAAAGTAAAACAAGATATAGGCTGTGATGTTGTATTCACAGTTAAAGATATGGACGAAGGTTATGACATAAACCCAGAACAGACTGATGTTACGCCAGATGTAACTTTATTATTCCGAAAAGGAGTATATCCTTATGAGTACATGAATGATGTAAAAGGATTTGAGGAAACCCAATTACCACCCATAGAAAAGTTTTATAGCAGTTTGAAAGATGACGGAATATCCGAATCTGATTATGAACATGCTAAAAATGTATGGAAAAGCTTTAACTGCAAAACGCTGGGTGATTATCATAACTTGAAATTAAAATCAGACGTAACTCTGCTTGCAGATGTATTTCAAAGTTTTAGGAAAACATGTATAAGAACTCATAAACCTATAGAATGTAATGAAAAACCCTGGATGGAATCATACATCAACCTAAACACAGAACTTAGGAAAAAAGCTACAACAGACTTTGAAAAAGATTTTTACAAGATGATGGACAACTCTATGTTTGTTAAAACAATGGAAAACAAACGCAATCGAGTAGTTGTAAACAAAGTGAGAACTGATGGATCTGAAAATGAAAAAATAAGAAAAATAGTAGCTAATCCAACATTCAAGAGACGTATAAAATGCTCTGATGAATTATCAGCAATACATGTGAGTAGAACAACTCTGACTCTTGATAAACCAATATACGTCGGGGCAATATGACGTTTACTACAACGAGTTAAAACCAAGATATGGAGATAAATGCAGCTTGTACACTGATACTGACAGCTTGTTGAAATCAAAACACAGATATACAAGGATATGCTTGAAATGAAAGATGCGTTTATTTTTCAAACAATATGCTGTCCCACTATACATCATTGATGATTGTTCCGCCAGAAAAGAATTAACAAAGTAAAAGGATATGTTGTCACAGTTAGCATTCTCTGGTCGTCACGCCAAACATTGGGTCATTACACAGAGATATAATTCTATATTGAAAGATTTGAGGGATCAAGCAAAATGGTTGTGTATTTTACACCAAGGACAGAGATAGTTATGAAAATTGTTTGAGAGAGAATGATGCTATTCCGACGCTGGAGGAGAGAACCAGAATAAGAAAAGCTTTAGCAAAGACTAAACATTCCAAAGAAATATAAAAAGATCGGACAGGGAAAGTAGCATTCAAGGAGGACAGTCCACAAAACACAGAAACAAACATGCAAACAGACAAACAAGAAGGCAAAAGTAATAATAAAAGCAAACGACATCACAAACACAAAAGGGTTGACAATAGGGCTACCGCCTTGGAACGGTCAGTGGCAAAGTAGGCCACTTTGGGTTTAAACCGGTTCTAGGGTGCACCAAAGCTCACACTTACCTTACTGTCATCCCATTAAAACTGGACAGTGTAAATAAAGAAATCCCCGCCATGATCTAATCTCTAACCTACAAGGCAGCATCAATAGGCAATATAAGTAAAACACAAACATGCTCGTGTAAATATAATACAAAAAAAACAATAGCCTAGAAAGCCACAATGAAGGTACTCAATGATTTGGCAGAAGCCAGAGCAACAAGAGAATAAACCATTAAGGGCACGACAAGAAAGATCATAGACAAACATCAAACGCCACCGTCCCAATGGACTTTAGGTAGGCGTCATCATAGGGTCCACAGCCTGTCTGGTCATGGCAGTTAATATTGAGGACTGACCAACCAACTGGTTATTGGCTTGCATAATTTCTTACGCATTACTAACAACAATGCTTTTTTTTCTAACAACAATGCTTTGTTGCTAATAGTAATACTAACAGCAAATCAGTAATGTTAATAGCAATACTGACATGAAAATATAATGAAAATATCGGGGAATATAGTAATGCTTATAGCAATGCTCATAGCAAATTATAGCAATGCAGCAAATTAACAATGTTAATAGAAAAAATAGTAATGTTAATAACAATGCTATTAACAATACTAAGAAATATAAAAAGATCGGACAGGGAAAGTAGCATTCAAGGAGGACAGTCAACCACAAAACACAGAAACAAAAATGGAAACAGACAAACAAGAAGGCAATTTTAATAATAAAAGTAAACGACATCACAAACACAAAAGGGTTGACAATAGTGCTACCGCCTTGAAACGGTCAGTAGCAAAGTAGGCCACTGGGGGGTTTAAACCGGTTCTAGGGTGCACCAAACCTCACACTTACCCTACTGTCATCCCATTAAAACAGGACAGTGTAAATAAAGAAATCCCCGCCATGATCTAATCTCTAACCAACAAGGCAGCATCAATAGGCAATATAAGTAAAACACAAATATGCTCGTGTAAATATAATACAAAAAACAATAGCCTAGAAAGCCACAATGAAGGTACTCAGTGACTTGGCAGAAGCCAGAGCAGTAAGAGAATAAACCATTAAGGGCACGACAAGAAAGATCATGGACAAACATCTAACAAGTACTAGTTGCGTGGTGAATATTGCAGCGGGTTGTTTTGTATTTTATATTTATTTCAAGATAAAAAGTAAAATTACTAATATAAAAATGAATACGGAAGAACTATTACAAGATATAATATTGGAACAGAGTTCCACAGAAGGTTCCACAGAACAAGACACAAAAAAAGAAAGATTATCAGCCATAGTTGCTGGTGGCGGTAGCCGTCAGTTTTGGGTAGAGACCTACAACTCACGAATATAGATGGCATGTCCCCAGATGAAATTAACAAACTTTACTGCAGATATGAAGCACGGCTTGGGGCAAGTATGACCAAGACTTTAGGCAATTCTTTTATTAACTTGTATGTTATGGGGGTATCAACAAATATTTCAATGTAATCAATCCACCAAAACTGATAGAAGTTTTGGAGGAAGACCCATTTATTAATCATACTTTGACAAATGCCTGTTGCGAGTTGTATTACAATGGGATGTATTTAGCGCCATTTACAGCAATGCTAACAACTGTTAGACATATTGATTTTAATAAAAATAAAAATACAGACAGTAATATAAATGATGAAGAACCAAGAGAGTGAGCATGATACGCAACCTGTTGCTACACAACAGGTCTACACAACCTGTTGTTACACAACCTGTTGTTAAACAACAAAAAGTAAAAAATCAAAACAAATAGAGGCCGGTAAGAAGGGAGCAGCGGCAAGGAAAGCAAAGCGTTTGCTTCATGCAAAGCAAGATGCAAAGCAAGATGCATGAGATGTAAATGAAGAAACAATAACAAAAGTAACCAGAGAAACACATCAAAATAAATTTATACAAAAAAGAATATTCCACTGTGTGTGGTATTGGGTATTGAGTGGTTGGGTTTGTATATCTATAACAATAAATATGTTTTTGCTATGCAAGTTAATACGCAACCTGTTGCTATGCAACCAAAGAAGGAAGACTCCTCTGATTTTTAAATAATTTATTTTTAAAAAATCTTATAATCATATTAAAAAAACATGGCAACAAGTATTGACGGAAAACAAATTGTAAATATGTTGTATCACGCTGGAGTGGAAACACTCCTAACTATTGGATATTCTGAGATTGGTAGAAAATTACTAAAACAAACAGCACCTAAAGTGGATTTTAATATGGGAGATGTTGGGATGCTGTCCATAGATATACTGTTAGCAATGGCTACGAGGGATATGTTGATTAAGCAAGGTATTATTCCTGCGGATATTATGAAGTATTTATTTTTTATACTATATAAAAAATGGCGAGTGCAGTAGAAATGATGATAGGTTAACAAACGCATTGGCGTTTAGCGGTTCAAATTATCTGTTTTCGAAAATGGGAAGTAATTCAGATGCGGAAGGACAAAGGCATGACAAAGCCGTAGAACAATTGGAAGCAGCACAAGCGGCGTGGAATAAAAATCCCCAGAGAGATTAGATTTTATTAATAAGCAACTGCAGAAGGAGCATCATGCAGAGCAGACATTTGATGATGTCAGCCAAGCTATGAAGCAGTATTACTATATAACTGGTAAACATTTGCCTTCGGAACCACAGCCTAAGTTGAGTGATTACTATACACCATCTCCGGACCAACAGAATAGAGAGATTATGTTTATTGTAATGGGCATGGCTGCAACTGGATTTGTGGCGTATAAATATATATAATTTCATCAAAAAAAACAATAAACTATAATTACTTTGGAATGACTAAGTCATATGCATGATACTTATTGTTTTTGTTGTTCTTACTTGGTTTCAATCCAATTGGTCGGTTATAATATGGTGGTTCAGCATTTGTCTTCTCTATTCTATCTTTGAGATAGCCTGTTGCCCATGCTTCACCGTTATCTAACAAATATAATACCAAGGATTGACCATATTGAGTATCCAATATGTTTGTGTCTGTAGTAGTGTATACTTTATTCTTTTCCAAGTCTGTCCATTTCATTGTGCTTTATTGATTTTGCTCTTGAAGCAGTTCATCAAATCGTGCAGTTGTGATTTGTTCCATTTTTTTCTTTATACTTATATGTATTTTAATCTTAAATACAAAAAAATAAATTATGGAAAAGATTTATTACAGCCCAAAAGGATTTTGGAGAGGTTATTCAGCAGTTAAAAAGTTGGCAAAGGAGGCTGGTGGCAGTGAGAGACAGGCATTATAATTTTTAGAGAAACAAGCTGTGTGGCAGATTTATTTACCCGCACCAAATAAAATAGTTATACCCAGGTTTGATGTTTCCACTAAGAATGAAGTGCATCGAGCTGATTTGTTATTTCTGCCGCATGACAATGTGGGCTTGGGTCGACGCAAGACATCTAAATATGCATTGACTGTGGTTGATATTGCGAGTAGATACAAAGAAGCAGAGCCACTGATTTCCAAGGATAGTAAAGAAGTTGCCAAAGCATTTGAGAAAATATACATCCGGCATCTGATATATCCAAAGTTATTACAAGTTGACCCAGGCAGAGAATTCATGGGTGTAGTATCGCAGTTGATGGCGAAACACAATATAAATATCAGACGATGTAGAACAGAGATACACAGAGACCAAGTTATGTTGGAACGATTTAACAGAACATTATCTGAAAGATTGTTTGGCTGTCTGTATGCTAAGGAAATAGATTCCCACAAACGCAACAGAGAGTTGGTAAAGAGATTACCAGAAGTTGTCAAAGCAATAAATGCGGAGACGAAAAAAAACCCTCCTGTTGAAATAAAAACATTAAAAGAAGATCCTATCTGTCGGAATGCCAGTGTGAGATATTTATATCAGCCCGGAGAACAAGAGGGTGGAAGACGCAGAGCAACTGACCCAGTATGGAGTGTAGATATTCACAAGATTAATAGTTATATGGTAACGCAAGGTATAAGAGTATAATATTTGAAAACACCAGCACCACGGAGAGGATTTGTCAAAGAAGAACTACTTATTGTTCCTGCTAATACTCAAACGCGTATGTCGTGATACCGTCTTTTGCTTGTTAGGGTTGCGTATCAAACCCCAGGTATGTGAGTTGCAGGGTTTGTGACTTGTTTTATAATGAATTGTAGTCATATGGATCCATTTCAACACCACCCGGCATCATACATCCCTTACTATCCAGTGACAATCCGGGTGTGTGTTTTTTTCATAGTGTATATTTGATGTTTTTTAGACACGACAGAATTCATCTCATAGGTGTGCTTTGTTTTGTTATACACTGAATCCTTGTAATCATCAACAGTGATATGTTTGTCAGTTACATATTATTTTTTTTATACCTTTTGCTTTCTTGGTAACACGATTATTAGCACTCACAATAACATAATGTTTAGGTCTTGTTGCAAACATTTCAGATATTGATACTGCAGCATTTTCATCTTTTAGTTTACCTGAAACCTTTTGTTGGTTGCATCATACAGAAAATGATCTTTGGGGTAATCACTTAGATCAAACATATCTTTCATTTCAAGCATATCCTTGTACACATTCTCTGTTTTGATTTCAACTAGCAAGCTGTCAGTATCAGTGTACAGCAATCGACATTTTTCTCCATATCTTGGTTTTAACTCGTTGTAGTAAACGTCATACATGATTTCTTTGAACTTGTCAAGTACTGAAGCCCCGACGTATATTGGTTTATCAAGAGTCAAAGTTGTTTTACTCACATGTATTGCTGATAATTCATCAGAGAATTTTATACGTCTCTTGAATGTTGGATTAGTTACTATTTTTCTTATTTTTTCATTTTCAGATCCATCAGTTCTCACTTTGTTTACAACTACTCGATTGCGTTTTTTTTCCATTGTTTTAACAAACATAGAGTTGTCCATCATCTTGTAAACATCTTTTTCAAAGTCTGTTGTAGCTTTCTTCCTAAGTTCTGTGTTTAGGTTGATGTATGATTCCATCCATGGTTTTTCATTAAATTCTATTACTCTGTGTATTTTTGTTACCTTCATGCCTAGCTTTAGATATTGTTTTTTTTTGTCCATAAAATGGGCTATTAGTTTGTGGGGGTTGACAGCAGGCTTTCATTTTCTAACAATGATAGCTTGTATTCTGATAACCATTCTTTTTTTACTTTGATTTTCTCAGGAGCCAGAGGATAATCATGAAATAAGTTATGTAGCTCTCTGGGACATGTAAAGAAATATAAAAAGATCGGACAGGGAAAGTAGCATTCAAGGAGGACAGTCAACCACAAAACACAGAAACAAACACGCAAACAGACAAACAAGAAGGCAAAAGCAATAATAAATACAAACGACATCACAAACACAAAAGGGTTGACAATAGGGCTACCGCCTTGGAACGGTCAGTGGCAAAGTAGGCCACTGGGGGTTTAAACCGGTTCTAGGGTGCACCAAACCTCACACTTACCCTACTGTCATCCCATTAAAACAGGACAGTGTAAATAAAGAAATCCCCGCCATGACCTCATCTCTAACCAACAAGGCAGCATCAATAGGCAATATAAGTAAAACACAAATATGCTGGTGTAAATATAATACAAAAAAACAATAGCCTAGAAAGCCACAATGAAGGTACTCAATGACTTTGCAGAAGCCAGAGCAGTAAGACAATACACCATTTAGGGCACGACAAGAAAGATCATGGACAAACATCAAACGCCACCGTCCCAATGGGCTTTAGGTAGGCGTCATCATAGGGTCCATAGCCTGTCTGGTCATCGTACAATTAAAGAGGAAAGCATAGTGGCGAACTGTAAAAGGGTCCACCACCAAGCATGCAATACGTTGCAAAATGATAGGGTCATAACCTCTTTTGATAAACTTTTTAACAAGTTTAACAAAGATAGTATGAAAGTGATCATGACCTAGAATCTTACGAAGTTTATAAATCACATCACCATAGAAGTCAGGTTGTGATAGTCCTTGTCGCAGAAGAGTCCTTAAATTACTTTTATATTTGGAAAGAAGATCAGGGTTACGATAATAAAATTTTGCAAAGGTTTTACGAAGTTTATGGTAACGGTAACCCTGATTGAGTAACGTTTTATTTATACAAAGATTACGAATATTAAAGTCCTCAACTCGAGTACAAGCTCTAGAAAAAACGAATAAGTTGAGACAGATACACCCCATAAGAAGTTGCTCGGGGAACATCCCCATCTAAGTGGGGATAATTAACAATGTCAAAATTAAATCATCTCTCTTGTCATAGACTTTGCTAATTATTTTACCATTTTCAATCGAGAGATCTAAATCAAGAAAAGAAGTATCAGATATATTAGCTTTGTTAAGCTGAAGTTCTTTAGGATAAATATAATTAACCATAGTTGGAAAGAAAGGGTTGTCAATGTTCAATATGTCATCCAGATACCGAGAGGTGTCATTAAAGGCTTCAATAACATCTGCCTGGGTATCTGGTGAAAGGCTCAACATGAAATCTCTTTCATAGCAAAATAAGAACAAATCTGCGACAAGTGGTGCACAGTTCGTACCCATAGGGATACCAACAATTTGTCTATAAACGGTGGTTCCATACCTGACTAAAATATTATCTAATAGGAAGATGAGTGCTTCACAAAATTCATAGCAAGTCCACATAGTATAATTGTCTAAACTGCCGTTAGTAAAAAACGCTTTTATATTATTACATGCCAAAAATGTAGTATTTTCTCTAGCGAATGTTTTTTGAATAAGAGAAATTAGCTTGTCTTTAATAAGGTGATGTGGTAAGGTTGTATATAGTGTAGAGAAGTCATAAGTGCTTATTGATGAAACTTGACCTTTCTTGAAAATTTTATCAAGAACGTTTCCTGAATTTTTTATAGACCAAAATAAATTAATCCCAGAGTTTTCATAAGTTTTATCACAATATAGTTTAACGTGATCTTTAACGGCAGTAAGACAAGAAGTTAAAAGTTTGGAGATGTTTGTTTTGGTGCAGGCACTAGAATTCGAAATAAAGCGAGCCGTATATGGATTTTTATGTAATTTAGGAATCCAGTACATAGTAGGTAGTTTATTTTGCTTATCGTTTACACCAGCCTTGAAAGTAGTGCACTGAGTGATATGTGCGGGAACAACATCATCCTCGGTAGAATTCACTGGAGTATAGGAATTGGTGTTGCCGAGTTCCAGAGATAACACATTGACGTAATGTAGGCGTCAAACAATAATTACATTATTAGCTGCTTTGTCTGCAGGAACTAAAACAAATTTATTATGAAATTCCTGAATTCCCGATTTTAAATTACGAAAGGAAAACCTAGGTCTCGGAGGAATTAAAGAGGGGTTAGCATTATAAAAGTTAATACGTGTATCAATAATTTTCAGAGTTGACTTTTTCCAAGTAGAAAGTGAGTTTGGGGCCGCATGTTCTCGACGACACCATTTGATACTAAACTCTTCAATGGAGTGGGCGATCTAAGATCAACTTCCAGCATTTGTCCTTTGCCAGGTTTTGGTTTTTTAAATCACGTTTTGCCTTTTGTTAACCACTTAAATCCAGAATATGGCAGTGGTTGACTCATTTCATGCCCATCAAGATTATTTTCATGATAGTTTATTATAAAAGATGTTTCCTTGCTGGGATCATAATCTGGCACCACGGGATTGTTAGCTTTGCAACGTCGTCTTGATACCATACTAAGTCCACCCCGCATTCCTTTTTCAAAGAATAAATACATGTCGGGATCTGTAAGCAACTCTAGTTTAATCCCTGTGTGTTTTAGACAAGTATCCCAAGATTAAACCAGGTGTTGTATAGTAGTGCAACGGATCAAGTTTATGAGTTCTTATACATGTTTTCCTAAAACTTTGAAATACATCTGCAAGCAGAGTTACGTCTGATTTTAAATACAAGTCACGATAATCACCCTGCGTTTTGCAGTTAAAGCTTTTCCATACATTTTTAGCATGTTCATAATCAGATTCGGATATTCCGTCATCTTTCAAACTGCTATAAAACTTTTCTATGGGTGGTAATTGGGTTTCCTCAAATCTTTTACATCATCCATGTACTCATAAGGATATACTCCTTTTCGGAATAATAAAGTTACATCTGGCGTAACATCAGTCTGTTCTGGGTTTATGTCATAACCTTCGTCCATATCTTTAACTGTGAATACAACATCACAGCCTATATCTTGTTTTACTTTATTTGAGCACTCAATGAGGATTTTATCTATATCTTCGATTTTTAAACTATCATTGTAAACCATCAGTCCATCAAACACAAGTACACCAACTTCTATGTTTTGTTTAGTTAGATAATCAAATGCTGATGTTATTGCTTGGTTTTCCAGATCGCACATAAGTAAATTAATTGTGGATCCATCTATGTTGTATACTATTCCACGATCGGTTTTCTGGCGAGTAGCCTGATCATGATACTCAGGATTTAGTCTGACGACCTCATCTATAATGTCTCTCATTTCAGTGTAATAGTTTTTAAACCATTCTGAGTCTGTTGGTTGCAAAGTAATTTTTTTAACACTTATAATTGCCAGTAAGTTTTGCTTAGCATCATCCCATAAGCTCTGCAATTAGTTGATCACGGTTGTTGATGTAAGAATATAGTGCATCGCTTTGGATATTATTTTGTGCGGGATAAATATTCTTTGAGAAGAACAAACTGGGATGATTTATCTACTTTTTTACCTTTGATAAACCTGCTACCCAACTCAAATTCATCTGGGTGGTCAATAATGTATTTTAGTTTTGGTTTATCTATGTGCTCCCGTAATGTTATGTTGCGGTTGTTTGCAGATTTGAACTTTCCAATTTTATAAAGTTTTTTGTTCAGCGGTGTGCTGCCAAATGCTTCTTTTGTTATCTTGAAATCATCATGTGATGAACCTTATACTAGTTTATCAAGTGGGGATGGTCTAAATCGGTAGCTGTCAATAAAACTTAACTGACCTATCCTAAATGATATATATATTTTCCATGTTGTTGGGGATGCAGGTAATATTCCATGCACCGTGTGTAGTTTTTGTATTATCAAGTGACTGTCATATCCTTTGAGATTATGAAATACAACAGGTATGAATGTTCTGTTTGGTTTTATTTTTAATTTCAAGTTGCATGTCTTGTGTGCTGCACCTCTATATTCTCCTGTAAAGTGACAATGATCTCTTACTTTATAGTCTTTGGAGACTTTGGGATCAAACGATTGATTTCATAGCCAGCACTTAGTTGTTTTGATGTAGTTAACAATGTTTTGCTCATTCATTACAAGTGGTTCGGGGTGAGCAAATTCATTGTTTATGATTCGGGATTCGCTGATTATATTTTTTAGAAATGTTTCGACTACATCATCACCCCGATAAATTACTGCAGTTTTGTTACTCCATCGTACCTAACAACTACGTATCCAGATGAACATACTTCATGCACATCTGTGTATTCTGATTTATCTCTCACTTTTTCTGAGATGGATTTGACTGTGCATTCAAAGTCAGCATATACTGAATACGGTACTTCCATCTGTTTATGATAATGTTTAAACCCTGTGTTTTTTCCATCTGGTGGCATTCTTATTCTACTTGGTGATTTATTGAAACCATTACAGTCATCATAATGACTTGTGAAAAGATCCTCTCTTGTGAATCCGTATAAACATCTTTCACAGTAAAATCTTTTACCTACATGTTTTGTTTGCCCACTCATCAACCTGCTAAAGTTTTTAATCCAGCAGTAATGAAGTTTTTTTCCATCTTTGGAGCACGTCAAAAGCAGATTGATTCTTTTTATTTCCTTTGGTTGTTCAGATATATGCTCATATGGAAATATGGTTGGTCTTTCCAGTTTGTTGACAGTGCATCCATAAACATTGATTGCAAGATTGTTTTGTTTTTCAACTCTGTGTATGTTTGAATGTGATGTAGGAAAATCAATTCCTGTCATGTCTAGTTTTCCCATATGTTTTTAGCTTGACATTCTGTTTGGATTATTGGTGTCAGGCCATAGTGCAGAAACTAGTGATACTTCAAAGCAACTACCGTCTTCATTTTTCACATTGATTATAGCTTGTTTATTTGCTATTTTTTTCAGGTAGTGGAATGTAAAAAGATCCTTTTAGTGGTTCATATTTTGCTATGTTTAGGTAGAACTTGACACAATGTACAACTGTTAAACCTGATGCTGTGTTTGTAAATCTTTCTAATGATTCGTCTATATGTGCAGTTGCATCATTGTAAAACTGTTTTATTGCATTAACGCTTAATATTACTTTTGGATCACTAAACAATACTGCTGTGACATATTCTTCTTTACCTGATATAAGTGTTACAGTAATACCGATCTCAGCTTTTAAATTTGTGAGCTCTGACAATTCATCGATTAAATGTTTTTGCACAGCACAGTCGTCCATTGTATTTATATTTATATACAAATATTTTTTTAATTAAACAAAACATACAGTAGTAAAAATATGGAAAAAATAATTAAGCAATTACAAACCCTCAGGGAGGAAGGGAAAATAAACGAGAATGAGTATAAATCTTTGACTACTGATATAGAGCAGTTAAAACCTCAAACATCTGAAGCACAAAAAAACAGACGTCTCAAGAAGAAGCAACGACAATTAGAAAAAATTAAAGCGCAGGATAAAAAGATTGACACACAAAAGAAAAAGTAATAGGTGAATTAAAAGAAGTTTTCAACACTGAACTAAAACTAGTTGATCATCCCAAATGTGGAATTTTTAGAGCATACGAAACAAACGCAACAAAGTATAAAGACATCCGCAGGTTGTTTTAATGCTAAGAAACGTGCTGTGAAAAAAACATTTAGTCGATGAATTGTCAGAGCTCACAAATTTAAAAGCTGAGATCGGTATTACTGTAACACTTGTATCAGGTAAAGAAGAATATGTCACAGCAGATGATTAGATTATAATATTACGAAGTCTGTTGATTTCTTTTAGTAAGTCGATAATCTTTTGTTCTTCTTTATTTTTTCTTATAACACCACACTTATTACACAAGTACCCTTTGGCACTTGTACTCAAATTACAGTCCACACACGGCCTTACTTTGCTTGTTTTAATTAAAATATTATGTCTGCCGCATTACTCTGAATATATAGTATGATTAGCTTCACAAGGTTTGTGATTTCCAACTTTCAGGAATTTACACCTGTTATAAGAAAAAATAAAGAAGAACAAAAGATTATCGACTTACTAAAAGAAATCAACAGACTTCGTAATATTATAATCTAATCATCTTATCCCCACTAAAACCAGCTAGATTTTTTGAATCTATTCCGATTTCCTGAAAATCAAATAACTTAAACCTTATTTGAGGTGTATAAAAAAGTATTTCATATATAGGGATAATGCTTGATCCGGGTGTAAATTGGAGGCAAGCAAAGCGGCGCCGAGAATTTACAGCTGGACAATCACTATACATATATATTTTCCTTTTATAGTTTGGTCTTATAACTTTTTTTCAAATATAAATACTTTTTGATCAGCTTTTATCATTTCCAATCGGTGTCATTTTAATACTACGGTGTTTTGTATTATTATACTTATCAACCATTACATGCAACACGTCTAAATATTTTTTTGTATTGTTTGCTGTAAACTATTTCCACATCTTCTGTTTTAATGTTCGATTAAACCGTTCAATTACTACAGCTTTTTCAAAATGAAACGTATGGTTCATTTTAACATTATTATCATCAAGAAATTGCTTAAACGTTGTATTATAAAATTCTACACCCTGATCAACCAAAAGAAATTTACACTGTCTTTCTGTGCTAATGATCTTTTGGAAAGCTTTGGTAATTTCTAAACCAGTTTTATGTTGAACAGGCATAACCCAAGCAAATTTATTAAGTACTTTAATAACAGTAAGCAAGTATTTAATACCTTTGTTATACTTTGAAGATAATTGCATATCAACTAAATCAGCCGACCATATTTTATCAATTTCATTAACAATCACGCGGCGTTCAGTGAACTTTCTTCGTATAGGTTTATGAAGCTCATCGGCTTATCAGTCCATTTCAATGCCTTTTCTTGTTTTGTGATGCTCCAAGACCAAGTTTGTATTTAGTACTAATAACCGGCTTCACTATCAAATTCTTAGCAATTTTTTCTCCAAGTTAGGGGTCTGGAAATATTTTGAAAATCCACTTGCCCTGCCCAAAATGTCACTTGCCCTGATTTCAAAAGTCACTTGCCCCACAATTAAGCTACGTCGAGACCGCACGCTAAGTTAAATCCTTTTCTCTCACTGTTTTTTTTGTCATATTTTTTTACATAATTTCATTGTAAAATTAATGACTTAAATTATGAAGGATCAGAGCTACAGGTTGTTACCATTATGTACATATCAGTGTTTTACTCCACCGGTGGGAGAGGGGGAGTGGGGTGTCAGTGGGGATACCCCGAGGATATAACATCGCTGATGAACCTGGTACCAAATTGGTAGACTCTAATGCCTATGGAATTAAGATGTACAAGATGCTTGCTCCTAGTGCAGTAATTACAAAAGGGCAGGCAGACTTGAAGTGATTTAGATTTGCTATCTTTTAAATCAGTCAGCATGTTTTTATCACACATTGATTTATTACTAGGATTTTCGTCATAACAATAATCATACTCTTTACAAATCGCATTTTATGGTTCTCCACTGTCAAGTAGATTACCCGGACCGCAATAGTTATTATCAGGAATTGTTAATGCCTTTTTAGGTAATAAAGGGAGTAACGCTTTATGGATATCAATGTTTCCACATTTTGTGCTTTTAACAAATTGTGTGTTAGTGATGCCACAAGATGCATTTGTTGCTTTTAACATTAATCTACCATTTTTTGCTAACATGTAGACAGAACTATACACACACTAGACTTGTTTCATCTTGGTACAGAAGAGTGCTGCATTTTGTATTAGGTATGTAAGTTAAAACTTCTTTTGGTGAACTGAGACCAAAACGGAGCAAAATAATACTCTCTACAGTAACACGTCCAGTGTTTACCAGGTCCAGTAAAATCATCAAGATTAATAATGCCACATTCTTGTTTATTTTGTTTTGTCGGTAATTTGTTTTTACTAAACACTCCCCTGAAGTTTTGTATACCTAACTGCTTAACCCATGTTATTATATCTAAATTAGAAATAGGCTCGTTTTGTGTGTGGGATACTTCAATATGGTCTAAGTTGTAAATCTACTTGTAAACCATTTCCACGGTCAACTCTTAGCCCCTTTCCATTTCTACCTACCTGCAAACCTTTGCCTGTTAAACCACTAATACGAGATCCAATTGAAGGAATTACTAATGATGCAAGTAGTCCAAGAAATTCTCCGTATTGTTGTTGTTGCTTTGTTAGCGTAAAAGGGCAACAGCATTTAGACGTTATTATCCTTTTTATTTGTGATGGTGTTACTGTATTTGATTTAAGTAGCGTTTGTTTTTTACCACTAGGTATAATTACCATTCCATTTCCGAATAGTTTACCGATTCATGTAATTGGCAGACCACTAAAGACTCCGGTTGCTAGTGGTGCTAATACCTATGGAGCAAATCTAGCAACTGCTGGTATTATTGTTTTAGTCAACAAGCCAGCTAATGCTCCCAAAAAGCCTCCCTTTTGAGACTGGGACCTCATTGTGATTTTGATATATTTATGTCTAAACCATGACCGCTGTTTTTAGCTTTAATAATATTATTAATCTGAGTAGCTGTCAGTAGAAAAGGAAAATCCCCAGTTAGTTGGTTATCCTTTAACCTGAGTGATCATTCACTTTTATTTTATATGCTTTTGCTAAACTTCTTTTTTGCCCTTCTGTTAAATTTACTGAATACTTTTGGTAAGTCATATATATATATTATAAATTAGATTAAACTAATTAATTTCCGACAGTATCAATAACAGCATCTTATTCATACACAACCGACGCATACACTTTAGATCTAGCTCAAGGAAGACCATTTATGTTGTATATTAAAGTTAGTTGTTTTGGATCAATGCTAACTTCATGACTTTTATAACTTAAAACTACATATATTATACCAAAACTATTTTTAAAATTAGCTACATTAAGCAAAGTTCCAGTGTTTAACGGCAGTTTAGACAATGTGGATTTGCCAAGAAGTTTGTGAAGCACTCATCTTCCTATTAGATAATATTTTCGTCAGGTATGGAACGACCGTTTAAAGACAAATTGTTGGTATCCCTATGAGTACGAACTGTGCACCACTTGTCGCAGATTTGTTTTTATATTGCTATGAAAGAGATTTCATGTTGAGTCTTTCACCAGATACCCAGGAAGATGTTATTGAAAAGAAATATAAAAAGATCGGACAGGGAAGCCTTTCCCTGAAGCCTTTAATGAAACCTCTCGGCAGCTGGATGACATATTAAACATTGACAACCCTTTCTTTTCTACTATGGTTAATAATATATACCTTAAAGAACTTCAACTTAACAAAGCTAATATTTCTGATACTAACGCTTCTTTTCTTGATTTACATCTCTCCATTAATAATGGTGAAATAATTAGCAAAATATATGACAAGAGAGATGATTTTAATTTTGATATTGTTTATTTTCCCCATTTAGATTAAGGTCTATCACAACCTGACTTCTATGGTGACGTGATTTACAAACTTCGTAAGATCACTTTCATACTATCGTTGTTAAACTTTTTAAAAGGTTTATCAAAAGAGGTTATGATCCTATCATTTTGCAACGCACTGCATGCTTGGTGTTGGACCCATTTACAGTTCGCCACTATGCTTTTTTCTTTGATTGTGCGATGACAGGACAGGCTGTGGACCCTATGATGACGTCTACCTAAAGCCCAAAAGGACGACGGTGACGTTTGATGTTTGTCTGCAGTCTTGTCTTGTCGTGCTCTCAATGGTGTATTCTCTTGCTGCTCTGGTTTCTGCCAAGCCACTGAGTATCTTCTTTGTGGCTTTCTAGGCTATTGTTCTTTTGTATTTATATATACACGAGCATCTTTGTGTTTTACTTATATTGCCTATTAATTCTGCCTTGCTGGTTAGAGAATAGTTCATGGCGGGGATTTCTTTATTTACACTGTCCCGTTTTATTGGGATGACAGTAGAGTAAGTGTGAGGTTTGGTGCACCCTAGAACCTAGTTTAAACCCCCAGCGTTTTTGTTTGCCACTGACCGTTCCAAGGCGGTAGCCCTATTGTCAACCCTTGTGTGTTTGTGATGTCTTATTTTGCCTTTTATTAATTTTTATATATAATTGTTCTTTATATCTGTGTGTGTTTGTGGTTGACTGTCGTCCTTGAATGCTATTTTTCCTGTTCGATTTTTATATCTATGTATTCAGTTTCTGGATAATATACCCCGTTTCCAACTTCCAATCTGGCTGATTTTAAATAGAAATCAAAATCAGCAGCAATTAAAGGTATCTAAAAGATGAGGACTTTGCTCTTGACTAGAACTTTTGTCTGACCTTTGCATATAAACAAAAACATGTTTTGGATTTTTAACACCAGCCGTTATTCTAAATACGGATTCAGGTAGTTGAGTACTTCCGTTTTCTTGTATCATTTCACGAAGATAAGTCCATCTTGTTGTTGTCGTATGTTTTGCCATTACATAGCTTAAACCAACAGAATTAAATATCATTTTAGGTATCCACTAATTTATCAATAATTACTCTACCATCATCACCACTTGATTTGAAAATTAACACATTATCATCTGTCAGTTGCAAGCTAATTTGAATTTGATAGAAGGAAATATGTTTGTTTCTAAACCTTCGAAAAATGAATATTTGTTTAATGGAATTATAGAGTTAACTCTTTTATTAGTTATGATTAAAAGATGGCGAGCTACAAACCCCGAATTACAATCTTTTTTATGGTCGTCATTGTTGACTCGGGTTTCTGCCACGGCCGTAGTGTCTAAATAGAAGTATTCATTTGTTCCGGTCGTTTATGCATACTCGTCAGACATTTCAGGTCTCACACCTCTATTATCTCCCCTGTAGAGACAAAAGGAAAACAGAAAATAATTCTATTTTTTCTCAATTTTAGGCAATTTTTAATTTGAAAAATAGGCTTTTCTTTGCTTTAGCATACATCTGCAGTGTAAAAGACAGATGATACAGAAAATCCCATGTTGATATGAGGTTTCATTCAAATTTCAGAATTGTTTGACCGAAGCACCACATATTCAGCTAGATAGTGTATGAATTTTGTATTTTCCTTAGGGTTCACAAAACATGAGCGAGAAAAAAAACCAACCTGGCTAACTTATATATTTTATTGTTTTAAATTACTGGTCTTGGCTATACTGAAGATATTAAACCAACAACAATGTCTGCTGCCCTGCTTTGAAGCTCAGATGTTGGAAAAGGCTGTACAGTAACCCTATGGGAAAATTAATTGTTGTGTGAGACCTTCAAGTAAACATTTGACGTTAACAAATCTATAAAAATTATTACCGTCGTAAACTATTTTTCCTTTTTGCTTTACGTGCATTTGCTAAATCAATGAAGCTGCATCGTTAATTAAAGCAATTCTGTCAGTCTCTGCGAAAGCAGCTCCATCAGCAAGCTTGTTTACTTGAAAACCTATTTAAAAATATGCGTTATACCAATACAAGTGAGAACTTTTATTGTAAATGTATAGCCACTTTTCATTTGCCTAGTATTTATGTGTCGACGTGCCGTAAAACACCATTCATTCATTCATCATTTGCCTAGTAGCATTTACGGGTCTTGTTATAGCGGTATCTAACTGAATATGTACATGTTCATAACTAGTATTATACTTTCCACTTTGAAACATCTATATAAACTATTAATTAGATTATTATTTTTATTAATTAATCGTTCAATTCTTGTTTGAATATTTTTTTAGTTCCCCTTCCAGATAGTAATTAGTAATTTTTACATTTACATCTTCTTCAATTTCTGCTGCATCTTCTTTTTTACTAGCAGCCTTTGTAAGTTCTTTTAAAATTATTTCTCCTTTTGGTTTAGGTTTTATTGCTGAATATAATTTATCAGCAGCCATGTTTCCTACTTCATCTCCAAGTTTTTTAGAACCACTCTCTAAGATTTGTTTTCCAGCAGTTTCTATTGCTTTTTCACAGACTTACTAAATATCTTCGAGCCAACCGTTGACCATATATCAAATATGCAAGCCCCAGTCAATCGGTCAACTTGAGTATATGATCCTGTACTAGTGTTATAAACTTTTTTTTAAACGTGTCATATAATTTATATTACAATAATTCTTTTAAAGCAACTCGAAATACTCCATTAAGATTAATAATATTACCAGAGAAATCGGTTATATAAATAGTAATACTGTTATTGATTGTTTTATTTACTTCGCAGTATCCAAAAAAAGAGTATGATAATGAACCTTTGGAAATGGCCGAAAACGACTCATATGATATATCGCAGTCTCGGTTTGATTGAGACTGTTCATGAGCGGTAGTGAACTATGCTAGCTACCGCTCACGCCTTCTAGCCCCGGGTTATCGGTTCATCTTTAAAAGGATATACTTATAAATAACATCTCTATATGATCCATCAACAATATCATTACTTATTCTATACCTAATTTATACGTCCAATCGTAGACGCTCATTCGAATCACGTGACCGTACAATATATTCCCGTATCGGGACGCACGCGCGTACAAAATAACCCGTATTCTTTTCGTATTGTACGATTCACAGGTCCCATGTTAAACCTATGATAAAGACCGAAGCGCGTGAAAAGGTTCCGAATGAAAGTCTGAATCGACAGGCGCTCTAGATAAAGCGTTACGATAAAGCTCCTGTTGTCACCGGATCATTATATATTTTAGGGAAAAAGTCGAGGTATAGAATAAAAAGATCATTTAACAGTGTTCTGTACAATACGGAATATATTTGGACTCGTACACAGCTTGGAAAATCATATTGGACTCGCCTAGCGGCTCGTCCAATATGATTTTCCAAGCTGTGTACTCGTCCAAATATATATCCGTATTGTACAGAACACTGTTAAATAACCTATAATTATCAAATTACAGTGAATATACAAAGTATCAATATAATTTGTTATTCCAAACTTAGTTTCTCTGATAACTGCATTTTTGTCAAAGCCAGTTAAGGTATGAACGTTGGACACCCTTAAGCCAAGTACAAACTTATTATGAAAAGTAACTAAACATTTTAAACTCGATAAATCAAATTCCCGCGCTTGCAATCAGTACTGTTATTCATTCGATCTTAGGAGATCGCTGAGTCCGATACTTATATTTAATTATCGGTGGTACTTTTTCATTTCTTTTGTTTTCTTAATTTTTGATTCAGTGGTTCTACTACTCCAGCCGATTAAAGGCTCTGGGTATTGTTTAACCACTTATAGGATATGTAGTCTGCTTTTTAATTTAGTCTTTTGACTGTTACTTGTGATATGCAGGCTTCACAATCGGTGCTCCCAACTAAATTCCATTATGTTTATTTCGCTCTTCGGGGCATTAAATTTTATTAGATACTGGGACCATACGCCGTACGACATGAAGATGCATTACACTCCATGTCCACCGCCATATGCATGCCATCTTCGGGATGGTTTAAATTTTGAACTATTGATTTTATGAATATTGAGTTCTGCTCAACCCGGGGATAGAGGTCGTGAGCGGTAGCTAGCATATTTCACTACCGCTCGTGAACAGTCTCAATCAAACCGAGACTGCAATATTTCGTATGTATCGTTTTCGGCCATTTCCAAAGGTCCATTATCATACTCTTTTTTACTGGAACAGGTCAGCAGCTAAATCACCGTTTACAGCTAATGATTCTTTTATATAATTATCGATATCAGCATAACTATAATTTCCATTTTTAAAAATAATATCTTTTGGATCTTTTAGATCTTTTCCAATAAAATACGTTATGATTTTGTTATTAAAATGTTCACTAACATTATACCATGATATAACAATGAGTAAGTTATATTATTAATCTTATCAAGTCCAATGCCATACTGTTTGTTCTTGTCCAATTATAATGGCCTGTCAAATACAGTTGTAAAATTACTCGGTGTATTTGTGCTATTAATTATTGAAGCTTTTTCTGATGATAATACAATTTTTTGTTCCACGAATAGATACAATTAATTACCAATGCAATACAGTTTAAAACTAGATTTTTCAAAATTAAAAACTTGAGTAATGTCATATTTTATGATTGTAAAGATAGTCCAATATTGAGATTCCGGAAGATACGCTTCTAATGTTGCGTTTACCATTTTCTACTTTCGGTTGAGCATGTGACTCATCAGTACTTATATTACACAAACTAAACCATTCTGTATTGAGTTCTGTATTTGTAACTGTATATGTAAGGTCTGCTTCAGCTATGTAGCGCCCGGGTTTTACCATTTTTATACCACTGGGACGTTTACCACCACCGGGATATTCTGTGGCATATTCTCCACTTTTACAAATGAACTAACTCCTTTAAAGCATCACCCAGAAATTTTATTTCACCTGTTAAGCCATTTTGAATATCAATCATTTTCTCACGGTTTGTTGTAATTGTTTTTGTACCTGACTTATATTATCATCAAGGCCCAGTAATATGATAATATTTATCAACAAGGAAATATTTCAAAAGAGCCGTATATGGAAAGCACTCGATGCTTTCTTGTCTCACCTCTCTATCCATTTCTTCACTTAAGCTGATTGACGAGGAAGCAGGGAAAGTTTTCATTCGAACATAGCCTTTGTATAACACTGCTTCCATAATTCAAAGCTATACGCAGCATGTTCTCCGAACTCATATTGACAAGAAGTCTAAACAAATTGTTGGTATCCCTATGGGTACGAACTGTGCACCCCTTGTCGCAGATTTTTCTTTTATATTGCTATGAAAGAGATTTCATGTTGAGTCTTTCATCAGATACCAAGGCAGCAGATGTTATTGAAGCTTTTAATAACCTCTCGATATCTGGATGACATATTGAACATTGACAACCCTTTCATTTCTACTATTGTTATTAATATATATCTTAAAGAACTTCAACTTAACAAAGCTAATATTTCTGATATTAACGCTACTTTTCTCGATTTTCATCTCTCTATTGAAAATGGTGAAATAATTAGCAAAATCTATGACAAGAGAGATGATTTTAATTTTGATATTTTAATTATCCCCATTTAGATGGGATGTTTCCCGAGCAACTTCTTATGGGGTCTATGTGTCTCAACTTATTCGTTTTTCTAAAGCTTGTACTCGAGTTGAGGACTTTAATATCCGTAATGTTTGTATAACTAAAAAGCTACTCCATCAGGGCTACCGTTACCATAAACTTCGTAAAACCTTTGCAAAATTGTATTATCGTAAGCCTGATCTTCTTTCCAAATATAAAAATAATTTAAGAACTCTTCTGCGGCAAGGACTATCACAACCTGACTTCTATGGTGATGTGATTTACAAACTTCTTTAGATCCTTGGCCATGATCACTTTCATACTATCTTTGTTAAACTTGATAAAAGGTTTATCAAAAGAGGTTATGACCCTATAATTTTGCAACGCACTGCATGCTTGGTGGTGGACCCATTTACAGTTCGCCACTATGTTTTCTGGTTGGAGAATAGTTCATGGCGGGGATTTCTTTATTTACACTGTCCCGTTTTACTGAAATGACAGTAGGGTAAGTGTGAGGTTTGGTGCACCCTAGAACCTGGTTTAAACACACACCCCACCCACCCACACACACACACACACACACATCCATCCCCCGACCCCAGCGGCCTTTTTTGCCACTGACCGTTCCAAGGCGGTAGCCCTATTGTCAACCCTTTTTGTGTTTGTGACGTCATATGCCTTTATTCTTTGTTAACATTCATGTTTGTCCTTTTGCGTATTTTGGGGTTTACTGTGTTCTGCGAAAGCTGCATTTTCTGTTCGACTTTTATACTATTTGTACAATAATCTGATAATCATTCATCTTTTATAGTTAATCTCTCAGGAACAAGAAGGTCGTCATTATGAGAGTCATGTAGTTTTTCAGGATTCTCAAATTACACTCAACAATATAGTTTGATTTTCCTTTATCAATCTTATTGACCCACTTAAAGTTGCCAGTAGGCAGTGGTTGGGACATAGCCCATCCATACAAGTCATTTGCATCGAGGTATATTATGTATTTACTTTCTTTTTTATCGCATAATTTTTCATATGTGTATTGTTAGCCTTTGAATATATATTTGCAATATAACTTATTCCACCTCTTAGTCCTTTTTCTATAAACAAATATTGATCAATATCAGTTATTAAATCAAGCTAAACTCCAGTCATCTTAAGACATGTATCCCAAGTTCTAAAAAACGTCTGCTAGCAACAGCACATCTGTTTTAAGTTATAGGTCATGATATTCTCCCATGTTTTTAATATTATATACTTTACATATTTGTTTCGCATGTTCATAATCTGCATCTGAAATATGTTCATCATTTAACTTAGAATAAAAGCAATCTTTATCAGGTAATTTAGTTTCTTTAAAAACTTTAAAACTATTCATGTAATCATAAGGATAAACACCTTTTCTTTTTACTAACTCTAACTTTTTACCAGGATACTCTTGCGATGTATATGTAAATGATGGAATATTTTTTACTAAATTATCAAGTGATTGAGACATAAATTGAAAACTATCAATAAACACCAAATATTTTCCTAACATAAAAGTCATATCCTTTTCCATGTTATTTGGTATAACATTTATTTCTTTTTTAAACTTTCCAATGTGTTGCATTATAATATGTGAATCATAACCTCTTAAGTTATGAAATACAACAGGTGTTTTTCTAGTCAACCTGAATTTAAGATTACACGATTCATGAGCACTTCCTCTAAACGTTCCAGTTATGTGACAATAATCTCTAATCATCACATAATTCTTATTGCAAACATGAAATCTTTTAAATGCCTTAAATTATTTTTCTTGTGTTTCCGACATTGTTAAATCTTTTTTAAAATGCTACGACATATTTTTCTTGCAATATGTTCTTCTTCTATCATTTTTTCTATACATCTATAAACAGCGTTTCTCTGTATGTCACAACTGGTTTAGAATATGTATCATCATAACAACAAACAGCATTGTACCCGTAACCACAATCAGTATGCTTTTGATATACTTCTATGTACGATTTTTCAGGATTACCAAGGGCTAAAGAAATGTCTTCAGTTATTGCTTCAAAGTCAGCATATTTAACAAACGGAACCATTAATTGCCTATCATAGTTTTAAACTTAACCTTCTCGTTTTCTTTTGGCATTTTTATTGCTTGTTTACCGTTAAGTAAAAGTCAATCAGGCTCATGCTTTTTAGTACCCTTTCTGTTGCAAAACACTTTAAGCATGTTTTACAGAACCATTTTTTATTTGAATGTAGTGTTTGATTAAATATTAAACTGCTAAAATCCTTTATCCATACATAATGATTTTTTCTTTCTTGATAATTAAAAGCATGTCACAAGTATTTTCTCCTTTATTTTTTGATATGTATAAAAGATATACTTGCCCATTTTCATACCCAAATACATTAAAACGTATATTATTTTAAGTTTTCTGTTTTTGGAATCTGATTTATAGTAACAGGAAATGTAATTAACGTCTTCTATATGCGTCTTATACAAAGTCATTTTTTCTGCTATTCTTGTTTTACTCACCACAACAGCAACTACTGGACGAACTGCACCAACTACAGTCACTAAAACAGGAGTTTCAAAGCCCAGTGGAAATGTTGTCTGCAAGTTTTTAATCCACATTAGTTCTGCTATATGCCTACATTTTATTTTAAAGTTTTTGGTTGCATCATTATCATAAATGATATATTCAACAGTTTGAACAGTGACGTTACTAAAACTATGACCTGACTGACGAAAGTGTAGGTACAGGTAATTCTTTAACTTTTTGGAATTGCCTGCATTATATTTATGCTCACGGAATCGAACTTTTAAGGAACGACCTGTTTGTCCAACATATTGTATACCACAACGAAGTGCATTTCAAGTCAAAACATAAATGACGTGAGAAGTACGTCAATAAACATTTGAAGCTCGACATATATTAAATGTTCTATCATTAACAGTTGATTTAATGGTGGACTTGCAAGATAAGTAATTGCAACAAATGCACCTCTTAGCATTGCACTTACTTATAGAAGGAAACACTCTGCGTCTAGATTGAATTCAACGATGTATGAATGGAGACGTTACGTATTGATATTTTCTCAAACGGGTGATCCAAGAGGCGTTAAAGAAACTTTTGAGCCGTTATTAAAAATCCAGTTAAGCTTTAAAGGAAAAAGAAATATAAAAAGATCGGACAGGGAAAGTAGCATTCAAGGGGGACAGTCAACCACAAAACACAGAAACAAACACGCAAACAGACAAACAAGAAGGCAAAAGCAATAATAAATGCAAACGACATCACAAACACAAAAGGGTTGACAATAGGACTACCGCCTTTGAACGGTCAAGTTTGATTTAGGATCAAGTAAAGTAAGTAAGCTTGTCTCAACACTAAAGGATAAAAAGAAATATGTTGTGCATTACAGAAACTTAAAACTGTATGAAAAGTTGGGATTAAAGGTAACAAGTATACATATAATACTAATGTTAGATGAATCAGAGTGGTTAAAAGTATACATAGACGTTAACACTGCCAAAAGAACAGTTGGTAAGAATGCTTTTGAAAAGGATTTCTTTAAACTAATGAACAATTCAGTTTTTGGTAAGACTATGGAAAACTTGAAAAGAGAGTTAATGTGGATATAAAAATCGAACAATAAAAGTAGCATTCAAGGACTACAGTCAACCACAACACACACATAAACAAAGAACAACTTAAAATATGAAAAAAATGCCAAATTAGACATCACAAACACAACAGGGTTGACAATAGGGCTACCGCCTTGGAACGGTCAGTGGGAAAAAAGGCCGCTGGGGGTTTAAACCAGGTTCTATGGTGCACCAAACCGCACCAAACCAAACCTCACGTTTACCCTACTGTCATCCCAGTAAAACGGGACAGTGTAAATAAAGAAATCCCTGCCATTAACTATTCTCTAACCAACAAGGAAGCATTTATAGACAATATAAGTAAAACACAAAGAAGCTCGTGTAGAATTATATCAATAGTAAAAACAATAGCCTGGAAAGATACAAAGAAGGTACTCAATGACTTGGCAGAAGCCAACAAACCTTCGAGGGCACGCCAAGATTGTAGACAAACATCAAACATCAAACGTCACCGTCCTTTTGGGCTTTTGAAAGACGTCATCATAGGGTACACAGCCTGTCCGGAGGAAAGCATAGTGGCGAACTGTAAATGGGTCCACCACCAAGCATGCAGTGCGTTGCAAAATCAAATTGACTCATGCTGAGGAGGTCCTTTTAAAATATGCAGAAGACCTTCATTTATTTCTTGTAAAATGTTCAATGAAAATTTATTTGCCATAGAAAAATTAATTTTAAATCGTCCTTGTTATGTTGGTATGTGTATTTTAGACTTGTCAAAATAGTTCATTAATGATTTCCATTACAACTACACTAAACATAATTATGGTAAGAAAGCTAAGTTACTGTTTACTGATACTGATTCTTTGTGTTATGAAATTAAAATGTTAAAAAATATAAAGATAAAGAACTTTTTGATAATAGTGATTGAAATCTTGGTAAAATGAAAGATGAAACTTGTGGAATACCCATTGTTGAATTGTTTGGGCTTCGAAGTAAACTATATTCATACATGTTAGATAATGAGACTGGTACACAGAAATGTAAGGGTATTACAAATGTGATAACTATAAGACCATTTTATTGACAGCAAGAGAAAGTTACCATGAAATGAACGTTATTATATCAAACAAGAAATATCTTTAAAAAAGATAGTCTGCGCGTTTGGGGAAGCACAATGTATAAGTGATTGATGGTCATAAAGTGAAATAATTTTAATAGCGAAATGTAAGGTAGAGAGTAGAGCAATATAACGTTTTCTATCAGTATTCCGATAAAAGTTGACACGGCAGTGCCAATGTGGGGAATTTGAACAAAACAAGTTAGTGCCTTCCATTACGGAAGGCCATTGTTAAAATATTCAAAGGGTCATAACCCTGAAAACAAGAGGCCCACGAGGGCCTGAAACGATCTACTGGCAAAGTGTACTCTGTTAGGTGATGCTACATGCAAAATATCAAAGCTCTAACCTCTTGGTTTCAAAAAGAAAGTTTTTAAATGTATTTCCTAATATTTCTATGTAAAACTTTTAACCCCCGGTGAGGGACTTATTTTGACCCTAGGGTCACCATTTGTACAACTTGGTAAAGGACCACGATATGATGCTATATTATCATTAAGGCCCAGTGGAAATGTTGTCTGCAAGTTTTAAACCCACATTAGTTCTGCTATATGCCTAGATTTTATTTTAAAGTTTTTGGTTGCATCATTATCATAAATTATATATTCAACAGTTTGAACAGTGACGTTACTAAAACTATGACCTGACTGACGAAAGTGTAGGTACAGGTAATTCTTTAAATTTTTGGAATTGCCTGCATTATATGTATGCTCACGGAATCGAACTTTTAAGGTCGACCTGTTTGTCCAACATATTGTATACCACAACGTAGTGCATTTCAAGTCAAAAAATAAATGACGTGAGAAGTACGTCAATCAACATTTGAAGCTCGACATATATTAAATGTTCTATCATTAACAGTTGATTTAATCGTGGACTTGTAAGATAAGTAATTGCAACAAATGCACCTCTTAGCATATTACTTATAAAAGGAAACACTCTGCGTCTAGATTGAATTAAACGATGTATGAATGGAGACGTTACGTATTGATATTTTCTCAAACGGGTGATCCAAGAGGCGTTAAAGAAACTTTTGAGCCGTTATTAAAAACCCAGTTAAGCTTTAAAGGAAGAAGAAATATAAAAAGATCGGACAGGGAAAGTAGCTTTCAAGGAGGACAGTCAACCACAAAACACAGAAACAAACACGCAAACAGACAAACAAGAAGGCAAAAGCAATAAAAAATGCAAATGACATCACAAACACAAAAGGGTTGACAATAGGGCTACCGCCTTGGAACGGTCAAGTTTGATTTAGGATCAAGTAAAGTAAGTAAGCTTGTCTCAACACTAAAGGATAAAAAGAAATATGTTGTGCATTACAGAAACTTAAAACTGTATGAAAAGTTGGGATTAAAGGTAACAAAAATACATATAATACTAAAGTTAGATGAATCAGAGTGGTTAAAAGTATACATAGACGTTAACACTGCCAAAAGACCAGTTGGTAAGAATGCCTTTGAAAAGGATTTCTTTAAACTAATGAACAATTCAGTTTTTGGTAAGACTATGGAAAACTTGAAAAGAGAGTTAATGTGGATATAAAAATCGAACAAGAAAAGTAGCATTCAAGGAACACAGTCAACCACAACACACACACATAAACAAATAACAACTTAAAATATGAAAAAAATGCCAAATTAGACATCACAAATACAAAAGGGTTGACAATAGGGCTACCGCCTTGGAACGGTCAGTGGAAAAAAAGGCCGCTGGGGGTTTAAACCAGGTTCTATGGTGCACCAAACCGCACCAAACCAAACCTCACGTTTACCCTACTGTCATCCCAGTAAAACGGGACAGTGTAAATAAAGAAATCCCTGCCATAAACTATTCTCTAACCAACATGGAAGCATTAATAGGCAATATAAGTAAAACACAAAGATCCTCGTGTAGAATTATATCAATAGTAAAAACAATAGCCTGGAAAGCCACAAAGAAGGTACTCAATGACTTGGCAGAAGCCAACAATGAAAATGTATTTGCCATAGAAAAATTAATTTTAAATCGTCCTTGTTATGTTGGTATGTGTATTTTAGAATTGTCAAACTAGTTCATGTATGATTTCCATTACAACTACACTAAACATAATTATGGTAAGAAAGCTAAGTTACTGTTTACTGATACTGATTCTTTGTGTTATGAAATTAAAATGTTAAAAAATATAAAGATAAAGAACTTTTTGATAATAGTGATTGAAATCTTGGTAAAATGAAAGATGAAACTTGTGGAATACCCATTGTTGAATTGTTTGGGCTTCGAAGTAAACTATATTCATACATGTTAGATAATGAGACTGGTACACAGAAATGTAAGGGTATTACAAATGTGATAACTATAAGACCATTTTATTGACAGCAAGAGAAAGTTACCATGAAATGAACGTTATTATATCAAACAAGAAATATCTTTAAAAAAGATAGTCTGCGCGTTTGGGGAAGCACAATGTATAAGTGATTGATGGTCATAAAGTGAAATAATTTTAATAGCGAAATGTAAGGTAGAGAGTAGAGCAATATAACGTTTTCTATCGGTATTCCGATAAAAGTTGACACGGCAGTGCCAATGTGGGGAATTTGAACAAAACAAGTTAGTGCCTTCCATTACGGAAGGCCATTGTTAAAATATTCAAAGGGTCATAACCCTGAAAACAAGAGGCCCACGAGGGCCTGAAACGATCTACTGGCAAAGTGTACTCTGTTAGGTGATGCTACATGCAAAATATCAAAGCTCTAACCTCTTGCTTTCAAAAAAGAAAGTTTTTAAATGTATTTCCTAATATTTCTATGTAAAACTTTTAACCCCCGGTGAGGGACTTATTTTGACCCCAGGGTCACCATTTGTACAACTTGGTAAAGGACCACGATATGATGCTATATTATCATTAAGGCCCAGTGGAAATGTTGTCTGCAAGTTTTAAACCCACATTAGTTCTGCTATATGCCTAGATTTTATTTTAAAGTTTTTGGTTGCATCATTATCATAAATTATATATTCAACAGTTTGAACAGTGACGTTACTAAAACTATGACCTGACTGACGAAAGTGTAGGTACAGGTAATTCTTTAAATTTTTGGAATTGTCTGCATTATATGTATGCTCACGGAATCGAACTTTTAAGGTCGACCTGTTTGTCCAACATATTGTATACCACAACGTAGTGCATTTCAAGTCAAAAAATAAATGACGTGAGAAGTACGTCAATCAACATTTGAAGCTCGACATATATTAAATGTTCTATCATTAACAGTTGATTTAATCGTGGACTTGTAAGATAAGTAATTGCAACAAATGCACCTCTTAGCATATTACTTATAAAAGGAAACACTCTGCGTCTAGATTGAATTAAACGATGTATGAATGGAGACGTTACGTATTGATATTTTCTCAAACGGGTGATCCAAGAGGCGTTAAAGAAACTTTTGAGCCGTTATTAAAAACCCAGTTAAGCTTTAAAGGAAAAAGAAATATAAAAAGATCGGACAGGGAAAGTAGCTTTCAAGGAGGACAGTCAACCACAAAACACAGAAACAAACACGCAAACAGACAAACAAGAAGGAAAAAGCAATAAAAAATGCAAATGACATCACAAACACAAAAGGGTTGACAATAGGGCTACCGCCTTGGAACGGTCAAGTTTGATTTAGGATCAAGTAAAGTAAGTAAGCTTGTCTCAACACTAAAGGATAAAAAGAAATATGTTGTGCATTACAGAAACTTAAAACTGTATGAAAAGTTGGGATTAAAGGTAACAAAAATACATATAATACTAAAGTTAGATGAATCAGAGTGGTTAAAAGTATACATAGACGTTAACACTGCCAAAAGAACAGTTGGTAAGAATGCCTTTGAAAAGGATTTCTTTAAACTAATGAACAATTCAGTTTTTGGTAAGACTATGGAAAACTTGAAAAGAGAGTTAATGTGGATATAAAAATCGAACAAGAAAAGTAGCATTCAAGGAACACAGTCAACCACAACACACACACATAAACAAATAACAACTTAAAATATGAAAAAAATGCCAAATTAGACATCACAAATACAAAAGGGTTGACAATAGGGCTACCGCCTTGGAACGGTCAGTGGAAAAAAAGGCTGCTGGGGGTTTAAACCAGGTTCTATGGTGCACCAAACCGCACCAAACCAAACCTCACGTTTACCCTACTGTCATCCCAGTAAAACGGGACAGTGTAAATAATGAAATCCCCGCCATGAACTATTCTCTAACCAACATGGAAGCATTAATAGGCAATATAAGTAAAACACAAAGATCCTCGTGTAGAATTATATAAATAGAAAAAACAATAGCCTGGAAAGCCACAAAGAAGGTACTCAATGACTTGGCAGAAGCCAACAAACCTTCGAGGGCACGCCAAGATTGTAGACAAACATCAAACATCAAACGTCACCGTCCTTTTGGGCTTTAGGTAGACGTCATCATCGGGTACACAGCCTGTCCGGTCATCGCACAGGAAAGCATAGTGGCGAACTGTAAATGCGTCCACCACCAAGCATGCAGTGCGTTGCAAAATCAAATTGACTCATGCTGAGGAGGTCCTTTTAAAATATGCAGCAGACCTTCATTTATTTCTTGTAAAATGTTCAATGAAAATTTATTTGCCATAGAAAAATTAATTTTAAATCGTCCTTGTTATGTTGGTATGTGTATTTTAGACTTGTCAAAATAGTTCATGTATGATTTCCATTACAACTACACTAAACATAATTATGGTAAGAAAGCTAAGTTACTGTTTACTGATACTGATTCTTTGTGTTATGAAATTAAAATGTTAAAAAATATAAAGATAAAGAACTTTTTGATAATAGTGATTGAAATCTTGGTAAAATGAAAGATGAACTTGTGGAATACCCATTGTTGAATTGTTTGGGCTTCGAAGTAAACTATATTCATACATGTTAGATAATGAGACTGGTACACAGAAATGTAAGGGTATTACAAATGTGTTGTTAAAGCATGATAACTATAAGACCATTTTATTGACAGCAAGAGAAAGTTACCATGAAATGAACGTTATTATATCAAACAAGAAATATCTTTAAAAAAGATAGTCTGCGCGTTCGGGGAAGCACAATGTATAAGTGATTGATGGTCATGAAGTGATATAATTATTATAGTGAAATAAGGTAGAGAGTAGAGCAATATAACGTTTTCTATCGGTATTCCGATAAAAGTTGACACGGCAGTGCCAATGTGGGGAATTTGAACAAAACAAGTTAGTACCTTCCAAAGTTTTTAAATGTATTTCCTAATATTTCTATGTAAAACTTTTAACCCCCGGTGAGGGATTTATTTTGACCCTAGGGTCACCATTTGTACAACTTGGTAAAGGACCACGATATGATGCTACACATCTACTAGTTTCCTTTGGCCTTGTCAGACTAATTTAGTCAATCAGCATTCAGTTTAATAAACACTGTAGGCTTTCATAATTTCTGTATCGCTTTCAACTCGAGTTTTAATAGGATTACACAGACACACCTCCTGCGAGGCCAAAAGCCAGCTTAAACGGCTGGCGCCGAAAATAGCTATGAAATAAACAAAAACGTTTGTCAGCATTTGACGACAAGAGATACATACTAGATAACGAACAAGATACATTAGCGTATAAGTAAATTTTATAGTACACATGTACAGCGATAATGAACAGTGAAGTAATAATCTTATTACTTCACTGTAATAAATCACTAATTCAAATAGGTGATATCACTGAATTGTATTAAAAAGCAATACGGCGCCTCATACACACTGCCTTGTTGAGATACATAATTGTACAAAGAGAAATAATTAACATAGGCCTAATATAAATACATTCCAAAGTTACCGTACAGATGTCCTATAAGACAGTTGAACTCACACTAAACCCACATAATGTGGGTTCAATCGTCTTATATGCGAGAAAACTCGAACACGAAACAACCTCTACCCCTAATAACTTGTACCTATTTTCGACAATTTGTACATCTTACCCTCCCTTTTTTTAATGGTATCAAGGGCAATAAAAAAATCTGATTCCATTCCGTAACAGATCTTAACAAATAATGACCTTGTTTACCATGAGCACCGGGAGTGACACCAGGATACCGGGAGACAAAACCGGATCTTAGTATCTCCCATTTATAAATTTTGGAAACATTCGGTTTTCATCATTAGGAGGTTAACGAAAAAGAATTGTTTACAAAACTGTAATTTTCCGTAAAAATACTCTGTGACTAAAGCGAAATCTTACAGATGCTTAACGGCGTACCTGCAGACGCGAACATGAATTCGATTGACGAACCCTTCAACGATACTGGTGAAAATGGTAAGAACATAATTATGTTCGTTATTTTCTGACATATCGTGATATGATAGAGGCATAATTTTTGCTAACAATGAGTAACAAATTCTGAGGCCTTGCACTGGTCATGAACTTGAAAATACTATTTTTGGAAAACTATTTTTATCTCGAGATGATGATCAGTTAAATTAAATGCAGATGTTCTCTAAACTGTAAAGGGACACATGACGTTTTTAACAAGCATTAATTTAAGGTACTTCCGCAATTTGAATTGATGATATATCCAACCTGTGACAATGAAAACCATTTCGATGCCATATGCATCTTAAGCACAAGTTAGGGTATTAAATCAAGTACTTTCATTATTTATTAATATGAAATAGGTTAAACCTATAGGGCGAGCACAGTTCATGTTTGATTGTGCCGCTGCGTATGTATGCACCTGTATGTGCAAGTCTAGATGCGAGAATCCGAGAATCATAGCTCTTATGGCGAGTACCTATACCATGGTAGGTACATACCACCATAAGAGCCATGATTCTCACGGCTGGTGCAAGTCTACCTGTACATGTCTTATAAATCGTGACATCCCACCCCCAACAAATTTCAATTCGCGCGTGTGTGTGTGTGTGTATTTCTAAGGATTATAATCCGTCCGCCTACGACAGGCGTCGTACTCGACGATTATAGGCACAATTGAGTCTGGACTTTTATCTATGTGTTTGTGTGTGATGTGATGATATGTCTACTTGAAGCAGCGAACTCAATGGTTTCTTTATAGTGCTGCCACATGGAATACCACACCGTAGTAGACATGATACCCACAGTCACATTATTCTGACACTGGTCAATCAGTCGTAGCACTACCCATTATTTGCTCGTCAGGTTCTGGAGTATCTGGAGACTCGAACCCACAACCTCCCGAATGCAAGGCAGACGCTCTAACCAGTACACCACAATGCTTCGGTCAAATTTCAATTCGTTCCCAGACAGGACAGATATGGCATGGAACGAACTTCGAACGGCGATCTAGTCATGATCCAGTCTGGATCGACATTGGCTGAATCACCAACCGTCATAAAAGCTGCTACTACATCAGTGTATGTAAGCTATATATACATAAACCGTGATTCACGCGTATACTTTTTTGACGAACAACATGTAATTACGGTTTCAACGTTATGTCAGTACGAAAAATGTATAGATATGATTTAAGTGTTTTTTATTTGAATATTGTCTAATAATTATGATGATGTATGTTTGTGAAAAGTACAATGATTTTAAAACATAGGAATTTGTTGTTTCCTACTTGACATTTAATAAATGGTGGTCCATTTTCGGAATATTAGTTCAATATTTAGTTGAGTATGTCTGGGGGTGGAGGACACCGGGGCCGACGTTTTTCATCAATATATTCTGAAAATGCACCAAATTCATCAATGCTATGTAGAAAAGACGTTGGTTTGTTTCACTCTTCTTGACGTTTAGCACTAGCTGTGCTCAAGATACTTACTAGTTTCTACATCTACATTTTAAGAAACTGAGTGTCCTATTTGACCCTAATGTTTCTGTCGGTGGTAGAAAAACAAAAATAGTGAAATGATAGGACAGAGAAAAGCATAGATCGATTGAAGCAGAAGACAGGTAAAGCAGTGTTCCCACTGACTTTTTCATTTGGGGGTACATGTACCCCCGACTATTAAATTTTGGGAGTACACTCCAAATTTAGGGGGTACACTATGAATTTTTAAGATTTTTAAACCTTTCAACATACTTTATTTGCTACTGAAGGCATTACAATACACAGCACAGTGTAATATTCAAGTTGACAACCTTTTCTTTTTTCTTTTTTTTTTTTTCATTTTTCTTTTTTTATTTATTTTTTTCTGTGCGTGCATGCACGTACGAGGTCAGTTTTCTGTGCGTGATTTTTTGTTTTCATGCGTGATTCACGCACATATGTGCGTGAATGGGAACACTGGGTAAAGTTTTCATCACCTTCAAATTTGAACTAGGGCCTACTCCGTAGCATCAGACCAAACCGGATGACCGGTTACAGGTACACTGGCATAGGAACGTTTCATTTTTATGGGGGTCCAGTGAAAACCTCACACTTTGTTAAAAGTAACAAAAAAAAAGGGGGTTGGAGCACCAATAGTGGTGCGAAAGCCGGATTGCGAATTTAACATTTTAAGTGAAAAATCTTTGTGAAAAGTGGGGTAGTCCAGGTAAAATACATGACATAGTTAGGGTTATTTTCATATAACATTTGTAATGATGTTGAACAAGTGTCAAGTTTCAAAGCTTTCGACAATTCATTTTTGAGAAATGAGGAAAAAACAAAAACTTTAACGAAACTTCAAAACTCGTAGACGGACGGACGGATAGACGGAAAGACACATGGAAATCGCCAAACTGTAAGCCTGGATTTGCTACGCAATCCAGCAAAAAATAAAAAAATACAAATTCTTTACATTATGTTGGAGTCTAAACCCGACAAATTTGCTATTATATCGGGCGTTTGTTTAAGCTAAAGGTTTTTCAGCTATGTGAGTGAGTAATTTTAACAAAATGTAAATACATTATATATAATTGGAACTGGCAATTTTAGTGGTAAATAAAACACCTTAGTTTGGAAAATCGGTTAAAAAATAAATATTTTACAGCCATCAGTTCAGATGAGGCTTTTTGTATGTAAATTCCTATCTATCTGTCTACATCATGCATTAGCCTCTTTCGGGTGTACATCTGCCGTGTTGCTGGGACAGCAAAAAAATAAGAAATCTCAAATATAACTTCAGTTAGCCTCAATAGTTTCAGAATGTCTTAATTTCGGTTTGCCAAACTCATTAAAACAATTTTTGGATAAAAGGTCGAAGCGCCCCAAAATATGCAACATAAGGTAAACATACCTTTTGAACTTCCCCTACCTAAACACGCCAGTCAAATTATTGGGATCTCGGGAAGGAGGCTGTTCCTACCCCTGTCAGTGTGAGTAACATCTTGGGCCTAACCATCGTTTAGTCACTCTAGACCTGGTGTTGTTCTAAATACTAGTAGTTATATTTCTTCATAATGGACCATAAAGTTACTGTGCGGTAAAAAAAGATGCGATGACAGAGTGGCTAGCTTACTTGCCTCTGGATATAGAAGTCTGGGGTTCGACTCCCGGAGGTTAACGTCTCGAGAATTGATAACGCATTCCCTTAGATCTAGAACTATTCGTGTAAGATAGTTAAAGTTACTGTGAAAGTATGTCATTCTTCCGTAAAGCCGTTGGTCTCCTGTGCAGGGAGATACATACTCTATTCAGGTTAAAAATCTCGCTGAACTTCTGTGGTTATCATAAAAAAGCCTGCAGGTAAACTCATCCACAGAAACGAAACTGTGATAATCATATGTATGTGTATAATACGTCAATAGTATTGGAAGAAAGAAAGAAAGAAAAAGAAAGATGGATCGGTAATAAGCACCTTGCTCACTAATTGTACTAACAGACCATACGTCATAATGTGACAACATACGATGATGACGTAAATCAATGACGTCTTGTCATTGTATTATAATTTCCGTAACATTCCGTACCTTTCCGGAAATTGCCAGATTGTTCGGGTTTGACACGAATGAACACGGAATAACCTCGTCGATTTCCGTCAATGGCTTACAATAGTAGACGACCGAATACGGAAATCTGCGAAGAATTCCGATTGCATTTATGGTTTTACGGGAAAATAAACAAATGAAAAATAGTTTTTAACCAAATCATTTGTTTATCCTAATCGGTTAGCAAGACATATACATTTCTGCGACACGAAATCTACTTTTATTATATTGTGAAACGTGTTGACGAATTTTCGCCAATGAACAACGTGCAAGGTAACACTTTGGGCAATGCTTCCATTTAATGGCCGTTTTGGTGACATAGGTAAAAATGCAATTTCATTGTCATTTTTGGATGGGTTTGAGAAAGTTTTTTAATGTTTTTTCAACTCATTCTGCTTGGAAACCACCATTCTTAATGATTTCGACGACTGCTTATCTTGTTAATTTCGTAACGAAATATGCTGTTTTACGGTTGAAGTCGCCCATAAACTGCCGTAAATGACCCAAGACTTTTCAAAAGGATGGATGGTATGTTTACTTTTCGCCTGCATGATACCATAGGAGCTCGCTTGCGCTTGCGTCGCTTTGCGACGCGAGCTGTGCTCGCTATAACAGCTCGCTATAAATATAGCATATATAGAGAAAGAAATCAAGAAAAAAATGCAATAGTTTAATAATTATTTTAAATTAAAAAACTGCCATTTTCCTGCATCCGCACAGTAATATTCAGAGAAGCAAATTAAATTTTATCAATAGCAATGTAATCTTCAAAATCTTACCTAGGGCAGCTGAAAATCCATTTTTTAAATTTGTATACCAATCACTTAAAACTTTACAAATATTGTACATGAAAACATTTCTCAAAATCAATTTCCAATGGCCATAATGGGGTAACAATTTAATACTCAAAGTATAGAGGTTCCTGAAGGTTTACATTATCATGACATAATAATACAGGTAAGTTAGCCTGGGTAATTGCAACGTATGCATGGTCAAGCACACTACTATTGATTGAGTACACACATCTGTTTACCTACCTGGCACCTCATTTTTCATGCTAAGTAACACATGTACTTTTGTAATATTGCTGGAAGACACCTCTGTATTTGGTCAAATTTGAGCCAAAATGGAATAAATTTCAAAATTTTGGATTTCAACTGCCCTTGATAAGGCTGAGAGGATTATATGGATGTTATTTGTTTTTAGTTTAAGGTTGTGGATATTTCTAGGCAGATGCACAAAAAATGATATATTTTAATGTCAGATTGTACATAAATGATAACATTTTTAGAACACTTTTTTTATTTTTCATTTGCTCTTATATATGTTTTGTATAATGGAAATCAATTTGTTGCGTTATTATCATAAATTTCATAAAATCAGCCAAAATGAATTTTCAGTTTCACAGGAAGGACTCTGCTCAATTCAAAATTTGGAATATCCTTAAAATGAAGGTCTTAAATTTATTAATCCAGTATTAGCTGTGGTATTAGAATTTAGGTAGGCCGCATGTTTTTTAAATTTTCAAATCAAAGTAGAATTTATTTCATTAGAAAGATACATTGTTTTCATAAGATGTTCATTAAAAAAAAATTGCAAAAAAGTAAAAAAATTCTGCCCACCCCTGGGGTCCTTTAACCCCCTCGCGCTCATTTGCGCGACCCTTGATTGTAATAAATCTTAATATATTCATGCAGAGGACATGTGCACCTTTGTTTTGACACTGTTCATGTGTCCATTTTATGTGGACCAATGGTTTTCAAAGTATTTTTTAGTTTAGAGTTCATCTTTTAGTGTTTTTAGGAGACAGAAATCAGGGCCTATAATTCTTTTAGAATGGTGTTTACAATTCATGTTTTATGTATGAAATAATTTATAAATGTATGCATATTTGATTGTAAACAATGAGATGCAAATATATAGAATATTATGTTAGTGCCTTTTACTATCAAGTTTATTAGGCGAGGCTTAGAAAACGAAGAAATTGTTCGTAATAACATCATTCAATAGAAATGTTATTTATTTGGCTTTCTAACCATGCATCTTATGTAAATATTCATTAAACAATACATGTATAGTTTAATGACCAACACAATTAGCACACGGTGATGTGCGTAAATGCTTTAAGAAAAGAAAAAATGTGATATATTTCCTTTCCAACTCGAGATTTTACCTATTTATTTAACCGTTATTTGGAATAAAATTACACCATTAGAAAGGTTATTTATTGAGGCTTTCTAACCATGCATCTTATTAGTCCCCCACCGGTCCCGGGATAGTGGTGTGTCGTGTACGAAAATAAGGTCATTGTGACCTTGACCTGTGACCTCTGTCATAGAAATTGCTTGTCCGGACCGTATTTTCAATACTATAACACTTAGAGATACCAAACTTGGGATGTGGATACATCTTGGGATAGAGATTTGTCGCGTACCAAAATAAGGTCATTGTGATCTTGACCTGTGACCTCTGTCATAGAAAATGCTTGTATTTTCAATACTCTAACACTTAGAGACACCAAACTTGGTATGTGACTTCATCTTGGGATGGTCGGGTGCTCCTGTGGTCATGTGGTCGTGTGCTCCTGTGGTCGTGTGCTCCTATGGTCGTGTGCTCCTGTGGTCTGGTGCTCCTGTGGTCGGGTGCTCCTGTGGTCGGGTGCTCCTGTGGTCGTGTGGTCGGGTGCTCCTGTGGTCGTGTGCTCCTGTGGTCTGTAGTCGGGTGCTCCTGTGGTCTGTGGTCGGGTGCTCATGTGGTCGGGTGCTCCTGTGGTCGTTTTAAGACATGAAATTTAACACACAAGATATGAAATACACCTTGATTGGCTTAAATTTTTGCAGATGCAGAGGTGCCTGTTAGTTTGGAATTTGAACCAACGAGTTTGAAGTTCCCGAGACTTACCTCGAGAGATGGCGACCGCGATGATAAGGTACAGAATCTGGCAGACACGCTGTACCAGCGCAGTATGCAGGGAAAAGAGCCGTATATAGGGAAAGAGATCTCGGCGCCCTACAAGCAGCCCACGTATCCGATAGAGCAGGCGGAGAACAGTCGATACTATCAGAGGCAGCTGAGGTAGGCAAATCGAGGACTCACCGTAAAACTATTGTATTTTGTTCCTTTATTTATATATACATGTAGTTACACTCGGTGTATTAGGCAGAAATTCAAGATTTGGGTGTGCAAATCGACAAACAGGGTGTGCAAAATAATTTGCTTACACGCGCTAAGAGCCAATTTGGGCCAAGTTGGTATCTCTGGGGCAGTTTATTTTTACAGATAAAGGTAAAAAAGGTACATTTCAGATCATCCTTCTTCTATAAAAGTACACAAAACATAACAATATTGTCCAGTCAATAACTCTGACATTCCTGCACAGATTTTCAAATAACTTGGCACAAGTGCTCACCACAACAAGACGACTTGTCGCGCGCCTTATCCATGTCCGTGGCTCCAAGGCCAAGGTCATACTTAGAGATCAAAGGTCAAAAAGAAGCGCTTTTGTGTCCGGTTAATAACTCTGACATTCATGGACGGATTTTCAAATAACTTGGTACAATTGTTTACCACAACAAGACGATGTGTCGCTTGCAAATCCAGGTCCGTGGCCCCAAAGTCAAGGTCAACACTTAGAGGTTAAAGGTAAATAAAGAAGTACTTTCGGTTCCATATTTTGTGTCCGGTAAATAACTGTGACATTCATGGAGGGATTTTCAAATAACCTGCCACAAGTGTTCACCAAAACAAGACAACTTGTCGCGTGCAAAATCCGGATCAGTAGCTTCAAGGTCAAGGTCACACTTAGAGGTCAGAAGATGCTTTATGACAAATACCTAGGGGGCATTTGTCACTTACAGTGACATTTCTTGTTTTCAATAAGGCCATCCTAGTTGTTTTGCTGTTTTCTTCCCAGGTATTTTTATTTGTTTGAAAACAGTTAAAAACAAACATATAAATTTAAGAAAATGGTCCTAAAGCAAGTAATAAAACGCTGTCGAATTGCTATAAACAGTTTTTGGGTAGGACCGTTTTTTTCATTAGGTAGACAGCAAACCAACCATTTTTTATGGTTGGCCTAAGGAGCATTTAAATGTTAAAAAAAACTTACTATTTTTTTAAAAAATGTACAGCTCAAGTTTTTTTGTTTTTTTTTATAATTAAAATATTTACCAAATTAAATCACACAATTTGCAATATAATCTTTTACATTAATTAAAATCATAATTACAACATAGGGATTCTATTTAGTGGGCACCTAACTCTTAACCCGCTACATATATGTAATGGACTGTTTTTTCTTTGAATTAAGACCATTCCATTTATGTGACAGACTTACTCACAGGCTGATCAGGGTTTACAATGGACGCAAAGGATATTATAGTCATGCTTAGCGGGTTAAGGGCTAGCAGATAAAACAGATCCAGATACTGATTCCCTGTGTTCCACATGTATATTCGACATGAACTGTATTTATTTCTTGTTTTACTCCAATCTCATTAAAATCATATTCTAATTACGCTTTAATACTCTCTGCTATAGGATCTGACAACACTGCCTTAGAGGTCACGTCAGATAGACCTTTCATCTAATCAATCTTCATGAGAAGATAACTAAATTCGACCAATGAAATCGCGCATTTCATATGCACTTCAGATGACGTTTGAGTGAACTGAACAAACGAAAATCCACATAAAAAACATAGATCTAGATCTATATCCGAATAAAGATAAAGTCTTTGTGTGTTATTGCTGTGGATTGCACGATAAATTCAAAGAAATGCACTAAATGGCATGTTTTACATCAAGATTACGAAAAAAATGTGGGCGCTGCCATGTGTTCTGAAAATATATATTCCACCAAATTTATTACGACATTCGACATTCTTAATAGTTAGTCATAGTACATCTGGCCTGTTAGTCATAGTACATCTGGCCCGTTAGTCATAGTACATCTGGCCCGTTAGTCATAGTACATCTGGCCCGCTTAGTTCAATTGATTGTGAAGTCGACTATTGACCAGCGAGTGTAATTTTACTGTGGGTTCAATCCCACGAATCAGTATATTTTTTGTATCTATTAAATTCCCTTGTTTTTTTCAGTAAATATTCAATAATGGTTGGTGTGGTGTATGTTTGTCAATGCAAGTATTTTGTGTTTTATAAGCTAAAAGTTATGGATGTTGTCTCTTTCAATACTGAGCGTAGACTGCTCCACAGCGTTTTACGGAAACGTGACATGCGCAGTGAAGCAGTCTATACCAAGCAATTTTGTAGGCTGAAATCTGATTGACTAATTGTAAGGTCAATCTGACGTGACCTCCAATGCAGTGTTGTCAGATTGTTAGTAGTGTAGAGTATCGTAGCGTGATAAAGGGTCTGATTTTTAATGAGATTGGTTTTACACTATTTTATAAGTATAGGTTACAGATCATTTATAAGAATTTAAGGGGGAAAACTCAAGGGAGCATCAGCATCCACACAACACTTTTTTAGAAGATTAATTAGTGATCTATAACCGACTTACATTTCCCTGCAGCTTCCTTTTATCTGAATACATGTACGAGCGTTAGTTGTCAAGCCAACTATCAAGCAGCAACCTTCCTAATTAACACTGTCGTCTGATATTCGCAGCTTTCCACTCTACACACAGAATGTTAGGCAGAGATTAGTTTTTCCATATCTGGAAGTCATACAAATTAAACCACTTACCAGCGATGAAATCACTTAATAGATATAATTAGAAATCTTTTTCTGGTATAAAAAAAATAAGATGGTAAACAATGTGAAAATCTCTTGATGCTTATTGGAATGTAAGATTTCCCGTTAACTTTTTTTATTATTATTCATAATATCCAATTTCTTGAAAAAGGAAACCATTCTAAAATTAAAATAATAATAAAATGAATAAAAACATGTAGACTGTTTTATATGTATGATGTAAATATCATTATCTATACCTTAACATTCTTTTCTTTATTATTCATAATATTCATATGAAGATATTATGAGTCAACATGTAATGTAAATTTATATTCATAAACTCATTAAATATGTAAAAAAAATTATTATAAGTTTATTTTGTGTTTAACACCTTTTATAACTTTCTTTTTTATTTATAATATTTATATAAAGTCAACCTGTATTTGAAATTCGTGAACACATTTCATATGCACCACATCAAGCATTAGTAACCTTTATGTATGAATCATAGGATTATGTACTATAGTTCCTGTGTTTAACAGTGTTTCAGTCTGTTTTTGCTCATGTAGTTCTGCCAGGTGTGACCCCTTCCACATTATCTGAATGCTATGTAACTTTTTAAATTGCAAAAGATTATCCTGGAATTTGCAGCTTACATGTCTGTTCTTTTATTATAAAAGAGCTTATTCTTTTGGCCTCAGATTCTGCACAGCAAGACACATAGTCCTCGTTAATTGTAGGGCCTGCTTTGTTGGCCTTAGGAAATCAGAAGTGAAAAACAACACACAACACAATCTGGCAGGCAAGCTGAGACAGCAGGCAGACTGAGGCAGGACATGACATGACAGCAGGGAGACTGAGGCAGTACATGAAATTGACAGCAGGCAGACTGAGCCAGCACATGCCATGACAGCAGGCCGACTGAGGCAGCACATGACATGACAGCAGGCAGACTGAGGCAGTACATGCCATGACAGCAGGCAGACTGAGCCAGCACATGCCATGACAGCAGGCAGATTGAGGCAACACATGATGTGACAACAGGCAGACTGAGGCAGCACATGATATGACAGCAGGCAGACTGAGGCAGTACATGCCATGACAGCAGGCAGACTGAGCCAGCACATGCCATGTCAGCAGGCAGACTGAGGCAACACATGATGTGACAGCAGGCAGACTGAGGCTGCACATGATATGACAGCAGGCAGACTGAGCCAGCACATGCCATGTCAGCAGGCAGACTGAGGCAACACATGATGTGACAGCAGGCAGACTGAGGCAACACAAGACTTGACAGCAGGCAGACTGAGCCAGCACATGCCATGACAGCAGGCAGACTGAGGCAACACATGACATCACAGCAGGCAGACTGAGCCAGCACATGATATGACAGCAGGCAGACTGAGGCAACACATGACATGACAGCAGGCAGACTGAGGCAACACATGACATGACAGCAGGCAGACTGAGCCAGCACATGACATGACAGCAGGCAGACTGAGGCAACACATGACATGACAGCAGGCAGACTGAGGCTGCACATGATATGACATTAGGCAGACTGAGCCAGCACATGCCATGACAGCAGGCAGACTGAGGCAGCACATGATGTGACAGCAGGCAGACTGAGGCAGCACGTGATATGACACCATGCAGACTGAGGCAGTACATGGCATCACAGCAGGCAGACTGAGGCAGCGCAAGTCGTGACAGCAGGCAGACTGAGACAACACATGACATGACAGCAGGCATACTGAGGCAGCACATGACATGACAGCAGGCAGACTGAGGCAGCACATAACATGACAGCAGGTAGACTGAGGCAGCACATGACATGACAGTAGGCAGACTGAGACAGCACATGACATGACAGCAGGTAGACTGAGGCATGACATGACAGCAGGTAGACTGAGGCAGCATATGCCATGACAGCAGGTAGACTGAGGCAGCACATGACATGACAGTAGGCAGACTGAGGCAGCACATGACATGACAGCAGGCAGACTGAGGCAGCACATAACATGAAGCAGGCAGACTGAGGCAGCATATGACATGACAGTAGGCAGACTGAGGCAGTGCAAGTCGTGACAGCATGCAGACTGAGGCAACACATGATATGACAGTAGGCAGACTGAGGCAGCACATGACATGCCAGCAGGCAGACTGAGGCCGCACATAACATTATAGTAGGTAGACTGACAGCACATGACTTGACTGATCAGGCAGAATGACTTAAGACGGCACATGCCATGACAGAAGGCAGATTGAGATAGCATGTTACATGACATGACATTTGGTTGAGGCAGTACATGACAGGACAGCTTGCAAACTGAGGCGGCAGCACCAAGGCTTTCCCTTATAGCTGGTTGGCGGGTGATGTAATACCTTAAATTCCAACTTTCGTTAGCTGACCTGCTAGCTTTAGCAGTCCGCAACAAAGGAAGAACTAGCAGTCACCTGCCTTTTTTTAAAACTGTCACTCAAAACAAAAGGAAAGCACTGATCACACGGCATGACTGCAGTCAGACTGAGATAGCTCAGTCTAAGCAAATCCCAGTTGTTGTTTAAATGTTTTATAAAATACATATCTGGAGGAGCTTCTTTTACTAACACATTCTGATATGTATTATTTCAGACAACCTAACATTGACCCGTTATTAAGTCCCAGTTTTGAAGACACCCCGTGAGTTCAACATTATAACATGTGTATATGTAATCTGCATGCTGTTTATATTCTAGATATTTTTGTTTGTTTCAAGCATCTGTGTCTCTGTGGTGAATGGGGCATATTATAAAATGATGCATTTTTCATATGTTAATATAGCATTTTTTGTTTGAGAATGTAAAAATGAAAGTCAATGAAACGATAATTTCACTTAAAATGTTTAGACCTATTTATGTATACTATGAGTAGATTTTCAAAATTATATTACAGTTGTGTCATCCACCGTTTACCGGTATACGTTTTTACTTAACAGTGTCACTAATTCATATAGTTTGATGGAAAAAGTAAAATCACACAACACTATTTTGTTTATGTAAAATACATCTACAATTTCAATAGATCAGTATTTCCAGTGTGTTAATAATTTGCTCCATTGTTGACATTACAGACATAGTTGCTTCGAGTGCATGCATCAGTGTTTATGTATATGGGAAAACGGGGTATTTTGGTTGAAACATATTTCAGTGTGTTCTGCACATAGCTCAGATTGCTATATTAGTATGGGACACCGTTTAACTGCTTATTCAGTATTTTGTGATATCAACTAATACATTTTTTGATATCAAGAAATCGGTTTATTCTTAAATATCAAGAATTAAATTTGTTGACGTAATGGAATGATTTTTTGATATCACAAAATACTGAATATGTAGTAAAATAGTGCCCCATAGTATAACACCTGTATCAGCCCAAGGGAGTGTGGGTTGCTAACTTAAGTCAAGTAATTGTCAAGCACACCAACAGCATCACATTTAAATGAAATTGTCTGAAAGGTGTATAACACACATGTACAGTTTGCGCAGAAATATGTGAAACAGTTTACTCCATTTCCCCTTTCCATTTGTATTCTTAAGGCTGGAGTTCACTGTCATGAATACCTAGGTGGACAGCAATTATAGAATGTACATGTACATGCTTTAGGGCAGATTTTTTTTTTTGGTTCTAAGATTTTTTTCGGAAAAAGCTCCACAGGAGGAGAGGGGAAAAGAAATAAATCAATCTGAACCTTTATAAGTGTGTATCTTGTAATGGTGTTAAGTCACATTGTATTTGTAAAACATAAAATGGACATGAACAAATTTATATGATCTTCTGATTTTAAATTAATTTTTAAACATGATAATTTGGTTGTTCGAAATGGGTGACCAAAACATTAATAACGGATGCTTTTTTAAACATTTGTTTGTGTTTTTTAAAATAATTATTTTGATTTTTTTTTGATTTTTTTAAAAAAAATTCTTTCATTTTTGCAAAATTTAGGGTCGGAGGGTTTGAGAACAGAAAAAAAACAACTCTGGCCTTGTCAGTGGTAACTCTGCTGAAAAATACAGTCTCGCATTGCCACTGTGCTGTGATTGACTAAAAGCACTGTGGGAAAATTTGAATTTTATAGCAGAGAAAACAAAATACTTTTTTAGGATCTAGCATTTTTAAGTAATGAATTGATTTTATATTTGACTGAACAAATCTCCATACTTTCAAGAACAGTTCTGCTAAATTTCAATGAAAGCAGTGAAGTAGGGATATCAAAATTTCTTCTTTTTTTTCTTCTCCTGCAATGTCTATACAGTGCAGTGTATAACAACAGAGTAGACATTCTGACTTGCTCTGTCTACTACAATAACGTTGTGTCATAAATTACCAATTACCTTCTCCCCTCCCTTAGTGTCAGTTAGCATACCCTTTGTTCTACAGCAATGACAAATAGCCACAAGAAGGAGAAAACAAATACCAGAATCAGATTAGAAAATACCAGAATGATAAACAAATACCAGAATCAGACTAGAAAATACCAGAATGATAAACAAATACCAGAATCAGACTAGAAAATACCAGAACAAGTAAACCCATTTTTACCAGAATGAGACCAGAAAATACTAAAAAATGTATGTTCATCTTTCCATATAGTTTTGTAGAACAGTATGGCTATGGATGTATAATGGGATGTGTCATAATTAAGTATTGTTTGGGGCGCTTGTTTCAGCCAAAGATTTTTCTGCAGTAGCTTGAGAAATTTAAATAATACTACATCAGTTCTATATCATTAGATCTGGCATTTTTAGTGGTAAATAAAACTACTTTACTTTTGAAAATCGGTTGAGAAATATTTACAGCCAAAATGATTTTTTGATGGGCTTTTCCGATGTAAATTCCTTGTTGGCGAAACAGCAGAAAATCAAATAATCTCAAATAACTTCCGTTAGCATTCGTATTTTGCTATAAAACTTTCAGAGTGTTTTTATTTACATTTATTCAACACATTAAAAACATTTTAGAATATAAATTCTAAAAAAATATATTTTTCAAATTTTTGACGCAGCAAAATTTTGCATTGAACTTTTACATGTGAACTTTTTATTTCTCAACCGATTTGGAAAAGTAAGGTATTTTTTTTTACCACTAAAAATGTCTGTTTCAGTGATATACATTTTATCTGGGTACTAGTTGAATTGTGTCTTAACAGTCCAACAAACCTTTGTCTCAAACAAGCGCCCCAAACAATAGTTGTTATATATACAGGGCTTAAAATATACTTGGTTGCAGGAATGTTATTGCATTTTGTAACTCCATATTATCTTAAGGGATCTGGAAAAAATTATAGTTGTCAATCCAAATACCAATAGAACTATGATAAATTGTGTTAATTTTCATATTACTAAACACGGCCCCATATTGTGGCCAATTTAATTAATGTTAATGAAATAGTTTGGGTTAACTCGATTACTTTGCTAATTGTTTTAATTGTATATAAGTCAATATAAATATTAATACATAATTATGCTTTAAGATTTTTAATAAATTCTAGTTTTGTGATTCAATGAACACATGTTTTTATTGAAATATCTGTACAACTGCTAACAATAGGAATATTAACTATTTTTAAAACAACAAAAACACAGCGAGTCCTGGCAAAACATTTTCATAAACATAAACCAAAAGTAACATGCGGCTCATGTAAATACCTGTACATATTTCATGCCACTGAGGCATATTATGCATGATGAATTTCTGTTATACACGTATTTGGATTGGCTCCAAATCACTCCCAACATATCACCTCAAGTCCCTATACATGTACTTGGTTGCATGAATGTTATTGCCTTATTCAGCTCCATGTTATTCTAATAAGGCCAAATAAAATAATAGGTGTGGTTCCAGTTTCCCGACCGACCCTGTTTTTAGGGGCCGACCCTAAACATTTTATGAGCCCTCAGTTTGTTTTTTTCGTTTTGCATTTTATATTTTCCTTTCTTCTTTTTGTTTTTATGCCCCCGAATAATTTTCGGGGGCATATAGTAATCGCACCGTCCATCTGTCCGTCCGGATTCTGTCTATTCGTCCGTCATTCCGAAGTTTGTGTCCGGACCGTAACTTCACAACCCCTGCAGGGATTTTGAAATAATTTGGCACAAGTGATCACCATAACAAGACGATGTGTCCCCCGCAAAACCCAGGTCGGTACCTCAAAGGTCAAGGTCACACTTGAAGTTCATAGGTCAAAAACGGGTACGCAATTTCGTGTCCGAACCGTAACGTCACAACACCTGCAGGGATTTTTAAATAACTTGGCACAAGTGATCACCATAACAAGATGATGTGTCGCGCGCAAAACCCAGATCTGTACCTCAAAGGTCAAGGTTACACTTGAAGTTTATAGGTCAAAAACAGGTACGTAATTTCGTGTCCGGACCGTAACGTCACAACCCCTGCAGGGATTTTTAAATTACTTGGCACAAGTGATCACCATAACAAGACGGTGTGTCGCGCAAAACCCAGGTCTGTACCTCAAAGGTCAAGGTCACACTTGCAGTTCATAGGTCAAAAACAGGTATGCAATTTCGTGTCCGGACCGTAACGTCACAACCCCTGCAGGGATTTTTAAATAACTTGGCACAAGTGATCACCATAACAAGACGATGTGTCGCGCGCAAAACCCAGGTCTTAAGGTCAAGGTCACACTTGGAGGTCAAAAGTCAAATTGCGTCCGGTCAATAACTCTGGCATTCATGGACGGATTTTCAAATAACTTGGCACAAGTGCTCACCATAACAAGACGATGTGTCGCGCACAAAATCCAGGTCTGTGGCCCGAAGGTCAAAGTCACATTTAGAGGTCAAAGGTCAAATCGTGTCCGGTCAATGACTTTTGCATGCCTGGACGGATTTTCAAATAACTTGGAACAAGTGCTCACCACAACCAAATGAGGTGTCGTGCACAAATCTAGGTCAATGGCTCCAAGGTCAAGGTCATACTTAGAGGTCAAAGGACACTTCGGGGGCATTTATTACTTAAGTGATATTTCTTGTTAATTATTTTTTCAATCAGTTCTGTATCTGATGATATCAACAAATATATAGTTAAGTTTATTTATTTGTTGGGTAAAAAATATATAGTGTAAAAAAAAGACAAAATATAAAATACCGGTAAACTATTTTTAGAAAATAAAATATTTTCCCAACCTTATCTAGCCTATTTTTTTGTAGCATGTAATAGGAACCACACATATAATTTTATTCCACCTAACTGTTTTGAAAAAAAAATCGCTGCAGCATAGTTATAGTTGCTGAAACTATTAAGTTTTAAACAATGGGTTTTAAAATAGGTTGTACTTGGTTTCAATACAATTGTATGCATGGAGGTGCATATTGTGTTACCTATGTTCGACTGTGTGTCACGCCATGGTTAGGGTTTCACGGTAGCGAAACCATGAGATATTTTGATTAGGTTCACGACACAAAATTGCGAACAAATCAGCTCAATTCAGATGTAGTTTTTCTTCATAACTTTTCAAATACATGTAGTTAACAAATTTTGTTCAACTAAAGAGCAAATATAACCTGCAAAGTCACAGAGCGGGTCCTTGCCTCCAACGAAAATGCTATTTCGATTCTGCCACGGAGACAGGTCCTTACATCCATTCTAAAAATAGGTCACTATGAATGAACTTGACTTATTTTTTACAATTCAATGATTCTGCCAGTTTCTGGGAATGGTTTTTCATTGGCTTCATTTAATATCCTAGTCATATTTAGAAAAAAAATTGTTTTATTTTTTATATTTTTAGTTTGCATTATATTACAGTAATAAGACCAACTTTAACAATAATTTGTTTCTGGATTTCACAATTTTTAGGAAGTTGAATTTGTTTTCTTCTGAAGGTATTATCCCACTAATTATTTTCCCCATAGACACCAATGTTAAAATGTCACATATTAATGATTTGCTGCAAATTCAACTCAAGTATGGATAATGCAGCAGTGTAATGTTCATATAGAAAACAAATTTTCCACTTGGAAAATCACCAGAAAAGGTGGGGTCACAAGACATGTAAGAAAGTTCTTGTTTGTTTACTAACAGGTCAAGGGTACAGCTGTTTTCATTGATTGGCTGTTTTCATTGCTCACAAAGTGTAAGCATAGAGTCGAAATTTCGAAAATGTTCATCAGTGATTCAGTAAAACTTATTAATGCGCTTCTTATACATACAACCACAAAATCGAATAGAAATGGTCAGTTTTCCCCTACCTTTAATGCCCATTTTCATCAAAAAAGGAGGGACTATTGGAACTACATTCGACTACACCTCGGAGGCTTACATGTAATTAGTGGTGGTAAACCTGAAGACACTAAAAATGTATGTAGTTTTAGAAAATATCCCCCCACCCCACCCCCTTTATAGTTACAGAGAAACAGAAAAAACAACAACTTTTGTGGTTGGTCTAGTCGTATTATTTAGAAATACCCTGGCCTTCTTAGCTCATATATTTCAGTAGATTTTGTGTGTGTAGATCTTTGTGTTATTTTCTTTCTGTTTAATTTCGCAGATCTTTTGTGACATTTCAAGTGACCTCGGTGGCTCAGTGGATAGGGCCTGGTACTCTTTCCTTTATCTCATCTCCCTCAGAGGTTGCTGTCCCAATATAACCTACTATGATGTGCCATTTCATGCGAAACAAGTTGATCTTAGTGAAAAGTAAAATAATGCGTCATGTTAAACAAACCAATAGTTTGTGGTTATTTGAACTTCCACATATATATGCAGTTGTGGTGCAGACCTCTGCCCCGTGTGGGTTCACTTCCTGGCAGAGGCATGCCTGATAGGAAACTTTTTCCTTTATCTCGTCTCCCTCAGAGGTTGCTGTCCCAAGATGTGCCATTACATGCTTGCCATTTCATGCGAAACAAGTTGATCTTAGTGAAAAGTAAAATAATGTGTCATGTTAAACAAACCAATAGTTTGTGATTATTTGAACTTCCACATATATATGCAGTGGTGGTTCCCGAAGTTTGTATACTGTTCTTGTGGATTCTTTATTTTAAAACATAGAAAGTCGAAATATATTCAAATAATAAAAGTAATATGTTTACTCTCTAATGAAGGTAAACCTTTATACAGCGTATTTACTTGTTAAATTTGTTGTCTCTTTAACATGGAGTCAGTGACAAATTTCATATATAAAATACAAAAAATGCACGTTTTACGATAGTTTCGACTCCATTTAATATAGAGTGAAATTCTTCCAGATTTCAACACTATTAATTTAAGTGACGTCTTGACTTCAGATTCTGATCTTGAAAATGTTAATGTCGCGTCATTTTCAGTTATCGAAATGCATATCACAATTTAAAAAAAAAGAAACGACAACAATGTAAGCAAGTTGACGTCTACAGAATTGATGGAGCAGTGTTCTGTGACATTTAATGATCATGGTTGTCTTTATAACTATTGAACACTCAAGCGAACACTAACTGTCGTGAGTGCCTGTGTAGAAGTTTTTCAAGCAAATCTGGCTAGCTTAGAAGCTTAGCGATAGCAGTGCTCCATCGCTTCCATTGATGATGTGTTGTTTACCTATACACTGGCCAAAAGATCTAACTAGACCCCTAATACTATTATAAATAACTCAACCAATTTTCAAGGTATCGTGATAAAATTTTATACACAGCTTTATCAATCAATTATACACAGACTGTGGAAATTTCATAAAAATCCATTGACTAAAAACTAAATATTTTAACATTTTTAAAACTGACCCACGAAATTAAAAGTCACAGATTTATGAAAAATCAGTCAGTATTTAGTGTGGCCGCCGTTTGCTTGTATTACTGCCAAACATCTCTGTCTCATGGAGTTAACATAGTTCCAAATGTATCGTTGACCGATACCAGCCCACTCACGTAGAATCGCTTGTTCCAATTCAACAATATTTTGAGGGATATTAGGGCCTCGTCGAATACGCCTATCAAGTTCATCCCACAAATGCTCAATGGGGTTTAAGTCTGGTGATTTGGACGGCCAGTCCAATACCCTCACATTTTGCTGTTGGAGCATGGCTGCGGTTGCCCTGGCTGTATGAGGTGGTGCCCCATCCTGCATTAGTTGAATTCCTCTGTTTTGATTAATGTGAGGGATAGCGACGGGCAACAATATTTCCTGTTGGTAGCGAGCTGCATTTAAATTTCCCCGTATAACGACAGCAGGGGTTTTGGTGTGAAGAGAAATTCCAGCCCATATCATAATTGATCCACCGCCAAAACTGTCGAACTCATGAATGCAATTATCAGAAAAACGTTCCCCTCGACGTCTATAAATGCGGGTACGTCCGTCAGAATTACGGACATTAAACCGACTTTCGTCGCTGAACAAAACCCTAGCCCAGTCAGCACGGGTGAATCTACGATGAGCTCGTGCCCACCTCAAACGTCGTTGTCGGTGCCGTTGGGTCAAAATAACACATCGGAGAGGTCTACGTGAACGTATACCGCGTTCACGTAGCCTATTTCTTACCGTCTGCGAGGATACGTTACGTTGATGTATCCCAATTGTAGCTCTCGAGGTAGTAGTAGATGCCTTAAATCTGTCTCGGAGGTGTTGTACGGCAATATAATTGTCCTGCCTAGGTGTTGTAATTCGTCGACGTGGACGTCGTCTTATATCCGCGGTACTTCCGGTCACATGATACTTCCGGTAAAGGTTGGAGATTGTCGTGACGTGACGTCCAAACCTCAGAGCAACCTGAAACGTGACATAAAAACTATTGTAACCTTTTTTTTTGTACGAAATCGATTTAATACTAACGTTCACCCCTAGGACAGTTAGTTGGAAACAAAAAAAGTAATTAATAGAATTTAATTTTTTTTTACCTGTCTAAAAGACATTCCAGCGTCGAGCATGCCAACGGCTCTCTCCCGTTCAAATCTTGTTAACCTTGCCATTCTTACAATGTAAAGTGTTTTTCGAAAATGTTTATCGACTACAAGTACATTGTGTACAATTTTAATTTTTTTTTTCATTTTCACGAGTTGCACGTGCGCATAATCACTAATCGTACACAAACCAGATAAACTGAAAACTGGTTTCTTAAAATCAAAAATTTTACATGTATCGTGTGTAGTATACTGTCAAATAGACACGTGCCAAATATAAATTATTAGAGTTAAATAGTTTTTAGCTCTACTGGCCAAGGGCCAGCAGAGCTTATGGGATGGTGTGTTGTCCGTCTTCCCTCGTCCGTCCGTCGTCCGTCCGTTAACTTTTGCTTGTGTTCACTCTAGAGGCCACATTTCTGATGCAATCATCATGAAACTTTGTCAGAATGTTTGTCTCAATGAAATCTCGGTCAAGTTCGAAAATGGGTCATGTGGGATCAAAAACTAGGTCACTAGGTCAAATATTGGAAAAACCTTGTGTACACTCTAAAGGCCATATTTTTGACCCAAGCTTGATGCAACTTTGTCAGAATGTTTGTCTTAATTATATCTTGGTCAAGTTTGAAAATGGGTCACATGGGGTTAAAAACTAGGTCACTAGGTCAAATACTTGAAAAACCTTGTGTACACTCTAGAAGCCGTATTTCTGATCCAATCTTGATGAAACTTTGTCAAAATGTTTGTCTTAATTTTATCTTGGTCAAGTTCAAAAATGGGTCACATGGTTTTAAAAACTAGGTCACTAGGTCAAACTTTGGAAAAACCGTGTGTACACTCTAGAGGCCATATTTTTGACCTGATCTTGATGAAACTTTGTCAGAATGTTTGTCTTAATGAAATCTCGGTCAAGTTCAAAAATGGGTCATGTGGGGTCAAAAACTAGGTCACTAGGTCAAATACTTGAAAAAACTTGCGTACACTCTAGAGGTCATATTTGTTACCCAATCTTGATGAAACTTTGTCAAATTGTTTATCTTAATTATATCTTGATCAAGTTCGAAAATGGGTCACATGAAGTTAAAAACTAGGTCACTAGGTCAAATATTGGAAAAACCTTGTGTAGACTCTAGAGGCCATATTTTTGACCCGAGCTTGATGCAACTTTGTCAGAATGTTTATCTCAATTGTTTGTCTCAATGAAATCTCGGTCAAGTTCGAAAATGGGTCATGTGGGGTCAAAAACTAGGTCACTAGGTCAAATATTGGAAAAACCTTGTGTACACTCTAAGAGGCCATATTTTTGACCCGAGCTTGATGCAACTTTGTCAGAATGTTTGTCTTAATTATATCTTGGTCAGGTTTGAAAATGGGTCACATGGGGTTAAAAACTAGGTCACTAGGTCAAATACTTGAAAAACCTTGTGTACACTCTAGAAGCCGTATTTCTGACCCAATCTTGATGAAACTTTGTCAAAATGTTTGTCTTAATTATATATTGGTCAAGTTCAAAAATGGGTCACATGGTGTTAAAAACTAGGTCACTAGGTCAAATATTGGAAAAACCGTGTGTACACTCTTTGTCAAAATGTTTGTCTTAATTATATCTTGGTCAAGTTAAAAAATGGGTCACATGGTGTTAAAAACTAGGTCACTAGGTCAAACTTTGTAAAAACCGTGTGTACACTCTAGAGGCCATATTTTTTACCCGATCTTGATGCAACTTTGTCAGAATGTTTGTCTTAATTATATCTTGGTCAAGTTTGAAAATGGGTCACATGGGGTTAAAAACTAGGTCACTAGGTCAAATACTTGAAAAACATTGTGTACACTTTAGAAGCCGTATTTCTGACCCAATCTTGATGAAACTTTGTCAAAATGTTTGTCTTAATTATATCTTGGTCAAGTTCAAAAATGGGTCACATGGTGTTAAAAACTAGGTCACTAGGTCAAACTTTGGAAAAACCGTGTGTACACTCTAGAGGCCATATTTTTGACCCGATCTTGATGAAACTTTGTCAGAATGTTTGTCTCAATGAAATCTCGGTCAAGTTAAAAAATGGGTCATGTGGGGTCAAAAACTTGAAAAAAACTTGCGTACACTCTAGAGGTCATATTTGTTACCCAATCTTGATGAAACTTTGTCAAATTGTTTATCTTAATTATATCTTGATCAAGTTCGAAAATGGGTCACATGAAGTTAAAAACTAGGTCACTAGGTCAAATATTGGAAAAACCTTGTGTAGACTCTAGAGGCCATATTTTTGACCCGAGCTTGATGCAACTTTGTCAGAATGTTTATCTTAATTGTTTGTCTCAATGAAATCTCGGTCAAGTTCGAAAATGGGTCATGTGGGGTCAAAAACTAGGTCACTAGGTCAAATATTGGAAAACCTTGTGTACACTCTAAGAGGCCATATTTTTGACCCGAGCTTGATGCAATTTTGTCAGAATGTTTGTCTTAATTATATCTTGGTCAGGTTTGAAAATGGGTCACATGGGGTTACAAACTAGGTCACTAGGTCAAATATTGGAAAAACCTTGTGTACACTCTAGAGGCCATATTTTTGACCCGAGCTTGATGCAACTTTGTCAGAATGTTTGTCTTAATTATATCTTGGTCAAGTTTGAAAATGGGTCACATGGGGTTAAAAACTAGGTCACTAGGTCAAATATTGGAAAAACCTTGTGTACACTCTTTGTCAAAATGTTTGTCTTAATTATATCTTGGTCAAGTTCAAAAATGGGTCACATGGTGTTAAAAACTAGGTCAAACTTTGGAAAAAACGTGTGTACACTCTAGAGGCCATATTTTTGACCCGATCTTGATGCAATTTTGTCAGAATATTTGTCTCAATTATAGCTTGCTAAAGTGCGAAAATGGGTCACACGGTCAAAAACTAGGTCACTAGTACACTCTAGAGGCCATATTTCTGACCCGATCTTGATGAAACTTTGTCGAAATGTTGTCTTAATTATATTTTGGTCAAGTTCGAAAATGGGTCCCATGGGGTCAAAAACTAGGTCACTAGGTCAAATACTTGAAAAACCTTGTGTACACTCTAGACACCATGTAGTACGACTCGATTCATCAATGGTATAACAGCCAGTAGAGCGTTCACAGGCCCTCTTGGGCCTCTTGTTTAGATATTCAACTTCAAAAAGGGTCTAGTTAGAACTTGTGGGCAGTGTATATATTTGTTTACCTATTATATTTGTTTACCTATATATATTTGTTTACCTATATATATTTGTTTAAAGTATGTTTTTAGATTGTGTTATGTGTTTTGCTTACAGTAACAGATGTGGCATTGAAATTTTCAGGGAATGGCGTCACGACGTCGATCAACATCGATGCAGTATCTTACAAAGTTTCATGTATTTTTTGTGCAATTGTTCATTATCTATTTAGTACTGACCTTAAGTCCAGTTATTTGTTTTCGCATTTTGTTTGAATTTTGCAATGACTCATCTATAAATTATGACATCATTTCAGCAAAATGACATGTTTATTAAAGGTATTTATTGCTAAAAAAAAAGAAGTTGAGCTAGTTCAATAATTAAAAGAATATTATAAGGAAAGTCTACAAAATTCTGGTACAATCCTCGTTAATGATCTCGCTGAAGTTCTGTGTTAATTATCGATCTCGCTGAAGTTCTGTGTTAATTATCAGCGATTCATGCACAAATGTCTGAATTAAACCTTAAATCTCGAGCCAGAGTTAATTAAAAAATGTGTGTAATTGATTCAGAATTCAGTACATTTTCGATATTTTGTATCCTATTTTTCTTTTATTTTTAGCTCGACTGATCAGAGATCAGCAGAGCTTATGCCGTGGTGCGGCGTCCGTCGTCCGTCTGTCCGTAAACTTTTATTTGTAGCGACTACTCCTCTGGAACTACTGGATGGATATTCATGAAACTTTACAGAAATGTTGCCCATGAAGTCTAGTTGATCCTAGCAAAAATTCATGTTGATGTGAAATCCAAGATGGCCGCCACAGCTAAAAATAGATTTTTAAAAGATAAGTTTGTAGCGTCTACTTTTTGATAACTATAAGTGATATTGATATGGGACTTTTTCTAAAATGATCAGCATGACATGATGTTGATCCTAGTCGAACATTATTTTGATTCGACGTTAAACATGGCTGCCAGTGGCCATTTTTGTTTACATAGAGTTCTATAGTAAAAACTTGTAGCGACTACTACTCTAAAACTACTTGACGGATGTTCATGAAACTTCACAGGAATGTTGCACTTGATGTCTAGTTGATCCTAGAAAAAATTCAGGCTGGCCGGAAATTCAAGATGGCCGCCACGGCTAAAAATAGATTTAAAATAAATAAATTTGTAGTGACTACTTCTTGAAAACTGTAAGTGATATTGATATGGGACTTTTTCTAAAATGATCAGCATGACATGATGTTGATCCTTGTCGAAAATTATTTTGATTCGACATTAAACATGGGCGCCAGTGGCCATCTTTGTTTACATAGAGTTTGTATAGTAAAAATTTGTAGCGACTACTCCTCTGAAACTACTTGGCGGATTTTCATGAATCTTCACAGGAATGTGGCTCTTGATGTCTAGTTGATCCTAGCAAAATTTCAGGTCAACCGAAAATTCAAGATGGCTGCCACGGCTAAAAATAGATTTTCAAAATACAAGTTTGTAGCGACTACTTCTTGAAAACTATAAGTGATATTGATATGGGACTTTTTCTAAAATGATCAGTATGACATGATGTTGATCCTTGTCAAAAATTATTTTGATTTGACATTAAACATTGCCGCCAGTGGCCATTTTTGTTTACATAGAGTTCTATAGTAAAAACTTGTAGCGACTACTACTCTAAAACTACTTGACGGATGTTCATGAAACTTCACAGGAATGTTGCACTTGATGTCTAGTTGATCCTAGAAAAAAATCAGGCTGGCCGGAAATTCAAGATGGCCGCCACGGCTAAAAATAGATTTAAAATAAATAAATTTGTAGTGACTACTTCTTGAAAACTGTAAGTGATATTGATATGGGACTTTTTTTAAAATGATCAGCATGACATGATGTTGATCCTTGTCGAAAATTATTTTGATTCGACATTAAACATGGGCGGCAGTGGCCATCTTTGTTTACATAGAGTTTGTATAGTAAAAATTTGTAGCGACTACTCCTCTGAAACTACTTGGCGGATTTTCATGAATCTTCACAGGAATGTGGCTCTTGATGTCTAGTTGATCCTAGCAAAATTTCAGGTCAACCGAAAATTCAAGATGGCTGCCACAGCTAAAAATAGATTTTCAAAATACAAGTTTGTAGCGACTACTTCTTGAAAACTATAAGTGATATTGATATGGGACTTTTTCTAAAATGATCAGTATGACATGATGTTGATCCTTGTCAAAAATTATTTTGATTTGACATTAAACATGGCCGCCAGTGGCCATCTTTGTTTACATAGAGTTATATAATGAAAACTTTTAGCGACTACTCCTATGAAACTACTTGATGGATTTTCATGAAACTTCAAAGGAATGTTGACCTAGCTATCAAAAATCTATCAGTAGAGCTTCAAGGTCATTGACCTCTTGTTACATTTTATAAGAGCATTTTGCATAGTGTCTGGGTGCTACTATTAGGGAAAATAAGGTAAATATAATAAATACTGAAACATGGTTACATGTTTTATGAGAATGACCAGTTAAGGCTCTGTAAACAACCTTGAGATGGCTATAAATTAGACTGGTTTTGTAAACTACCAAGGATGGGTATAAATCAGGCTGATTGTTTATCTCATCTACTAAAATAGTACAATTTTAGAAATTGTTTGCATTGTTGTACAGGTAGACAATGGATGACAGCTGTCAGTGTATGAGTATGGGGTTTGTACTAGTGAGATTAAAATAATCTTTTACATGTATTTTAAATGTATTATAACAGTTCTGGAAGTGCGCGAGCATCTGGATCGGACCGTGATAATTTTAGCAGCCCTGCGACTATCCAACGGTTCCCGAGCCAGTGTGACGACGAGTTTGATGAAATTGAAGAGGTGAAGGAGGAGTATGAAAACGCTCCAGTATTCCAGCGTATACACATCAGCGGGGAGAACACTACAGGTGTAAGTACAAGCGAGAATAAAAACGTGAGAAAATTATCATAACCATTGTGATTATTAGGATTTTCTTAAAATGTATGCACATACCTATACTGCAGTATACAGAACCTATTAGTTGAAAGATGCATTTAGAATTGCAGCATGAGGGAAGTGTCAGTGGAGTGCTTTTTAACGGCGTTTCAAATCTGCAAAATATCATGAAAAATTGAACTCGTCCCTGTTAATGTTTACCTGTGTAGCAACACATTTTCTTGCACTTGTTTTTACAGAATACATTTTTTCCCAATGAAATTATTAATGACTGATATAGTGTGTTTTGCAAGTGTGGGCGAACGGTCAATCCTCGGTCGGGTCATACCAAAAAAGACTATAAAAATGGTACTAGTATCTACCGTGCAAGACGCTTAACATATAAAGGGTAGATCTAGGACTGGTCGGCCCGGTGTCAGTATAATGTGACTGGGTGGGATATCGTCACGAGTCTACGGTGGGGTATTCCAGTCTGACAGCACTATAAAGTTGATCATAGAGCTCACTGCTACAAGTAGACACGTCATGATATGACTGAAAGATTGTGAAAAGTGATGTTGAACCCCAAACATGCATACATACATACGTACAGTTATGATTAGCAAAATAGCTACTATTTAATTGCTTTGCAACACTCAATTCAAGCTGATTGGTTTATAGATACTTTGATGTTATATGTATATATAATACTGCTTCTAGAATATTAATTAGTATTTCTATAGAATGTCTAATGGTGCTGTTATGTGTATTCAGCGACCTTTTATTTCGGGTGGGGTAAGTTGCACGGGTTTAAATGTGTGACCCTTTTGTTATGAACCCTGTATTTATCAAACATAAAAGAATGGCTTGTTATATAAAGCAAAAATCAGTTAAATAAAGAGTTCCTTTTGTTTTGTTAGAAAATGTGAATTCAGAAATAACCAAATATGTGATTTTCTGCTTATATTGTTACAAGGAATGGATCTTTTGTAACTTTGAATTTTGAAAGAATTTTGAGACTCGAGGGCCTCAAGAATTTATTCAAGAACTGAGACTTTATATGTTCCCAGGTTTTCACCCTATAATAGGATTTCCTTGTCATATCCTTGTTTTCAATAGGTGCTGGAAAATCTATCCTTGTCATATCCTTTTTAGCTCTACTGGCCGGAGGCCAGCAGAGCTTACGGGATGCCAAGTTGTCCGTCGTCCGTCCTTGATTTAGTAAAAAATGCTATATTTTGCCTCGTTAAGACAATAGGGGCTTCATTGTTCATCCGATCTTTACCAAACTTTATCAGATTGTTAATATCAATGAAAGCTCGGACAAGTTTGAAAAAGTTAGTTATGCCCTTGATTTAGTTCAAAATGCTATATTTTGCCTTTTTAAGACGATAGGGCCTTCATTTTTCATCCGATCTTTACCAAACTTTATCAGATTGTTAATGTCAATGAAAGCTCGGTCAAGTTCGAAAACCAGCCAGATCGGACCAGTAACAGCGGAGTTATGGCCCTTGATTTTGTTAAAAATGCTATAATTTGCCTCCTTATATGATAGGGCCTTCATTTTGCATCTGATCTTTGCCAAACTTTACCAGATTTTATGACTTTCTTTTTTTATATTATTATTTTTTTTTCTTTTTTCTTTTTTTTTTTCTTTTTTCTTTTTTTTCCTTTTTTTTATTCTTTCTTTTTTTTATTTTTTTCTTTTCTTTTTTTTAAGCTCTATGTTGGACCAGTCGGACCAGTAACAGATGAGTTATGGCTCCTGATTTAGTTAAAAATGCTATATTTTGCTTCGTCAATACGGTAGGGCCTTCATTTTTAGCTCTACTGGCCGAAGGCCAGCAGAGCTTATGGGATGGCGAGTTGTCCGTCGTCCGTCGTCCGTCCGTCCGTCCGTCGTCCGTCGTCCGTCGTCCGTCGTCCGTCTGTTAACTTTTGCCTTGTGAACACTCTAGGGCCTTCATTAGTAATCGAATCTTTACGAAACTTTGCCAGTGTCTTTATATCAATGTAAGCTCGGACAAGTTCGAAAACCAGCCGGATCCGATAAATTTCACCAGAGTTTAGGCCCTTGTTTTGCTGAAAATGCCATATTAAGCCCTGTGAACACTCTAGCACATTCATTTATTATTTGATCCTTACCAAACTTGCACAGATTGTTAATATCAATGAAAGCTTGGACAAGTTCTAAAACCAGCCATATCGGATTTGTAACACCGGAGTTATAGCCCTTGTTTTTTCTGAAAATTGCTATTTTCTGCCTTGTGAACGCTCTAACACCTTTATTTATTATTTGATCATTACCAAACTTGCACAGATTGTTAATACCAATGACAGCTTGGACAAGTTCGAAAATCAGCTAAATTGGGTCAGTAACACCAGAGTTATGGCCCTTGTTTTTTTCTGAAAAATGCCATATTCTGCCATGTGAACACTCTAGCACATTCATTTATTATTTGATCTTTACCAAACTTGCATAGATTGTTAATATCAATGAAAGCTCAAATAAGTTTGAAAACCAGCTAAATCGGATCAGTAACACCGGAGTTATGGCCCTTGTTTTTTTCTGGAAAATACTATTTTCTGCCTTGTGAACACGCTAGGGCCTTCAATATTAATCGGACCTTTACTTAACTATGTCAGTGTCTTTATATCAATGAAAGCTCGGACAATTTCGAAAACCGGCAAGATCGAAATAATTTCACCAGAGTTATGGCCCTTGTTTTGCTGAAAAATGCCATATTAAGCCTTGTGTACACTCTAGCACCTTCATTTATTATTTGATCTTTATCAAACGTGCAAAGATTGTTAATATCAATGGAAGCTCGGATAATTTCGAAGACCAGCTAGATCGGACCATTAACAGCGGAGTTATTGCCCTTGATTTAATTTAAAATGCTATATTTTGCCTCATTAAGACAATAGGGCCTTCTTCTTTCATCCAATCTTTACCAAACTTTACCAGATTGTTTAAATAAATGAAAGCTCGGACAACTTTGACGACCCTTCATTTAGATAAAAATGCTATATTTTGACTCGTTAAGACGATAGGGCCTTTATCTTTCATTCGATCTTTACCAAACTTTACCAGATTGTTTATACAAATAGAAGCTCGGACAAGTTCGAAGACCAGCCAGATCGGACCAGTAATAGCGGAGTTATGGCCCTTGATTTAGTTAAAAATGCTATATTTTGCCTCGTAAATTCGATAGGGCCTTTATCTTTCATCTAAACTTTACAAAACTTTACCTGATTGTTTATATCAATGACAGCTCAGACCATTTTAAAAAACAGAAGGATCAGACCAGTAACAGATGAGTTATGGCCCTTGATTTAGTTAAAAATGTTATATTTTGCCTCGTTAAGATGATAGGGCCTTTATTTTCCATGCGATCTTTATGAAACTTTACGAGATTGTTCATATCAATAAAAGCTCAGTCAAGTCTGAAAACCAGCCAGATCGGACCAGTAACAGTGGAGTTATGGCCCTTGATTTGTTAAAAATCCTATATTTTGCCTCGTTAAGACGATAGGGCCTTCATCTTTCATCCGATCTTTAAGAAACTTTACCAGATTGTTAATATCAATGAAAGCTTGTACGAGTTCGAAAACCATCCAGATTGGACCATTTACATCGGAGTCATGGCCCTTGATTTTCTGAAATATGCTATATCTTGGCCTCATTAAGACGAAAGGGCCTTCATTTGGCCAGATTTCATTGAAACTTTGCAGGGATGATCAGTACCAAGCCTAGTTGTACATAGTCACCATGTTCTAGTTGAATGATTTTGACAGAGTCATAGCCCTTTAAAGGTTTTAATACACAAACTTCGTTTTGACTAGTTCTGCTGAACCCCTGGCCGGATTAAACGAAACTTTTTAGGGATGATCGATTCTATATCTAGTTTTGCACATCATCGCCGTGTTCCGGTTGAATGATTTTTGGCGGAGTTAGGGCCCTTTAAAGGTTTTAATACACAAACATGTTCTGACTAGTTCTCCTGAACCTCTGGCCGGATTTAAACGCACTTTGTCTTGATCTACTTCTCCTGAACCCCTCGCCAGATATTTGGCAAAGTTATGGCCCTTTAAAGGATTTTGATACCACAATTTTTTTCCGGGCTACTTCTCCTGAACGCTTGGCTGGAAATAGACGAAACTTGACAAGGATGATCAGTATCAAGCCTAGTTGTGCATATTATTGCCATATTTGGTTGAATGAATTTTGGCAGAGCTGTGACCCTTTAAATGTTTTAATACACAAACTTTGTCCAGATTAGTCTCTTCCGAACTCTTTGCCAGATTTCAGCGAATCTTGGCGAGAATGATCAGTACTAAGCCTAGTTGCACCTGTCATTGGTCATTGCCATGTTCGGGTTGAATGATTTTTGAAAGACTTATGGCCCCTTATACATAAACTTTATCTTGAGCCAGTAGAGCGTCCACAGGCCCTCTTGGGCCTCTTGTTTCATATAGTAATCGCACCGTCCGTCCGGATTCTGTCCGTCATTCCGAAGTTCGTGTCCGGACCGTAACTTCACAACCCCTGCATGGATTTTTAAATAACTTGGCACAAGTGATCACCATAACAAGATGATGTGTCGCGCGCAAAACCTAGGTCCATACCTCAAAGGTCAAGGTCACACTTGAAGTTCATAGGTAAAAAACAGGTGAGCAATTTCGTGTCCGGACCGTAACGTCACAACCCCTGCAGGGATTTTTAAATAACTTGGCACAAGTGATCACCATAACAAGACGATGTGTCGCGCACAAAACCAAGGTCCGTACCTCAAGGGTCAAGGTCACACTTGAAGTTCATAGGTAAAATACAGGTGAGCAATTTCGTGTCCGGACCGTAACGTCACAACCCCTTCAGGGATTTTTAAATAACTTAGCACAAGTGATCACCATAACAAGACGATGTGTCGCGCGCAAAACCCAGGTCCGTACCTCAAAGGTCAAGGTCACACTTGTAGTTCATAGGTCAAAAACAGGTACGCAATTTCGTGTCCGGACCGTAATGTCACAACCCCTGCAGGGATTTTTAAATAACTTGGCACAAGTGATCACCATAACAAGACGATGTGTCGCGCGCAAAACCCAGGTCTTCAAGGTCAAAGTCACACTTGGAGGTCAAAAGTCAAATTGTGTCCGGTCAATAACTCTGGCATTCATGGACGGATTTTCAAATAACTTGGCACAAGTGCTCACCACAACAAGACAATGTGTCGCGCACAAAATCCAGGTCTGTGGCCCCAAGGTCAAGGTCACATTTAGAGGTCAAAGGTCAAATCGTGTCCGGTCAATAACTTTTGCATGCCTGGACGGATTTTCAAATAACTTGGCACAAGTGCTCACCACAACCAAATGAGGTGTCGTGCACACATCCAGGTCCATGGCTCCAAGGTCAAGGTCATACTTAGAGGTCAAAGGACACTTCGGGGGCATTTATCACTTACAGTGATATTACTTGTTCATCTGATCTTTACCAAACTTTACCAGATTCTTTAGTTATGGCCCTTGATTTAGTTAAAAAGCTGTATTTTGCCCAAAACTTTCAAAAAAACGTAAATGGCAGTCACTCGCTTCATTGATGTTATAAGAGCCATGTTAGCAAGTAGAGCGTCCACAGGCCCTCTTGGGCCTCTTGTTTTCAATAAGTGCTGGAAAGTCTTCAATATAGGGTTGGACAATTTATCTTGTATCTTGTATTTGTAAATATTTAAAGTGTACAATGATGTCGAGTTGCATTTAGTCAATATGTAAATAAACACATCAGTTGATTATGACATCATCGTACACAATGTCAGTGACAGGCATGACGAATAGGTAATCAAGTTCAGCTCGGGATCTGAGCCCTCATTATGACTGCACTGAATAGAACCTAGATTCCAGCTTTGCTTTTGATTGGGACCCTCTGCCTGAACCAGATACATATAAAATAATATTTTATGGGTATCCTGTGAAAATCAGGAATTCCTAGGCAAGGTATAATACTGTTTTTAGCTCTACTGATCAAAGATCAAATATCAGCAGAGCTTATGCCGTAGTGCGGTGTCTGTCCATCCGTCCGTCTGTCCGTAATCATTTTTGTAGCGACTACCCCTCCGAAACTACTCGACGGATTTTCATGAAACTTCACAGGAATGTTGCTCTTGATGTCTATCCTACCAAAATTTCAGTTCGTCTGGAAATTCAGAATGGCCGCAACGGCTAAAATAGATTTAAAAAACAAATAAATTTGTAGCGACTACTTCTTGAAAACTACAAGTGAAATTGATATGGGACTTTTTAAAATGATCAGCATGACACGATGTTGCTCCTTGTCGAAAATCATTTTGATTCGACGTTAATATGACTGCGGCCATCTTTGTTTACATACAGTTATATAGTAAAAAGTTGTAGCGACTACTCCTCTGAAACTATTTGACGATACATGAAACTTCACAGAAATGTTGCTCTTGATGTCTGGTTGATCCTACCAAAATTTCATTTTGGCAAGAAAAATTCAAGATGGCCACCACGGCTAAAAATAGATTAAAAAAAACAACAAATTTGTAGGGACTACTTCTTGGAATTTTTTTTGTAAAATGATCAGCATAACATGATGTTGGCCCTTGTTGAAAATCATTTTGATTCAACAATAAACATGGCTGCCAGTGGCCATCTTTGTTTATATAGGGCTATATAGTAAAAACTTGTAGCAACTACTCCCCTGATACTACTTCACAGATTTTCATGAAACATTACAGGAATGTTGCGCTTGATTTCTAGTTGATCCTAGCAAAATTTCAGGTCAGGCAGAAATTCAAGATGGCCACCATGGCTATAAATAGATTTAAAAAAAAGTTTGTAGCACCTGCTTCTTGAAAACTATTAGTGATATTGATATGGGACCTTTTTTAAAATGATCAGCATGACATGATGTTGGTCCCTGTCGAAAATCATTTTGATTCGTCTTTAAACATGGCTGCCAGTCGCCATCTTTGTTTACATAGAGATACATAGTAAAAACTTGTAGTGACTACTCCTCTGAAACTATTTGACAGATTTCATGATACTTCACAGGAATCTAGCTATCAAAACCTATCAGTAGAGTTTCAAGGTCATTGACCTCTTGTTGTTGGAACTGATTAAAACCGAGGGTTAGAATTTCCCTATCAGAACCGATGATTATATTTGTTCTTGCATACTATTAATTGACATACTGTTGACATTTTGCGCAATAGCAGTGCCATCTAGGGTTAAATCAGATTTTCCAGCATTTCTGTAAAACGCGATTATCCAAATATCAGATATGCAGGAATCTTGTATTTGCTATTAAAACCCTTAACCCGCTAAGCATGACTATAATAGCCTTTGCGTCCATTGTAAACCCAAACCAGCCTGCGAGTATCTCGCAGGCTGATCAGGGTTTACAATGTCCAGCTGCTGATCAGTCATTTCCCCAAAAAAAACCTTTGTCACATGAATGGAATGGTCTTAATTCCAAGAAAGAACAGTCCATTATATATATGTAGCGGGTTAAGGGTTAAACTCTCTAGACTGTCTATGTCTGCATGTGTGTCTACAAGTTATATATATACACCTATGCTTGGAATGGGCCTATGACACGTCTGATTGCTGATGGACCATGTCATCCGAGAACCCCATAAATGTCAGAAACCAAGGTCGCAAAACCATTTGACTTTTTGATCGGTTTCACGGCAAAACATGTAAACAAAGTTCTCGATTCAGGTAAGTTTTTTTCTTCATAACTTCCTTAATATTTAACGAATTTTGTTCAAATAAAGCGCACATACCCTTACAATGTGAGCTCTTTCCTGTATTTGGTTCATTCAGTACTTTTTGAGATTAACCCTCTCAAAATGTACATGGTCATAGATTTCTTTCGTTTTCAAGACTGGGAGAGCTAATCTCAGAAACCACTAGATAAATCGAATTACAATTTGAGGTAGAGAAAATATCTCACTTTGGAGAGGTATGTGCACTTTAGTTGAATACAATTCGATAAATGTTAAGAAAGTTATGAAGCAAACACCTACCTTAATCCAACGTTTTGTTCATAGTTTTTTGCCGGGAAACCGATCAAACAGTCATGTCGTTTCACCACCGTGGGAACTGTAAGAGATATGAAATCGATTTTGATATAAAAAATGTTTCCAATCCTTAGTGGATACCAATGTTGAACAAAAAGTAGCCGATTTATCTTAGGGGCCTATGTGCATCCCCCTGAATGAGACATAATATGCTGCCTTTAACAAGAAACCCTTGCCTGGTTGCATTCCCCTGAATGAGACATAATATGCTACCTTTAACAAGAAACCCTTGTCTAGTTGCCTCCCTCCGAATATGCTGCCTTTAACAAGAAACCCTTGTCTGGTTGCATCCCCCTGAATGAGATATAATATGCTGCCTTTAACAAGAAACTCTTGTCTAGTTGCCTCCCCCTGAATGAGATATAATATGCTGCCTTTAACAAGAAACCCTTGTCTGGTTGCATCCCCCTGAATGAGATATAATATGCTGCCTTTAACAAGAATGCCTTGTCTGGTTGCATCCCCCTGAATGAGATATAATACGCTGCCTTTAACAAGAAACCCTTGTCTGGTTGCATCCCCATGAATGAGATATAATATGCTGCCTTTAACAAGAAACTCTTGTCTAGTTGCCTCCCCCTGAATGAGATATAATATGCTGCCTTTAACAAGAAACCCTTGTCTGGTTGCATCCCCCTGAATGAGACATAATATGCTGCCTTTAACAAGAAACCCTTGTCTGGTTGTATCCCCCTGAATGTGACATAATATGCTTCCTTTAACAAGAAACCCTTGTCTGGTGCATCCCCCTGAATGAGACATAATATGCTGCCTTTAACAAGAAACCCTTGTCTGGTTGCATCTCCCTGTATGAGATATAATATGCTGCCTTTAACAAGAAACCCTTGTCTGGTTGCATCCCCTGAATGAGACATAATATGCTGCCTTTAACAAGAAACCCTTGTCTAGTTGCCTCCCCATGAATGAGACATAATATGCTGCCTTTAACAAGAAACCCTTGTCTGGTTGCATCCCCCTGAATGAGATATAATATGCTGCCTTTAACAAGAAACCCTTGTCTGGTTGCATCCCCCTGAATGAGAGATAATATGCTGCCTTTAACAAGAAACCCTTGTCTAGTTGCCTCCCTCTGAATGAGATATAATATGCTGCCTTTAACAAGAAACCCTGGTCTCATTGCCTCTGCATGAATGAGACATAATACGTTGCCTTTAACAAGAAACCTTTGTCTAGTTGCCTCCCCATGAATGAGACATAGTATGCTGCCTTTAACAAGAAACCCTTGTCTGGTTGCATCCCCCTGAATGAGACATACTATGCTGCCTTTAACAAGAAACCCTTGTCTGGTTGCCTCCCCCTGAATGAGATATAATATGCTGCCTTTAACAAGAAACCCTTGTCTGGTTGCATCCCCCTGAATGAGACATAATATGCTGCCTTTAACAAGAAACCCTTGCCCTGTTGCCTCCCTCTAAATAAGATATAATATGCTGCCTTTAACAAAAAAAACTTGTCTAGTTGCCTCCCTCTGAATGAGATATAATATGCTGCCTTTAACAAGAAACCCTGGTCTCATTGCCTCCGCATGAATGAGACATAATATGCTGCCTTTAACAAGAAACCTTTGTCTAGTTGCCTCCCCATGAATGAGACATAGTATGCTGCCTTTAACAAGAAACCCTTGTCTGGTTGCATCCCCCTGAATGAGACATACTATGCTGCTTTTAACAAGAAACCCTTGTCTGGTTGCCTCCCCCTGAATGAGATATAATATGCTGCCTTTAACAAGAAACCCTTGTCTGGTTGCATCCCCCTGAATGAGACATAATATGCTGCCTTTAACAAGAAACCCTTGCCCTGTTGCCTCCCTCTAAATAAGATATAATATGCTGCCTTTAACAAAAAAAACTTGTCTAGCTGCCTCCCTCTGAATGAGATATAATATGCTGCCTTTAACAAGAAACTCTTGTCTGGTTGCCTCCCCCTGAATGAGATATAATATGCTGCCTTTAACAAGAAACCCTTGTCTGGTTGCATCCCCCTGAATGAGACATAATATGCTGCCTTTAACAAGAAACCCTTGCCTTGTTGCCTCCCTCTAAATAAGATATAATATGCTGCCTTTAACAAAAAAACCTTGTCTAGTTGCCACCCTCTGAATGAGATATAATATGCTGCCTTTAACAAGAAAACCTTGTCTAGTTGCCTCCCTCTGAATGAGATATAATATGTTGCCTTTAACAAGAAAACCTTTTCTAGTTGCCTCCCTCTGAATAAGATATAATATGCTGCCTTTAACAAGAAAACCTTGTCTAGTTGCATCCCCCTGAATGAGATATAATATGCTGCCTTTAACAAGAAAACCTTGTCTAGTTGCCTCCCTCTGAATGAGATATAATATGCTGCCTTTAACAAGAAACTCTTGTCTGGTTGCATCCCCCTGAATGAGATATAATATGCTGCCTTTAACAAGAATCCCTTGTCTGGTTGCATCCCCCTGAATGAGACATAATATGCTGCGTTTAATTAACAAAAAACCCTTGTTTGGTTGCATCCCCATGAATGAGATATAATATGCTGCCTTTAACAAGTAACCCTTGTCTAGTTGCGTCCCCATGAATGAGACATAATATGCTGCCTTTAACAAGAAACCCTTGTCTGGTTGCATCCCCCTGAATGAGATATAATATGCTGCCTTTAACAAGAAACCCTTGTCTGGTGCATCCCCCTGAATGAGACATAATATGCTGCCTTTAACAAGAAACCCTTGTCTAGTTGCCTCCCTCTGAATGAGATAAAGTATGCTGCCTTTAACAAGAAACCCTTGTCTGGTTGCATCCCCCTGAATGAGATATACTATGCTGCCTTTAACAAGAAACCCTTGTCTAGTTGCCTCCCTCTGAATGAGATATAATATGCTGCCTTTAACAAGAAAACCTTGTCTAGTTGCCTCCCTCTGAATGAGACATAATATGCTGCCTTTAATTAACAAAAAACCCTTGTCTGGTTGCATCCCTCTGAATGAGATATAATATGCTGCCTTTAAAAAGAACGCCTTGTCTGGTTGCATCCCTCTGAATGAGATATAATATGCTGCCTTTAACAAGAATGCCTTGTCTGGTTGCATCCCCCTGAATGAGACATAATATGCTGCGTTTAATTAACAAGAAACCCTTGTTTGGTTGCATCCCCATGAATGAGATATAATATGCTGCCTTTAACAAGTAACCCTTGTCTAGTTGCCTCCCCATGAATGAGACATAATATGCTGCCTTTAACAAGAAACCCTTGTCTGGTTGCCTCCCTCTGAATGAGACGTAGTATGCTGCCTTTAACAAGAAACCCTTGTCTGGTTGCATCCCCCTGAATGAGATATAATATGCTGCCTTTAACAAGAAACCCTTGTCTGGTGCATCCCCCTGAATGAGACATAATATGCTGCCTTTAACAAGAAACCCTTGTCTAGTTGCCTCCCTCTGAATGAGATATAATATGCTGCCTTTAACAAGAAAACCTTGTCTAGTTGCCTCCCTCTGAATGAGACATAATATGCTGCCTTTAATTAACAAAAAACCCTTGTCTGGTTGCATCCCTCTGAATGAGATATAATATGCTGCCTTTAACAAGAACGCCTTGTCTGGTTGCATCCCTCTGAATGAGATATAATATGCTGCCTTTAACAAGAATGCCTTGTCTGGTTGCATCCCCCTGAATGAGATATAATATACTGCCTTTAACAAGAAACCCTTGTCTAGTTGCCTCCCCCTGAATGAGACATAATATGTTGCCTTTAACAAGAAACCCTTGTCTAGTTGCCTCCCCCTGAATTAGACATAATATGCTGCCTTTAACAAGAAACTTTGTCTAGTTGCCTCCCCATGAATGAGACATGCTTGACTTAAATTATGTTTCCATGGAGGCATGCTGGAATATTATTCAGTTAAGACTATACTTAACAATCCAACATTTTATGTTAATATGACATATGAATATTTTGTTCATGCCCCCCACCACTGCCGAATTAATTCTAAAGTGAGAGGCTTTATAGAGATAACTATGTCTGTCGGTCCCCAAACAGTGTATGTTGCTAACTGCTGCCAAAATTTTCCACAGACCGTTTCAAAATCAACAGGATGGTTCACTATGTTGCCTAGATATGCATATCAATTAGGCATAAAAATCAAACTTTTATTACCGGAGTTATGACCCTTTTTTCTTCAGATTTTGCTTAAAAATGGCTTTTGTTTCTAACTCTTCTCACACTTTTCCATGGATGTTTTCAAAATTATGCAGGAAGGCTCACAATGACATCGAGATGTGCATATATCTGCCTATATATTTTTCTTATTTTACAACATGGATGAAATTGAAGGCGATGGGATGACAGAATGGGATGGGACATCACAAAATATATCATCAAACAAAGAAGTTTATATTAACTTAATAAAGAAGTATTTATAGTTTATTAGATTTGTATTGTGATTTTTCGCGTATTAAAGGGACACACGGCAATCTTGATTTTTTTAAAACCTCAGGGCGTCCCGTTAGTTTTTCTCTTCACTTGCATTTGTTCAATCATTAATAGTAATTGTTAGAATAGTTCAAAGCAAATTATTTTTACATATTATTAACTTTTTATAATTGTGCATCAAAAATATAATTAAAAATTTGGTGAAATATTGAAGAAAATTGAAATCTCAATTTTTTATTTAATCATATGCAAGCAGTTTTAAAGTCAAAATGACACAGGATAACTAAAATGAGGAGCAAATTTTAATGTTTGAATAAAACTCAAGATTGCCATGTATCCCTTTAATATTTCCCGACTTTAGGAGCACAATATTCATCTGCAAAAGAATGTGTGCAGTAATCCCAATACAAATCTAATAAGTTTAAACCTTAAATTTTTGATATTTTCGTAACATTTTGGGAATTTTCCACAATGAACCCAAAAGACTACGATTTTTTTTTGTCACTTGATATACCTCCAGTGACATAATATATGTAACTGTGCATTGCACAAATCCCGAATGAGTATGCAAAATGGTAGTTCCAAGGGCATTACACACCCAATATGACTTTCCATTACGTCGGATATGGGCAAATATAATGACATTCCCATTTACATTGAAAGTAAACAGAGTTAGTAAATGCGTATATGCAATGATCATTGTTATTGTCTAGGTACCACAAAAGGACCTGGAGTTAGCTGCGCAGAGCCTGGTAAAGGCACTGATGATACGTGAGAAATACATGATCATGGCACAGCAGAACTTCCCCAAGATCACCGCCAGGTTCCTGCAGTCCCTCGAAGACAAGGAGGAGTTTCAGGGGCTCAGTGAGGGGCTCAACTTGAAAGACAAGCAGGTTCTCTCTGGTAAGTTTTTCCAGGGTGATAGTTAATGCTGTAGACTTCTCGGTTGAATACCATTGTTTTATACCTCAATTTCCGCAGTAGCTGGCATTTTCAGGATCTAGGTAGATAGACGTTCAATGTAAATTCCCACTAAATCCCCAATTGTTGCTGACGTTCACTCCTCCATTTTCTGTCTTTGCAGGGGCATAGCTACTTGTGTAAAGTTAAAATAATGCCAATAAAAATGAGTGAAAGTAGGTATAAGGGAACTATTTTTCCTTTTCTTATTTTTCATTGAAATTCAAAAAATCAGGCTAAGTCATCAACTTTTCATCGTCAAAATGGGTATTTAACATGTTGGGAAATAATCCCAAAATGCAACACAGAGCATCTGCTAAAACATTTTTCTGGGCGAAATTCTCCCAGATCACCTAGCATAATATGTTTCTTGTGTACACTTCCAGAATGCTCTAGCTATGCCCCTGATTTGACTTAATGTGTTGTCGTAGACTATCCTCATTTTTGGTAATCCAAGGCAGCACATTCTAATATGCATTTTAATAAAGATGTAGGTATTGGTAACAAATATTGCATGGTGTTAAGAGAACTATCCAAATAGTTTAATATATAGAACTTGCGTTACTTATCTTTTGGCCATGGTCGTGTTGGCTCAGTTCAGCTGATATTTACCCAGTTCATATTGGTTCAGTTCAGTTTGTATTGGCCCAGTTCAGGTCATGTTTGCCTAGTTCAGGTCATGTTGGCCCAGTTCAGGTCATGTTGGCCTAGTTCAGGTCATGTTGGCCCAGTTCAGGTCATGTTGGCCCAGTTCAGAATTAACATGACACATGAGCATCTTAATTGAGATCAGCTGGGTCCATACAAGCTCATTTGTGCCAATACGGATATTGCTCTCATTCGCCAAGTTGGGAATCCACATGAGGCAGATACCTTGAATAAGAGCTAATTAATAATGTTATTATAGGATTAAATTGTGTGTAAACTTTGCCGAATCACAGTCAAATTGAATGGACTTTTTTTTTTATTTGTGCAGGATTCATCGACGTTTACACATGCATAGATAATAAAACAAATGTATAATGCTAATCCAACCTTTTGATTAAAACAACATTTTAACCTTGGGGAAAGCCATTTAAAATAAAATAATAAATATTACGACTTTCGCGAATTAAAAGTAGTTCCTCTAGCATGTCAAAGAAGAGTTCATGCACATGCAAATGTGTATATACGATAGAATAGGAATCATGATATGGCACTTGTAGACTTAATATTGCATATAATTCGCAACATACTGTTTCATTTAGCCTCCTTTTTTTAACTCTTAAACTTTTTGACAGCGATGTCAGCATTTTCTACGAATCTGTTAAACTCATTTAGAACATCTCTTTTAAGTTCAAGTCATTTTTAGCTCTACTGATCAGAGATCAGCAGAGCTTATGCCGTGGTGCGGAGTCCGTCGTCCGTCTGTCTGTCCGTCTGTCCGTCTGTCCGTAAACTTTTATTTGTAGCAACTTCACAGCTGAAACTACTGGATGGATATTCATGAAACTTTACAGAAATGTTGCCCATAAAGTCTAGTTGATCCTAGCAAAAATTCATGTTGATGTGAAATCCAAGATGGCCGCCAAAGCTAAAAATAGAGTTTTAAAATACAAGTTTGTAGCGACTTCTTCTTGAAAACTATAAGTGATATTGATATGGGACTTTTTCTAAAATGATCAGCATGACATGATGTTGATCCTAGTCAAAAATCGTTTTGATTCAACGTTAAACATGGCTGCCAGCGGCCATCTTTGTTTACATAGAGTTATATAGTAAAAACTTGTAGCGACTTCACAGCTGAAACTACTGGATGGATATTCATGAAACTTTACAGAAATGTTGCCCATAAAGTCTAGTTGATCCTAGCAAAAATTCATGTTGATGTGAAATCCAAGATGGCCGCCAAAGCTAAAAATAGAGTTTTAAAATACAAGTTTGTAGCGACTTCTTCTTGAAAACTATAAGTGATATTGATATGGGACTTTTTCTAAAATGATCAGCATGACATGATGTTGATCCTAGTCAAAAATCGTTTTGATTCAACGTTAAACATGGCTGCCAGCGGCCATCTTTGTTTACATAGAGTTATATAGTAAAAACTTGTAGCGACTTCACAGCTGAAACTACTGGATGGATATTCATGAAACTTTACAGAAATGTTGCCCATAAAGTCTAGTTGATCCTAGCAAAAATTCATGTTGATGTGAAATCCAAGATGGCCGCCAAAGCTAAAAATAGAGTTTTAAAATACAAGTTTGTAGCGACTTCTTCTTGAAAACTATAAGTGATATTGATATGGGACTTTTTCTAAAATGATCAGCATGACATGATGTTGATCCTAGTCAAAAATCGTTTTGATTCAACGTTAAACATGGCTGCCAGCGGCCATCTTTGTTTACATAGAGTTATATAGTAAAAACTTGTAGCGACTTCACAGCTGAAACTACTGGATGGATATTCATGAAACTTTACAGAAATGTTGCCCATAAAGTCTAGTTGATCCTAGCAAAAATTCATGTTGATGTGAAATCCAAGATGGCCGCCAAAGCTAAAAATAGAGTTTTAAAATACAAGTTTGTAGCGACTTCTTCTTGAAAACTATAAGTGATATTGATATGGGACTTTTTCTAAAATGATCAGCATGACATGATGTTGATCCTTTTGGAAAATTATTTTGATTCGACGTTAAACATGGCTGCCAGTGGCCATCTTTGTTTACATAGAGTTATATAGTAAAAACTTGTAGCGACTACTTCTCTGAAACTACTTGGCGGATATTCATGAAACTTTACAGGAATGTTGCTCTTGATGTCTGATTGATCCTAGAAAAATTTCAGGTCGGCCGGAAATTCAAGATGGCCGTCACAGCTAAAAATAGATTTTTAAAAAATAAGTTTGTAGCGACTACTTCTTGAAAACTATAAGTGATATTGATATGGGACTTTTTCTAAAATGATCAGCATTACATGATGTTGATCCTAGTCAAAAATCGTTTTGATTAAACGTTAAACATGGCTGCCAGCGGCCATCTTTGTTTACATAGAGTTATATAGTAAAAACTTGTAGCGACTACTCCTCTGAAACTACTTGGCGGATTGTCATGAAACTTTACAGGAATGTTGCTCTTGATGTCTAATTGATCCTATCAAAATTTCAGGTCGGCCGGAAATTCAAGATGGCCTTCACAGCTAAAAATAGATTTTTAAAAAATAAGTTTGTAGCGACTACTTCTTGAAAACTATAAGTGATATTGATATGGGACTTTTTCTAAAATGATCAGCATGACATGATGTAGATCCTTGTGGAAAATTATTTTGATTCGACGTTAAACATGGCTGCCAGTGGCCATCTTTGGTTACATAGAGTTATATATAGTAAAAACTTGTAGCGACTACTCCTCTGAAACTACTTGACGGATGTTCATGAAACTTCACAGGAATGTTGCTCTTGATGTCTAGTTGATCCTAGAAAAATTTCAGGTCGGCCGGAAATTCAAGATGGCCGCCACAGCTAAAAATAGATTTAAAATAAATAAGTTTGTAGCGACTACTTCTTCAAAACAATAAGAGATATTGATATGGGACTTTTTCTAAAATGATCAGTATGACATGATGTTGGTCCTTGTCGAAAATCGTTTTGATTTGACCTTAAACATGGCTGCTTTGTTTACATAGAGTTATATAATGAAAACTTGTAGCGACTACTTCTTTGAAACTACCTGACGGATTTTCATGAAACTTCACAGGAATGTTGCTCTTAATGTCTTATTGATCTTAGCAAAATTTCAGGTCGGCCGGAAATTCAAGATGGCCGCAACGGTTAAAAATAGATTTTCAAAAAACAAGTCTGTAGCGACTACTTCCTGAAATCAAAATCAATCAGTAGAGCTTCAAGGTCATTGACCTCTTGTTTTTTTATCTTCTGTATCGATTTTTAGCTCTACTGGCCAAGGGCCAGCAGAGCTTATGGGATGGTGTGTTGTCCGTCTTCCGTCGTCCGTCGTCCGTCCGTCGTCCGTCGTCCGTCCGTCCGTTAACTTTTCTTCAAACGACTTCTCCTCAGAAACCGCTTGGCTAATTTTGACCAAACTTCACATGGATGATCCTTAGATGAATGCTTTTTAGATTTGTTAAAATTAGGTCAGCGCTACATCCAAGATGGCTGCCATTACCACATATGGTCGAAACCTTAAAAAATCTTCTTCTCCAGAACCGCTGGACAGATTTCAACAGTTTTTCTTTTAAAATGATCGCCAACGCCTAGACTATCAAGATTGTTCAAATAAAGTCCCCGGGGTCAAAATTGGCCGTGCCATGGGGGTCCAAAGTTTGTATATTGAGGTTTTGCATGTTTTTCATATAGACATATAGGAAAAAACTTTAAAAAATCTTCTTCTCTGAAACCACAAGGCACAGAGCTCTCATGTATTACATGTAGCATCAGCCTATGGTCCTCTACTAGGTTTGTTCAAATGGTGACCCTGGGGTCAAATTTGTCCCCGCCCCGGGGGTCACAGTTTTACATAGACTTATATAGGATTTTTTTTTTTAAAAATCTTCTTCTCTGAAACTACAACAGCCAGAGGTTTGATATTTTGCATTTACTATAAGCTTATGGTCCTTTACCAAGTTTGTTCAAATGGTGACCCTTGGGTCACATTTGGCCCCGCCTCAAGGGTCACATGTTTTACATAGACATGTATAGGGAAAAACTTAAAAAATCTTCTTCTCTGAAACTGCAAGAGCCAGAGGTTTAATATTTTGAATTTGCTATAAGCTTGTGGTCCTCTAACAAGTTTGTTCAAATGGTGACCCAGGGGTCACATTTGGCCCCACCCCGGGGGTCACAGTTTTACATAGGCTTGTATAGGGAAAACTGAAAAAAATCTTCTTCTCTGGAACCACATAGCACAGAGCTCTCATTTATTACATGTAGCATCAGCTTAAGGTCCTCTACTAAGTTTGTTCAAATGATGACCCTAGGGTCAAATTTGTCCCCACCCCGAGGGTCACAGTTTTTCATAGACTTATATAGGATTTTTTTTTTAAAAATCTTCTTCTCGGAAACTACAAGAGCCAGAGGTTTGATATTTTACATTTATTATAAGCTTATGGTCCTTTACCAAGTTTGTTCAAATGGTGACCCTGGGGTCACATTTGGCCCTGCCCCAAGGGTCACATGTTTTACATAGACCTGTATAGGGAAAAACTGAAAAAATCTTCATCTCTGAAACTGCAAGAGCCAGAGGTTTAATATTTTGCTGTTGCTATAAGCTTATGGTCCTTTACCAATTTTGTTCAAATGGTGACCCTGGGGTCACATCTGGCCCCGGCCCGGGCGTCACAGTTTTACATAAATGCTTGTATAGGGAAAAACTGAAAAAAATCTTCTTCTCTGGAACTGCAAGAGCCAGAGGTTTAATATTTTGCACTTGCTATAAGCTTATGGTCCTTTACCAACTTTGTTCAAATTGTGACCCTTGGGTCACATTTGACCCCGCCCCAAGGGTCACATGTTTTACATAGACATGTATAGGAAAAACTTAAAAAATCTTCTTCTCTGAAACTGCAGGAGCCAGAGGTTTAATATTTTGCATTTGCTATAAGCTTATGGTCTTCTACCAAGTCTGTTCAAATGGTGACCCATTGGTAACATTTGGCCCCACCCTGGGGGTCACAGTTTTACTTAGGCTTGTATAGGCAAAAACTGAAAAAAATCTTCTTCTCTGGAACCACATGGCACAGAGCTCTCATGTATTACATGTAGCATCAGCTTATGGTCCTCTACCAAGTTTGTTCAAATGGTGACCCTGGTGTCAAATTTAGACGCGCCCCGGGGGTAACAGTTTTTTAATTTCTTTTTAATTTTTTTTTTTTTTGAATTTAATTTTTTTTTTTTTTTTTTTTTTTTGAATTTGATTATTTTTTTATTTTTTTTTATTTTTTTAATTGTTTCAATTTTTTTTTTTTTTTTTTTTTTTTTTTTTTTTTTTTTTTAAATTTGTTCATATTTTTTTTATTTTTTTTTATTGATTGATTGATTTGAATTATTGTTTTTTTTTAAAAAAAAATTCATTATCTTTTTAATTACTTGACACTTACTTTAAAATTTCTTGTCGGCGCTACTCATCCTAAATGCCTTGTTGAATTTCGACGAAACTTGGCAGGAGGCATCGGTAAGATGTCTAGTTGTGCATTTCACGCTTTTGTTCCAGTTCGCTGAATTTTGACAGGAGTTATGGCCCTTTGACATTTTTATTTTAAATTTCTTGTAGGCGCTACTCCTCTTAAATGGCTTGTTGGATTTCTACAAAATTTGGCAGGAAGCCTCAGTATGATGTCTAGTTGTGCAAAGCGCGGTATATCAATGAAATCTTGGACAATTTTGAAAACCAGCTAGATCTTGTTAGTAATAACAGAGTTAGGAGAAGAGAGCTATATCTATCTAAATCTATAAGAGCTGTTTTAGCCAGTAGAGCGTCCACAGGCCCTCTTGGGCCTCTTGTTAAAGTTTCTTGTCATATTTCTGTGGGTTTTTCAATTCCATAGGAATTTTGGCCACTAAATTGATCTATATGTGACTAGTTTCCTAGTTTTCTGAAGAAGTATTACCGACTGGTTATTATTCCAATTACCAAGCAGTTATAACCCCTGTGCTCTTCTGGTTCATGAATAAACATGAATGGAATTTGCAAACTTTTTATGACATCTGAGAAGATAGTTGACTTGAGATCGAATGATTATTGACTACTTAAAGGGACAAAGGCATCCTTGAAGTAGTAGTTACCAAGTGTAGTTATCAAGCATCAAAATTTTATGTTGATAATGTGAAATTTTGCCGAGAAACTGTGCCTGAGATAACATCTTCGTGTTTTTGAACGGATTTTTTTTTTGAAAAAAGGTAAATTAAATGATTTTAAACGATCAACATGATAAATAGAATATCATGTTAGTGCCTGATCGTATCCAGTTTATCAGGTACGGCACACACAAAAATGAAGCCCTCTGCACAGCCTCGGGGGAGCACTAACATGATATTCTCTATATCCCCTCGCGTTAAGAACCAGTATTTGAGTTTAAATCTGCTTTCATTTAATTATATAAAATAAAAGTTTTCTGCATTATTCTACCTTAGGTTTAAATATATTATTGTTGCAATAATCAGCAATATACAAAAACAATTTGATTTAAACAGTTCAAATAATTAGTAAATAAAATAATGATTTGCAAATATGCAAGTCATGTAGAAAAAACTAACAGGACGTGGCGACGTTTAAAAAAATCAAGGTTGCCAAGTATACTTTTAAACAGCATCACTGAATACTGGGTTTTAGTAATACAAACAAGAATGAAGTTGGAACATTTTAAAGTTGAGCTGCGAGAAGTCGATGACATACAAAAATTATCCTGACAAAAGAGTTGTGTTAGAATATACTAATGCATGAAAAGAAACTCAAAATAAGACGGAATGCAAACGGAGTGCAAGCGGTATGCAAATGGAATGCATTTTTGGGGTACTTGAATGCAACTGGGTCTGTATTAATGTGGTTAAGGAATCCTATTTGAATCAGTCAAAGTTTTGAGCAACCATGGGTAGTTTTATGAAGTCTTTGACCCATTCAGTCAAATCGGCCTGTTGCATTTTGGGAACTGAGTGTTTACGGTGCATGCTGGGAGCTTTTTTTCTTCTATTAGATCCTTATCTTTGCCATTAGTGTATCAATTGCATGTCCCAAGTATATAACATGGGAGGGGCTTATAATCTTACCCATTTTTATCGAAAAAGCGAGACAAAAAATTGAAGCCGTGCAAAACCGGAATGTGAATAATTAAGAAATAAAATATTTCCAGCAGGTTTATATTGTCCCAGATCAATACCTAATGGGTGGGACTTGAAGGTCATGATTACCAACGGCTGCAGTTCCGCGGTGTCGCCGTGTTGCAAGTCCCTACCACCAGATTTTGATCTCGCACAAGATAAACCAGCTGGAAATATATTATTTCTTGTCTGACATATTTTTTTGTATCATTAACGATACACAATTTGTTGTAAATACAAAAAAAATTCTCACGACAAATGTTATGCCTGTCTTTCAACTTCAAATGAGAACAATATACAGCTTTATCCTATTCAAATGTGTTGTTAGAACGTAGCGTTGCTTATTATAAAGCATTCCATTGGATTGCTCTTTCTATCTGATGTTTAAAATGACGTCGTCTAATGTACTTGACTTCAGAGGTATTGATAGGAATTTTAATACCTGGCCAATAACCAATCAGCACTGAGTATTTTAATAAACCATGTTAGATACGCTATATACTCTGTCTCTGAGCTCTGTTTCTCAGTAACAGCATGCACCATGTCAACCATACTTGGATCAAACAAGCTGCATATTGGGTATTATTGTATACTTTCATATTGTCCCGTTTAGTTTGCATTGAGCTAAGCGTGCAATATTCTACGATATTGCACTCATTGATATTGCACGGGAACTTTTGCTCGTGCTTGCTAAGAGCTGCAAAATAGAAATAAGGAACTACTTTCAAATAAAAATAACGGAATCCTTCCTATAGTGTCAACAAAAAAATACGAGTTTTTTTTCAACCTTTAATGGCAAAAATTGATAAAATAATTCATATGGTCACTCACCCACTGTTTTTAACGTTATCGAATGGTAAACAAACTTCAGAAAATCCATTGATGTTTTCAATGACGTCATCCGACGTCGACGTCGTTTTCGCGCAAAATAATCATCCACACAAAATGAAACTGAATGGTAAGATAGGAATTCCATCAAAAGCTATAAAAATAACACAAATACAATGAAAAGTAACAGTCATACAATTAACATTGATCAAAAACAATATGAAAGTATACAATAAAAAGGTTATTGAATTTGTATGGCTAAACTTTACTTGGAACGAGTTGTTTTGGCAAAGGACGACGAGCTTGCAAATGCAGTAACCTATAATACAGCTAAATAACGCAGAGCAGTTCCACAAATGACCTTGACCCTTGACCTATATGGTTAATTATTGTCTTTCATTTTCTGTTAAGTTTTTATGTTTAATTCTGTTTATAAGGAACTACATTTATGTCTGTTTCTAAGGAATTACTTGAACTTGATTAGCCAAACTAATGGATCATAGCTGTGTTTTCAGTTAGAACCGCTTAATTACGGTACAACAAAATGACCTTGACATGGACTAATATAGATCATTAATGTAAATGTTGCGTTAACTATATATTTTGGCGCACTTTAATGCGTATTTCGTAATGAGCATTTCCATTGGCTAGATAAAATAATACGATGCATTCCATTGAATTATGTCAAAAGTCAGGACTGGAAAGCGATAAGTGTTTTTATAAAGCAATATACTGATTAAAAGCTAATAAACTGTAATCAACAGACATTGAGCAGACGGTTCAGTCGTTTATTGGGGGTAATTTGATATTTGTCAACGCCCGACTTTCGATAAGGTACTTTGACATGTGACTTGCCCGACTGATGTTGGAGCAGCCTGAGTGGGACATTGGGGATCCTAGCCCTGAATACTTTTAACTGCAAACAGTAGGCAGCACAGTCATTTTATTTTATATTTTTAGCTCGACTGATCAGAGATCAGCAGAGCTTATGCCGTGGTGCGGCGTCCGTCCGTCTGTCCGTAAACTTTTATTTGTAGCGACAACTCCTCTGAAACTACTGGATGGATATTCATGAAACTTTACAGAAATGTTGCCCATAAAGTCTAGTTGATCCTAGCAAAAATTCATGTTGATGTGAAATCCAAGATGGCCGCCAAAGCTAAAAATAGAGTTTTAAAATACAAGTTTGTAGCGACTATTTCTTGAAAACTATAAGGCCAAAAATAAAATTATTTTTTTTTATTTAATTTTTTTTTTTTTTTTTTTTGTCTTAAATGTGTCTTATAGGTAGCATGTATTCCAGTTTTGATCTCAAATAAAAGAGATGAAATAAAAAAAATATTTTACCTACCTACCTACCCAACCCTTTTTTGCATGGGTCGGGAAGGGGAAACAAACATAATTTTATTTTTGGCCTAAGTGATATTGATATGGGACTTTTTCTAAAATGATCAGCATGACATGATGTTGATCCTTGTCAAAATTTGATTCAACGTTAAACATGGCTGCCAGCGGCCATCTTTGTTTACATAGAGTTATATAGTAAAAACTTGTAGCGACTACTCCTCTGAAACTGCTTGGCGGTTTGTCATGAAACTTTACAGGAATGTTGCTCTTGATGTCTAATTGATCCTAGCAAAATTTCAGATCTGCCAGAAATTCAAGATGGCCATCACAGCTAAAAATAGATTTTTTAAAAATAAGTATGTAGCGACTACTTCTTGAAAACTATAAGTGATATTGATATGGGACTTTTTCTAAAATGATCAGCATGACATGATGTTGATCCTTTTGGAAAATTATTTTGATTCGACGTTAAACATGGCTGCCAGTGGCCATCTTTGTTTACATAGAGTTATATAGTAAAAACTTGTAGCGACTACTCCTCTGAAACTACTTGACGGATGTTCATGAAACTTCACAGGAATGTTGCTCTTGATGTCTAGTTGATCCTAGAAATATTTCAGGTCGGCCGGAAATTAAAGATGGGCGCCACAGCTAAAAATAGATTTAAAATAAATAAGTTTGTAGTGACTATTTCTTCAAAACTATAAGAGATATTGATATGGGACTTTTTCTAAAATGATCAGTATGACATGGTGTTGGTCCTTGTTGAAAATCGTTTTGATTTGACGTTAAACATGGCTCCCAGTGGCCATCTTTGTTTACATAGAGTTATATAATGAAAACTTGTAGCGACTACTTCTCTGAAACTACTTGACGGATTTTCATGAAACTTCACAGGAATGTTGCTCTTAATGTCTAATTGATCCTAGCAAAAGTTCAGGTCGGCTGGAAATTCAAGATGGCCGCCAAGGTTAAAAATAGATTTTCAAAAAACAAGTCTGTAGCGACTACTTCCTGAAATCAAAATCAATCAGTAGAGCTTCAAGGTCATTGACCTCTTGTTTTATTAATAAATTTTTGAATTTTGTTGTGGCGCTATAAGTAGAGCTTATTGTTTGTTTAGTATTTCTCAGTATTGCATAACGAATGTTGCATGTTGAATGTTTCCTACAGATCAGCAACAACGAGCAGGTAATGCCTTGTTTGGAGTGAACTTTGACCTTTCAACGATTTATCCAATGTTTGTATGTTAGAAGAATGCTACAAAGTGTCTGTTAGAGGAGTTGCTATAAAGTTTATACGCATTAAAATACCTCAATGCCGCTTTCATAATTAAAGTTGCTTTATAGAGTGTTTTATAGTAATTAAACTACATAAACCGTCTGAATGAGATGGAAACCTCTCCTTCAAGGCTTTGTTAGAAACTTTTTTATTTTGTTTTAGCCTAACCATATAACAAAATGTAAGAGGACCAGGTAAGTAAGGTAAAATTTCAATATTTTTTACAAGAAATTCTAATGAACTTTAGCACAGAGTTTCTAACAAAAACAACCCCTGTACATTTCAGTAAGTTTTAGTTTAATTTTTGTTGAGCTCGCTTGCAGAGAGCTTGACTCAGGGATTACTTTAGTGTTTGGTGTAAGTGTGTGTGTCTGTGCTTAATTGTGTTAGTGAGTGCGTCCGGATTATGTTGAATTTAAGGTACTAGTTATGTTTATCTTGACTTTTAAGATAGGGATATCGCCCAAACAGCATCCGTATATTCCTCTCACTGACCTGACTTGGTGAGGCAATGTTTTTGACGCTGGGACCTACTTTCTCCGAAATATAGGTCACATTTGTTGTAGGATACAAGTTCTGAACCTCACCTTCTGTTGGTGGGAAATTTATCCAACTGCATCAATATGCATATATAAATCAACCAGACTTGGTAAACCACGTTTTTGTCGCTGTGACCTGCTTTCAGGTCAGGTCCGGTTTAAGCTACAAGTTCTGAATTTCAGCTTGTGTAAGTGGGATATTAACCCTTAACCCCCTATGAATGTTTAATGGACTGTCCTTCTTTAAATTAAGACCATTCCATTTATGTTACAAAGGGGTGTTTTGGAAAAATGACTGATGAAGAGCCGGACATTGTAAACCCTGATCAGCCTTTCGAGTCACTCGCAGGCTGATCTGGGTTTACAATGGATGCAAAGGCTATTGTAGTCGCCCTTAGCATGCTAAGGGTTAATCAAACTGCATTGTCCCTCTTATCGACCTGACATGGTGAAGGAACCGAAATATTTGTCAATGTGACCAGCTGTGTCCGAAATATAGGTCATGTCCAGTTTAGAGTGCAAGTTCTGGATCTCAGCTTATATTGCTGGGATATTGACCAAACTGGATGGGTGCATGTTCCTTTTTTCAATGTGACAAGGTAAAAGTAGATACAAAATCGAACAGGAAAAGTAGCATTCAAGGACGACGGTCAACCCCAAACACCCAGAGAAACAAACAACTATAAAGATGAATAAAAGGCAAGATAAGACATCACAAACAAAAAAGGGTTGACAATAGGGCTGCTGCCTTCGAACCGTTGTGGGTTTAAATCAGATACTATGGCGCACCAAACCTCACTCTTACCCTATTGTCATCACAATAAACGGGACAATGTAAATTTTAAAGATATCTCCATGTTATAATCTCTAACAAACAAGGCAGCATTAATAGTAAATCATGTATGCCTGGGACTTTCTTTGATTGAAATATGATTTATGTCATGTTAATGGTACAACGTCTGTATCTTACCGTCTCTTCGCGATTTCTTGACCAAACTGCATTAGAGTGTACTTCTTGTAGACATGAAATGTCAACGTGTGGGCTCGACATGCAGGCCATTGGCATCTAGTTAGTGCTGCTGGCCAAAATCCTGATGTGCTTATGTGAATAATAAACAGTGATTGAATCTGCTGGTCTGCCCGTCTTTGTCCATCAATATAAAGATGCCATTTGTTTCTTATACCTATATACATGTAAGTGGATGACCACTTTAAACCCCTTTATGCCCTCACTTACATCCATCTTTTTTTCCAATGATCCTATGGTTCACTGATCAAGATTAGGGTCTGTCTGTTTGGGTTAAAGCATTTTGCATCTTTTGTGGTCTAGATAATTATATTAGGGTTGCGACTTCTTTTTAATTAATAACACGAGTTCTTTTAACTAGCATTTACCCACAGTCATTTGCTGGTACTTGAAAGGCTATTTTGAAAACCTCAATTTTATTTTTTGCAGAAAACGTTTCGCTACCGTTGCTTATAAAAAGTAATTTTAGATATATCAATTTTGTATCATTTCATCAAACTGCTCAACCACTTCTCTGTAGATGGTGTGTTCTAACTTTCACTTCCTAACCGTAGCACTACTTTTAGCCTAACAACAAACTCTCACCCCATGCAACACATGACAAAGCAAAACCCCCCCAAACCCAACACATGCAGACTATGCCATCTTGTAGCACTTTTATCTTATTTATATTATTAATTGTTCACTTAGTAATTCATTTTTAATGAGTTGATTTTGTGATACAATTTATTATTTGAAGTTATTTATGTTACAATTTTAATGCCCCCGAAAATATTTCGGTGGCATATAGTAATCGCACCGTCCCTCCGTCCGTCCGGGTTCTGTCCTCCGTCCGGATTATGTCTGTCCGTCATTCCGAAGTTCGTGTCCGGACCGTAACTTCACAACCCCTGCAGGGATTTTTAAATAACTTGGCACAAGTGATCACCATAACAAGACGATGTGTCGCGCGCAAATCCCAGGTCCGTACCTCAAAGGTCAAGGTCACACTTGAAGTTCATAGGTAAAGAACAGGTACGCAATTTTGTGTCCGGACCGTAACGTCACAACCCCTGCAGGGATTTTTAAATAATTTCGCACAAATTATCACCATAACAAGATGATGTGTCGCGCGCATAACCCAGAGCCGTACCTCAAAGGTCAAGGTTACACTTGAAGTTTATAGGTCAAAAACAGGTACGTAATTTCAAATTGTGTCCGGTCAAGATCTCTGGCATTCATGGACGGATTTTCAAATAACTTGGCACAAGTGCTCACCACAACAAGATGATGTGTCGCATATCCAGGTCTGTAGACCCAAGGTCAAGGTCACATTTAGAGGTCAAAGGTCAAATTGTGTCCGGTCAATAACTTTTGCATGCCTGGATGGATTTTCAAATAACTTGGCACAAGTGCTCATCACAACCAAATGAGGTGTCGTGCACAAATCCAGGTCCATGGCTCCAAGGTCATACTTAGAGGTCAAAGGACACTTCGGGGGCATTTATCACTTACAGTGATACTTCTTGTTTTTATCTCATTTATTCAAAGAATAAGGAAGCTTTTTGCAGTACTGACGGCATCCGCCAGTTGAATTAACATCATGTCATCTTTAGTTCTACCATATAAATGTTCATGAAACTTTATAAACACCTTTGTGTTGAGATGTGTAATACGTTGATCAAGTTTGGATGTAGTAGGTCAAAGGTCAATGTCGCATTGAACTTACCGTTATCCATGACACTGATTTAATTTGGTTTCAAGTTCTTGTTTTCCTAAGTTATGTTACGTTCAGTGTTCTAACTGTGAAAGGTTGTGTACATGTTTTTATTTGCAGTCAGTAGGTTGAAGGTCAAGGTCACAGTGAACATAATATTACATTGACCCCGATTATGAATTCCCTTTGCATGACCTTTATTCATGAAACTTTGGAAGTTAGATTCATTTGGGGTCATTTGATCAGATGCCTACTGCTTTTAAGAATAAGGTCAAAGGTCAAGGTCACTAAATTTAAGTTGACATAGAAAATGGTGTTCGCACATCTCAAATGAGATACTGAACATTGTTGTTCACAAATTGTTGACACGATATCTGAGGTTTTACATGACTATGTTTATCCATCTTTGTAAAATTATGGGCAGTTGGCCAGATAGCTATTGATTTTAATTTAAAGTCACACTAAATTTAAACTTTAAGGTCCTACATGATTTATATTTACTTGAAGTTGTGAAATAAAACTTTTATGTAACTTCTGTGCCTATTAATTTTCATGTCAAGGTCAAAGGTCAAGGCCACAGTGAACCATAAAATGATATTTAAGATTGGTTTACAAAAATACTGTAGTTTAAACAGTGCTGATTATGTATGATGTAAATATGGTAATCATGATTATGTAATTTTAAAGCAGTTCTTTTAATTATTTACTTTGATTTGCAGTAAACACTGCAAACTTAGGTTTGTATGAATAAAGGTGACAAAAGGATTTTATGCTTGTTAATAGGATATTCTTTTTTATGTTGACCTGTCCATTACCTTTAAGATGAGTGTGTTTTGACCTTTGAACTTTTAACAAGGATGTTTTTCATGTTGACCTGCCTGTAACCTTTAAGTTAGGTATGTTTTGACCTTTGAACTTTTAACAAGGATTTCCATGTTGACCTGCCCATTATCTTTAAGATGAGCGTGTTTTGACCTTTGAACCTTTAACAAGGATTTCCATGTTGACCTGTCCATTACCTTTAAGATGAGTGTGTTTTGACCTTTGAACTTTTAACAAGGATTTCCATGTTGACCTGTCCATTACCTTTAAGATGAGTGTGTTTTGACCTTTGAACTTTTAACAAAATGTTTTTCATGTTGACCTGCCCGTTACCTTTAAGATGAGTGTGTTTTGACCTTTGAACTTTTAACAAGGATTTTTATGTTGACCTGTCTATTCTTTAAGGTGAGTGTGTTTTGACCTTTGACCTTTTTACAAGGATCTGTCTATTTTTTAAGGTGAGTGTGTTTTGACCTTTGACCTTTTAACAAGGATTTCCATGTTGACCTGTCCGTTACCTTTAAGATGAGTGTGTTTTGACCTTTGAACTTTTAACAAGGATTTTCATGTTGACCTGTCCGTTACCTTTAAGATGAGTCTGTTTTGACCTTTGAACTTTTAACAAAATGTTTTTCATGTTGACCTGCTCATAATCTTTTAGTTAGGTATGTTTTGGCCTTTGAAATTTTAACAAGTTTTTTTTTCATGGTTGACCTCTCTGTTTTAAGCTGGATATGATTGACCTTTGAGCTTTTAACAATTGTTTTATTAATTGTCACTGATGCTTTACTTCATGCTTGTTTTCAGACGCCCTTGTCTATGCTTCTGTTATTAAATCATTTTCATCATGATGTATTGAGGTCGCAATTAAGAACTATTTTATTGCATCAAGTAAATTTTGAGACATATTTTATGTTAACAAGTCACCATTAAACAAATATTTTATACGTAAATAACTCCTAAATATTTGGCCCGCTAATTAAAACATTCTGTCTTAAAATCCACCATCATCGTTTGCAATATGTGTGTGAGATAAATAATTTCCATGGTGATCGGGACACTCACATATTACCCAACACCTATATTTCTTTTTTGTTGGGATATTCTGCAGTCCAGTATGGTATTTCATTCTGCATCATTGTCGTTCAGTATGACATTGTTGTTAAAACATCTCTTAATTTGACTAATGATTAATAAAGCATGGATAAAGGATCATGGATAAACGAATACCACTTTGCCCACCTTGATTCTTGGTTCTTTCGATGTTTCTTTATATTGTCAATTTATTAAAAAAGAATGTGGTGACCTATGAAGAGTCCTTAGTCCTTACTATAATTTACAATTTTACGAGACGTACAAATGCTTTACAGTTGTATCTTGTATATGTGTTCCTTCCGCAAATGTTGGTCAAGAATAAATTCAAGTTTTCTACTACAATAAGAATTATGCAGTTTACAGCTTTATATAATTTATTGTAAGTTTAAATACTTATTGTTATGTTTCATTTAAATTATAAATCAAAAGTTTGTCATATGCATCTCTAAAATTAATGTTGAAGAGCAAAAGTATTTCCGGAATCATTATATATATAAAACACAAGGGGTAAAACCTGTATTATTTTCATAATTTTTTCTCCTCAGAACATCCGATCAATGCCCCACCCATGGAGGGTGACCCTTTCAAGGTGTCGATGCCTGACAGTGTGGGGTGTGTCCTGAAGATGAGGCAGGGAGTGGTGTACGTGTACAAGGACGAGGACAGCGAGCAGAAGGATAAGCCGCTCGACTGGCCATATCTCGACGTCAAGCAATTTCTTGCCGATCAGGACCTCATGTACTGTTTTATCATGGACGGGCCACTGTAAGTTGCATAGAACACTCAGACAGATCAGGGCACACATTAATGTATGCCTTACAAACAAAAAAGACCAGCTTAAAGTTTAAGCCACGCTCTGTAGATTTGTCTTTTTCTTGCGGTGATCATTTTGAATGAAAAAGAGTGCAATCCATAATGAATAGTTTTAACTGTTCAGCAAATATCAGTTGTTTTAAAAAATGGCTGCCATTTTGAATTTGGTTGCCATATTTGTAATTTAATATGCAATCAATATCTACATATTAACATATAACAGTTATTTAGAACTAAACATATGGTTACAAATAAAATAATAAGTTCATTAGCTTTCTCCTTACTTGTCACCTAGGCTACCCCAAAAAAAACATACTTGTTCAAAATAGTGCAAGCAAAAATAGCGGTTGTCAGAATCGGAACTTAAATATAATTATGGACCGTATAACTGTCCATTCAATCCTAAGAAAATCACCTCGCTGAAATAGTGCAGATTAGTAGACCAAGGTCTGTGGACAACTCATGGATTGGAGACCTTGTCTGAGTACGTCACAACCATCGTGAAGGCTGCTCTTAACCGTGCTTTATGTGGGAAAACTCACGGTTTAAAAAACCTTGTCTCCACAGGTCACAATTGTCATGAAGGGTGTCCGGAATAGCGTGAAATAGATACATTACTAATTGCAACGTAATGTCATATCTTTATTACTAAGTAACGTCATTTGCGCATGACGTCATTCTTTGTATATGTTGTTGACGGTGATCTAATAAGATATGATTAAAAGGTGTAAGATGTGTTTGTTTCACTTACCCAAAATCTACCACTTTGCAATAAGGGATGCTCTTAAACTTGCTTTATGTGGACAAACTCATGGTTTAAAAAACCTTAGTCTCCGTAGGTCACATTGATGGCTGCCCTTAAACATTAAAAGATTTATCTAGCTATTGAATGGTGAACGCAAAACTATTGTAACTGTATATAAATTAAGAACCAGATACAATAGTTCAGTGTTGAGCCCTCCATATACCTTTATGATTATCTGTACTGTTGCAGGAGGTCCTTTTGTTATCGACGACTGAGCTACCTGTCCAGCAGGTTCCAGCTGCACGTCTTGTTGAACGAACTGAAGGAATCGGCCGCACAGAAAACCGTGCCGCACAGAGACTTTTACAATATCAGAAAGGTAGGGTCAGAACGTTGTGATTGAAACTAGTATCATATAGGTGTGCTATATCGTAAAACTTGACAAAATTGTTCTACAGAAAACAGGCTAATGTAGCCCAGTGGATAGGGCAAGTGGTCTGACATAGCCCAGAGGATGGCGCAATGGACTTGAAATCGGAGGACCAAGGTTCAAGCCTCACAGGCACCACTAAGTTTCATTTGTGTGTTCTCGAGCAAGACACTTTCCCTTAGCCTTGTTTGTTAGATGGGGAAATAAACCATATGGTCCCGTTATCGGAGTCTATCCTCCGAGCATGTTAAAGAACCATAGAAATCTTTGTTTGTAAGAGTAGGGCAGGTTCCCAGATTCCTACATATCCTTCTCCTCTCTCGGGGCCGCTCTAAATAACCTATAATGTGTTGATGAGCCCTTAAACAACAGTCAGTTCTATAGCAAAGATCATACTGCTAAGCAGAATACTTATTTTGGTCTGAAAGTGAAACATGGCAATTTCAATTCTTAAACCTGTGTGGTTGCCGGGCGAGAATAGGTCCACTGATAATCCAGGCAGAGGGGTAAAATCGCGCTAAACTCATGTCCATTTTGCCATTTCTTGTCATGTTTATTAAAGTAGCTATCCCACCAACAACAGCCAACTTTTACAAAATCTGTACACCATTTCTAAACCTACTGACGACGATGTATATATATAATTATCAAGTTTGAGAATCCAAACTCTATAGACACGATATAAATGGCTTTAACCAGCCAGGCAAAACAGCAAAACTAGAACGTTAAATTGAGTTACCGACTCATAGTTCATTTTACGCATATTCAATCATTAGTTTCTTTAAAGATCTTCATAACCATCCCTGTATTGGTTCAGATGCTATTTAAGTGGTAGCAGAAAACATTAATTGTGGCTCCAGTGAAAACATTGAGTATTTTCAACAGAATTTGCAGGAACTCTACAGTTCTGCAAGTGAGAAGGTTCTAGGCCCATTCTGCATTTTTTTTATCTAGCTGTTAATGGAGAGTGGAGCTGGAATGTTCATGACTGTTGGCACTATATAACCTTTTTTGTGTTTGTGTGCCATAAAACCCATTCAATTCAATCCAATTCTTAAAAAATCTCAGAGTTATGGTACCCGGTAGTTATTCTAGACAATTTGAATATTTCCAAACAAATCATACTAATAATAAATTCTGAAATTGGTAAAAAAAATATTTTGGCATGTTTCCGATTTTTGAGTACAGTTGATCATAAATTTATTAAATAGTGAAGAAATACGTAAATTTCAATTTTTACTTCTCTGTCTGATATTTAAAATTTTTAAACATGTTAAATGCATCTTTACCTAAATGACATGCTATAAACAGGTAAATGAATAAGCTCAAGTTTTTATGTGAGATTTATGTGCATCAGAAATGCAAAGCTCGGCATCTGTGCCCCATTGGACATACATTTTAGTTAATTTTTCGACATCTGGTTTCTGGAATGTCCATGTTAATAGTGGCGGAATAGAACCAACATGGCTCCTTGTGAGCTGTCACTAAATTAATTTTTCATAGCAGCATTTGCTGCAATTCTGAATTCTTCAGTTGTGACGCATATTTTTATCCTGAGATTAATGGTGACTGGATCGAAATGTTCATTTCTGTTTCTGCCTATTTGTACTTGTGCGCGGTAAAATCCAATTAAAATTCGATAATTAAAAAAAGTCATGGCTTGACGATGAATTTTCTGACCATTATACAAGATTTAATTAAGGGTTTGTATTCCAGGTTGACACTCACGTCCACGCCTCGTCAGGCATGAACCAGAAGCATCTGTTACGGTTCATCAAGAAGAGGATGAGGACCGACGCAGATAAACCCGTGTGTAAGGACAAGAACGGGGTCGTGATGACTCTGAAACAGGTACGCAAAATGACTCGTGACTATAAATAGTTTATTGTGTTGCCTGTAAATAGTTGATTAAAAATACACCATTGTGACTCTGAAACATGTACACAAAATCACCCATGGCTATATATAGCTAATTGTAGTTACTCCGTGATGACTCTGAAACAGGTATGCAAAATCACCCATGGCTATACAATACACCATTACGTCTCTGAAACAGGTACGGAAAATCACCAAGGCTATAAATAGCTAATTGAAAATACTCTGTGATCACTTTGAAACAGGTACGCAAAATCACCCATGGCTACGCATAATCACCCATGGCTATAAATAGCTAATTGAAAATACTCTGTGATGACTGAAACAGGTACGCAAAATCACCCATGGCTATATATAGATAATTGAAAATACTCTGTGATCACTTTGAAACAGGTACGCAAAATCACCCATGGCTATAAAATACACCATTACGTCTCTGAAACAGTTACGGAAAATCACCAAGGCTATAAATAGCTAATTGAAAATACTACGTGATCATTTTGAAACAGGTATGGAAAATCACACGACTATAAATAGTTAATTGAAAATGCTCAGTGATGACTCTGAAACAGGTACACAAAATCACCCATGGCTACGCATAATCACCCATGGCTATAAATAGCTAATTGAAAATACTCTGTGATGACTGAAACAGGTACACAAAATCACCCATAGCTATATATAATTAATTGAAAATACTCCTTGATCACTGAATCAGTTACGCAAAATCACCCATGGCTATAAATAGTTAATTGAAAATACACCGTAATGACTGAAACAGGTACACAAAATCACCCATGGCTATAAATAGTAATTGAAAATACACCATTACGTCTCGGAAACAGGTACGCAAAATCACCCATGGCTATAGTTAAGAAATAAAATATTTCCAGCGGGTTTATATTGTCCCAGATCAATACCTGGTGGGCGGGACTTGAAGTTCATCGATACCAAGGGCCACAGGCCTGCGGTTTCTATGTGTTTCAAGTCCCAAACACAGGGTTTTGATCTCCCACAATATAAACCTGCTGGAAATATTTTATTTCTTATCTGACGTGGATTTTCATGTACCAAGATACACATTTTGTCGAGAGATTGAACAAAATACAAACAAATTCTCAAAATTTTCATTTTATTCCCATTTCTCAACATCCAGTGAGAAAAATATGCAGCTTCAACCTATTTAAATGTTGCAGGATAGTTTCGCTTAAAATAACGCATTCCATTGCTCTGTTGTTTTGCATCTGACATTTAAAATGATGTCTCAACAGTTAAACATGTTTCTGGCGTTTAAATGACGTCTTTACGGTTAACGTACCTGACGTCAGAGGTATTGTATGCACATTTTAAAACTTCTCCAATAACCAGTCAGGATTGAGTATTTTAATAACCATGTTAGATATAGCTAATTGAAAATACACCTTAAAGCAGGTTCGGAAAATCACTCATGGCTGTAAATTGAAAATACAACGTTATGACTGAAACAATCACCCATGGCAATGAATGGTTATTTGAAAATACACCGTTAAGACTAAGAAACAGGTTTGGAAAATCACCAATGGCTCTAAATAATTATTGAAAATACACTGTGATGACTCAGGTATGGAAAATCACCCATTACCAGAAAAAGTTAACTGAAAATACACCATTGCGTATCAGAAAATGTGTTTATATGTGTGGAAAATCACCGATGGATGTAAGAAGTTAATAGCACAGATCGATATTGACGTCACACAATAAGACCAAATTTCACGAAAATATTGCGCCATTGAACAATAGAAGCACAATCAAATTCAATATATTCCCGATCTGTTTTCGGACAAAATCATACATATTTGTACGAATGAAATCTATTTTTAGCAATTTTTAGCAATCTTGATCCGTGCTATTGAAAATGCGCCGTTATGACTCTGTAACAGATTCAGAAAATCCCCCAAGACTATACATATTTAATTGAAAATATGCACTTCTATAAATAGAACATTTTTTTGTCCCTTGTAATAAATAAGAAACTGTGAAAATGCATTACAGCCCGAATTTGTAAATTCTGAAAACAACGCAGTGTGAAACTTTCCTTCATTCATTTCACCAACAAGAGAAAACTGTCTTTTTATATGTTAACATTTCAGTAATGAAATGATTTCAGTCAAACATTAGGGTAGCATAAATTATATTTTGATACTTTCAAGGTAGAAAGAATTAAAAAAAGAAAGAACTCAAATAATTTTTACACATTACAATTGACAGCTGTCATCATGTTTGTCTGTGGATCTAACTCCCCGGCACGACGGAGAACTACGTCGGTATGCTTGTCACTGAGTCTGGTAACAACAAGTTTCTTTGTTGTTCAATGTTATTTAAATTACTCAGCATTCAAATATAATAATTAAGATTTGATATGCAAATTTTCGGCATTTATGCGGTTTTGAACGCCGGTAGTGTATGACAAATTCCATGAAGCGCTAATTTTGCGATTTCTGTTTTGTCGCACATTATTTTCCCATTGTTATAGTATCGACAATAATATGGTGTTGGAGGTTTGTATTAATAAATTAAGTGCAAGAAAGATAAATATCGTCGGGTGTATTTTCAGACAACAGAATAGTCATTTTTAGCCAGATTGTGTAGCATATCCAGGCTTATAGTTTGGTGATTTCCGTTTGTCTGTCCATCTACGCGTTTTGACATTTGATATCGTTTGAAGTTTTCGATTTTTCACATTTCTCTAAACAAAATGTCAGAAAGCTTTGAAACAACTTGGCATACATGTTCATTATCATTACACATTGTTATAGGACAAGAACCATAACTCTGTCATGTTTTTTTACCTGAATTATCCCCCGTTTTTAGTTAGATGTTTCAGTTAAAATTCACAATCCGGCATTCCAGTTGGAGCTCCACTTGTCTTTTGAGGTACATTTAATGTGTGTGCAGGGCGCTCCACCTACTTGAAAAATGAAGTTTATTTGAAATTGTTATAAGAGAAAGTATCTTCTGAATTTTAATAACACATGTTTATTTGGTTTGATTGCAGGTGTTCGCAAGTATGCATCTGGAACCATACGATCTGAACGTGGACATTCTGGACGTACATGCGGTAAGTGGGCTATATAATAGATGATAAACAACCATGGGCTATATAATAGATGATAAACAACCATGGGCTATATAATAGATGATAAACAACCATGGGCTATATAATAGATGATAAACAACCATGGGCTATATAATAGATGATAAACAACCATGGGCTATATAATAGATGATAAACAACCATGGGCTATATAATAGATGATAAACAACCATGGGCTATATAATAGATGATAAACAACCATGGGCTATATAATAGATGATAAACAACCATGGGCTATATAATAGATGATAAACAACCATGGGCTATATAATAGATGATAAACAACCATGGGCTATATAATAGATGATAAACAACCAAGTACATTCAGACCTGGACAGGAGACGACCTGCTGTAAGAGACCGAGGTTTCAGTTCCCTGTTGTTGTTGTTAATTAAACTCTGTGTAAAGAGGACCACCTGAGTTAAGCATCTGAGTTTGCCGCTTCCTTTAGAGTGGTCTGTTCATACAAGTTTGTGGGTATTTAGAATCCTTTAAAGTAACGATCCTGCCAACAACAACCACATTTTACAACATATTTCTAAACCTACTGACGACGACGTATATATATAAATATAACTTACATATTTTGAGAATTCAACTATATATTATTAGGCACAATATAAACAGCTTTAACCAGCCAGACCAAACTCCAAAACTTTTGCATCAAATAAAGAGTTACCATACCAACTCATAATTTAATTTATGCATATTCAGTCACTGGTATTTTAACCATGAATAAACTTTTACTTTTAATTGGCACATATACATTATTATATGACCGGAACACCTGGATAGAGTTTTGTAGTGTCATTTTTGATGTTATTTGGATTTTTTTTTAAGTTCACTCAGTTGTCATTAGCAATACACATATTGTTTTACATATTTCCCCGCTTGTTGAAGGTATAGAGGTGAGTTCAAATTGGCAGCAATTACACATTTTTAAAAGGGTAAAGATCGAATTAAAAAACAAATTATTAACTTAATATGAACTTGATGGCGACACATTGGTCATTCTTTGGCTTAAAAATTAGAATTTGCCGTATTGAAATCCATCGATGCAGAACAACTTACTAAAAATCGGATCTGAGTTGGCGACGTACTGTATCAAAAACCTTAAAAAGGCTTGCCTCAGGAATTGAACCAGAAAATCCATCAATTACAGGGTGGCCACGGATTCTGGAAAACAGGGAAAATGGAAAAAACAAAACAAAGTCCCTGTGGGGAAAAATCAGGGAATTCGAAAAAATAGTGCAAAAATCAGGGAAGAGTCAGAGAATTTTATTTCTGCATTAGCACAAATTAATGTTGTAGATGTAATTGACACACTTAAGGCAGAAAAAAAAGAAAAAAAGAATTTTGTTTTCTATTAAAATGGTTTCCATAATAATACATCAGTTATAAACATTTTAGATGGTATTCGTTGTCTTAAAATTGTTTGATTATGAAGTAAAGAAACATTTTTAAAAAGGTCTGTCTATAAGGGCAGGTAGGAGGTGGTCAATCTTCTTAATCATGGAAATATAATGCTGGGTCAGGGACCAAATAATAAACGAACATACAAACATAGCTAGGTGTTTTATTAATAGCCACTTGCTTTTTCTTGTTCTTGTTATATTTTCCTCCACTTATTGAAAACTGTAGTCAATGCCTATATCTGATATTTTAAACCAGTGCTATAGGCAATAAAACCAGCAGGTAGGGCAGTTGATTTGGAGATATTAGTGTCAAAACATTTTCTTACTTGTGTGCACATCATACAATGGTGATGGTCTAAAGATGGTAAATATACAGTGTAACGATGGTTTTCCAGATGCAAACAAGAAAAAGCAAGCACCTATTGATAAAGCACAGTGAATACATTTCTTTGTTTACATAATAAAGCAGACTTTGTTTTCGTTAGGAGAAGAACATCATACGTATTTTACTTTCATTATAATTCCTTTTGTTCTGTTATGTACAAATATCATGCTGTAAAATAATCAGAATAATCAAAATGTATTTTAATCAAAAATAAAATATGTTTAAAACAAACTTTGTTTTATTTTTCCGTACTAAACATCATGGTGTAGTAACCAGTGGATTGCACATTCTGTCCTGGCCATGACCGAATTCTGGTTGTCAAAATATTTAAAAATTATTTGCCACCTTACCAGACCTTCCGATGAGACTTAAAACCGAGGTCCCCACATGTAGAAAATCCACCACTAAGCACAAAAAAGAAAGAATTGAATGTTGTTTAACGGCTCATCAACACAGTATAGGTTATTTAGAGCCGCCCCAGAGAGCGGAGGGATACATAGGTATGCAGGAACCATGCCCTACTCTTATTATCGAATAGATTCCTATGGTTCTTTAACGTGCTCGGAGGATAGACCGATACACGGGACCGCCCGGTTTACGTCCCCATCCGACGGACGAGGCTAAGTGAAAGTGTCTTGCTGAAGAAAACACCGACGAAACTCAGTGGCACCACGGAGGATTGAACCCGGGGCTTCCGGTTACAAATCCACCGCGCTACCGACTGCGCCACCCCAGGAAAGAAAGAAAAAAGTACATAACTAATAGCCATCCTTGGGGATCCTCCTTTGGTTATATGCTGGAGGGACTATAAACCTTCAAATTACACATACACTCAATAAATACCTCAAGATTGTGTCTGTTTAAGAGCCTCTATAAATCGCATTTATGGGACCTGTTTTATCAATTATTTTATTTCTTGGTTATTAAGGACAGAAACACGTTCCACAGGTTCGACAAGTTCAACGCTAAGTACAACCCTGTCGGGGAGAGCAGACTGAGGGAGATATTCATAAAGACAGACAACTACATCGGTGGAGTATACTTTGCAGATCTCATGAAGGTGGGTTAAACCGTATAGAATTTTATATTAAATATTTGTCTGTGATTTGTATAGGAAATACTGGGAATAGAAAAGCCTTTTCCGTCAGTGGCGGGAACGCCAAATGACGTTTCGATTGTTTTACGGACGTCTTCGTCAGATTCTGCCACTAGGAAATACTGATTACGGAAATTAACGAAGAGTTCCGGTTCCACTTCTTTTGTTTGTATGACGTAAAGTCGTCTTGGCGTTCTCGTGCAAACTAGTGTAAAAAGGCAAACTGGTCTAAAAATATTGACGATTGGAAAGAAATTCATCGCAGAATATATAATATATAGTTTAATTAAACTGTATATATCGTGATAATTGAGTGATATTAATCCCTCATTGTGCTTGTCGACCTTTTAAACTTAGTTGGTTATATTTAAGGACATATTTTCCAGTTCTAATTTATCATTGAAAAGGCATGGAAAGCTTCCTTATTTACTGCTTACATGCTACATGCATGACCCAAAGCTCTGGAAAAGCTGCATATCTGCGTAATTTAAGCAAATAAATGAGCCAAAAAAATGCAAAAGATTTTGTTCTATTGATTAAAAACGTATTTTTTTTTTAGAAAAACACATAAGATTTATTTCAATGAGTAGTGAAACATAAATATACAACATTTAACATATTTTCCAGCTCTCCAGCTACAGAATGTATGGTTAGTTCTATTGTCGAACTGTTCTGTACTCGTCACTTGTGTGTAGAATATGTTCATGTACTATATGATGTAAGACTCGATTAGAACATATTAAGAACAAATCTGTGCTTGACAATACAAACACTTCATAGACTGGTTTGGGGTTTATGCTTGCTTCTTAAAACATGATGAAACAATGTGTAATTAATAGATACTGTAATCCAGTCTGTGTATCTATATCCTGTCATTTTTTCCCCCTAAAAATATGAAAACATACCTTCAAGTAAAAGCGTTCTCTGGTGAAAAAAAGTATAAACATCGATCAAAACATTAATATAATAAAAGTTACCTTTCCATGAATGAAGCTGTTTAATCTGAGTCAATCATTCGGCAAATATTGTTTGATTTAATTGACCAAAGTGTTGACAGTTGAGTTGAAACTGTGCCAATTTACAATAATTCTGAGTACTAGTAATTGAAGGGAAACTGAAGGCTAAAATATTGATAAGAAAAAATGATTGGGGTAAAAAAAAATAAAAAATTAGCAGGGCTCTTTTTTTGTCTGTTTTTATAGCCGTTACTGGGTCATATTCCCAATGACAGAACATATCTTTTTTTCCCAATTTTGAGAAGAAAATTTCCAATTGAAAGAAGAAAAGGAAAAAAACACTGAAAAGTAGCAAAAATGTGACAAGTATTGAATATGAAATGCTTTTAAATGCCTCTGTTGATCTTGTTGTACTGTAAACAGCATGAAAGATACAATTATGAAATACATCTTTGACTGTTTTGTTTCCCAATTTTATGAAAAATCGCGCTTAAATTCCCAATTTTGAGGGTATGGGTTATGTTCCCAAAATGTAGAAAAAAAAACCTTTTAGAAAATGAAGAGTAAAAAAAGTCAAATTGTAAATTCCTTATCTAGAGCTCTGATGACTGATTAGCTCAGGTTGATAAACAGAGGCCCGAGTTAAGTTTTCTCTTTGAATAATCATTGGTATATTGAACAGTATCTGGGGTAGAGCCGTACAGTATATAATATTTCAAATTTCACTTTTATGAAGAAAAAATAGCAAATTAAGTAAGCTGCACAAATATAAAACTTTGAATTCTTTGTTTTTAGACAACTAATGAAACACCTGCTGTATGTTTTAATATCTTGGCTTCATACATAAGCTGTATACAAAATTGACATAATGTTTAGTGGAGCGCTGTGGTCTGGTGGTAGAGCGCTGGACCCATGATCCAAAAGTCGTGGGTTCGATCCCAGCCATAACCATATGTCTTGTGTCCCTGAGCAAGACACTTTATCTGCATTGCTTAGTACTGGTTCTACCCAGGAAGACAATCAAGAAGTACCTTTGAAGCGAATCGCTTACATTATAGAAATACAGTAAGAAATACTAGGTTCTCATCATCTGATACAGAATTAAATACCACCGTTTTCTCGTGCAGTCGTATGTGGAATAGTGTTTTACAGTTACCTATACAAATTCTCTCCCCGCTGTAAAGACAATAGGCTGGAAAAAGGTCCTTAATACTTTTTTCGTTAAAATTAATATATTTTAGAAAGAAATTGAAATATCTGAAAAGCACACTCATGAATGTTTCTCAGGGCTTTCATTGTGTTCGAAAGAAACAGTAGATGTTACCAAATTAGGTAGGTCGTTATTGTATCCCCTTGTTGTAATAATAATGGGACCAGCCAGAAGTGGTTAGGTACAGATGCTAGTTGCAGAGAAAATATCGTGCTTACTGAGTCGTTTTGAAAGCTCTGGTTTCTCATTCATAGCGTGACCTTAACTGTTCCAACTTCAAACGTACATGCATACGGTCATGCATTACACATTGAAACCAAAAGTAGGTCAAGATGAACATCCTTGACCTTTTATTACGACTCATGTTTTATGTTAAATTTGATGAATGTATCACCTTTGTTTAACTTCAAAGGGCTTTTCTTAGGGATCTAGGGGTCTGGCTTCAAATTGACATATAATGATAATTCTATTCTTGAGGTCAAAAATAAAATGAATGCACTTAAAAATGATGCCTTATTTACAAGGAATTTCATTCTGCACAGTAATGTGTGCCATCCTAGGGCGCTTCAAGGTCACTGACCTTCATTCTGCACAGAAATGTGTGCCATCCTAGGGCGCTTCAAGGTCATTGACCTCTTGTTGCAATGCAGGTTAATAATGACAAAATGCAGGTCGGATATGAGCATCTTAAAACTAATCCCTGACCTCTGACCTCTGACAGGAAGTGTGCCAAGACCTGGAGGAGAGCAAGTACCAGAATGCGGAGTTCCGTCTGTCCATCTACGGAAAGTCTCGAGATGAGTGGGACAAACTGGCCAAGTGGGCTCTCGACAACAAAGTCTACTCCGATAATGTCCGATGGCTCATACAGATCCCAAGATTATAGTAAGTTATCATAGTCTGTCTAGGTGACACCACCATGATTGCAGGTCAGGTGGTAGGACATATGTTTTTGAAATAAAGTCAAATGAAGTAAAAACAGCAGCAAAAATGTTGAAGGATTATGTCCCCTTATGTGTTATCCCAATTAAAAATGCATATTAAAATAAAAAAACAACAATAAAATAATCATGATTTTTTATTTTACAGTTTAATATGTTTACACTTTTATCTAAACATTGCGTAACACTTGAGCAATAAATACAGACTTGATAAAAATGTGTATTGATAAATCCTTTTGCTGCCAAATTTCACATGTCGTCTACTAAATTTGAATTCAAACCTGCTAGTGCTATTTTATGTATAAAATGTTACGGAAAACATTCTTACTGAGTGACTATCAGTGTAAACCCTGATCAGCCTGCACTAATGTGCATGTTCATCTGGGTTTACACTGGTCATTAAAATCAATATTTTCGACTGTGGCAGCGAAAGGGTTAGTTCACATATTTATCAAGTTTGTATTATTATTTTTTTGATACAGATCTTAACATATTAAAGGATGTGTTGTGTAATCTCATATTCATGATTATTTTATTTCTGATTTGTATCTGTTGTAAGTACAATATCAGTGGGGTTAACCATAAGCGCACATACTCCTTGTAAAAAAAATGCCAATGACGCGTATTACCATGATTCAGGTCAGGTGGTGGGGCTAAAGTTTTGAAATAATGTCAAAAAAAGCAACAAATATCCTTAATTAAAGAAAGTGTCTAGGAGGTTGTAACCATGTGTATAACCATGATTTAAGGTCAGGTGGTGTGGCAAAGATTTTTGTAATAAAAGTTTAAAATGGCAACAAAAATTCTTAATCAAAGGTACTGTTTAATAACTCTCTTTTTAAACTGATTCTGTTGCAGTTTTAGCAAAATACATGGGGTCACAAAAACATCCCTCACACTCCCTAGGTCGATGCCAAAATTATTTAAGTAATATTCAGTGATTAAAGTAATATTCAGAAATGATTTAAGTAATATTCAGAAATGATTTAAGGAATATTGAGAAAACACTTCAGTCGTTATATACCCCATGATGTAGACTGTTGCGATAAGATCTCTTCTCTATTCATTCACTCATTCACAGACCTCTGTTCTCTTTTACGCATTTGACATACCCACTTTTATGCGTATCTTTACTTTTTGAATGAGACATGAAACCCATTAATTGAAATCTTCATCAGTTGAGTGGTCTAGAAGTTTTCCTATTGTGACATAGTTAACCTAAATAATTATCTCTGTTCATTGTGTGTCCGACACCTCTTATTTATAGAATTTTCATCGTCATATCCCACTTATCTACATTGTGATTGCCTTATACAGTGTGGTTGTTAATTCTGCAATCATGAACGTGATTTCGGGTACCAGAAGAGTAATAGTGGGTACCAATCTACTTGGTCCTCCTCAAGGCATTAGGTTGACCTAAAAGATAATTTGCAATCCGATTACTGAGGAACGGTTGCTGGATTATGTGGTTGTGTGTCCTACTTTCTTTTTGATATTTTTAACTATACTATTTATACATATTCAATAAATTGAGATATTTATATAACAAAGTTTCTTGAGACATCAATTCTTCTGCGAAAAGTCCAGCTATTCTAGTCGCCCCGGCGTTGGCGTTACCGTTAGTTTACCTTTTTTGGTAAGCTTTTATCTCAGAAACTGCATGACAAAATTCAAAGAAACTTCACACATTTATTCAGTATAGATAGATAACATGTCGTGCGCAAGTCACATAACTCTTCAACCTATTTTGACAAAGTTATGTCCCTTTTTGTACTTAGTCAATTTCTTCGTTAACCTTTTTCGGTTAGCTCATTTCTCAAAAACTGCTTGATAGAAACTTTGCACATAAGAGGAGATAGTACAAACAAGTGCCATAACTCTGTTATGAATTTTACAGAATTGTGCCCCTTTCTCAACTGAGTTACCCAATAAATAGACAAGTCCTCGAAAAGTCGAGCACCGGACAGCTTTTGTTAGGTAATCATTATTACGGGTAATATTTATTGACATGATTGTATTACACCTAAGTTAACACTATTATCCCCCAAAAAGGTATGTTAATTGTCTGGATAGAAGTATAGGGGTGAAGTGAAAAGTTTTAATTTTTCTTTTGGGGAGAAGGTGAAGGTAGGGGTGCAGGTAGAGGAGGGCGTTGTGAAGTGGTCATTCAAGACTTTGTCATGGATAAGAAGCTTGAAACTAATTATTTTGTAAGGGGTAGATGGCCGGGGTATTTGACTGGAGTTTCACCAAGATATTACTGTATGACCCGTGGTAGAAAAATCATGTATCGGCTTAAGAAGAAAACATCATAGGTAGTTTAATCATAATAATGGTTATAAATGTGTGATACATATTGTTGCAAACAGTGACGTATACAGAAGTAACAAGCTGGTGAAGAACTTCCAGGACATTTTAGAGAATATTTTCATGCCACTCTTTGAAGTCACCAACGACCCCAAGTCACATCCAGAACTGCACGCCTTCCTGCATTATGTAAGTTTTTGGATATTTTTATCTACTCATTTTCAGCCATCTTTAGATTACCCATATATTCTCCTTTTGTGGTGGTGGAACAGGAGTCAGGGAGGACCATCCCCTGTCACACATTTTAATTATATGATATGTCGTAATTGTTGAGTTTGCAATATAGTATTAAACTCTGTGAATGAGATGTGGTCATAGCATAGAGTGCTGACTCTCTTTGGACTGGAAGTCAGTTTGTTCACAATTAAGCTTCCTGGATGGAAGCCGGGCTTTCTAAATAAATTTTTTAAATATATATAATTGTTTGAATTTGTAGAATACCCAGATTAATTCTTTCCTGCTATTTATACCAAATGTGTACAATTGTAAAATGAAAGTAACAAGCTAATAAACGTGTCAAAATAATTGTTTCTGGAGCGTAACTCGAAAACTGTGTAGTGCTTGATAAATGCATGAATATTGTGGCTGAATTGTGCCTGAACAGAACATTCTTACATACAAGTAATTATTTTCCATCTAATTTTCAGGTCTATAACTTAAATACTACTGTAATTTATGTCACAGGTGACAGGCTTAGACTCGGTTGATGACGAATCTAAGACAGAACATATCAGGTTTGATGGGGACACGCCCCTGCCCGAGGATTGGACCCAGATGGAGAACCCGCCCTACAGCTACTACATCTACTACATGTACTCCAACCTTGTGGTCCTAAACCACTTCAGAAGGTAACTTCCTGTTCCTTCATAATCCATATTCTCCAATATTATGGTCCTTAACCACTTCAGAAGGTACTTTTCTGTTCCCTTATAGTACCTATTCTCCAACCTTGTGGTCCTTAACCACTTCAGAAGGTAACTTACTGTTCCCTCATAATCCACATTCTTCAACGTTGTGGTCCTTAACCACTTCAGACGGTAGCTTCCTGTTCATAATCCATATTCTCCAATATTATGGTCCTTAACTTCCTGTTCCCTCATAAACCATATTCTCAAACTTTGTGGTCCTTAACCATTTAAGAAGGTAACTTCATGTTCCCTCATAATCCTTATTCTCCAACTTTGTGGTCCTTAACCATTTCAGAAGGTAACTTCCTGTTCCCTCATAATCCATATTCTCCAACTTTGTGATCCTTAACCACTTCAGAAGGTAACTTCCTGTTCCCTCATAATCCATATTATCCAACGGTGTGGTCCTTAACCACTTCAGACGGTAACTTCCTGTTCATAATCCATATTCTCCAATATTATGGTCCTTAACTTCCTGTTCCCTCATAATCCATATTCTCCAACTTTGTGGTCCTTAACCATTTCAGAAGGTAACTTCATGTTCCCTCATAATCCATATTCTCCAACTTTGTGGTCCTTAAACATTTCAGAAGGTAACTTCCTGTTCCCTCATAATCCATATTCTCCAACTTTGTGGTCAAATTCAAGTTCCCTGATAATTAATCTACTCCAATCTTGTGGTCCTTAACCACTTCAGAAAGTAACATCCTGTTTCCTCATAATCCATATTCTCCAATTGTGTGGTCATCAACCACTTCATAAGGTAACTTTCTGTTCCTTCATAATCTATATTCTCCAATTGTGTGGTCATCAACCACTTCAGAAAGTAATTTCCAGTTCCTTCATAATCCATATTATCCAACCTTGTGGTACTTAACCACTTCAGAAGGTAACTTCCTGTTCCTTCATAATCCATATTCTCCAATTTTACTTCCTGTTCCTTCATAATCCATATTCTCCAATTTTATGTTCATCAACCACTTCAGAAAGTAACTTTCTGTTCCTTCATAATCCATATTCTCCAATTTTGTGGTCATCAACCACTTCAGAAGGTAACTTTCTGTTCCTTCATAATCCATATTATCCAACCTTGTGGTACTTAACCACTTCAGAAGGTAACTTCCTGTTCCTTCATAATCCATATTCTCCAATTTTACTTCCTGTTCCTTCATAATCCATATTCTCCAATTTTATGGTCATCAACCACTTCAGAAGGTAACTTCCTGTTCCTTCATAATCCATATTCTCCAATTGTGTGGTCATCAGCCATTCATAAGGTAACTTTCTGTTCCTTCATAATCTATATTATCCAATCTTGTGGTCCTAAACCACTTCAGAAGGTAACTTCCTGTTCCTTCATAAACAAAGTTTCTGGATTAAATATCCTTTTTAAGGAAACAATGCTGATATTGGTGTGTGTTTATGTTGCTACAAAATAAAATAGCATAACCATGTTTTTCACAACACTTTGTTTTCCATTCCTGTGAATATAGAACTTGATTTCGAAACACTTGCCAAGTCTTAAAAAAAGGCATGAAATAATCATTGATAGCTCTGACATACAGTTTCTAGCTCCGCCCTCAGTTGCTCATGGGTCAAGTTTCTACACACATTGGAAATGTGAAACTTGGCAGGGATGATCAGTACCAAGCCTTGTTGCACATATCTTTGTCGTGTTCCATATAAATGAGCGTGGGCTATATAGGAACCACGTTGTCCCCAATGTTGCATCGCGTCCCGTCACGTCACACATTTTTGTCCCAGCGTATCGCGTCGCGTAACACATTTTTAATACTTGCATATCTCAAACACTTTGGAATGGATTGTTCCCAAACTTTATATACTCATAAAAACTGATGCCCTTATGTCCCTCTACATCACCCATCTTTGATTGCCTAATTTATTTTAGTTATGGCCCTTTGTTTGACTTAGAATTTCCCACTGTAATTTTGTATAATGACCTGTTAAGACATATGGCTTCACTTTAACACTTTTCATGGATTGTTATTACATCTATCATGATGCGTCTCTGCATTAAATAATGGTTTTTCGATTCTGCAATTTTTTTTTACAGAATTATGGACTTTTGTTTTAATTAGAATTTCTTTCACATTAAAAAATTAACAGATATTTTAGACATTTATTATTCTTGATTTTGCCCATCATCGGCTAGAGCAAAAAAGCGGGGGTATTCATCACCTTCAGTGATAGTTCTAGTTGGCAGAGTTATGGCCCATTAAAGGCTTTAATACACAAACTTTGTCCAAAGTAGTTCTCCTGAACCTCTGGTCGGATTTCAAGCTTAGTTTTGCATATCATTGTTGTGTTCCAGTCAAATGATTTTTTTGTGAATTTATTGCCCATTCACCAGGGGGAGGAGACCTCTGTTTTTACTAAAAACCTACCTCTAGTTCATATTGCATATATTATAACTTGAGACCTTTGATTATTTCATAAAAAATATTGTATTGCTTCTATCTTCAAGGGAGCGAGGCTTTAACACACTTGTGCTGCGTCCCCATTGTGGCGAGGCGGGCAATGTGACGCATCTCGTGGCGGGCTTCATGTTCGCCGACAGCATCGCTCACGGTCTCCTCCTCAGAAAGGTACAGTAGTAACTTCTGATTTAATTTCTATTTGGTTTTTAGATTTTCCTTCATAGAACCTGATATCAAACGTCCCTGGTCTCGTCATAGTAGGTTATGGTGCTCATACTACATTGACAGTAGACATTGTGTTTGAAGGAAAATCTAAAATATCAAAGAAGGTTTAATTAAAGAATTAATGATTGCGAAAATCAAAAAAAAAAGATTTTCTTTGTAATATCTTTATATTGAATGATAAACCTTTGATTAAAAATGCTCAAAAAAATTATACATTTTACAATAATCCATAGACATGATAGATGTGTAAATATAAGTAAACTTTGCCCACCATTGTCTAAGGTTAATTTGACCACATAACATTTACCGTGTGTTCTGCTGTAAATTAGGTTGGTGGGACAGTGTGTGCTTTATCAACAGGTGTAAATACCTGATGCAATTATGTCTTCCCCACTTTGTGGAGGGGAGACGTATAGTTTTTGTGCTGTCTATCTGTTGTCTGTCTGTCGTCATTGCCAAGCCTAGTTGCAAATATCGTCGTCATGTTTCAGTTGAATGATTTTTGGCAGATTTATAGCCCTTTTCACAGTGGGGGAGACATCTGTTTTTACTAAAAACAACCTCTAGTTCTAATTGGTTAAATGACTTGGTCAGAGGCTTGATGACTCTGTGAAGGATCATGAATTTCTAGGCAAAGCATTAGCCAGATAGTCACAGGCTAAAGAAAATTCAGTGTGGCTAATAAAAGTAATCAAATTTCAAGTGATTTATATTGGGTTATCCTCACATCACGTGATGATTTATCTTTACCCAAACGGTAGCAGCAGGGGTATATTAGCCACCCCAAAGGATGACAGCTCTGTTTTCTCATTTTCAAGGCCCCAGTGTTACAATACTTGTACTACCTTGCCCACGTGGGTATTGCCATGTCTCCGCTGAGTAACAACTCCCTCTTCCTGAACTACCAACGTAACCCATTGCCAGAATACTTTGCCAGGGGCCTCAATGTCTCGTTGTCCACGGATGATCCACTGCAGTTCCATTTTACCAAGGTAAGAATTATGTCATATTATAGCTTAAAGCAAATTCTGGCTTATGTATTTATATGTTTAAAGCACCTAAACTGCAAAATTTTATATCAAAGCCATTAAACCATATTGAACTCTGCTTATATTGTATGTACATTTGTCTGCGTAGTTCGTGGTTTCCCTACATCAGATTTTTTATGCCTTTGTATGCATTGATTTTTAAATTGTTAACATAACTAAATTCTAAATGAAGACCATGACAATATGCCGACTCCTGTCTCATTTATAAAATTGCAATCTCGCCAAGAAGTAGTAAATAACAGTATGATAGTTCAGACAGTGTATATTTTATGGCAAACATGCATTATTTCGGAATAGCTTAAATATTTATTTTACATCGATTGTGAAACAAGTTCTTGCAACTTACATTTATCACTCTCCATGGCTTCCTGGGAACCAGTACTAAGCAATGTGGTTTAATTATCTTGCTCAAGGATAAATAACATGGCCATGACGAGGATCAAACCCATGACATCTCGACCTGGAGTTCAACACTCTACCAATGCAGTGTTTCTGCAGGTCTCAATTTTTTAGGGGTCATCCTTGACCCCCTATGGAATTAACTGGGGGTCATTTTGTAAATATAGGGGTCATATTTTTTGGACATGCATTTTGATGAATAGACCATGTGATGTCAGATAGACATTCGTTATTAGTTGATTAGACATCTTCTTCGGTGGATTGGTCAGCAAAAAAAGGAAGTTAACTGGCGTTATGTTTCATTTTGGGTTCGTCTGCCATTTTAGCGGCCGTATCATGATCATCTACGCGCTTTTATTTGCTAGTGTTTTTATATAAGGTGTACCTACTCAGACCCACATACACGCGATCGATATGACGACGACAATAACATGGAAAGTACAGACATTAGTTTAACCTGTTCTAAAAATAGACCAAGAATGAATAACTATATTTTCCAGTCATGGGCCACAAAGATGGCATTGTAATCACTGTAAAATGAACAACATAATGAAACATAACAAAAGCCTATGATTAGCATAATAACAGTAAATTGAAATGAAATTATAAGATGTAATATGATCGATATGACGATGACGATAACACGAAAGTACAGGTATTAGTTTTTCCTGTTCTAAATATAGACCAAGATGTAAATAGAAATAAGTTCAGTCGTGATTCCTTACATTTGAAGCTTTTCAAGAAAGTATTACGACGATAATTTGAATGGACCACGCACTCCACCTAATTATTACCACCATTATTTGGGAATAATGAGCCTTTAAGTTAGTTCTGCCCGAAAAAATAACTCCAGCATATACACATGCAGGGGAGTGGGGGTTCTGTCGTGTTAACCATTATTAAACCCAATGGTTCGAATATATTTGTGTTGGTCGGCATTTTCTCCTCCTACTGCTATTAAGCCGAACCAGTATTCATGGAATCAGTTTTCAAAGTACTTAAAAAGGTTGTCTCCCCTATACTATTGAAAATACAGTTCTTGATAAAATTTTAGTGATATCTACCATTTCTGAAGGGATAACAGGCCCTTAGCCCGCCCTGAAATTTAGCCCTGAAATTTAACCGAGGCAATCCCTTTCTATGGAGGTACGGTGGCAGGCACTCCCGACCACCACACCGAAAATATTTGATTTTTACATGTTTTTTTCAATTTAAAGCAAGACCTTTTTTTGTGAATGATCTATAATGATTATTAATTGATATGGAAGTTGTTTATATGCAAAACAACTTATTTTGTACATTCCCAAAATGTCTACCGAGGCAACTGCCTTGGTGTGCCTCCGTTAGCTATAGGCCTGAATAACCATCAAAATACACACACTTTTTTAGCAGGATCAGAAGGTGTGTTGTGCATATAATTTTAAAGATGTAGGAATTATTTTAATAAGAAAACCTTTATCGGGGCATTTGTCACATACTGGTGACATTTCTTGATGTAATTTCTAGATGCTATTTACCTCCATCCACTGGGGTTTCAAATCGCAATCTTGCCATGCCTTCGTATTATCCTCCCCGTCATGCTAGATATCTCCTCCTGTGAGAATGCAACGCACAACAGTGTCTCTGTGGTCAAGAGGGAAAATACGCTCCATTGGAAAACTTTTGGCCTCTCACTGCTGCATGTTCGTATCCCACTGGGAGCTCGACTTGTACGTGAGAAAGTGTTGATTCTTGTGGTTGGCAGGAGGTATACAGTACTGGTTCTACCAAGGATTAAATGGGCAGTGTGCCTCCACCACTAAAAATTGACCATCAAACATAGCCTTGAATGGTCTGAAAAATGACGTTAAACACCAAACAATTTGCTTTTGTTTGTACGTTGTTTTACGTCATTTTCAACACATGTAAGGTTATATTTGACAGTCGATTTTTTTGTGGTGGAGGTGGTCTGCCACTTTTCCTGGATAGAACCAGTACTGTACACCTCCCTCCATCTGCAAGAATTGACACATCCTCACTTACAAGTTGAGCTCCCAGTAGGATTCGAACCCACAGCGGTGAGAGGTGAAAAGGTTTACAACGCGATGTCATTAACCCCTTGACCACGGAGACGCATAATCCCCAAACAAAAAACAAACAAATCAACCCATGATCTTGCTATATTTACCAGCACATAATCCTCGCTCTCATTCATCAATCTCTCTGGGTTGCCCATTGCAATATAACCGAGTTTTTGCGGAGCAGTCGTGATATTTGTTGTTGTTTTATGAATTCAGGAAGCTTTGATGGAGGAGTACAGCATTGCAACCCAAGTATGGAAACTGTCCTCATGTGATATGTGTGAAATAGCTCGTAACAGCGTATGCCAGAGTGGTTTTCCACATGAGGTAGGTATATACTGACCGTACATGATATACGTGCAATAGCCCGTTAAATCTTGTGCCAGAGTGGGCATGAGGTAGGTATTTACTGACAACACATGATAGACGTGAAATAGCCTGCAGCAGTTTATGCCAGAGTGGATTTCCACACGAGGTAGGTATACACTGACAACACATGATATTCGTGCAATAGCCCATTACATCTTGTGCTAGAGCGGGGATGAGGTAGGTTTTTACTGACCGCACATGATAGACGTGAAATAGCAGTAACTCGCAGGTTGACCAGGGTTTACACTGTCTGGCTGCTCATCAGCGGGCTAAGGGTTTAGATTTTAAAAAAAAACACCACTATTGGTGCTTCTAGTTTCATTAGTGTGATAAATCAAATCTATTTGCAACGACAAATATGTAAAAAAAGAAATATATATATAATTTGACATTAAAAAAGAATTACCAGTATTTCAGACATTTAACTTTAGTGTATAATTTATACATAGGTGAAGCAAAATTGGTTGGGGCTGCACTATACCAAAGAGGGAGTTCTGGGTAATGACGTCAGCCGCACAAATATACCAGACATAAGAGCTTCCTACAGATACGAGACACTGGTCGACGAACTGAAGTGTATTTGCCGTGGTGCCATGTCATCCCAAATGTCGTCATCGAAGAGTTCCCTCAAAATGTAACAGCATTATATCTGTAGGAAATGAAGGGAAGATGTAATAAGGCCAGAGTTTTTTAATTTTTTTGGTTCTCAGATATTTTCCGGAAAAAGTTCGACAGGAGGAGGGGAAAAAAAAATAAAAAAATATGAAACTTTATAAGTGTGTATCTTGTAATGGTGTTCACATTGTAAAACATAAAATGGACCTGAACAAATTTATATAACACAATCTTCTGATTTTACGTTAATTTTTAAACATGATAATTTGGTTGTTTGAAATGGGTGACCAAAAAATTAATAACGAAAACTTTTTTTATAAATGTTTTTTTTCATTTTTGCAAAACTTAGGGTCAGAGGGTTAGAGAACCGAAAAATTAAAAAACTCTGAACGCGAGACTATTGTAACTGTACATAAATACAGAACAAGATGCAGTAGTTTCATGTTCAGTCCTCGGTACGTTCTGCGATGTGCAGAATCGTGACAGGTAGGACTCGCAGCCTTGTATGTGAGATGTAGGAACACAAGTATAGGGTTAACTATGTTAGAAATTTGAATTTTGCGATGGTGTATCAGTCGTTCAATGGTCGCAAATTTTCGTTTGTTTAATGGCGATGTGTTAGCGGAGCTGTTAAACTCGAATTGCGCCCGTTAAACGACAGATATACTGTTGCAAAAAAAAATTCAGTACTGGTTAACCCATTTCTAATGCATTTCATTGTTTGCGACAGGTTTACTCACAAATGGATTGAAATAAAACTAAATATGTTTTTGATGGTTTAACGTCACATGACTAGATTTGCGATGGGTTGTGCATTGTTTAATAGTCGCACATTTTGGGACGTCAACCAATCAGATTGCAGGATTTTTGACAAGTGCATTAGGATATGAGTTTGAGGTGACTGGTCATAGGTACAAAATAGCCACATGAATCTCCGAGGTTATTAGATGCTGGATGTCCAACGACTTCTTTCGCGACTCATAATGGTGTTACTTGAGGATTATATCCACTTTGGTTTAATCCGTTCAAAATTGCATTTAAATTATGAGTTGGGGTGGAGGGGAGTTGAACCCAAAAGGGTTGAGGGGGGAATTGAATCCAAAAGCTCCAGGATTTATTTCCTCTGTTGGCCAAAGGTGAGACAAACTTATGTTACAGCACATTGTAAGTCTCGTTTTTGTCCGTCCATAACCTCATTTTTTTGAACTCGCTGAATTAAGTCTGCAGTTTTAGTTTTTCACCAAATTTGATTTGTATGTTTGTTTCAATAAGATCTTAGACAGTTTTACAATGAGCAAATCAATGCATGCATAACCAGGGCCGTCTCTAATTTTTGAAACAGGTGGCTACCAGTAGTGATCGAGCGAAGTGAGTGAGGTTGTTAGGGGGTCTTTGGTGCTAATTAAGGTCCGGATTTTTAGTTAGTTCATGATTCTTTCAGATGATGAAGTAATTCCATAATCATTTAAATAAAATAAAAAAATTGTTACAGCCGGCTCGAAATTCAAAACAGACGGCGAATATAGCCGGCTGCCGGCTATTAGAGACAGCCATGATAACAGGGTTATTACCATAGAGTATTGAAAAACAAGCATATTTCAGCTTGTGAACACTGTAACATAAGAAACTACTTTGAATTTTCACCAAATTTGATTTGTACATTTGTTTTAAGATCTTGAAGGAGTTCAGCAATGAGAATGCATACAGAGTTTTGCCCTTGATTATTAAAAAATATGCAAATTTCTTAGTGAACATGTGGTTACTGGTTTGGTTTATAAAGGGTTTGGATAGTCAGAAATTGTTTTGAAGGTTTTGATAGTCAGAAATTGTTTTGAAGGTTTGGATAGTCAGAAATTGTTTTGAAGGTTTGGATAGTCAGAAATTGTTTTGAAGGTATGCTTAAAAAGGATCTTGGGGACGAATGTGACATTGAGCAAAATGAACACATGCATTACAGAGTTACTGCCCTGGATTATTGAAACATAAGCACATGTCTGCTTGTTACTTCGGTAGTCAGTTTTGCATTTTCTTAAATTCTAATTTCCTATAATTTTTTAGGTTGTTCAATAAACAGATGAGCTTGGCATAGAGCAGAATCCATTGCATCCATTACAAGGTTATTGCCCTTATGTAAGCATAATTACTGTAGGGAATGGTATCTGACTTTTACACGTTAGGTAAGAATGTTTGTATCGTAAATATGCTGGATGATTAGTTGAGCATACCGGTAAACAGCAAATATGTCACAGAGTTATGTCCCTTGATTCTGTCTATGAAGTGAATTTCATTTTGTGTTTGCAATAACTAAGCTCAGTGGTATTCAATATTTACAACATTTTGGTCGAAGGTTTGTTTTAAATAAGAAATTTGATGAGTTCTCAGTTCTCGTTTAATACGCAGAATTTGTGCGACAGAGCATTGACGTCGTTTTCTAATAGTAAAAATAAGTATTCTCTGAATCAATGCTTTAGTACCTACATCTTGTGAACCAAGCGACGAGTGCTACCTGTAGAGAAAATAGATCGAAAAATCAAAAGAAATATTTTGTTTGATCAATATATAATAGTAAAGTGTGTCCTTATGGGTACTGTTTTAGATATTGTAGAACAAAAGTAGAACAAATGTAAAACAAATGTAAAACAAACAAATGTAGAAATGCAAAACAAACAAATCTGGAACAAACAAATGTAGAACAGATTAAAAGAACTATACCATACATGCCAATTTTGACAAACCAAATAGGGATGTTCAACTTGGTCTCAGAAATAAGGAGATCTGGGCTAGAAATAGGGAGACTGTGTTATCATACTTTTTGCATTATTTAACAATTGAAGCAATAATAAAATCAATGTATTTTGCACATGTCTGGCATTATTTGTTATTGGCGTTTAAGCAATATTCTTTTTTAAATAAATAAATAAATAAATAAATAAATAAATATATAATATATATTTTACTTCTATTGATATATATTTTGTTTTTTTTGGTGGGGTGGGGTGGTGGTGAAATCACCCCCCTAAAACACCCTCCAAAATCGGAAGATTTTTCTCCTGGAGGGAGTTCTGGCAGTTATGCCATTCATAATAGAAAATGTTTGATTTCAAATAGTATTAATTTAAAAAAATCCAGCTCTTTGGCAACAATGCGAGTATTTTTCTTGCATACCGGATAAGGTTATCCACTTTTTACATGGGAGATGGAAAGCCTGATCTTACACATGAGGGAAGATGATATTTATCTTCTCTCTCAATTATTCACTGATTTTGATGAGAATACATTCAAAAGATTCATAGTGAATAGCAAAATGGGATTATAATAATTGCTGTTTATTTTCAAAATAAGAAACTGTATAAAAAGATGTTTAAAGTTAAAAATGTCATCATTTTTCGCTTTTCTCTTAAAAATCAAGGTTTTGACAGTCAAAGTTTCCGTCAAACACCTTTTTTGCTCTAAATGTAAGAGAAAGAAAAATACTATCATTGGAAAGAACATTAAATTTGTGATGGGATTTGGCATGAATGAAACTTGTATCTATAAAATTCTTCATGATGTTTGTTTAAAGTTGGGACATATTTTGTGAAATCTTCGCATTGTGCCACGGGAAATTTAGATAATTTTCGAAGTGTCCAACCTATTTGTTATTAGGTCTGTGTTCAATTACATACTCTTAAAAGTCCATTTTTAAAATTAAATACATTTTTAATAGTTTTAGCTTTTAAAATGAAATGCAAGCAATATGTATGTACATGGTGTGCTTCTTTTATATAAATTAAACAAGTATATACTTTTAATGACATGTATGTTGAAATAAATACTGATTTGACATAACACTATGTTTAATTACTTAATACTTTACATGTACAGGTTATGCAACATGACCCTCTATATAACAGCCACCTGCCTATAGCAGCCAACTTCAGTCATTCCCTTAGGTGACCCCTATAGACAAGTTTGACGTATTTCAGCAATTATGTAAAATAGCATATGCCCAGTTTACATTCCCTTAATACTTGTCCTTCTCAAAAAAACCTTTGGTTGGAAAAAATATTGTGGATTGTAAAAATTGAAATAAAAATCTGTCTCATAATTATTGTATTTTAAAACATTTATAAGTGCACTTTGTATGATTTTTGTTAATGAACATTATATTTTGTATAATTGAAAATTTAAAACTTGCAATAAAGTAAAAAATTACTTTTATTTCAACTTTTTCGGCTTGTGGGTCACCTGACCTTCTCCAGGTTATTAAATTGCCTTCCTGGGGTCCTGTGTATAAAAAGTAAGTTTGCATGCTCCAAAAAAAAAAAGGCCTTTTCTTTCAAGAAAGGGACTTTTTTTCTTCAGTTTCAGCTGTTTTCAGTCAGCTTTTGGCCCTGGAAATGAGGACACTCTCATACACAGCTGATTTTTTGTTATAGATAATTAATTGCGATGCATCGTCTGCCAAAACACTTTGTGTTCAGAGTTATTATTGCATTTTTTTATATTTCAGCAGCCAAAACACCCTCCATGTCCTTTGTAAAAACAGTTATTTTTACTCGGCTTAAAGAAAGGCATTCTGTAATGGAATAAACTGGGAATGATGAAATAGAGTTAGTCTGATATGTCAAGTGTAGTTTTAACCATAAAAGTGCTATCAATGCACTGAGGCCAGTTCTGTGTTTTCTTGATATAATTTTTCCTTCCGGATTTGAAGGCTAAAATAATTTAAGTTTGCACATTTTCCATTTTACACATTTTATCAAGAATAGTTGTAAATATTCACATTTCAGAAGACAAAAAGAAAAATCAAAATAATTTTCTGTTGTATTTTACTACGTCCTGTTCTAATCTCTCCTGAAGGTTTGGAAGTAGAGATTTATCAGGTCGTAGAAACATATCAACGAAAGCTTATGTTTTATGTTTTTTCCCAAACTTGCACATTATATGTATTTTTTTGGTTCATAATTATACTCTTAAAATAAAAAATAAAGTTTACATCTTTAAAATTCTGCGGCCGTATTTCCCCTAATACTCCCCTCGACTCCCCTAATAGAAACGCCTGCACCTCCTCCTTTTTTTTTTTTTTTATAGAAATCTTACATTCATAGAACATCCAAAAATTCTTCAAAATTCAATAAATGTTTAATCTATTGTAAAATAAGAAGATTTGGATTTTAGTTTTAGTGTGAATGACATTTGAGGCTCAGTTTGGGGTATACAATTTGGCAAGAACTGCTTTTAACTATAGCCCTAATTAAAAAAAAAGCAGGGCCCCGTTTTCATTTTCCGTAGCACCCAGGCTCATATTAACTTCATATTATTTTATAAGACTATCATATTGAGATTTAGTCATATATAAGATATGCTTGTATTACTAAATATTTTTATAAGCACACCTTTTTTTGTTTGTATTTTACAAAATATTATTCAGGTCCCTTTATATAATACACCCATGAATGTGTTTGCCAGAATTAAGATCGGCATTGAATGATGTTATTGCCAAAATTATGTTCATTATTTGCAATAAAGTAATTATTTAAGATATTATTATCAGAAAGTTAATTTTGATTAACCCTTATCTCACAGGCTGATAAGGGTTTACAGTGTGATAAAATATGAACTTAACTCCAAAGAAATCTCATGATTATTTTGTTGTAGACTCCATAACTCATATGGTTTGGATAAAGGTATTTCTTTTAATTTCTTCCATTTGTTTAATGTTTCTCAGTTTTTCTGAATTTGTTTCTTGTAAAACAGTTTGACAATCACCAATAAACTCTGTTTTAGCCTTGACATGTTTCTGTGCGGCCTTTTTGCCACTGACCGTTCCAAGGTGGTACGCATGTTGTCAACCCATTTATGTTTGTGGTGTCACAGAACTTGGCTTCTATTTATCCCCGAAATTATTATTTGTTTTGAATGCTTGTTTTTGATTGGCTGAGTTCTGTAAAGGCCTTATTTCCTGTTCGACTTTTGTCTCTACTTTTATACTTTTATAATGCCTTTGTAAGGTGTTTTAACTCTGGCAATAAATGATGTTTTTCCATAATAATTCGATATTTTCCCCTGACATAGACAGAGATTCAGACATAATTATTTATAAATGTAACAAGATATGTTCATTTTTCATACAAACGGAAACATATTCAGAGTAGACATCATTTCAAGCGAAGGGTTATTATTAACCGCTTCCTATAGTTGTTTGTTATATTTCTATAAAGCGAATCATAATTCCTATATCCTGTTGAAGTTATATAAACAGTAATCATCGAAATTAATGTGTTTTTAGTCAGTATTTAATAATCAGAAGTATAGGCTTATTTTTGATCTTTGATGTAAACACATCAAAGAAAGGAAAGATAGGATTTAATATTTATTTAGCTATGTTGCCTTTTAACTGGATTAGAGCTGTCATTCAGAGGTAGTTATTTTAATAATAAGCATAATTATATAAAAAACTTTGATTTTTTTCTTGTCTGTTTTCAATGATTTGTTGCTACTACAGTTAAAGGGCCACATGGCAATCTTGATGTATGTTCAAAATTTGTAGGTTGATTTATTTTTTATTTCAAAGCTGCATTTTAATTTTAAGTTAAATATCATAGAAATAAAACACTGGAATTAATTTTTGAGGCAGTTCCTCAACTGTGAACTACAGAAATGTTTAAATTTTGTGAATTGCAAGTATTAAAAAAGGCTAGAAAAATATATTGCGACACCACACATTTTTAAAAAAAAAATCGAAATTGCCATATGTCCCTTTAAGTATCCATGTTTCAATAAAATGAATCAAAATTTTATGTTTAATCAGAGTAAAAGTTGAAAAAAAAACAAAAAAAATCTGGATCTTGGTAAAGTGGAAGTGCAGTGGATGATACTGGCATACAGGTCACAGGTCTGTTTGGGAGTTGCATATCCCTAGCATTAATTATACTGTAGGAGTTACCATTGTTTGGGAGTTGCATATCCCTAGCATTAATTATACTGTAGGAGTTACCATTGTTTGGGAGTTGCATATCCCTAGCAATAATTATACTGTAGGAGTTACCATTGTTTGGGAGTTACATATTCCTAGCATAAATTATACTGTAGGAGTTACCATTGTTTGGGAGTTGCATATCCCTAGCATTAATTATACTGTAGGAGTTACCATTGTTTGGGAGTTGCATATCCCTAGCATTAATTATACTGTAGGAGTTACCATTGTTTGGGAGTTGCATATCCCTAGCATTAATTATACTGTAGGAGTTACCATTGTTTGGGAGTTGCATATCCCTAGCATTAATTATACTGTAGGAGTTACCATTGTTTGGGAGTTGCATATCCCTAGCATGAATTATACTGTAGGAGTTACCATTGTTTGGGAGTTGCATATCCCTAGCATTAATTATACTGTAGGAGTTACCATTGTTTGGGAGTTGCATATCCCTAGCATTAATTATACTGTAGGAGTTACCATTGTTTGGGAGTTGCATATCCCTAGCATTAATTATACTGTAGGAGTTACCATTGTTTGGGAGTTGCATATCCCTAGCATTAATTATACTGTAGGAGTTACCATTGTTTGGGAGTTGCATATCCCTAGCATTAATTATACTGTAGGAGTTACCATTGTTTGGGAGTTGCATATCCCTAGCATTAATTATACTGTAGGAGTTACCATTGTTTGGGAGTAACATGTTCCTAGCATTAATTATACTGTAGGAGTTACCATTGCTTTGGAGTTTCATATCCCTAACGTAAATTATACTGTAGTAGTTACCGTTGTTTGGGAGTTTCATATCCCTAGCATAAATTATACTGTAGGTGTTAATTGTTTGGGAGCTACATATCATTAGCATAAATTATACTGTAGGAGTTACCATTGTTTGGGAGTTTCATATCCCTAGCATAAATTATACTGTAGGAGTTACCATTGTTTGGGAGCTACATATCCCTAGCATAAATTATACTGTAGGAGTTACCATTGTTTGGGAGTTTCAGATCCCTAGCATAAATTATACTGTAGGAGTTACCATTGTTTGGGAGTTTCATATCCCTAGCATAAATTATACTGTAGGAGTTACCATTGTTTGGGAGTTTCATATCCCTAGCATAAATTATACTGTAGGAGTTACCATTGTTTGGAGTTTCATATCCCTAGCATCAAGTATACCGTAGTCATTATTATTGTTTGGGAGCTACATATCCCTAGTGTAAAATATACTGTTGGAATTATTATGTTTTGGGAGTTACAATATCCCTAGCTTAAATTACACTGTAGGATTTATTATTGTTCTGAAATGTAGATAGATATAGCATGTTTTTGAATGGGTATGGTTTCTAGTTATTCGTGCAGATATTTTTATACTCCAGCCTATATAGGAATCGCGCTGTCTGTAACACATTTTTGTCCCATTGCAAAAGATGTTTTTGTCCCATCACATCCTGTCACGCTGCGTAACACATTTTTATAATTTGCATTTCTCAAACAGCTTTTAATGAGTAAGAAATAGTTTGAGACATTTATTATTCTTGATATCGCCCATCTTCAAAAGCTGTATAAAAAAGCGGAGGTATTCATCACCTTCAGTGATAGTTGTAGTTTTTATACATTTTAAATTAAGATAATGAGGATATGCCAATCTCAATCAACATGGTTTCTGATTGTAATATTTAAACCTTTTAATCATATTGTATATTAAAGGGACACATGGCAGTGAAGTATTTATTAAGCATTAAATGGGTTGATGCACTATTTTCAACATTAATTTTATTCAAAAGGGCTCTGAAAAACTTGAAAAATTATAAAAGAATTAACAGAATGCAAACCAAAAATAAAGGAGATATGACCTATTGAAAATTTGCAAAGAAATATAAATGGAGGTGGCCATCTTGGGACGATGATGTCATCGCGCCTTTTTACCGTATATGGAATATTGAAAAAAATATGTTTTTAAGGCAAAGAAAATGACTTCAAATGAAAAATAAGCATACAATGTGTACATTCTACATTTGTATATTTATTTTTAATCAATTTGCAGCGATTTTCTTTGCCTTAAAATATTTTGTCAATGTTCCATACGGTATATGATAAAAAGGCACGATGACGTCATCATTCCAAGATGGCCGCCACCATTTATGTTTCTTTGCAAATTTTCAATATGTCATATTGCCTTTTTTTTCATGGCATTTTGATCATTCTTTAAGCTTTTTTCAAGTTTTTCAGAGCCCTTTTAAACAAATTGTGTTTGAAAACAGTGCATCAATCAACCCCTTTAAAATTAGAACCTCAGTTTGTTTATGCAGTATCCTCAGCTTGCATATAATTAAATAAGAGGGATATACAATTCTGAGTTCTCAATTTGTCGTTGTTATTCTACCTTTTAGTTTTAAATATAGTATTGGTGCAATATGATCAACAGAAAGACTTTCCTAAAATTATAAATAATGATTTAAAATATACAAGTAATGTAGAAAAAAACTAAAAGTTTCCGTGTGCCCTTGTTAATACCAAACTCCTTTAAAAATCTCAGCCATTCTGATATTATAGTATCCATCTTTGTAGCTCAGTGAATAAGGCCTTGTGCCTTATAGACCTTACGGCGGTGTGTCAGGTCTTCATTTTGGGTAAAAATTCGTAAAATTTAATGTTTAAATCTTTCAATCTTTAATCTTTAATCTTCATTGGATCAGCCATTAATCTTCAATGGATCAGCCTCATGTGACCTGTCAGGCGCGTATCCAGGCATACGCACGTACGCCAATGCGTACAATTCGTCAGCAAAAGTGCCATATTAACGCTGAAGTATAGCTTGAGAACGCATCATTTGCCTCCTAATTTTCAAACCCCCACCGGCGGGAGGGGAAAACCTACCGCTTCTCATATCTGGCGTACATTTCAAAATGCTCCAGGTACGCCCCTGCCTGTTATGTCCAATAGTTTACAAATATACTTTGATGTAGATGTTTGTTTGAATGTTTTTTAACGTAATTTTAGGCCATATGTGACAGTTGATTTTTTTTTGTGGTAGAGGCAGACCACCTCATATTTCCTCATTATCACCAGTAATCTGTAATGTACAACTTGAGCTCCCAGTGGGATTTGAACCCGCAGCGGTGAGAGGCGAGAAGGTTTACAACACACCATTGTTAACCCCTCGACCATGAGGCACTATCATCAAATTAGAAGTGAACACTAAAGTAGAAGTGAACACTATAATAACTTTCAGCGAAGAATTATACTGAGTACTTGTACTTGAATAATCAATATCTGAAGTAATTAACAGTTAACAAGACGTATATGAATGAAATTTTAAGAGGCAAAACACACATAAAGGAAGAATATAATCTAAAATTAATCACCATTGGTATACTGATAATAAAAGTAATGGGTTGTTTATTTACGTCATATTTTGATAAAATGTCCATATCTGTCGGTATAATTATACATCTGCAGTCCTATTTATCTCGATAAACAACATAGATGTCATATAAATAAAATTAGAATACTCGAGATGTGGCAGTTCGGATATTTTAATTGTTACCGCAGACTATAAAATGTCAATTACTCAACCACGAAATGATAAAAAGGTCAGTCTGCCAAGATTTGACGTACAACTCTTGATGCCAAACACGAAAATAATGCGTTCTATAAATCAAGTCAGTATCGTGTTTTAGAACAGAAACTATCAGATGGTATAATATTCTTTCGTTTATACAATCATACACAGAATTTATGTAATAGGTACAGATCTGTTCAGGGCCCTATATGGCCCAATTTTCATCCCAGATCTGTTTTCCAAACCGTATATGATGTTATTAAGTGTTTTCATATCGGCCCAGTCATTGGTCCTTTTTAACCATTGGAACACACAATGTTAGTCCTCCCACCCATTTCAGTAAGGCTGACATTTACTTACATTTTAAGTAATTCTTCAGATTTTTGAAAATAAACAGATGCATGTTTTTATTTCATGATGCCCACATATTCACTTATGTTAAGGCACGGGTTTAAAATAATTCAGGTTTTCATTGATCTTTCATAATTGTCCATTGTTTTCATAGGTTTGTTTTTTGCGTTTTGTTTATAGTGCTTCATAATCAGAGATATTTCCACAGACTATTAGGTTCCCCGTGTGGTTGCTGGGGTAGAATACAACCACTGCAAATCCCGCTAGAGGCAGAGGGGTAGGACCCCCCCTCCCCCCATACACCACCCTTCATCTTAATTTTATCATTTTTTATCATGCTCATTCAAGGTCTTTATCATGACACCGGTCTTCATGATCCCTTCATTGTTTCAGGTGCCATCTCGCTCATATCACTAGAGCAGTGGCAGAAAAACTATAATGTGGCTCCAGCGTAAATGGAGAGTCTACAATAGAATTTGCAGCAGCTCTGCAGTTCAGGGTGAGAATGTTCTAGGCCCGTTCTCCATATTTTATCTCCATGTACATGGAGGATGAGCCTGGCATGTTCATTCCTGTTAGGCGCCATATAACCTTTCATGTGTTGGTGCGCCTTAAAACCCCAATTCAATTCATGACACCGCGTATGCATACGTGAAAACGTGGCTCCATTGTTAAGTGAGTGTCCACTTTAGAATTTGCAGCAACTCTGAAGTTCTGCAGGTTGCCCATTCTCCATGTTTTATCTTGATGTAAATGGAGGATGAGCCTGGCATGTTCATTTATGTTAGGTGCCATGTGTGGTGTGCCTTAAAACCCAATTCAGACTATTAGGTTCTTGCCATTATCATCATTTTAGAGAAAAGCCATTTGAAGCCATTTGAAAGCAAAGACTATTTGCACTATTTCATCATTTGTAGTTGTCGAGCATGTACACATCAAGATAATATTATATTTTGATGTTTTAGCAGACTAACCGAGTAAGCCAGTACTTAGTATTTGTACAATTCCAGATAATATTATATTTGATGTTTTAGAAGTAAGTTGCTATAAAAGGTGTTGTAGCCAAAACTTAGTATTATGTTGTGTTTGGGAATAAATGTTTTCTAATATTTATCCAGAAAAATAAACATACATGTAATAGATAGAGTATGGTCTCATCGAGTTGGTTGATTTTAACATCGAGATGGGCGTAGCATGTCCATTTCAGCTGTCTGCCATACTCTAACTTCATATAACTGGTAGTTAGAGTACACCATTTATTCTGACAGGTGTTATTTTTAATTAAATGATTTACACCTGTGCAAATACAAAGGAAATTTCATTGACCAGGCTACAAATACTACTTATATGTGGTTCTGGGTTTGTTAATAGTAAGTTGTTATTCAAATGTTTTAGTATTGTATTTGAGAAAAGATTGCTTTCCAGTATTTATCAAGAAACTAAATGTATGTGATACTATATTTCCAATGATTGATTTTGTTAATGGTAAGTTGTTGATATTTAAATATAAGTCTAGTTTTATAGTTGTGTTTGAGAATAGGTAAAGTTTATTCAGAAATAAATATTGTGCTTACTGAATTCTTTGGTTGTTTATGTATTCTGTTGATGTAATTATACCCACCCATAATTCTTTCCACAGCCCCATGTGGTTCCTGGGTAAGACTTAGGGTTATTGCTTTTACAGACGGAGGGATAAAATCTCCACTAATTCATGTTTTGTCATGTTCGTTTAAGGTCTTCATCATCATCCCTGAATTGTTTCAGGTGCTACTTGAGTGGTGTCTAAAAACAACGATCGCGGCTCCAGTGAAATATGAGTGTTTACAACAGAATTTGAAGCATTTATGCAGTTGATTCTAGGCCTATTCAGCGTGTTGTTTGTGTCTAGTTGTAATTGGAGGTAGGGGCTGGAATGTTCAATCCTGTAGGCGCCATATAACCTTATTGCGTTGAAACCAAATTCATCTCGACTCCCTTTAAAATAACTAATCACAGCAGCATCATCTATATGTGTTTGTATGCAATGAATAAAATAATTAACCCTTAAGCACGACTATAATAGCCTTTGCATCCATTGTAAATCCAGATCAGCCTGCGAGTACAATGTCCTGCTGCTGTTCAGTCATTCCCCCAGAACACTCCTTTGCCACATAAATGAAATGGTCTTAATTCAAAGACAGAACGGTCCATTATATATATGTAGCAGGTTAAGGGTTAAATACATGAGAATACATAAGTGGAAAATACTAGGGTCTTGTAACTGCAAAGAATGCAGATGATCACACGTTAGCATCAAAATGACTACACGCTCTAATTGCAAGCAATACCTCCATTATCTAGCAGAGAATACAGAATACAATTAAATTCTGCAACAAAATAGAAGTTTCCATTATCATCTATTAAATAACAATATCCTTTGAATACGACGGTTTGTACCACAGGTAGCTGTATCGGTGTTGGGAACTAAAACAAAAATTTAATAAAAAAAAAAAGTGTTATTTGTTGAAAACAAACATATTTTAAGTTTTCCTGAAAAAACGTCCCTTGTTGGTGCTGTAGTTAGATACATATTTTAAGTCTTCCTGAAAAAACGTCCCAGAGTACTGTAGTTAGATACCTACAGTACTCTGGGACATTTTTTCAGGAAAACTTAAAATATGTTGTGTTTTTGTTGTTGTTTTTTAAATTGTTGTTTTAGGCCTAGTTCCCAACACTGATACAGCTACCTGTGGTTTGAGTACACATTACCTCCTATTACGTCCTAAGGATTATAAGAAGTTGGAGTTGTTGAAAACAATTATTAGCACAAAAATGCTCTTATCAAGGTCTAAAACACCTGTGCTTTCATCATATTCTTAACACGTCAACCGTCGTCGTCGTCCGGACCATTTAACCTGCAATCTAACCTTGTCGTTAACTTGAAAAGTATGTTTTCTAGAAAGACCGAAATACACCGAATCACCGGAATACACCGAAATACATATAATAAAGGCATTATTTATGTAATTAATGGATAATAAATTATTATTTATGATTTAAATATTACTATATCCACACAGAAGAGTGATTTATGTGTTTGGAGGCTTATATACGCACACTAGTGTGAGTGTGTGTGTGTGTGTAGTTCTAAGGTTTATAGTCCGTCCGCCAACGAACACGTCATAATACGCACACTAGTCACCACTATATACACATATATAGCAAAACTACATACTTATCTCCCTTGAAGAAAAACATCATAATGCACAAGTTTCTTATTTGTGTTTATGTCTTACGCTTGCATAGACTGGCATAAAAATACAAATAACTATTTAATTATTTTAATAATAAATTTATTACAAGCACATGTAAGCGTATAGATCTATCATAATGTTGTTGTTTAACAATTTATAAAGCAAATCAAAACATTAAGCAATATTGCATGCGTTCTAAGTACAGATAGCACTAACACACATTTAACACATGACGTATAAGATGGACGTTCGGACGAAATAATGAGAATATATAATGAATAACAGGTTATTATTAAAGAGTAACATACGAATCTTTATTGATGAAAACCGTTGCATCTGTAAAGTGCAAGTAATTTGTATAGATTCTTAGAAATTGCAAGTAAGTATATAATTTCTTCACTCAAGTGATATGAAAACGCAACACGGGAATTTCCGCTATATATTGTATATACTGCACACTTAATTGCACATAATATTCCAAAGAAATCCCAAGATGTTTTTTTAAAAAAAAGTTGCAGTTAACTAGAGAAAGGACACAACTGTGATGTTGTAGACGTTTTAATCACACTACACTTTGTAACAAGAACTTCATCAATGTTGAAGTTGCTCTTCGAAAAATTGAGCTAGTTCAGTACTGTATTTAACGTAAATAGTTTGCAAAATTTTGCATCCTAAGTTTGCTCACATGATTGAGCCAAACGCGTACTCTGTGAATAATGAAACATTGCAGGAATACTATTTGCTGTATTATTTGTTGTTTAATTATTTTTTCCAAAAGGAAAGGTCTTACGTAGCTATGTACCATTCGATTAAAAGCAGCATATTGTACATACAATATATAGCGGAAATTCCCGTGTTGCGTTTTCATATCACTTGAGTGAAGATATATGTAAAACTGCACCGTGTTGACATATTCAACAATAGGCTATACAGCAACATAAATAAAATGTAAAATTTGAAAGTGTATAAACCGGTGTAATAGTATTGTTATACAGTATAATACATTTAAAAAACTTCGTATATAGACCCGAAACGTTAATTTGAAATATACAGTGCGTTCCAGTTTGTTGACGATGTGCTGGTTGCGGTCGTGCTGGTTGCGTCATATATCGTACTACAGTATATATACAAACTGAAAAGTAATGTTAAAAAAAACACATGTTGGACGTTTTCAAAACGAAAAAAAATGTAAGTTAATGTTCCAGTGTTTTTGAGATAAGATAGAGACAACTTATTTATATTACAAATATAACATAAGTTTTATGAAAAGTGACAGTGACACGCACACACGCACGCACGCGTACGAACGCACCAGTACACACATACACACACACTGATACTGACACGCACCCTCGCACCCACGCACGCAGGCTCGCGCGCACACATACGCGCGCACAAACACACACACTATAAAGACAACCAAAACTTATACAAACTATATTCATAAATATACACAAACTGCTTGACCTACATGAGTGTTCAATCACGAACACACACACACGCGCGCACACTTCCACATTATGAAGTAATCTCCAGTGCTTGATTATATGGACAGTTAGCAGTCACAAATATATTAAATACAGTGCATTACCACTTCGCCAGAGGCAGCCAAACAGGGCTATAATTTATACAATACAATCTATTTAATACATTGAACATTAATTGTTGACAAAATATTATTTTTGATGTTATACATGTATATTCTACACAATATATATTATACTGTTTACGCTTATTTCTGATCAGAATGATGCAGTATCAATCAGCGGCCTCAATCAGCTTTAATAAAAACACTAAATGTTTGTACAAGAATAAATTCATTTATTCCAATGACTTGTGCATTATGATGTTTTCTTTCAAGGGAGATAAGTATGTAGTTTTGCTATAGGTGTATGACTAGTGTGCATATATATAAGCCCCCAAAACACATAACTCACTCTTCTGTGTTGATATATTACTTTTTAAATCATAAATAATCATTTATTATCCATTAATTACATAAATAATGCCTTTATTGTATGTATTTCGGTGTATTCCGGTGTATTCCGGTGATTCAGTGTATTCCGGTCTTTCTAGTAACCGAGTTTTCTACATTCTTAAAACTTCAAAAACATTTTTATCTTTTAAAACCGAAAAAGAACCTAGGGAAAAGCTCCTGTTTGACTGCCAGTGACCTCAAACCAAAACCAGCGCCATGTTGGTCCACCGCCTCAATGTTGCCGTTGCCATTGCAGCCGATAGAGTCCAAAACAGGATGACCATTACTTGGGGTGCCATTAACTGGAACTTTTGTGAAGCACCGTAAGCAAACATGTGTTTAAGTTCCATCAAGTTCATCTTTAAACGAAATTAATCATACGGTTTGTTCAATCAGTGAATAAGAGATTATTAGTTCACTGGTTCAATGTACTATTAATCTTCCATTGAGTGAATGTGGTATTTACTCAGAACGGGAAATTGTTTAACTATGCCATTTCTATTTACGTACCATCAGCTTTTCTCACAGTTCTGCATACATTCTTATTTAAGGCTAATGTCGACGAGTCAAGTGTCTCTTGGAAATTCGATTAATGCTAAAAGGTGAATGGCCACCCTTTTTGTAGCATTGTCAGTTTACACATTTCTCTTAAACATCATATGAACATTTCTTGACAGTCCCGGAGAGAAACACATATTTAAAACCGCGAGTAAGTTGTATGTAAAAATAAGCATTAGATACTACTTTACCACTGCGTGACTGCACGGGGAAATGGGGTAAATCTAAATTGTATAGTTGCACAACTATTTAACAAATAATGTATGGTGCTGAGGTCCATATGCAAGTTTATGGACTGGGAAGTCCGACCTAGAATGTTATATGGACCGAATCTGACCAACAAATGAAATCAATACGTTTTATGATTTATTTTGACGTCGTTTTTTTCACACGTCAATATGCAACTTTATGGACCGGATGACGTCAATTAAAGAAAGAGTGGAATATGCAAATGAGGTATAATATTGCCAGATAAATGACAAATACACTTACCTGTGGATTAATTTACATGTTCAAAGTTTTCTATGTCATCAAATAAAATCTTATTATCGCTTTTCACAGATATTGCAATGTGTGAATTGTAAATATCTATTGTTGTGTATTGATTTCGATTTAAATAAACATAAACATGTTCATGAAACAAAATGTGGCCGGGGAACCTTAATTGTTATGTCATATTTGCGACACCTTATCTGGGTAAGGTCACTGACTCTGACGATGACGTTGACTATTTTTGGAAAAGATTCGGTAAAAGACCAATTAGAGAAGCCAAACGCATTTCTTTCTCTCTCTTTCACACTGTCTGAAGACGACAAACCCTTAATACGAGTGGTACTCTACAAGAACAGACCCTGCATACAAATCATGTGTGTAACATCCATACGAATGATTGAAGTACTGCGAATTTGAAGTCGACATGTCCGAGAAACTTGTTGTAGAACACGACCTTTTTATTAAACACCTTAAAAAGTTTATCAATATGTGCGATAACCTGACAGATTGTGGAACATATGATGAGGTCTACCTAAATCCTCAAAGGACGGTAGTGTTTGATGTTTGTCTTAAATCTTGTCGGACCCTTAACGGTTTGTTCGCTTTTGCTTTTTTATATTTATATATACACGATCATTTATGTATTATACTGCATTATAATGCTGTCGCCTTATTTGTTAGAGAATATAACCTGGAGAGATATCTTTATTACTCTCCCGTTTTATTGGGATGACAGTAGGGTTAGAGTGTGGTTTGGTGCGACCTAGAACCTAGTTCAAACCCCAGTGGTAGCCCTAATGTCGACCCGTTATTGTGTTTGTGATGTCACATCTTGCCCTTTATTCATCTTTGTAATTATTGTCTGTGTTTTTGGTTGACTTTAGTCCTTGAATGCTACGTGTCCTGTTCAAGTCTTACATCTGCTTTTCTAGAAAATATCTTTCGTTTTAAGTGTACATCATATGTCGTAGATGGGAAGCGTATTACTATCATCGATGCAGATAAATTGCAGATAAATCGAATACATTTTAACACACCTTCCAACTGCTTAGGCAATGTTGATGAAAATGAAAACTCTGTAGCTGTCAACAAATTATTCGATGGTCAATGGTTAAGGAGGTTGGCTGGGAAAGGACGTAGGGCTGATTTTTTAAATTGATATTTAAAGCTTCTTTGATATCATTTAGAAACAAAATTACCAAAAAAGGGGAAGGTCATCACACTTTTTTTTCCACTCGACGTCTTTGAAGAATGCACATATTTCTAACTCCAAAATTTCACGAAAAAGAGAAAAAATAGAGTTATTGAACACGTTTACTTTTTTTTTTTATAACGTTACATTTATTGAAAAACATTCAAAACAAACAATTGTAATCCTCATTCGTCTTTTCACTTTAACAAGCAAACATATGGACCGTACCCCACCCATTTGTTTTTAGTGAAAAAAGAATTCAAGATAAAAAAGTATGTTCTAATGCTCTACTTTTTTTAAAACTCGTATAGTTATGACAAGGTCCTATGACATTTCTTTCAAAACAAGTAAACAAATATATAGATCAGATTTTTTATTAAAAATTATTTCATGTTCACTGCAAAATACTGTACTCAGTACACACACTTTTTACATAGAGGTCGAATATAGAATCAGCTCCGTATCTACGTTTATATATGTATTCCACTATTGAAAAACAAAAATCTTATTATATAGCAAAATGATAAATTCTTCTGAGAGCTACCCATACCCACTATTTTGCTGACAACAAAAAATGATCACAAATGACGGGGAAAAAATAAGGATTTTTGCTAAAAAATTGAAATGTTACCGTCTTAAATCGTCTTAAATCCTGCATTATATCCATATCTTCTAGAATGCAAAAGATGAAACTATTCTGTTGTCAAATATAACTATGATTTAAAAAATAAAATTCTTAGACTTGAAAATGTCAAAACTTGCCCAGCCATCATCCTTAAGTTGATCAAATACATGACATGGAATTGCACTGAGTTTAATTAGAGTTTATGGGCACCAACACAAAACAGTAATACATGAACATGTCAGGCCCACCCTCCATTTAAATTAGGCGTATTTTTTCGGTATAATAAAACAAGAAGAAACTGATAAGAAGCATCAGGGCGACGCAGAATGCTTTCAAAATGAGGAAACAAACGTGGGTATTTATTTGCAAATTTTCATTATATAACAACAAAATGTAAAATATTTTAAAAAGTGTAAAAGGTTATATGGCAACAGTAAGCAATAGTTACTTGAGAACAAAGGCACATACTTAAGATATCAAAACATATTTAAGTGTTTGCATTAATTGCGGATGATATATATTTCTAGAATGTTATGAAGATTTTGAGAATGGTGAGGTAGTTTGAATTAAGTAAAAAAAAAATATCAAAAAAGAAGCTGATATGATCAGTGAAATGTGTACTATGACAAATGGCTGGGGTAGTTGGACATGTATTCGGAAGAAGTGGTTTGTAGTGGTAAGATATCATACAGTTTGGTTTTTTGAATGTTTGACACTGATTTTTGTCATAGGTGTGTGCCACGTAGGGCTGATCATGATGAGCTTTTCCTGGGTGGAAACCAGTATTGCATGGCCTGCGTCAGGAAGCAAAGTTTCAAAGCTGTATCTGTTATAGTTACTGAAAGAAGTGCACCTTAACATAAAAGTTAACCAAATACGCAGACGATCAAGGGATGACAATAAGTCGTATTTTTTTCCAAAAACATACTGGCTTAAAAGTGGACCTTAAAGGGAATGTAGCGACACAGCCAAACCATCTTTATTATTGAAAGTTCTGAAAAACTGGAATAAGGGTGAAAGAATTATCAAAATCGGATGATAAACAAAGAAGATATGATCATTTGAAGTTCATGTTGAAACGGACATGGAAGCTGCCATTTTGAGAGCTATGACATCACGGTCTAAATGACCATATATGGAATATTTATAAATATGAACATTTTCTGATATAGGGAAAAAATGACAGCAACAATATGAAAAATATGTAATACTTAATAGCAATAATGTTTTATATGACCAGTAAAAAAAAGAAGAATTCGTTTGCAGTCATTTTCTTCGTTTTAAATACTATTTATCAATATTCCATATATGGTAATATGGAACTATGACGTCATAGTTCTAAAAATGGCGGCTCCCATATTCGTTTTAGAACAACCTTTAAATGGTTATATCTTTTTTGTTTATCATCCGATTTTGATAATTCTTTCACCTTTTCCCAAGATTTTCAGAACTCTCAATAATAGAGCTTGTTTGGCTGTGTCGCTACATTCCCTTTAACGGAAAACTTAACCAATATACTGAGTTCAAAAAGGGCATAACATTTGCAGAAAACAGCATAGAGTTATGAAACCTGATATGCTGGGTCATGTAGAAGAACTGTAAAAAGTTTTGAAGTTGTAGCTGTAATAGTTACCTAATATATGGACCTATGACATAGCAATTACGATCGTACGGCCAGTCGTTTACCCCCAACATTTTGACCAGTCTTTTACCCCTTACCTGCTCCTCCATATGTCACGTGCTACTCCATATGCAGCATCAACAAGCAAATACAAATATTGGCGGCGCGCCAATAAATATCACATCCTCTTGAGGGTGCCAGTGGGCATACTATAGGGTTAGATAAAATAACATGAGTTAAGATTAGTTAAGTATTATCCAAGTATTATTATAATGGGAAATTCCAAACTTTGATATGAAAACAGACAACAGAAGACGGTCAATCGCAGAAGCTTGTTTGGTATTGTATCAGTAGAGCTACAATTTATGTTTAATGACAGCCTAGTAGAGCTACAATTTATGTTTAATGACAGCCTTGCAGTACCGGACAGGTACTGAATGCAGTACCAACCTCCGCGCAGTGATATTAGGGGTGACTCTACCACATGACCTATGACGTCATTATTGCTAAAAATTGTAAACATTCGCCCACATTGAAAGCTTCAGAGCGCGATAAGATTTTTATTTCTTAACCATTTTCTACCAAAAAAAGCGCATTAGAACGCAAAAAATGTACGCTACCCTCAACTGATATTATTTTTTGTGAAAGTTGTTACTTTTGGAAAACATTTTGGAAAACTTCTGAAAATGCACCAGGACAAATTGCAATTCCATGAAGCGTACTTTAATTTTGCGCATATTATGAACAAAATCCATGCATATACCCCGTTTTTATCACGAAAACTTCCACAATATTATTTCACATCAGGTAAGCGAAAGGGTTTTGTGTCAGAGAACCATTTTGCAAGAATTTATGCATTTTTAAATTATGCTAATCCGTGAAGTCGATTATTTTATGCTAAACCGTGAAGTCCTTTGTGTTGTCAGTTATCTAAAACTTTATAAAACCTATGTTCTTATCGCTATTTTGTCCGTCGTCAGACTTCGTCCGTCGCTGTTGTCTTCGGTCGTAATCGTAAACATTTAAACATCTCTGAAACCACTGGGCGATATTGCATAAGACTTCACAGGAACGATTTATGGGTGGTTATCTCTCAATGTTATTCAAAACCTGGCAATGAACCCATAACTCGGGTTGTCATACCAACAGAAGGAAAATATAGGAAGGTGGGATACAGTCCTGCAGTTTTATATTCCAAAAAAGTCCATTATTATAAACTCTTACTAAACACAAGGCTTTATATATGACGGGGATATGACGCGGCAGTACAAACGCTGTATTCAACTGAAAACACTTGTCGTCCAGGTAAGTTTATCGATTATACGCTGCATTTATCGATTTTCACTTCGATTATCGTGGCGGTATGCGGGAGACCTCGATGTACGGCACACCCATCTACACTGCAAACAGACATTATATATCCTTGTTTTACTGATTTTTTATATATATTTTACAATGCCAGAAATCCAAATAAATAACCTTTGTAAAACCATTTTCACAAGATCAGGTCTAAAGTTTATTGAGACATTGTTGTAATTGTCTCTCAATAGTATTCATGTTTTTTGCACGATAACATATAATAAAGTCGTCAACATATAGCGAACAATCCACACCTGGATTGATACATTTTGCTATACTGTTAATCTTTATATTAAAAAGTGTGACAGAGAGTATGTTGCCCTATGGAACACCCATCTCCTGTTCATGAATATCAGAGAGGGTTGAACCCATTCGGACACAAAACTGCCTATCATCTAAGAATTTCTCTATAAAAATGGGTAATCGGCCTCTAAGACCAAGGTCATGCAGATCATTCATAATACCGTACTTCCATGCAGTATCATAAGCTTTCTCCAAGTCAAAAAATACAGGGACTAGATGTTCTTTTTTTATGAAACTTCCCTAATAAACGATTCAAATCGAATGAGATTGTCTGTTGTGCCTCGTTGGCGCCGGAATCCACTTTGATACTTTTATCACGAAACACTAAAAAAAGCAATTAACAACTTGCTAAAAACACGATCAACCCGCGCAAATCGTGAAATTACGTTTTGCAGCAACTAACTTGGAAATGAGAGCATTTTATAATCATTGCAACTAGATTTTGTCAACAATTTTACTGGTTAAAAGACTAAATCAGCCGACTTTAAAACCGAGAAGAAAACAAACAAACACTAATAAAGTGTTGATCGAATTATCATTACCATGTTTGCCGGTCTTACCTTTTTTTATTGATACATGTGTGTTTGTTAATAACTCAATCGATATGCCAATAGAATACATTAATCACACGATTCTTAATTTCTCACACAATGCAGTCGAGGTTTTACGAGTTGTTGTTAACAATAGACAGACTAAAAAGATAATTTAATTTTGTTCACTTAATAAATCATTTAAATGTATTGTTATCGTCACAAACATTATCTAGACTGAAAAAAAGAACCGCTTGATGATTGCGGCAACGCTTTTATTTTGTTTACCGACTCGAGATTCTCCTCGTTCATTTAACCTTTGAAGAAATTGTTCGAAATACAATCAATCAATAGAAAGGTTATTTATTTGGCTTTCTAACCATGCATCTTATGTAAATATTCATTAAACAATACATGCTACCAAAACAATAAAACACGGTGATGTGCGTAAACGCTTTAAGAAAAGAAAAAATGCGATATATTTCCTTTCCAACTCGAGATTTTACCTATTTATTTAACCGTGATTTGGAATATTACACCATTAGAAAGGTTATTTATTTGGCTTTCTGGCAATGTAAAATATATAAAAAATCGGTAAAACAAGGATATATAATGTCTGTTTGCAATGTAGATGGGTGTGCCGTACATCGAGGCCTCTCGCATACCGCCACGATAAGCGTAGTAAAAATCGATAAATGCAGCGTATAATCGATAAACTTACCTGGACGACAAGTGTTTTCAGTTGAAAATCATATCCCCGTCATATATAAAGTCCTGTGTTTAGTAAGGGTGTATAATGGACTTTTCTGGAATATAAAACTGCAGGACTATATCCCACCTTTCTATATTTTCCTTCTTTGGCAAGTCAACCCGAGTTCTGGGTTGATTGCTAGATTTTGAATAACATTGAGAGATAACCACCCAGAAATCGTTCCTGTGAAGTCTTATGCAATTTCGCCCAGTGGTTTCAGAGATGTTGTTTAAATGTTTACGATGAGACGGAAGACAACAGCGAGGACGAAGTCTGACGACGGACTAAAATAGCGATAGAAACATAGGTTTTATAAAGTTTTAGATAACTGACAACACAAAGGACTTCAAGGTTTATCATAAAATAATCGACTTCACGGATTAGCATAATTTAAAAATGCATAAATTCTTGTACAATGGTTCTTTGACACAAAACCCTTTCGCTTATCTGATGTGGAATAATATTGTGGACGTTTTCGTGATAAAAACGGGGTATATGCATGGATTTTGTTCATAATATGCGCAAATTTAAAGCACGCTTCATGGATTATCAATTTGTTCTGGTGCATTTTCAGAAGTTTTCCAAAGTGTTTTCCAAAAGTACCAACTTTCACAAAAAAATCATATCAGTCGAGGGTAGCGTACATTTTTTGCGTTCGAATGCACTTTCATTTGTAGAAAATGGTTAAGAAATAAAAATCTTATCGCACTCTGAAGCTTTCAATGTGGGCGAATGTTTACAATTTTTTTCTTCAAGAATTAGCAATAATGACGTCATAGGTCATGTGGTATAGTCACCCTGGATATTGTAGCCAATAATCCCCGTCACCACACAAATCACGTGACGATAGATGAGGCCACGTGATTACAGAGCGATACACTAGGTAATGCTTGGTACAACAAGCTCTTGCCCTAGCCAACAGGCAACCAAGTGGCAATAAAATCATCACCTTCGAGAAGATGTTGAAAACATGCAACCTGTTTTGGCTTGGGTGTAATGTCTTTATTAAATTTACGCACAGCTTCTGTAATGTTCTCAACGGAATACATGTTTGTTTACAAATAACCGGTGGGCATATAGTTTATTGTTTTAAGCCAAATATGGCCCATAACATGTTTACATAACAGATACAAATAAATGAGGTTAGATGGCATGTTGTTAGTACATGTACTTAGAATAACAAAGCATTGCAATACCATAGAATACATTCGGTACTATTACGAGAATAATGAAACAAAAGTTAAACGTATGTGTTAGCAAGTTTACTATACGTTGAAATTAATTTGAACCGTAAAATGTAACCGAATTTTAGTGGTTATCCATTTGGGAGAGATTTTATTTTTATTTGTTATATTTTCATTTGGAAGTATAAATCGTTATCTTAAACTGTTTACAGCGATATAAACAAATACTACTATCTGTATTTCATGGAATAGAAGCAACACAGCCACATTTCCACACGGAGAGATATACTACACATGTTAAGTGTTAAAATACAATACTTATACGAATCCATATAAAATATACATTCGCTAAAATTGATTTTTTTTTTTTAGAAATAAATTATTTTTGTAACCAGATACCATTGTTCACACTATTTTCCTATATTATGAACAAAGCAAGTTGAAATATTGACCTAAAAAATATTTAACTAAAAATTAAACGTAGCTGGATTTCAGCTATAAATTTCTGTGGTGGCAGTGGTTACTGTAACAGAAAGGGGAAGTAACCACTGCGGGGAGTTTGATGCAGTACCAGACAGGTACTGATTATGAAAATACAGTACGTATGGGTAATACATTTCAAAGAAATCTTCCAGACGTCTGTATAGTTTGTAGTATGTATGTCTTCATTACAGTCCATGATTTATGGCGCATTTGCTTGTCAGGCGAGGACGTCATATAATGGTTCCATTCGAGTGACCGGCCTTTGGAAATACGGATAAAGCGACATTTTATCCACGAACGCTGCAGACCTGGATCAATCTCACACTGGGATCCTTCGAATCTTGCTAACCATTTCCTTGAGTTGAGCCACCTCTTTTGTTTATGCTAGGTCCGCCTTAATTATGCGTGAACACATGCTTACCTACACGTAATTATGGGGATATAAATGGTTTAAAAGAAACAAGACGGAGAATAAACATGCTATGGCGATATTATATTCATTTTTAGTGGAACAGTTTTCAATAATTGGACAGTACCAAAATACAGACACATAAAGTTTCGGCTTAGTGTTCCTCTCGTCAATGGCAGCTGATAAAACAGTTTCTTAACTGTTCCGAAAAGCGTTACACTGTTGTTTACATGGTGGTTAACACCATCCCATTTATGACACCATTCTCCTTCATCTTTTTCGGTATGGGAAGAAGGAAATTAACACAGTAAGTGCATACATATAAATATAGCGAAATATGATTACCGTTAAAATTCTACCAATGCTATGAGACACACACTTTCTAAATGCATTAGTGAAAGTAGATATAAAAATCGAACAGGAAAAGTAGGATGACAGTCAACCATAAACACGCACGGAAACAAAAAACAACTTTAAGGATGAATAAAAGGCCAGATAAGACATCACAAACACAAAAGGGTTGACAATAGAGCTACCGCCTCGGAGTGGTCAGTGGCAAAAAAGACGCTGGGGGGGTGGGGGGGGGGGGGTGGGGGGGGGGGGTTTAAACCTAGGTTCTAGGGTGCATCAAACCTCACTCTTACCCTGTTGTCATCCCAGTAAACGGGACAGTGTTAGTAAAGATATCCCCGAGGTAATAATCTCTAACAAACAAGGCAGCATTTGTAGTGTTAAGTAAGTCAATATTAGTAAGTACATCTTTCAAATCTTTCAAGTATTAACAAGAAAAAATATAACGTAAACGTTATATATGTGGACAGTTCTATCAGTGTTTTTCTTTTGAAGAGGGTAGTTTTGCATATGTAATGCAAAGCTTCCATTCCATATAAGCTACCTACCCATAAAGTTTCATTCCAATATCTTATTCCTAACTAAAGCAAAATATAGACAATTATATGTATACGCGTTTTTGAGAACTATTTTTATGGCGAATTACTGGTAGAAGGTGAAAACAACATGATTATTGCTTTATTGTGTATAATTGTATATAGAAACAACTATTTCGAAAGTTTTTTAGTGATTCACGATGTCAGTGAATTATTATTAATGGTAAGACGAAATTAAGAAACATGTTTAGACACTACTGGATTGTTATTGTTTTGGAATATAGCATATATAGAAATTTTGTTATCGTTATATCTCCTGTATTTAAGATCGGATTCGATCAAAACTTTCATAGATTGTAGAGTTCAACGTCTAGTTGTGCAAGAACAGGAAGGTAGGGGGCATTCCGGATCTGAACGCCATACCAATTGACAAGATGCAAACATGGCAAGAACAACTCGCGTCGGGCGCTATACCACCCTCCCCCTCCACCCCCACACCCCCCCCTCCCCCATTTCTATTCATTTTTCCTGCACTTGTGGAATGGCATATTCATCTTATTCAGATTTTGTCCGTTACACAGACCCCGCCGCATTCAGCGCTTTCAGTACTTTGATTAATAACAGTGACCTTGACCTTGACCCCAAATGCAATCCCAAACTTGCTTTTTCATATAAGCTACGTACATATCAAGTTTCAGGACAATATATCATTCCTAACTAAAGTTATTGAGCGGAAAACCATTTTTCTATGTTTAGTAATTACCTGAAGGTATCCACATCCAAACTTCCACACACCAAAATGGGGGACAATTCCTTCTTTTCAAGAAAACCTGTAAACGTTCGGTAAACCTCGTAAACGATTTCCGGACCAATACGATAAATTACTTTTGTACCTTCTACTATCAGTAGGAACGCCAGCCCTATGGCGTATGAATATTTATCAAACAAGGTCACGTGATAAAATCGATAACAAAATGACATTATTGGGAAAATTTTCACTGGTCAGATTTATACACCTCTTATCTATAAACTGTGATTATGACAAAACACAATCACAGATCGTTGTTAAAGTAATAATATTCACACACTACATTGGTCGAACATAATTGGTGTACACTTCGTGTAATTCCCATTAATAGTTAAAGGTATTTTTCAAAGGGATGAATTTAGGTTGTTCTTAGGTTTAAATTGCCAACAATGCGCTTTTAAATCAAAATCGATTTATTTCGTCATTTTAGAAGCGAGAATAAAAACAAATGCATGTACGCGTAGATAAATCTTTCCTCTGTCCATATGCAAAATTTTAATGAAATCGGAGACAAGTACTTTTTTTCCCCCAAAATTAACTAACATGACCCACGGACTCAAAGACGGCATAACGCATATACATTTACAGACGTGACCGGGTACACAAGAAATGAAATAATGGAATTATTTCAATACATATATTTCAAATGTATGTATCCATGCATTCCAGATTAAATTTCTGATCTATACATGCTTTTGGTTTATGCCGGAGTGCTCGGAATAGGTTTTAACAAACCAAATTGCAACGGTACGTCGGGAAAGGAAATGAGGATGGTGAAAATATATATTGCAGTGCTAATTTTCTGAATCCGAAAAAATTGCAAAAAAATGAAGTTTTAACAACGAGAATGAATTTTTTTTCTTGAAAGTGTTCATTGACATGTCTACTATTAAAAACCAAAATTTAAAGTCAATCAGAAAAAAGTACTTTTTTTTCCCCAAAATTAACAAAGTACACCGTGTTCGCTAAAATATGAACAATCGCCTTTCGAAGTTAATGTACACGCGGGATATAAAACCATGAAATTGTGAAATCCTTTTTAAGAGATATATTGATTTCAACATTGTTCTGTATTTAATGAATTATTAGAGTAGAATGTTCGCAGTTTTTTTCAAGGACACCATTACGGTAGTATCCCTGCAACCCCGCCCTTCATGCCACCCCCACCACCCTCTATACCGTATTGATTAAGTTGTATATAGCTGCGAATGCGCAGTTTTAATCAAATTCGATTTATTTCTGTAAATGACTGACGAGTAACAGACATGCTACTGTCAGTAACAAACATGATTTTGTGTAAACTCGAAGATTGCATAACATAAATATGTGGACATGAAATTGTGTCAATGGTTTGTGGTGTTGTGAAACACTGTACGCGTGAATCCGAAAAGTGCGGGTCTGTTATCTTTATAGGGCATATATAGTTATATTATAACATGTGTGTTGTACCATATGCTTATCCTTGTTTATAAATGTTTGATAATGGATGTCAGCAGGAACTTGACTTTTGACCTAAAAATCAAACGGATCATCCTCTTTCCACTGTCCACCAATGAAGTTTTATGAAATTTGCTTTAGGTAAAAGGAAAAACTGTGTGGACAAGACTTTTCATTTTCCGGTCATGGTAACGGACCTTTCAACTACTGACTTCAAAATAAACAGGGATTATTCACCAAAGGCAGTCAAAGTATGACGTTTCATGAAATTAGCTTTAGAGAAAGTAAAAAAGAGTTTCATTACGGACATTATCTGGTCTGTGACCTTGACCGTTGACCCACTCACAATCAAAAGGATCACCTTCTCGCCAGAAGCAATCCATCCATTAAGTTCATGATATTTGACTTACAGTTTACAACATTTTACATTATCATGTTACGGTGACAAAGATCTTTGACCTAATGACATCAAAATCAAAAGGCATCATTCTCTCACCAAATGCACTCAAACCATGAATTTTGATGAGATTTGCTTCTGGGGAAGTGCACAGTGCAGACAAGGGTTTTCATGATCATTATTGGGTCACGGCGCACTTGACCTTCAATATTTGATATGCACATACTGATGCTTCTTACAAAGTGTCGTAAAAATCCAACAAATAGCGCAGACAAGATTTGTGACGGACGAACGGAAAAGCCAAATATAATCTGTCTCACCTACCACTTTGTGGTGGAAGACATATTTATAAAGACAATATTTTAGTTCATATGTATACTTTATTAAGCAAATAATTAAGCGAACATAAACTTCAGCATTGACTCTGGCCAGTGGTGTACATGGAGTCTTCTTCCACATGACGTGCAGCCTGAAAGAAAATAAAAAGTAAAAATAAGTCGCGTACAGTATTCAATTTGAATCAGGTGTTGCTAGGGGGAGCTAGGGCATGTTAAGGGGAATGGGACAGTTTGACACAATGGGCAAGCAGGATACATCGAAGTAAACCAGTAGCGCCAGTAAGACTTGAATCCGTGTTCACTGGATTCAAAGCCGATATGCTATAAATGTCCCTTGACCAAAACTGAGTAAATGGCACATCAAATAAAGGGTCAATACATATTATATTGTGTATCATACGAGTATATGATTGACCTGACATGATTACAGAACAATTTTAATGTATTTTTCACCCAACAGTACTTCAGCAAGAATCTATTATAAGGAATGTTAAATCTGACAGATGGTGCAATGCTCTATAAGCCATTTTTACTAGAAGGGGAATAAAATACAACTCTTGCCAAAAATCTAAAATTGTTAAATTTTACACGTTTTGTTGATAGAATATTTTACTTTAATGACTTAGTAAGGTCATTTTACATGGGGAGAAAACATTAATATACAACTATTTATTTTCTATCTCAAAACCTGGTGATGCCGCTAGTTTTAGTAATAAAACACGATTAAATAGGGCAGTTGAGAAGACACTTTTGTAGATGTGTGGTCTGTTCTGATGTGAAAATGTGTAAAACAGACACAAGATTGAAAAATTTGCTCTGTGTCCCTTTAATAAATTGGGGACCCATCACATAGACCATAATAATATTGTAATTAGTTCATGTTAAAGGGACACACGGCACTCTTGAAGTATTTATCAAGCATTAACATTAGCATCTCCATTTGTTAACCTGGTAACATTTTAAATTTAAACCTGCTTGCATTAAAAATTAAATAAAAGTGTTTCATTTTGTCTTCGTTATTCTATCAAATACTTAACTGTATTATAGGTGCACTGTTATCAACAGTTCTGAACTATTCTAATAAATACTATTAATGATCCCTAATGCAAATTATGCAGAAAAATTGACCGAAACTCCAGAAGTTAAAAAAAAAAAAGATTGCCTAGTGTCCCTTTTACACAACTTGTTTTCGCATGTATCCAGTACATGTAGTTTAACGAGCTCATATGACAATCACGCTGCATTATCACCGAAAACATTTTTTACTGTAACTTTGAACAGCACCGTGCAAGCATAACACAAGCTCCATTTAAAGAACTACACAAGTGTAAACATTTTTTAAAAGGGCTCCCACCTCAAATTGATCCAATGGCATTTAACTCGGCTTGACATTCTGAAGTCGTCAGTATCAATTCACTTAGAATTGCTCAAGGGCACGATTCACATTTGAGGCCTCTCTGAAAAACAACATCAATCCAATGTCAATGATCAAACAGACAAAGTTTATCCTTTGTTATACATAATGTAACATATTTATAAAGGAAAACTCAAAACTCTACTTACTGTCATGGATATATATGTACACATATGTGTATGTAGATCTATGTTACTGTACATAAATATTAATCTGACATGTCAATGGCTGTTTACATTATTTCGATGGTAGTTGTATCGAGTATATATTCACGAATGTGCGAGAAAATGGGGATAACATAACGATAAAGAGACTACGCTAACAATTTACATTCATGAATCTGAGGGGTGGGGGTGGAGGGGGTTTCTAGTTTCCTTACCCCCTCCTTGTTTTCGGTATTCAAGCTCCATCTACCCACCCCATCCTCTCAACATCAACCGTACTTGGGTGGGCGGGGGTGCGGGGGACATTGATAGCATTTCTACTAGTAATTGTTTTATTCCACGAAACGTTCTACAGTTTACAGTACATCCAGTTACTGGAAAGATCGGAGAACACGAAAAATATAAACTTTCTATTATACAGTATACGCCACTTTTTTAGGCACTATATTTGGCTTATGTCTAAATATGTACGATCTAAAAGTGGTGTGTACTGTTTATTAACAAACACATTTTAATGATAAAACAAATACCTTGATCATGGACCTCTAGCAGCAGACAGTAATCCCAAATCCAATTTGATCAACATGTCAATTTCACGTGTCAAGTTATGTCACGGTGACCTGTCAGTCACCAACACTGCATCGTGTTGACACATAATGGGACGTTATTTCGTCCGGTAAGGTATTAGTTTTTACATAATCTACGGTATGAAACACTGTACGCGTGTTGTTAGACTCCATAGGTACCCGTAGTGCTCGCCGAGGTAGCGCGCCCAATTTCGGGTGTAAAAAAATGGCGTCTGTTTTAATTGAAAATTCGTAAAATAGTCCGTAAAATACAAAGAAATAGTCCATGTTCGCGGAGTTAAAATGCGAACAGAACTGATATGTTATAGGTCCGTGGTGTTCCTACTGTATATTACGATTGAAACCGCTTATATTTCCGTAAAAAAATACGAGACTGGTTCGGTAATTTCCGTAAATCACTATATAATGATTAAAACCTCGTATATTTCCGTAAAAAATGCGAGACTGGTTCGCTAATTTCCGTAAATCGTCAAATCAATTGTAGACTTATGAATATACCATGGACTACGTATCTGTCCAGAAAATAATACATACACTAGACGACACTTATAAGTACCCCAGTTACATTTTATTTCATATCTTTTTATTGGAATTTACTAGTTTGACAAAACAATTCGTATGATAAGTCACCAATATAGTTCTAACAGATTCATCAAGTAACATTGAAAATAAATAATCAATTGATAATCGGATTACACTGAGTCGTCGCTTTAAAGAACACGTTAAACATTTGAGTTTATTTGCATTCAAACTCAAGGTACTCAGATGGGTATCCTGTGAAGATCGGGAAATTCAACACGAGGTATAATTGTTTTTATCAATTATACCGAAGGTTGAGCCGGGTACCATGATTGATTCATAGTCTTATATGGGTTTTACACCTGTCTATGGTTAACAGACTATGACTCATGTAAGTGGCAATAAGCATGCTTTACAACTTGAATTCCTAGAGAACTCGTTCGAAAAACTTGAATGGTATAAACACATATTTTGTAATGTTGAAAGGTTACCATTTCACTTGCTGAAATGACGTTTTCGTAAACCAGTCTACTGAAAAATGTAGCATTTAATCATTACTATTATATGTATATTAGCGACGAAAAATCCTCAATAGCGCAGTTGGTCGAGGCGCCGTGTTAGTGCCCATGAAGGTATGGTTCAAGCCTGCTGATTTCCCTTTTCCTTCTTTTTTTTTTTTAAATTTTCAAAGGTTTTCATTATTGCTGATGGTAAGGTAGCAACAGTTTCTTTACATTTTTCACTTGGATAACGCAATCTTATAATTACACATGGTAACAGTGTAATGCACACTCTAACGCACACGTATCCCTTACATGTGAACAATTGTATTTCTGTGCTGATGTGTACTTCTAGCATGTCGTATTACAAGGTAATTGTAATCATGTAAGGTATGTGAAGGTATTTGAACAGAAAGAAGCGAGGTCGCCCACATAGATTTAAAATGCTTGGTAGGAAGAACTGATGGTAAAAATTGAGAAGAATGTAAGGAAAAACGGTCGTGGCGTTTTATGTCTCCGATATATATGTATTTTGGCGGTTCTGGACCAAAGCTCTCGCTTTGCTCGAGTTTGATCCAGAAACCCCCAAAATACATATATATGAAATGGTACCTACTTACTCAAGTTTGATTTTTTAAAATCTGAAAACAAGTATGTACAAGAAATAAAATATGAAATGGTAGATACTTGTTTTTAGATTTTAAAAAATCAAACTTGAGTATCTACCTCAAAATACATAGATAATAAATCACCATGGTGATTCAAGATAAGAATGTTCTAGATTTTGAGCTTTGATAAGGTTACGTGATTATTGTCATGTCAGATGTGTAGGTTACGTGATTATTGTCACATGTATTAGCTCATGTGATAAGCGTCTATTTATATCAACCAATCGGTTATAGCTCATGTGATAAGCGTCTATTTATATCAACCAATCGGTGAAGTTTTTGGCCTTCCTGACGGGTATATAAGACAGAGAAACTACGGATTAGTATCTCATGACATGGTGACATACCCTATGGGAATAGAGACCTGAAAGAGTAAGGATAAAACTAGGATTCATTTTCATGAAAGGTAAGTCCATTTAAATTTGTATTTTTTTTAAAATATTTTTAGAAGGTTCTAGGTTGAGTACAAAGGTGGTGGTTCGTACTCATACACATTACTAAAACAATTCATGACACACTTTTTAGACTTTTTTGTAAGGTTGCCATTGCTTCCTTTCTTCCCTGCTCCACTAGTTCTTTTTTTTGAACTTCACTAATTTCAAGTTTCTTTTGTTTGATATCTTGTTTCAAATTATAGTATCTTTCCAGTTCATCTAAAATCAACTTAAACTCTTGCTCAGATATTTGTGCATCACTCAACGCTTTTGATATTAACTGCTTTATACTATTTAAATTGGACTCTGCCAAAGTTTTTATTTCATGATGTTTTTGAGCTTTTGCATTAAGCTTGCGTCTGATAAAATTAATACAAACACCTGTAGCTCCACATACTATTGCTGCTATTTCTAAAGGTAACACAACTGGAACAACAAATCCAATCCCAGCCATAATAACACCTGCAGATATTAAGGTAGTGTCAATTCCATCTGTAATATTAATACCACGTTTATATTTTTTATAAAGTGACTGACGTATATCTCGCTCTGTAATTAACTTTTGTTCAATCTCTGAAATCTTTTGTAATCTATAATTTTGTCCGTCTTCCACTGGCAACTCAGGATATAAACTTGGTGCTGTCGGTTGCTTCGGCATTTTTTTATTAATAAATAAAAAATTAAATTAATTCAATTAATAATGATGCCACCGTATTTACAGCGGTAGCGTTGGCAATCTTGCATACAAAGTTAACAACAGAACCAGCACCAATCTCTAAAGGTTTATCAAAGTTATCATGATTGCGTGGGATGATGTGAAGCGTTATGCCATAATTTGGTTGTTCAACACCATTGACAGAAACTATTACAGTTACGTCACCAACTAATCGGTCACTTGCTAAACCTATTCCCATAATCCGTCTGTCACAGGATGACCTTAGTGGTTGGGCTAACTCAGGAAAGAATCAATGACGGTGAATGCATTTACATAAATTTAATGCAACTTTTAAAATATGTTTAATATATATACAATTATCTAAAAAAAACAAGCGAATACACAAATGAACTATGAAAAGAATGTTTTCATGAACGTTTAAGACGTTCTTAGTATTGTTATAAATACTGAAAGTCTAAGACACTAAAGTGTTGTTAAATCTATAACAATGTTGATCTAGCGCGATAACTGTGATGCGCGAGAGCTCATGAAGATGATGATGCGCGAATTCAATGGATGATTGTCATCAAATGCCTTCTGTAAGGGTTGATGACGCGATGCAATGATAGTTAATCTCCACTGAGATTGTGAATGATATTCCTCCAGTGAGGACTGGTAACGGGCCCACCTTGTGTCCCGGGGGTTGTCGTTAGTAAAACCTGGCTGCGCAGGTACGGGGACCGTCTCCACCGCTTGTAAACGTTATTCGTGGAAGCTTAGCTCCACTCCTGGATATCCAAACCTAGATGGCTTACTCCAACCCTGGATGGCTTATATCCTGGATGGCTTAGGCTGTAATTATACATACGTTTTAGATGTCGGTTGACAAACATAACAATCTTGCATAATTACCATTACCCAAACAAATCATTATTCAATCAATATATGTAAGCTGTACTAATGATGAGTAGCAATGTATACATATTCTACAACGCCATGTATACGCTATGTACGTCGCTGTTAATCAATGCCCCTAATACATGTAATATAAACATGATCAAATTACTCATATATTACACTCACTGAGTTATGCATGCACGCATTTATTCTTGTCACTCATCTCATTGTTAACTAATGTTAACAATCGTGTATTACAATCACCGAGTTATACGCCAACGTTAACTAATGCACCTATTATCCACTGTTATCAAATTAATATTGTTTTACAATTAATGATCAATTACAATAATTACATCTAATAAAGTAACTTCAAAATCATATGCTAGTCTAAAGTTATGTTTGAGAAACATCAATGCTAACCGGATGTCGTAACCGCCAAACAAGATGGCGCCGCCCACTGAATACAAATGTACGATAAAAGTTTAATAAAATTACTAACCACATGTTGCCTATGAAATTTGCCGTCCAATCTCTGTTCCAACAAAGTACTATCGATGATCCCGGCGAGAGCTAGAAGACAATGGGTTTTATAGCAAACATTACGCCCAAATCATTATTTCCCCCGTTCAGTCCGTGACAAACGTGGCTAAATCTACAGTATTGAATCTACACGAGAGGCCCCTTATACAATTTTGCCGTTTAAGGAAAATATACCTATACGTTTACATGCATTAGCACAAAACTAAACTTATGACACGGCCTCTCTGGCGGCCACTTAAAATGTGCACGCTTTTACGTGTTACATGAATAGATCATGAATATTGTGAAATTGTTTCAACTCGAACAATAGATTTTGGGTGTAACCGATAACTTACAAGAGCTATATACGACCAGTACGCTCTACCCGTGACATTTTGAGACACCGTCCTCGGCGTGTCATTACATGCCCCACATTTGTTTCTGCTCCACCATTACCAAATGAGAGTATTCTATTCAACACAAGTGGGCCCTTAGCCTCCGCAAATATTGTTATAATCCCATATTTAAGATTATCAACTCTATCTCTCAAATGCTTAAACTGGTCAACAAAAGGCCAAACTTGCCTATGTAAATCTGAAACAATATCTATCAAAGCCTCTAAGTCTTCTGTTTTTTTAGGTCTTGTTGGTCCAAATATACTCATTTTTTTTTTTTATAAAAATATATTTTTTAAATAATTTCTAAAACACAACTCATAGGCAAACCGTGATTATCTATCTTGTTGCCATACTCATCTCTGACTTCTTTTTTCAATTCAGTAATTGCATCATTCGTAAGACAGTGATATTCAGGATAAAAACTTGTATATACTATATCTCCAAACTGCTTATTTACTACAGGTACAACACCTATAATAGTGCTTGGTGCACCATTGAAATAATTACTACTCGTATTAACTTGTTTCAGATGAACATATAGCTGTTTATAAGGAGCTAAATCAATTGGGTAATCTCCTAAAGTAGTACCTGTCAACCATTTTCTGTCCTTGAATCCCAGCATTTTTGAAAGACCGCTTGACATTCGTGTCTCTATTGACGTTTCTAAAATGGCTGCAGCACCTTGCACATAAATGGTTAGGGTAATATTTTTATTTAGAAATGTAAAACCTTTTATCAAGTCTTCAAAGTTATAGAGTCCATCTGGTAAATGTTCTATTTTATCTGGGTTTCGTGTCTTTATGGTTTCATGAATAATATTATACCAACCGATAGTGTATATAAAACTTTTTAATCCAACGCGCTTAGTTCCATCTCTATTATCGATATACTGTTGTAAATTAATAGAGTTGTCTATGTTTGAAATTGTATGAAAGAATTTTTTTTAATATATATATATAAAATACAAATAAAAATGATTTCTAAAGAATTCAAATATAACCCGGGTGCTTACTATTCAAATACTTTTAGCAAAAAAGTGATAGATATAATAAATCAAAACATAGTCATTACATCCCACGGTAAAGGCTTTAAAGCATCATTTCCCAATGTCTTTGAAAAATACAAACTCCCATACGTCAAATCAGATGCTATAGTTCAAAGCTGGGGAACAGATTGGATGTTATTTTGGCAGAATCAGTTGAACTTTGCTATTTGGTGTGCGACAACTGGATGTGGCATTGATTTCAACAACCATCTAAAAGCTGATGCCCTGGCTGGTTCATTATTTCGATTTCATGTCTATTACCAAGTCAGAAGAATATTATTTGAGATGAGTGTAGCAATGCCGCAAGACTCAAATTGGAATGCGTTTAATAACACATATAACCGAAACGCATACGAGAGAATATGCAAGGAGTTTAACGTTGACTTAAATTCGGACTGGAGACAGATAAAAGCTATAATGATGGTCTAGGAACAATTTATAATTACTGGACAAATATTGGTTATCATCCTTTGATAAATACTGTATACGACAACAAAACGATGAGTTTTACAGTCTATGAGAGTGATAAAACATACCACATTGATTACATTGCACAAGGATTTGAGGCTGACAATAGTTGGTCTACTTTTATACTAGATAGTTCTGTGGGATTTACAAGAGCTGGAGTAGAAAGAATCAATGACAGCATAAGAACATACTGCTGGGCAATCCTTGGCTCACAATCACAAACAAGAACAGATATACTTGGAACTGGAACGGCATTTGATGCACAGAAACACTTTTTAGCAAATGTAGAGGACGCAATAAATAGCCCCATCGACTTGCCCAGTCAAATTTCAAGATATGAAACCACCTTAAAATATGCAAGAAGTAAAGTAAATTTTGTCTATGGAAGTGGATTGTACATGTCTCCGAGTGACATGGAATTAAGAATTGGAACAATACAAGACTACAATAATGAAATTGTAATAGCAACCGATGCGCAAGCATTAGGATTGAACAATGATGTAAATGTAAAACCAGTGCCACCAAAAAATATTCAACCTTTTCAAGGCACCACAACAAAGAAATTTTTACCGGAACATTTTGACTTTGATAAATCAATACATAAAACTGTGGAGCATAACCCACCAGAAATACAAAAAATAGCGATTGAACACGAAGATAACAAAACAACCATAATTGTTGGTACTATAGTAATAGGTCTTGCTGCATTACTTATTTACGAGATTTAAACCACTCTTTGGCTGCCACATACAACAACCCGGAAACAAACACAAGCAAAGCCCATAGATTGTTACCAAGCCAATTAATAACATTACCTGTTGCAGATAAAAGCCATGATACTATTGCACCAATAACTCCTGGAAGTGCTGCAGCAGCTTTACCAGCTAGGTTGGCAAGAAGTTTACCAAGATTAAGTAGTTTTTTTTTTATCCAGTCTTTTACACTTGATGGATCAGGTTTTGGAGTTGGAGTTGGCGCAGTCCCTCCTCCCGTTGTAGGAATAATGGCCTCAACTAAAACCCCAATAATCATACCAAATGCAGTTAAAATACTAACAATAGTAATACCTTGCTCCCTAAACAAGGTTTTTATTCTCTCACCAAGAGTTGTATCCTCGTTTAACATTTTGTTTATTGTTTCTTTTATTCTGCTTACTTGGTTACGAAAAGCTTTGCTGTTTTCATTGATAGCATCCATCCTTGCACCTCTCTCAACTTCAAGGTCTTTGGTGCGATCGCCAATTCTCTTTATCTGGAATTTATCATCGTCAGTCTTAGCTTGTTCTAACTTTTGTTTTTCTCTTGTTATGTCTTTATCAAGTTGTGTGAGTTTTGCTAAGTTATTGGTGAGTTCTTCCTTGACAGTTGTCATCGCTTTTACTATTCCATCCATTTCACGCTTGTCTATATTTGTTTGTGTTTCAGCATCAGGACGCTTGTCTATATTTGTTTGTGTTTCAGCATCAGGACGCTCAATCCCATCCCAGTCATGGAGAGCACTTTCCATTGACTGTGCTGTTTTACCAACAATATGTGATAAATCTTGTAATGGAATAGCATCCACATTATCTGGTAAATCGTTTCTTGTGCTCTCCAACGTTTGTTGAGTTTCCTGTGATACTTTTGTTTTACTGTCATACTCCGGTAAATTTAAAAATTGTCTTACCGCCCTTGTTCCCCCAGAGCCTTTAACCCTGTTATATTCATTTGCCAAAGAACCAAGAGCAAGAAATGTAAAAGAACCTCGCTTGGCAGTTATTCTTATTTTTTTATCACCAACATCCCAGTATAATGTTTTGCCATTAGCTGATACTTTAAACTGGTCATAATCCATTTTGTCCGGTGCCATCTTATATCGTTTTTCTATTTCATTATAAAAGGATTTTACAAGAATTGAATCTTCGGAAAAGCTAGCCAGACAAGCTCTAGAAAAGTCAAACTACAATGAACAATATTCAAGAAAGAACAATGTTAAAGTGATGAATGTAGTTGAATTGCCGGGTGAGACAGAGTTATCCCTTAAACAGGAGGTTAGCAGTCTGTTTGCTAAACAGACAGTAACACTTAACCCGGACAACATCACAGCAATTCACCGCATACCGGGTAAGACTGAACTCCCCAGACCAATACTTCTCAAACTCAGAAACAACAATGAGAAGTCCAAACTGATGAAGGTTCGATCGAGCATGAAGCTGGCAGGCAAACGTCTCGTTGATGATGTCACCAGGCTAAACGTTACCCTTATGACCAGACTGAATGAGCACCCAAAGATGGACTCCGCCTGGTATTTCAATGGGTCAGTCTACGGCAAGACGAAAGACGAACGACGACATAAGTTCGACCTCTATGATGACATTGACTCTGTGATAGCCAAATAGACACTTGGAAACTGAACATAAACATTCTATGTATTCTATGTGAATGTTTAATGTACTTTTTTTCTTTTTGTTTTGTTTTTTAATTGTGTAACTTCTATTGGATATATAAATAATTATTATATATGGATTACTAATGTGTATTTCTGGACTATCAGGACTACTGGATTTATTGTGAGGATGTTTGTGTGAGAGTTTATTTGATATAGGACTACTTAATCACAGAAACTATAGACAGTTCCTGAACACTATTAACGGTTTCTGTGTACCACAATACAACTGGAATTACCCGTTCTTACAAATAAGTAACATTAAAAATGAACAGGACTCTACAGGAAACATCTCAATTGTGATTTTTAATTTATTTATTTTTTTGTAAATTTATTTATGAATACATAAATATATGGAAAATAACCAAGTGAAATTAGGAAAAGCATGGTAAGTTTTAACGTTTTGCAATATCTATTTTTTCTGATTATATTTTTGATGAGAAATTATTTACTTAAAATCTTAGATGCAATTTAATATTGTATTTATTCCAATATTACAATAAATATTGAGACAAGTCCATCATGTAAAACAAATAATAATTCTTAATTAAATCTTAATTTAATTAACACTGTATATATCATTCCTTGACTTTTGATTTTCGCAAGGAAGCAAATTGAGTTAATTCTTGTCAAGATACATGTAGTTTTTCCTGAGTCTTTCTTGGTCTTTTGGAGTAAGGGAGACAATTGGGAATAAACATGCTTTTGTTTAGTCATTTGACATATTGTAATGTATCTGACTCGGGTTGCAGAGGCGGGATCTTGTAGGTAGGGCCAGTCCCGGTCACTCGAGCCTGTCTTTGTGATTTGAATAGCATGAACATTCATCATACCTATTATAACATCCTGAAGTATGTCATTGATTTTAAATCAAGAGTATAACTAATAAACATGCTACTATTTTTATTTTTTGTTCAATTTAAACGTAAATAACAATCTGATAGGTATTTTGTTTTCTCCATAAACTAATGACATGCAGCACATTTGCTCATATTAGATTTATTAGATGAAAAATATATTTGTACTTGTTTTATATCCAACTCTCTATGCTAAACAGCTTTTTGTACAGATACAGCCCATATGTATTGCATAATTGCAATGCAATATTTTTTGGACAAGTGCACTGTCTCCCTTCCCTATTTCACTATTCCTTTTTTTTGTCTCTGGCATATGGCATTTTGGCAACATACATAGTAATTATACAGCTATAACATCGGCAGGTGTTTATCAAAATCCCTTTTCTTTTTTAATACTCACCATGAGTGAAATCAAGATAATGTCCTTAAATTGTCAGGGGATCGGCCAGCTACCAAAGCGTACAGATCTATTTCACTATTTAAAAGAAAAAAACTGTAACATTTATTGTCTGCAAGATACACATTTCAGTCCAGGAAAAGATGAAAAATTTGTACGAACTAGATGGGGAAACGATTGTTATTTTATTTCTTTTAAATCTAATGCAAGAGGTGTAGCAATCCTGTTTAACAATAACTTTGATTATAAAGTTCATCAATCAAAGGCAGACCCAAATGGACATTTTTTGCTGTTAGATATGACAATTGATAATAATAGATTAACTTTAGCTTCAATATATGGTCCAAACACAGATGATCCATTGTTTTTTGAAAATGTAATAAATGCAGTTGAGGAATTAAATAATGAGCACATTATATGGTGCGGTGATTTTAATCTTGTCATTAATCCTGATCTAGACTACTGTAATTATAAAGCCATAAACAATAAAAAAGCTAGAGACAAACTTCTAGAAATTATACAAAATAAGTACCTGATAGACCCATTTAGAGAAACCCATCCCACAATAAAGAGATACTCATGGCGGAGACGCCAGCCATTTCAACAAGCCCGTTTATATATTTTTTTAATATCTGAAAACTTTCAAACTTCTATTAAAAGCTGCACTATAGAAAATAGTTACAAATCTGATCATTCACCTGTTCAATTGATTTTATGTTTTAATGAATTTATAAAAGGTAAACCTCTTTGGAAACATAATAATTCATTGCTTAAAGATATGCAATATTTAGAAACTATCAAGGACAAAATTCAAGAAATAAAAAAACAATACTCTCTTCCTATATATGATTTAGAAAATTTAGAAAACATACCTAATAATGAAATTCAATTTACAATCAATGATCAACTGTTTCTGGAAACACTTATGATGGAACTGAGAGGAAAATCTATTTCATACTCCAGTTACATAAAAAAGCAAAGAGACGATAGGAATAAAAAATTGTTCAAAAAATATCACAGCTAGAAAAAGATTTAAATGCAGAAAAAGTAGAGGAATTGGTTTTACTACAGTGTGAGCTAAAAAAATTAGGAAAACTAAAATAATGGGTTCTGTTATAAGATCAAGAGCAACAAATATAATCGAGGGAGAAAAACCAACAAAATATTTTTGCGCCCTAGAATCGCACAATTACCTTAGCAAAATCATACCTACTTTAAAAAAAGAGGACGGAAATATAATAACAGACCAGCATGAAATATTGAAAGAAACAGAGGATTTTTATAAAACGTTATATAGTAGTAGAGATAAAAAATTGCAAGATATAGACCTAAATGAACATTTGAAAAATGTTAATATTCCTAAACTGGACCACAGAGAATCAAATAATCTTGAAGGTTTACTAACATATTTAGAATTGTCTTCCTCATTAAAAAATATGACTAATAACCGCAGCCCCGGCAGTAGTGGATATACATGTGAATTTTACAAGGTATTTTGGAGACAATTAGGACACTTTGTCCTCAGGGCCCTTAATTATAGTTATGAAATAGGAGAGTTATTTATAACACAAAGACAAGGTGTTGTTACCCTAATACCCAAAGAAAACAAGGATAGATATTTTTTAAAGAACTATAGACCTATATCTCTTTTAAATACTGTATATAAAATGGCGTCTGCCTCTGTAGCTAATAGAATAAAAACTGTATTATATACGTTTATTAATAGAGATCAAACAGGATTTTTAGCAGGTCGTTTTTTGGGAGAAAATACAAGACTGACATATGACATAATGCATTATTTAGAAGAAAAACATATATCAGGATTACTTCTACTTGTTGATTTTGAAAGAGCCGTTGATTCTTTGTCATGGTCCTTTATAAAAAAAGTATTGAAGTTTTTTAATTTTGGTCCATCAATACAAGCATGGATAACTCTGTTTTATAAAAATGCTCAGTTGTCTGTTAATCAAGGAGGTAATTTGTCATCCTTTTTCAGTATTGCACGCGGCTGTAGGCAAGGCGATCCCCTGTCCCCTTATATATTTATTTTATGCGCGGAAATCTTGGCTATAAAAATTAGGCATAACAAAAAGATACAAGGGATTAAAATAAACAATAAAGAATACAAGTTAACACAATTTGCCGATGACACAACTTCATTTTTAGATGGGTCTGAAACCTCATTGAATGAAACATTACGTGAGCTGGATTTCTTTGCAAATATTTCTGGATTAAAAGTTAACTTTGAAAAAACGCAGGTGGTTTGGTTAGGCTCAATGAAATATAGCACACATTCAATAAAAACTAAATGGAAACTGACATGGGGAAACTCTAGATTTAAACTGTTAGGAATTATATTCGACACAGATCTTACAAAAATGAATGACTTGAATTACAATGACAAAATAATAGCTTTGAGGAAAAAAATAAGTAGTTGGCAACGTAGATACCTGACTCCCATTGGTAGAATTACAGTTATAAAGTCACTCCTTTTACCTTCACTTAATCATTTGTTTTTATCCTTACCTAATCCAAAAGACAATGTTATCAATGAAATAAACACATTGTGTTTTAACTTCCTATGGCAAGGTAAATCAAGAATTAAAAACTCTGTATTATGTAAGGATTATGAAGAAGGTGGATTGAGAATGACAAATCTCTCTGCATTTATATCAGCCTTAAAATCAACATGGATTAGAAGATTACTGTTAGAGGAAAACAAATATGCAAATATCCTTAAATCATATTTAGATATAAACAAATTATCTTGGTGCGGAGTTATGTATGCACAAGAAATAATAAATAATATTTCAAACCCCTTTTGGAAAGATGTTTTAAAGTCACACATACTAATACTTTCCAGGTCCAAGCCAGTGAACACAGATCTATACTTATCAGGCCCAATCTTTTATAACGAAAATGTCAGGGTAGGGTCAAAAAGCTATTTTATAAAATCCTGGTTTGATAAAGGAATGTATACTATAAATGACATTACAAAAATTGATGGGAATTTGTACACACAGGAAGAACTAAAATATGCATTTGATGTAAACATTAATTTTCTACAGTACCACAGTTTAGTAACTGCTGTCAAAAAAATGAAAAAAGATAACAACATAGAAGTTACAAGCAAGCTTGAAAACCCCATCATACCAAATCCTATTAAAATATACATAAAAAATGAGAAGGGAATAAAAGATATGTATCTTCTACTAAACCAAAATCTTGAAATCCCTACTGCAAAACTTTCATGGAATAAACGGTACCAAATCAGCAACTCAGTTTGGAAACAGATTTTTACTTGGCCTTTTTCAATAACCAAAGATACTACATTGCAATGGTTCCAGACACGCATCAACCATAACATCTTAGCAACAAATAGTTTTCTACATAAGATAAAAATACTTGACAATCCCATATGTTCTTTCTGTTCAACGGCCTCCGAAACAATTATACATATTTTATGGGAATGTGAGAAAACAACAAATATATTAAGTAAACTTAAAGATTGGCTGCTCACAAAAGATATTGAAATTACTCTTGAAGAAAAATCATTTATCTTTGGAACATATGACAAAAATGTAAGCAACTTAATCCAGCTCATCCTTTTAGAGACAAAATACTACTTATATTAATGCAGATGCTCAAAAAACATACCCACAATTACAACACTGAAGCACAGAATCCAACTTTTGTATAAAACAAGCAAAGAAATATCCATTGTTGAAAACAACTACAACATATTTTTAATTTCATGGGAAAAGTTTCACGAACTGTTAAGTTCGGAAAAATAAGACCCAGATGTGTATTTGTTATTTTTTGAACAATAGAACGCCAGATACTAATGCCAGAGACATATCCTCAACCCCAACCCCCACTCCCCATTTTTTTTTTTTTAACCCACCCCATCATGCTCCCCAACCAATAAAGTTAAGTCATACAATTTTTAATCATACTATAATTAATATATTCACTTTTTTGCATTCATGTGTGAATGTAAATGTGTTACCAAAACCATAAAAACTCACTTATAACCAAATAAAAATACTCAACAGAAATTTTCTATTGAAAGATTACTTTTTGTCATTAAGTTCTATAAAATAGTGGTAATGTATAGTAAACTAGAACTAGTGAGCGAATGATTGAGAGATCTGAGTGAGTATTATTGATTTAGGAATTTGTTATACATATTTTTGTAAAAAATTTAATGTAAATGTTGTAAGGTGTACAAGGGGATGGTCCTCCTCGACCCCTCGTACATCATTGGACGGGGAGAATAAATGGGTCTCCAACATATGGAGACTAAAAAAAAAAAAAAAAAAAAGGATTTTACAAGATTTTTTTTGTATATTTCAAGTGTGGATTTTGCCAGCTCTCCCCTGAGTTCAATAATATGGTCGCTTTGATTAAGAAGACTTCTTCGAACAGGCTCATCAGGCACCATTGGTAAATCATCATCATCAAAATCATAATATTCATCATAATCATCTGGATCAAACGTAGGATTGTCAAATTCAAATCCTCCTTCAGCCATTGTTTATTTTATTTAATTTTAAAAAATATATTTAAAAAATAAAAACAATGTCAGCTTACGGAAACAAACTCAACCCTCATAGAAAACTAAGAGAGCCTCATGGTGCCAAGGGCATCCGCACAAGTGTAATAACTAATAATCCATCAACAATAGACCAAAACCAGCAACTGCTTGTAAGATTTCCAAATCTAAGTACTAATGATGTGATAGTTCCACGTACTGCTCGTCTTGCCTTTGAAATAGAACTTAAATGCAGAACAGACGCCAACGCTACTCTATTCCAGAATCTGGGTAGAGCAATTATGAAAAAAATGACAATAAGAATAAGTGGCAATGAAGTCATGTCAATAGATGACAGTGATATATATCATTGTTATGTAGATTTATGGAAAAGCCCTACCGAACGATTAAACACAGCTTACCAAGGTATTGGTAAAGCAAACATGTTAAAACATAGAGTTGGCGCGGGAGATGCTTCCTCAGACACCGAAGATGAAGCTATAGCAGCAGCTTTTGGAAATAGATTTTGTATTCCACTGGACTTTGAAATGTTAGAAAGTCATATGCCATTTTATCAAGCGGGGCTTGGTGATAGGTTAGAATATGAATTAACGTTTAACGATTATAACAAAGTTATCAAAAGCACTGATGCTGATGCATCTTATGTAATAACAAATATCTGCTTGGAATTTGATATGGTTAGTGATGTTGAATTAGCCAGACAAATAAGACAGCAAACCAATGGTAAGATGTCATTTATGTATGATCGTATCTTGCGACATAGAAAAATAATAGCCAACAAATCTGAAACCCTTTGGAATATCAACATTAATGTACCAGCACGGAGCATGAAAGGTATTCTAATGCTGTTTGAAGACCCAGAAAGAACAGACACAGAATCCTTTTATAACCCAAAGATTGAAAAGGTTGAAATGACAATAGAGGGAGTACCAAATCAGTTGTATAGTCAGGGCATGAAGGCATATCAACATTGGGATGAAATCAACAAATATTTTGCCTTGACCTCAAAAAGAAATAAAGAGACAGAAATAGCAGCGAGGGACTTAAACTTTACCAATGTTTCTCTTGAGACTTATCTGACAAAATCATATGCTTTGTGGCTTGACCTTAGAACATGTGATGACAATTTATTACACGGCAGTGGAAGAAGAATAGAAAACGGCAGTGAAGGCATAACGATACTAATAAATAAAAAAGCAGATGCAGATCAACCTTTAAATATTTATATATATATATAATACAAGATGCGCAAATCAATTTCGAAGATGGAAGATTCAAAGAAGTACGATACTAGTTTACAACAAAAATATCCTAAATATCCACACAGTGCCATTATATGTGGTCTGACAGGCTGTGGTAAAACAGAGTTTGTTCTTGACATATTTGAACAAGAGTATGTTGGAGTTTTTGAACATATAATTATATTGCGTCCAACCATAGAGTGGAACGAGGCTTATAAAAATAGATCCAGGATAGGAGATGTAAAAAACCCGAGAGATAAAATAATAATAATTGTCAATCCCGTTAGCAAAGGCAAAGAAATGCTGCAAGAACTGTTGCGTTTATTTTTCAATAAATATGCTGGCAAGCCCACATTATACATCATTGATGATTGCTCCGCCACAAAAGAATTAACAAAGAAAAAAGATATGTTATCAGAGTTGGCATTCTCTGGTCGCCACGCCAAACAATCAGTGTGGGTCATTTCACAGAGATATAATTCTGTATTGAAAGATTTGAGAGAGCAAGCAAAATGGTTGTGTATGTTTTACACCAAAGACAGAGATAGTTATGAAAATTGTTTGAGAGAAAATGATGTTATTCCGACGCTGCAAGAGAGAACCAGAATAAGAAAAGCTTTAGCAAAGACTAAATATTCCAAGTTAATTTTGAGGACTGACCAACCAACTGGTTATTGGGTTGAATAATTTCTAACAGCAATGCTTTTTTTTCTAACAGCATTGCTTTGTTGCTAATAGTAATACTAACAGCAAATAGCAATACTCACATGAAAATATAATGAAATTATAAAAAAATATAGTAATGCTTATAGCATTGCTCATAGCAAAGTAGCATTGCTCATAGCAAAGTAGCAATGTTAATAGCAATACTTGCAGCAAATTAACAATGCTAATAAAAAAATAGCAATGTTAATAACAATGCTATTAACAATACTAACCATAACTAGTTGCGTGGTAAATATCGCAGCTGGTTGTTTTGTGTTTTATATTTATTTCAAGATAAAAAATAAAATTATTAATATAAAAATGAATGCGGAAGAACTATTACAAGATATATCGGAAGGTTTTACGGAACGTGATGAATCAAAGCAACAAGAAACAAAAAAAGAAAGATTATCAGCCATAGTGGCTGGCGGCGGTAGTCGTCAATATTTGGGTAAAGACATACAACTCACAAATATAGATAGCATGCCCCCGGATGAAATTAACAAACTTTACTGCAGATATGAAGCAAGGCTTGGGGCAAGTATGACCAAGACTTTAGGCAATTCTTTTATTAACTTGTATGTGATGGGAGTATTAAAATATTTTAATGTAACCAGTCCACCAAAGCTGATAGAAGATTTGGAGGAAGACCCATTTATTAATCATGCTTTGACAAGTGCTTGTTGTGAGTTGTATTACAGGTATGGGATGTGCTTAGCACCATTTACAGCAATACTGACAACTGTTAGACATATTGATTTTAATAAAAATAAAAATATAGATAATATAAATGGAGAACCAAGAGAGTGAAGTTATACCTGTTGTTACACAACCTGTTGAACAACAAAAAGTAAAAAATCCAAAACGAATAGAGGCTGGGAAAAAAGGGGCAGCGGCAAGAAAGGCAAAGCGTTTGCTTCAAGATGCTGCAAAGCAAGATGAAATAACAAAAATAACAATAGGTGAAGAAGAACCAGAAAAAATCAAAATAAACGTATACAAAAATTATATTTCACCGTGTCTGGTTTTATTAGGCATTGCTGGGTTGGGTTTGTATATTTATAGCAAAAAATCTGCTACGCAACCTGTAGCTGTGCAACCTGTTCATGTTGCACCAAAAGACCCGTTTGATTTTTAATAATTTATTAAAAAAAAATAATCATATAAAAACAAATGGCAGCAAGTATTGACGGAAAACAAATTGTAAATATGATGTATCACGCTGGAGTGGAAACACTTTTAACTGTTGGATATTCTGAGATTGGCAGAAAACTACTAAAAAGACCAGCCCCTAAAGTGGATTTTAATATGGTAGATGTTGGAATGCTGTCTGTGGATATAATGTTAGCAATGGCTACAAGGATATGCTGATTAAGCAAGGTATTATTCCTGCAGATATTATGAAATAATTTTAAAAAAACATATATAAAAAAATGGCAAGTGCAGTAGCAATGATGATAGGTGGCGCATTAACAAATGCATTGGCATTTAGCGGTTCAAATTATTTCTTTTCAAAAATGGGAAGTCATTCAGATGAGGAAAGACAAAGGCATGACAAAGCCGTAGAACAATTAAACGCAGCACAAGCGAAGTGGAATAAAAAAAGGACAGAGAGGTTAGATTTTATTAATAAGCAACTGAAAAAAGAGCATCATGCAGAGCCGACTTTTGATGATGTGGACCAAGCTATGAAACAGTATTATTATACAACTGGCAAACATTTGCTTTTGGAACCGGAGCCCAAGTTGAGTGATTTTTATACACCATCTCCGGATCAACAGAATAGAGAAATTACGTGTATTGTGGTGGGCATGGCTGCAACTGGATTTGTGGCGTATAAATTGAGTTCATAAAAAAAAATAGTTTAAAACTATAATTACTTTAGATTTGGAATGACTAAGTATGTTTACTTTGAAAAGACTAAGTCATATGCATGATACCTATTGTTTTTGTTGTTTTTACATGGTTTTTCAATCCAAGTGGTCGCATATAATATGGTGGTTTAGCACTCTTCTCTAATTTATTTTTGAGATGATCAGGCGCCCATACTTCACCATTGTCTAATAATGTCAATACCATGGATGGACCATATTCAGTATCTACTGTTTTCGTATCTGTAATTTTGTATATTTTATCTATTTCCAAGTCTGTCCATTTCTTTGTGCTATTTTGATATTGCTCTTCAAGCAGTTCATCAACTCGTGCAGTTGTGATATCCATTTTTTTATAGTTATATAAAGTTTAATCTTTAGTAGAAAAAATGGAAAAGATTTATTACAGCCCAAAAGGATTTTGGAGAGGTTACTCAGCAGTTAAAAAATTGGCAAAAGAGGCTGGTGTCAGTGAAAAAAAGGCATTAGAATTTTTAAAGAAACAAGTTGTGTGGCAGATTTATTTACCTGCGCCAAAGAAAATAATTAGACCCAGGTTTGATGTTTCTGCTAAGAATGGAGTGCATCAAGCTGATTTGTTATTTTTACCGCATGATACTTTTGGTTTTGGTCGTGGCCGCAAAACATATAAATATGCATTGACTATGGTTGATATTGCGAGTAGATACAAAGAAGCAGAGCCACTAACTTCCAAGGATAGTAAAGAAGTTGCTAAAGCATTTGAGAAAATATACAGTCGGCATCTGAAATATCCAAAGTTATTACAAGTGAATCCAGGCAGAGAATTTATGGGTGTAGTATCGCAGTTGATGGCGAAACACAAAGTAAATATCAGACGAGACAGAACAGAAATACACAGAGACCAAGCTATAGTGGAAAGATTTAACAGAACATTAGCTGAAAGATTGTTTGCTATCAGTATGCTAAGGAAATAGATTCCCAAAAACGCAACAGAGAGTGGGTAAAGAGATTACCAGAAGTTGTCAAAGACATAAATGCGGAGACAAAAAGCCTCCTCCTGTTGAAACAAAAACATTAAAAAGTGATCCTATCTGTATGAATGCAAGTGTAAGATATTTATATCAACCCGGGGAACAAGAAGGTGGAAGACGCAGAGCAACTGATCCAATGTGGAGTGTAGATATTCACAAGATTAAAAGTTATATGGTGACGCAAGGCATAAGAGTTTATTATTTGAAAGCACCAGCGCCACAGAGAGGATTTGTCAAAAAAGAATTACTTATTGTTCCTGCTAATACCCACATTCATAAGTTTTTATAGAAACCATGTGCATCAGTTTTAATACCGTCTGGTGCTATGTATCTTTTAGAGTAAAATGGTGACAGTGATACTTTGTTTACTTTTATGCCATATATCTCATGCTTTATTGAGCGTATCATATTCATTTCATGGGTGTATTTTTTCTTGCCAAACAATGCATCCTTGTAGTTTTCAAAGTTTATATGTTTTTTGATAACATATTCTTTTACACCCTTTGCTTTCTTAATAATCTGATCATTCACTTTCAAAATAGAATCTTGTTTGGATCTTAATCCAATATCCTCAACTGTAGGAACACCAGGACATTCATCTTTCATTTTACCTTTTGCTTTCTTAATAATTTCCTCATCCGCTTTCAAAATAGAAGATAGTCCGGATCTTAGCTCATCCGGACTAGAATATAGTTCGGGTCTTAATCCAATATACTCAACTATAGAAACACCAGGACATTCATCTTTCATTTTATCTATTACTTTCTCAATCATCTGCTCATCCGCTCTCAAAAAAGAATATAGTTTGGGCCTTAATCCAACATACTCAACTATAGAAACACCAGCACATTCATCTTTCATTTTACCTAATACTTTTTTATTTGAATCATCGTTCAGTGGATGGTATTTCGGATAATCACTTAAGTCATACTCATCTTTCATTTCAGCCATGTCTTTGTACACATCTTCTGTTTTGATATCTACCAGCAAGCTGTCAGTGTCGGTGTATAATAAAGTACAGTCATCTCCGTACCTTTTCTTTAGGGTATAATAGTACCAGTCATACATCATGTACTTTGATAAATCCAATACTGAAATCCCAACATAGATTGGTTTGTTTAATGTTAATTTTGTTTTGTTCACATGTATTGCTGACAATTCATCTGAAAATTTTATACGCCTGTTAAAGTTGGGTTTGGCTATTATTTTTCTTATCTTTTCATTTTCGGAGCCGTCAGTTCTGACTAGTTTTATATCTGTCCGCTTGCGTAGATTTTCCATTGTCTTGCCAAACACAGAGTTGTTCATAAGTTTGTAAAAATCTTTTTCAAAGTTTGATTCAGCTTTTTTCCTAAGTTTTGTGTTTAGGTTTATGTATGATTCCATCCATGGTTTTTCATTAAATTCTAATACTCTGTGTACTTTTTTTAGTTTCATACCCAAAGATAAATACAGCTGCAGGTTTTTGTAATGTATCACATATTTTTTTTTGTCCATAAGATTTGGGACTAGTTGTTCTGTATTTATCATGCTATTATTTTCCAGTAAACCTATCTGGTATTCAGACAACCATTCTTTTTTCACTGCTAATCTTTCCGGTGCAAGTGGATATTCATTGTGAGCTTCATGGAGTTCTTTGGGATATTCCAAATCAACTTTAAGTATTTGTCCTTTGTCAGGTTTTGGTTTAGAATATGTTCCTTTGTTTTTGGCTTTCCAAACAAAGCCAGAATATGGAATTGGCTGACTCTTTGCCCATCCATAAAGATTATTTGCATCAAAATACATTAAGAAGTTGTTTTCCTCGTTAGGGTTATAATCAGCTACATGTGGATTGTTTGCTTTGGCATATCGTTTTGATACCATACTTATGCCACCTCGCATTCCTTTTTCTAGAAACAAGTGCTTGTCAATGTCTGTCAAAAGTTCTAATTTTATTTTTGAATGTTTGAGTAAAGCATCCCAAGATAATCCAGGTGCTGTGTAGTAATGTAAAGCATCAAGTTTGTATGCACTCATACATGTTTTTCTAAAAGTTTGAAACACATCTGCTAACAGAGTTACATCAGTTTTTAGATATAAATCATGATAGTCTCCAAGAGTTTTACAGTTAAACTCTTCCCATATTTTTTGAGCGTATTCGTAATCTTCGAGACTTATACTTTCATCTGAGAGACTACTGTAAAACTTTTCTATAGGCGGTAATTGCGTTTCCTTGAATCTTTCCATACTGTCCATATATTCGTATGGATAAACATCTTTTCGTAAAAGTAAATCTGTTTGTTCTCCAAACTGATTTTTGGTAATTTTAAAATCAGATTTGTCTGTTGCTTTAACCAATTTTTCCAGAGACGAAGCCATAAACTGAAAGCTATCCAAAAATCTAAGTAGTCCGGCACTAAATGAAATATACTTTTCAGCGTTGTTTGGAATGCATGTAATATTACCTGTCATTTTATGTATTTTTTGCAGTATAAGATGACTATCATATCCTTTGAGGTTGTGAAATATAACAGGTATAGGTGTTTTGTTTGGTTTTATTTTCAGCTTTAGGTTGCAGTTTTTATGTGCTGCACCTCTGTATTCTCCTGTAAAATGACAGTGGTCTCTTACTTTGCCGTTTTTGCATTCATTATCTATTTCATTCTCGCATATCCAACAGTGTGTTGCTTTTTCATAATCTTCCTCATTTTGTTGTGTCATGATTAATGGTTTTGGGTGAGCAAATATTTTATTAATGTTGCTCTTCTCACATTCTAAGTGATTTAAAAAACTTTTCAACAACATCTTCACCTCTGTAAATAACAGGTTCTTCAGATTTGCCATCATATCTGACAACCTGGTATCCAAAACCACAAGCTTCGTGTACATTTTGAATTTCAGATTTCTTTCCAAATTTGATTGATTGCGGTTTGATTATACTCTCAAAATCAGCATATATTGCATAAGGCACAGGCATCTGATTTTGATGATTTTTAAATTGTTTGTGATTTTTACCTTCTTTTGGCATTTCTATTCTGCAAGAATTTTTGTTAATACCATCACAGTCTTCTCTGTGTTTGGTAAGTAGTCCTTTTCCAGAATAGCCGTGAAGGCAACGATCGCAGAAGTAAGTTTGACCTTTATGTTTGTTTTGGTCATAGAGCAGCCTATCCAGATTTTTAATCCAGCAATAGTGATATTTTGTTATTTTTGTTGGTTTGTCGGGATAATCATCAGGGTCATAGTTGTCATCTATGATTCCTTCTTCATTATTTGGATCATCTTCATTCTCTGATTTTTCTTCAACCTTCATGTCTTCAGATATTAAGAGCAGATTAATTCGCTCAATATCTTTTGGTTGTTCTGATATTTTATATGGAAAAACAGTTACCTTTTTATTTTTTCCTGTTATGATATATCCATAAACGTTGATAGCAATGTTGTTTTGTTTCTCTACTTTGGGAATTTGAGAAATTGGAGTGGGAAAGTCAATGTTATCTTTTTTCAAGAACTCTATACTAGGATACTTTGATAATCTGTCTGTATGATCTGCAGCTGGATTTAAAGCAGAATTTATTGCATGGAACAAACATTTATCATCATGGTTTTTTACATTTATAATTGATTTCTTATCAGCTACTGCTTTGGGTAAAGGAATATATGAAGAACCTTTTAACTGCTCGTACTTTGCAATATTTAAGTAAAGCTTAACACAGTGATCAATTTCTAATCCGGATGCTGTGTTTGTAAATCTTTCAAGACTCTCTTGTATAAATGCAGATGACTCATCGTAGAACTCATTTATTTTTTCAGAGTTCAAGATGGCATTTTGTTCACTGTGTAACACTGCTGTAGTGTATTTTTTGGTAGCACCGTCATCTTTAAATAAATCTACAGTGAGACCTAATTGAAACTTTAGTCCATTCGTCTCTATTAGCTCTTTGATAATTTGTTAATGGATAATAATAATGGATTTCTTATCACGAAATAGTTTTTGAGGGTCTTTGTATTTCTCGGCAGATATCTCGTATGCTTTGAAATAGCCACACATTGGTTTGTCAACCAGTTTTAATTTTCTATCTTGAAAAACTTGTTTTAGTTAATTTATAACATTTTCTTGTAATTTGGCATATTTCTGCTTTTGTTCATTTATAACATTTTCTTGTAATTTATCATATTTCTGCTTTTCTCGTTTACGTTGTTTTTTAGCACGTCGTCTTTTGAGTAAATTTTCTAATGTTTGAGATTTAACCTTTGGAGTTTCCTTTGGAACTTCTTTAAGAGGTTTTAATGCATTTATACCGTTAGATAGTGTTTGCTTATCTATTACACCTGTATCAAACAGGCGTATTAAATTTCTTATAGTCTCTTCGTTTTTTTCCATTTCCTTTATTTGTTATATATTTAATTTTTTTTTATTAAATATAAAAATAATTATATACAAAATAGACAATGGAAATCAATGTTTGTAAATTTCTTAAAATTGGATTACATAATCCATGTAAAAATAAGCCAACAAAAGATTCTAATTATTGCAGTTTGCATAAATATAGATTAAAAACAAGTCATGCATTACCGTGTCTAATATGTAAAAAAGGCACTTCTGCAAAATATCAAGTGTGTGTTGGTTGCGGTGCAGCTTCAATTAGAAAAATGAACGATTATTGGAGGTTAAAGTCGTATAACGCTGAGTGTCTCAGATTTAGACATATTAAGGTTTAAATCATATTTTGATAATATAAAAAAAAATTTAAACTTGCAATCTTCACTACCCCTATTTTAAAAAAGTTTTAATAAATCAAGTAAATCACCATGAATGAAATGGTGATTTACTTATATATGTATTTTGGGGGTTTCTGGATCAAACTCGAGCAAAGCGAGAGCTTTGGTCCAGAACCCCCAAAATACATATATATCTCCGTGACAACATTTTTTTTTCAATATTGTTTTAATACCCGTGACTTCATATATTATTATGTTAACTTCTTGTCTCTCGGCAGCTATTTTACGCTTGCGTAAAACCTTGCTTGTTTTCTTGCATATCGTTTATATTCTGCACGTAGAAGTCGCCAACTACTAACGTTTTCATGTGTATTTACACAATGCCGTCACGCAACTGTCATTGTTGATATCAGCGCGTGACTTTTATCTTTCCCCATGAGTTAGATCAGGCTTACCACCATCACCCAAGTAAAACGCGGATAACCATATCCGGTATGCAAGAAAAATGTCGTGTAGAGTATACAAAAACAGTTAAAACTGGAAGTATACGTCATTGTTAAATGATACAAGCAATACATATCGAATTACATAACTGCGAACATAGTAAAGAGAGTTAATGTTTTTAAAACGCAATAAATACAATTTTTTCTTGGGTAATATTTGAACATTAACATATGGATATTTTTTTTCACGTACATGACTTAAGCGAAATAATAGTGACGTAATTATATAAGAACATGCTTATAAATTACTTTTTCTTTTTAAATAGTTCCACACAAGCTTGTCTGTAAGTCTTATCCATAAGACCATATATAATTGGATTAGAAATATAATGGATCACGAAGGACCTCATAGAAATCTGATAAACGTAGTTTTCGGTGGAAGTTAGATTCACGAAAAAGTCTTTCTTAACCGCTCCGAATATTTCCAAGCAGCAATGTGGCAGAAATGCTATGATGAAAACGTGCGTCACCACAAACATTAACTTGGTTATCTTCGTCATTTTCTTATACGTATCTTTTCCATCGACTGGCATTGAGTGCTTACCCGATAAAACGGCTTTAGAATTTGCCTTCCCTGCAGCATATTGTTTATTTGTTTTATCACCTTCGATATCGGATTTCGGTGCACTGCCTTGGTATGGATCCGATTTGTTGCCATCTCCACCATTGTTCGGCACCGCAATGCTGCTATGGTATGGATCCGATTTGTTGCCATCTCCACCATTGTTCGGCACCGCAATGCTGCTATGGTATGGATCCGATTTGTTGCCATCTCCACCATTGTTCGGCACCGCAATGCTGCTATGGTATGTACCAGATGTGTTGCCATCTCCACCATTGTTCGGCACCGCAATGCTGCTATGGTATGTACCAGATTTGTTGCCAACTCCACCATTGTTCGACCCCGCGATGATGCTTATTTGATGATGAGGAAACTTGACATGTCGTAATATCGTTCTCCATATCAGAATGTAGCAAATAATCAACGCTATCGAGGTTGAGAAAGCAAGGACAAGCAGCGAGCTGCTATAGATAACAGGATAAATTGTCTTTGTATAAGCGTCATTAATGTGGCATTCTACTCCGGTTATGTTTGCCACTCCCGTCTTTAATGTATGATTACCATTAAGAGCTGCCCCAGGAGCGGCCATAAGAACTGCAATCACGCATGCTATGGTGTAGACCATCTTTTTCGCCATTGAAGGAGTAATTTGCCATTTCAGTGGACAGCAAACTTTCCTGTATCTCTCCAGTGATATACATATGAGTGTAAACACCGAAGCTAAAGGTATATAGTAGAAAACAAACCTCATCATTTGACAAAGAAGTCCGCTTTTAAATGTGTACGGAAAATAGGCATCCGCGATAATACACGGCATGTGAATCAAACACGCTAATAAGTCAAAGAATGCTAAAGCAAGAACGAATTGTCTCTTTGTAGAAGGTTTTGTAATCCGACAGCTGTAAATGTACAAAGTAAGTGTATTTCCAACAAGGCCTGGTAAAATCAGCGCAGCCACGAATATGACACCAGGCAAATACAACTTCGCTTGTTCGGCGTTTAGTTCTTCTAAAGTCGGGAGATCCGTTTCCGAAAACGTTAAACTGGGTGAATCTGTCATTGTTCTGCTAAGTCTTCACACAGTACTATTCAGAACAATTGTTGGACGACAGTAGGTTTCAGTCAATCAAGCTGTATTTCACGTTATCGTTATATTTCTCTAAAAAGTATTTTTCCAAAATTCCAGGGCTTTACCAACGTCGGAAATAATTATAACAACGCGACTAAAGTCTACGAAACTAACAAAGAAGAAACACTATTCAGTGAAATAGTAACATCGTCTCCATACGGAACGCTATAATAAAATAATCTTCAACACATCATACTTTTATACGTGTCAGCCAAAAGCTTCGCCGGTTTCTGATTATAGAATACTGTTTAATTGTTTTGCTGATCATTGCATGCTGTCACGTTTGTTTATGATTGGATGCGAGGACTAATGGATTACTCTACGGTGTTGACATATCAAGGTGATATCGTTAATGCTTTAAATATCAGAAATTGTCCAATGCATTAAGAACTGTATAAGCACACCTGGTAACCAAGGTTATATGACTAACAAATAAGGTTAAAATGCAAGAACGCATAACTGCCTGTAGTTTAACAATACGTTGTTTCCATTGAACAGAGTGGTTCTCTGATTGCTTTCAATTTAAGTAAAGTTCATCCATTAACAAAATCAAGATATACCATTAATGTTACAGTTAGTATTAATGTTACAATCATACATTTTAGCTGACACAAACTTTGAGTTAGAGATCAAATGACATCAATTGCTTTTAAAGCTCTGAATGAGTTTCCTCAGATTTAATTGAATGTTTTTGAATCATAAATTGTAGCTATCTGAGTAAACATAGCATTTCTGATAAGGAATTTAGGTGCGGAACTGTTTATCACCTTGGTTGACCATGTATGTTTACCACACGAGTTAATTATAGGGAGATTGGGTTCGCCCGTCAATGATGATTATGGATTACCATGGCTTGTCAACATCGAAGCGGTATATTTAGGTCAATATATCAGCGTACTAATACGACAGTTCAAATTCTGGCCTTGAAGCTCAAATTGCATTTCTGAGTTGTCATTCATGGTGGATGCAGTTGTAGTACGCAACCTTCTGCCTTCTTGTTATCAATGATACAGGTATGATCAACGGGAGGTTCAGCCAGGGTGGTGCGCTGCAACCTGGTTTATTTCCATTATAAATTTAAAGTGTCTTTGCGCTTGAATTGATTTTATTTTCGAATTGAAATTTATTTTTTAATAACGGTTTACTCTCGTATTGCTACATTAAAGTACTCAGATGTATTATATGACTCACTATGGTCGATCTCGGTAATAAGCGTTGGATGAGGGAATATTTAACACGGATGTAATATTGCATTTAATATAAACAGACATACTATCATACCAGTAACCCCTGCGCATGTGATTTCCAGTATACTATTATAATAAACGTGCGATAACCATAGTGCATTTTAATAAAAACACAAAAATATTGTATTACAGTTAATTCCATGCTTGCAGAGCGCTCAATATTTCGCCAAACTTATAATATTCGTCAAAATAGGTATGCAACAACAACAACAACAACAACAACAACAACAACAACAACATTATTACTACCACTACTACTACTACTACTACTAGTATTACTACTACTACTACCACCACCACCACCACCACCACCACCACCACCACCACCACCACCACCACCACCACCACTACTACTACTACTACTACTACTACTACTACTATTACTACTACTACTACTTTACAATTTGTACACCAATCCAGATAAATTTCATCATTTTATACTTATCACTCAATCATTCTGATCAATATTAAAATCATCAAAAACCAAAATTTGTCTGTTGCTGCTAAAACATGTTTTATTCAAATTGCGAAATCACTATATTTTTATTATAAAGGGAGGTAATCTGACAATATTCGTTCTTGAAAGCTGTATGGCGCAAAAATGAGTGAAAAGATCAGCGTCTTTCTCTGTTTTTGTGGTGATGAGAACATTCTCTGTTTATTTCAATATAACAAAACTGTGTTAACTCAAAGTTTTAACCACAAGACCCGGAAATGCTGTTTAAACCAAATCAAGGGGAATAAGTTTGCCCACACGTTTGATTCAAAGAAAATTGTTTTCATGACAGTACTGGCCTTTAACAAAGGTATTGGCATATAAGATTTAAATAAAATATAATTTCATTGTGTCTAAATCTATGGGTAAAGTTGGGGACGTTTCTATTTTTGCTCAGTATATTTCAAATCTGTTCCCACAATTGGTAGGACAAGTGAGCTCCTACAACCTTCGAAATAGTGATAATTATGCCACTATTGCTCGTAGAACTGAAATGTTCAATAACTCATTTGTACCTTCATTTCTTAATCTCTGGAACAACTTACCAATACATATACGCAAATCAGAATCTATCTCGATGTTCAAGATGAAACTTTTACGTTCTGTTTTTCCCAGCTCAAAAGTTCCTTCACACTACTTAACTGGCCAACGATTATTTGTTGTTTTACATGCCAGAATACGAAATTATTGCAGTAACCTTAATAATGATCTTTATTTAAACCATTTACGAGAATCATTCAATTGCGATTGTTGTTCTGCAGTAAAAGACGCTGAACACTTTTTTTTTTCAACTGTAGCTTATTTCGTACACAACGGCTTCGTTTGTTTCAGTCAACTCGTAAATTTCACCCATTAAATTTAAATACAATACTTTCTGGTCACGAACACTTGTCGGATGACGATAATCAAATTCTCTTCGAAGAAGTGCAAATGTACATACGAGAAACACAGATGTTTGCCTTGATTTAGATTTACTTTTGCAACTCATGCTGATTGACTCTCTTCTTTCGAACTTGACACAATCTCTATATTCCTTTTTTTCATTTTTTTGCCACCAGTTCCTTTTTTTTTTCTCACAACCTTTTCTCTAATCATGATATTATGTGCAACTTATGTATATTTACCTATGTAATTGTCTAACTTTGTGTGTATACTATTTTGTCGGGAAGGGCATTAACTAATGTTGTTAGAACTTGTAGCTCAACCCTTTTGCGATTATATATTGGCAATAAAATATGTTGAAATCACATGTAAGTTAACCTTGCGTAATCTAAAACTATATTTTATCAAAATCAGACTAAGATTACGTCTCAAAAGGACTTTTATCGCATACTTCCTTATAAATACGTTGTTTTCGAATATACGATACGACGTAGACCTAGCTAGTCATATCAGTCAGGATTTAGTTGCCTGGTATGGAAAGCCTCGGCTGCCTTCTGTTGGCCTTTTGCATTTTGTGCAGTACGCTTCCTAAGTTGTCCTGTGCATTTTCTAAGTTGTTATGTGCATTTAGTAAGTTGTTATGTGCATTTAGTAAGTTGTTATGTGCATTTTCTAGGTTGTCATGCGCATTTTCTAAGTTGTCTTGTGCATTTTCTAAGTTGTCATGTGCAATTTCCAAGTTGTAATGTGCATTTTCTAAGTTGTAATGTGCATTTCGTAGGTTGTTATGTGCATATTCTAAGTTGTCTTGTGCATTTTCTAAGTTGTTATGTGCGTTTCATAAGTTGTTATGTACATTTAGTAAGTTGTTATGTGCATTTCTTAGGTTGTTATGTGCATATTCTAAGTTGTCTTGTGCAATTTCTAAGTTGTTATGTGCATTTCGTAAGTTGTTATGTGCATTTCGTAGGTTGTTATGTGCATATTATAAGTTGTCTTGTGCATTTTCTAAGTTGTTATGTGCATTTCGTAAGTTGTTATGTGCATTTTGTAGGTTGTCATGTGCATAATCTAAGTTGTCTTGTGCATTTTCTAAGTTGTTATGTGCATTTTCTAAGTTGTTATGTGCATTTTCTAAGTTGTCATTTTCTAAGTTGTTATGGGCATTTTCTAAGTTGTCATGTGCATTTCATAAGTTGTTATGTACATTTCTTAAGTTGTCTTGTGCAAACTACAAGTCGTCGTTATGTAGACTTTTTATCGGAATAACACGTGAAGTCCAGATTCTATTGAACCTTTAGGACGTCCTATTGGTTAAAAGATGGAGCGGCTATAAACCTTAGGACTACACACAAAGACAAACAAATAACACGTTATTTCTTTATTTTTCTTCTTTTTTTTTCTTCTTTTTTTTTTCAGACCAAGATTTATTAACTCCACGTCAGACAATCCCTTACACATTTTGAAATCAGTTTTATGTTATAAGAATTATTGTATAATGTACTCAATTTCTTTTAACTAGGCAGAGCATAGCGTCCGGTGTCAGACCAGTCAGGAAGTAGCACTTTAAGTAGGCTCTCAAGTGTCTTTAAGTGGATTAGTGGCAAAAGGTAATAGATCTGTCGCAACTACAATAAATGGCAATTTTATTATTTTAAGGTACCGTATGAGGCTAAAATCTGACATTTTGACTTGATGCGACTCTAGGAGGTTTCTTACTTTGTATCGAAAGCCTGAGAACCTGTAAATTTTGTACGCGATGATGGGTTTTACAATCTGAAAATGAAATATACAGAAATTTGTGGAATTCAGCACTTATTTTATTTTTTTACTAAACATGTTGTAAATCCCACCTATTTTTTTCCATCAATTCAGATGGAATCACTATGCAATGGCATACAACTGAAATTTAACACATTATTTTGGTATTTTGTTAGAGATTATGATATAATCCACTAAAATATATACTATGCTTGTGTGTGATTCAGTTTGTCTTGCTGTTGCCCTAGACTTGAATGTATTTATTGTATAATGTACCTAGCACAATTTCTTTTATCTAAGCAGAGCATAGCGTCCACTCCTGGAGCCGCCATTTCTACCGGTGTTTCCTTCAAAACTTATTGATAAATTGAAAAATATATTTAAATAAAAGTGCTATTTGTTGAAAACAAACATATTTTATGTTTTCCTGGAAAAAAGTCCCAGAGTACTTAAAATATGTTTGTTTTCAACAAATAACACGTGAAGTCCAGATTCTATTAAACCTTTAGGACGTCCTATTGGTTAAAAGATGGAGGGGCTATAAACCTTAGGACTACAAACAAAGACAAAGAAATAACACGTTATTTCTTTATTTTTCTTCTTTTTTTTCTCTTTTTTTTCAGACCAAGATTTATTAACTCCACGTCAGACAATCCCTTACACATTTTGAAATCAGTTTTATGTTCTAAGAATTTATTGTATAATGTACCTAGCCCACTTTCTTTTAACTTTATTATCATTATTATTTGTTAGTTCCAAACACTGATGAGTATGGGCTACGTGGGGTCGTCTTCTCCCTCCTCCCTCCCTCATTTTTCCCTTCTCCCTCCCTTATCTCCCTTCTCCGCCCCCTTTTCTCTCTTCTCTCTCAGAGTACTGATAAACAAGTGACGTAATCCATAAAAGTATCTATCGTGGAGACAGAACGTGTACGACAGACAAGATAATGGTCAATTAAGGATTTTGATAGTATATAGACAGACTGTTTTACCCAAAACGAGTCTCAAACTATGATAATTCTTCATCATTTTTTTTTTTACAAACTTGCTATTTTAAAAACCTCATGCCCCTTTCTCTCCCGACCCCCGTCCTCTTGTCTTCCGACCCCCACACCCTTGTCTCCCGGCCCCGCCCCTTATCTTCCGTACCCACGGCCACCTGTACCACACCTCCTGATACTGTCACCTGTGACCCGATCTATTGTTTTCAACCAAGATTTATTAACTCCACGTCAGACAATCCCTTACACATTTTGAAATCAATTTTCTGTTCTAAGAATTTATTGGTCTATAATGTACCTAGCCCAATTTTTTTAAAGTAGGCAGAGCATAGCGTTCGCTCCTGGAGCCGCCATTTCTACCGGTGTTTCCTTCAAAACCTATTCCGATAAAAAGTCTACTTGACGACGACTTGTAGTTTGCACAAGACAACTTACGAAATGCACATAACAACTTATGAAATGCACATAACAACTTAGAAAATGCACAAGACAACTTAAAAAATGCACATAACGACTTAGAAAATGCACGAGACAACTTAGAAAATGCACAAGACAACTTAGAATATGCACATAACAACCTACGAAATGCACATAACAACTTAGAAAATGCACATAACAACCTACCAAAATACACATAACAACTTACGAAATGCACATAACAACCTAGAAAATGCACAAGACAACTTAGAATAAGCACATAACAACTTAGAAAATGCACAAGACAACTTAGAATATGCACATTACAACCTACTAAATACACATAACAACTTACGAAATGCACATAATAACTTAGAAAATGCACAAGACAACTTAGAATATGCACATTACAACTTAGAAAATGCACATAACAACTCACTAAATGCACATAACAACTTACAAAATGCACATAACAACTTACGAAATTCACATCACAACTTAGAAAATACACATAATAACTTTGAAAATGCACAAAACGACTTACAAAGCGTACTGCACAAAATGAAAAAGGCCAACAGAAGGCAGCCGAGGCTTTCCATAGAGGCAGACCACCCAATTTTCCTGGGTAGAACCAGTACTGTACACCTCCCGCCTGGTGCTTGATCGAGAATTGAAATCGTTATTGTGCAAAACATGAATTTCCTTGTAAATAAGGGTCATTATAATACTTAGTCATAATCTTTAAGCCCTTTAGAATAAAATATATCATTATTTGTGAATTTTTACTTTACCCCCTCTGCTTCACAGATATTATAATTTAGTTCTTATTTCAATATAAAGGGAGGAAATTTCATTTTTTTTAAAAAAAACAATTTGGTGCATATATAATGACAAGGTTTAGTATCCGTTGATTTTGTGTTTTTTAATAACTTGAAACCCAGAACTGTTATTTAGTGACGTATTAACATGTTCTTTTTCATATTGAAATATGAAATACGCTGTTTTAAGTAAATGGTAGATAACTCAGATCACAACTAATCCGTGAAAGAGAAGATCACCCTATGTCATACAAATGTTTTATAATACTTCACATTATAAAATAGCATTTAATTTGTTTAAGCTAAATGTACATTAAAGCTTGCTAAACTTATTTTATTATATTCAGTTGAACATATACAAATGCATATCTTTACATAAAATGCATGAATACATGATTTAACATTTCCCTTCTCCAGTAATCTGTTTGCAGAGTAACATCATATTATTATTGTTATATTTATATTTAAAATAAGATACTTGACACAATAAGAAAAACAATGTAGTGAGTTACACGTTTATTAAAAAATGAATATACACATTCTGCATGATATCGGTAAATAATATCAATATGTGAACATTTATATATATATGTTCTGTATGAAATGTTATGGAAGCTTCAGAAAAAAAAAGAATAAAAAAAAGAAAGTTTACCCTCTAGATTTCCCCCAGAAAGACCGATGTACCCCTCTTTATTCATAAACCATCCAGCCCTATTCCTACTTATTCGAATAAAGTTATTTTGATTTGCTCTTAGTAAACCAGTGTCTGCCTCTGCCCGTGGTGCCCTGTGTTGTTTGTTAAACCGTGGATGTGCATATGCAATGTGTGTTTGTTTGTATGTGTGTATGGTGTATTACGTCATTTTCAACACATGTAAGGTTATATATGACGGTCGATTTTTTGTGGTGGAGGCAGACCATCCACTTTTCCTTGGTAGAACCAGTACTGTACACCTCCCGTCATCCGTAAGAATCGAGACTTCCTGCATATGCAATGTGAAATGAAAGCGCGCACGATACGTAATCCCACGCTATTGTCATAACTCTTGTTTGAGTGCATGCTGTGACTATCTGTATTTTTTAATGCTGTGACTATCTGTATTTTTTAATGCTGTGACTATCTGTATTTTATAATGCTATGACCATCTGTATGTGTTAATGGTCCACGTAATTAATCGGATTATTTCTTGTCATGGCATTTTGCGTTCGATCGTCGATCGAGGTTTTACACACACACATTAGCTTTTATTTCATTATCGAAAGAGGTTTATGAGTTACGTAACAGCCATAAAATAGCAGCATGCCATGGCTCGTGACCTTGACTTATACATTCGACCCCGACTTTGAAGCGCTATATCTATTGACCGCTTTAGTATTCGGGACAAATAAGAACTAGTCTAGATCATCTGCGACTCCTGCTTGTTTTCAAGACAAACGTCTAGAACTGTTCTTCTATTTAAGGTTTGGCGCGGCAGTCATTTTACCAAGATTCTGGTATCATTTCTGATTGGCTGATACAGACACGCATCTTCTCTCTAAATTAATAAATAAACAAAGAGGGAAACTACATCGTTATATCGATGAACTATATACTATAATACAAATACAAGTATAGACATGCGTTTCCAGTTTCAATTTTATTTTGCACAAAGGGTCAAGACGTTTGTATTTACAATCAAGAGTCGAAGCTAATCAAGACTAAGAACGTGCTCTATATCTCCGCCAATGACAAAGTTATGCCCTTTTTTTATACTCATGCACATTTGGTTTATTTTTTGCGATACGTTAATATATCCAAATTCGCTTAGCAGAATTAAACGAAACTTCAAATAATTTGTATTTGTTTGTGATCAATATTTAACGATAAACGTTACGTATACATTTTTTTTTTAAATTAAGTTATGCCTCTGTTAATACTATTAGGCTTGTTTTTTCGTATTCATATATACATGATCATCTTTGTGTTATACTTATATTGCCTGCTAATGCTGTCTAGTATGTTAGAGGATATAGCCTGGCGGGGACTTCTTTTTTTACACTGTCCCGTTTTATTGGGATGACAATAGCGTAAGAGTGAGGTTTTGTGCACCCTAAAACCAGGTTTACAACCCAGAAGTATTTTGTCACTCACCGTTTCAATACGGTACCCCTATTGTCAACCATTTTATATTTGTGATGGTTCATACCTTGCTTCTATTTTTGTAAGTGATGTTTGCTTTGTATGCGTGTTTCTGATTGAATTGATCCGTGATGCTACATTGTTCCGTGATACATTGTTCCGTGATGCTACATTGTTCCGTGATGCTACACTGTTCCGTGATGCTACATTGTTCCGTGATGCTACACTGTTCCGTGATGCTACACTGTTCCATGATGCTACATTGTTCCGTGATGCTACATTGTTCCGTGATGCTAAACTGTTCCATGATGCTACATTGTTCCGTGATGCTACATTGTTCCGTGATGCTACATTTCACGTTCGACTTTTATACCTACTTTCATACATATTTGGTAAACAGTTTGCGTGTAATACAGTATCTATAGAACCGCTCGGCAGAATTACAGAAAACGTGTGTTCTTCATCAATACTTGCTAAACAGTCAGATAACTTTGTGGGCTATTTTCACAAAGTTTTGCACCTGTTTATACTTATGCAAATGTCGGTTCTAAATCGAAGTTAAAGCTTATATCGGTTTAACAAGTTGCCAGAATGGAATGAAACTTTACACATATGTTCAGCATCCATAGATGCCACATCAAATGCAACTTCTGTCTCTGTTCTCACTAACTGATTCACTTTGTATACTTAGGTAATTTTAGGTCATTTTAATTTCAGCTTATGTATTTTTAACCAGATGGTGTATTTAGGTTATTTTGATATTATCCAAAGATCCACTTTGTAGTGTAATGATTTTTTTTAAAGTTGTGGTCCAGGATGCTGTCATTCCGACATAAATGCTGATAAGGAAGATCCAATGGGAGCAATAATAACAACCAAGAGAATAAAGTAGCAGACTCGGTTGTATTTAGTCTGTTCGTGAGAGGTAAAGTAGAAGCAACACCTCTCACGCCCCTAGCGCCGGCTAAAGCTATTTATAAGTTATTATGATCTTATCCAAAGATCCACTTTGTAGTGTCATGCCTTTTCTTAAAGTCATAGTCGAGTGTGCTGTCATTCCGACAGCGTTTATTTTAAATAAAGTTGTGCATTGACTCCATTTCTATATTGCCATTAGACCTACATTTTGAAATAATCATCCAAAAATGTACACTTGCTCTCAGTAGAAGAAACGAAAATCCATTCTGCAATGCCCTCCTATTTTGCTATCATCTAAGAGACAGAACGGCGCATTTGTGTAATTTTCTATATTTAATTAACAGTTCCAATTTGTCTTTTGTTTATATGATTCATCATGAACATTAATCGTTTACGTTTGAATGTAAAAATGTACACAAACCGTGGAAAATAAAAAGGCGAAATAATAATTGATTCAAATATTTGTTTTTCTGCATTATCTCACACATGACGTAAATAAATCTTGCGAGAACGACATTAAGTGTTCCGTATCATCAAACAATTAGTTATAAAATTCACATTTGCTCCCAAATCAATAGCAGTTATGACTGATTCAAGTGAAATAAATGTCAATTAGGTCGAATTTGTTGCACTGTTACGACTGATTTAATTGCCGATGTACGGAACGCGATATATAAAAAATTATCGTAACCACCAACTTCGCGGCTTTTCTACGAAAATATTATGGTGGTCGATTTGCACCAAGAAAATATACAAATATACACAACGTAGAAACATATTGTTGTGTGGTTTCGGCGTCAAAAGTAGTACGCAACTTCAAAACAAATAAAAACATTCACCGCGAAAGAAGGAAAAATTCACCGCGAAAGAACAAAACATTCATCGCTAAAGAATGAACTTTTAGGAGAGAGGTTTGGTGCACCCTAAAACCTGGTTTAAACCCCGGCGGTCTTTTTTGCCACTGACCGTTCCAAGGCGGTAGCCCTATTGTCAAACCTTTTATGTTTGTGATGTTATATCTTGTCTTTTATTCATCTTTGTAGTTATTTGTTTCTGTGCGTGTTTGTGGTTGACTATGGTCCTTGAATGCTGCATTTCCTGTTTGACATTTATATCCACTCTCGCAACGGAAGAACACAACATTCACCATGAAAGAACGAAACATTTACCAGAGCAAAACATTCACCATGAAACAGCAAAACATTCACCACGAAAGCATGTAACATTCACCGCGAAAGAACGAAACATTCACCTCGAAAGAACGAAACATTCACCTTAAAGAACGGAACATTCGCCGGGAAATCACCGCGAAAGAACAAAACGTTCCCCGCGAAAGAACGGAAAAATCACGGAGAAAGAATTTAAGGTCATTTGCATCCCTGTAAGCCAATGTATTCGGGTGGGTTCCTGTGTTTTAGGGTTTCCTTTAACTGTTGTGTTGCTGGCTGAAAGAGTGAATTGTGAAATCGACTGTGAACGTTTTAGAAGCTCCAAGTTGAAACCAACGCATTCTCTTCCTGTAGCTTAATTGATTTCTGTTTTAAACAACACAGATAACCATGTTTAAAGACTATACACCGTAAAGATGAACTTTTCCCCTAATACAATGGTAGGTAAGAATTGAAAAATATGGACATTTAAAAAATATGAAAGTTCAGCGTTTCCTTTTATCTTCATCAGTGTCGCCAGAATATATATTATAACCTAATATGTATGCCATGATTCAAACACAAGCACATCTGCCAATGTATGTTGAAAAGACAACAGTACCGGAAAAACTCATTTTATAGCCAAGGTTTTGCTTGATTTGATTTAACGCCTTAATTAGATTGACTTTACATATTGTGCAGTGGAATATATGAGATATTCCAAGCGTAATACCTTTCGTCATTAGCTGAATTTATCATTCTCGCCTTTGATCGATACTAGTATCATCACCCGTATTTGGCGCTTGGAATTATGGGGGAAAAAGTAGTCCGGTCAGGTGATTTGCATATCTTTAGCTACGGACCAAAACCCACGTTTTAGGACCCAATCTAGACACGCCGGACAAAAGCACCAAACTTTCCTCAAATGTGTGTTTTATATTCTATGTATTTTTGATAGGGTCCCCAAAGGTTCGTGAATCCCTAAATGTATTAGGATTATATGCACACCGAATAACCGCACCGCGGATGAAGTCCTGAAAAATCAGGAGGGCACCTGCCGAATATCAGTGATGAATTTGAAAAAAATCGAAATGACGTAAGTTTGCCGAATTTATGTGACAACCAAGAACTGATAACTAGGAATTGGCTAATCTGCCCGTTTTAAGTCTTCGTCATCATAATCATCAATGCATGATTTTTTGAAAAACAAAATACAAAAAAATAAAATACAAAAAAGCATTTAAATACAAAATAAATTTAAAGACAAAATGCATGTATACAATATTTGGTCAGTTCCGGTACGTTCGGAATCAAAATTCGTATGTACTTCGAAGGATTACTATGTTCAACATTTGATAATTTTATTAGCCGGAAGTCAGCGGAAGAGAAAATGGTACACGGTTTCTATATAAACTACATACTGTTAGATACACGTGTGTTGATGCATGTTTTGTGTTGCACTTTATTATAATACATTCTAAGGTAACATCAGTGCTTTCATGTAAATAAACTTTCGATATAACAATTGCCTTAATGACATTGCAAAACTCTGATGAGAATGATTGATCCTGACTGGCAATGTCTTTTTGATGGGAATCTACTGGGATCTAGGGCGCCGCCATGTTAGTTTGAAGTAACCAATATGGATTCTTTCTAGATATATTCGAGATATGATTCCATGGAATAGATCGAGAAGTTGCGAATGATATTTATTCTGAATTACCGAGATTGGTTTGTAATTGTGGGTGTCGGGGTCTTTTAGTGTTGGTGGGAGACAAAGTAAGACAATCTAATTGGCGCAACATGATTGATTATTTACATTAGCATCTATTAAGTCGTCTGAAAGCATTCATTAAATGAATAACACGTGTTATTACATTTATATAGATGAAAGATTAGAATGTATTCTCGACCTCTTTTAACATATTTACAGTGCACTATACCTCGGCGCGCTTGTTTCAGCCAGAGGTTTATCAACAATATTAAACATGAACAATTTTAGCAATACGTACACATATTTTCTTACGTACCGATTAACATGGGTGATGGAATATCAGAATCTTTCATGAGTATCCGGTGAAGGGAGGGACTTCCAACCCGAGGTATAAGTGTTTTTATCAGAACCGAGGCTCTGATTAAAACACTTATAATACCGTCAATTTGAATTTTTGACTTTGCGAAGCTTAGCGGATGGCTACGGCAAGACTGAACACAGATCCAGGAGCGTCTGTTTTCATTATATTCAATCATATAGTTCAGGTATGAACACATATAGAAATTAATAAAAACAAATCGATTCATATTCGACGTCTAGAAACCCAGAAATGCACAGTACTTTTGATGGGACTTTTTCAATGTAAACTCCTTGTTGCTGGGACAGCATAAAAGTAAGAAAACACAAATAACTTCAGTTAACCTCAATAGTTTGCTATACAACTTTCATGATGTCTTAATTTACGTTTGCCCAATACATTAAAACCATTTTTTGGAAAAAACGTCTGATTTGTTTTTTTCTAATTTTTGATGCACCAGACTTTTGCATTGAAAATACCGTATCAAAAACAACTTTCGATCGTGACATTTTTATTTCTCAACCGATTTTTGAAAAGTATGGTATCTTTATTTACCACTAAAAATGTCTGTTTCACTGATACACACCCGATTTAAGCATTAGTTCAATTTCGTCCAAAAAGTCCATTAAACCAGGGCAAACTGTGATACATGAAAACCATTTATAACATGCAGAACCTACACACGTATCAGTATCGTTAGAGAGCGATCAGATAAACATATATTTTATTACGAAATCCCGAAATTAACTGTGCAAAATAAATAAACCTGGTCATTCCGAATTGCTGATGGAACGGCGTCGATCAATCATGTAGCAGTAATATTTTTCTGAAAAACATAGTGTCTATGTAGAATAAGGAAATAATAATAGTGAACCAGGTGAAATTATAATAAATTTATGGAAATCTGCATTTCTTTTCACAAACGTATTCCCTCGTTAACTCGCTTCGCGTCATTCCAAGTGTCGTCTGCTCTTTGCGTGATACAGTCTTGACCTACACTTATGTTGTTTGGTTGGCCACAGGCCCAGTTGACGTAACTCATGGGTTTCCCGGATGACCACTGCCAGTTGTCCTCTTCTAAGATATCATTTACCCCAATCCAGATTGCTCCAGTGGAGATGTAGTCATCTGTAAACTTTCGTAGAAATACTTCTTCGTCGGCACTGTTATTCTACACAAGATGTGCCCCGGTATCTCGGCAAGTACTTCTATGTAACCAGATGCACAAGTGTTATAATTTATTTCTAAGAAAACACATCGACTTGAAAGTTAAAATCAGAGCAGACAATTTAATAAAATCGTTATTTTGCAGTTCAACTGTGTCTCTAATCAAGCATGATATACACAAACAATGAGAATATTTTGGTGGGTACTTATTAAGGTTTTTGACTTTATAGGAAATGTTGTAATGGTAGCAATCAGTGATTTTACTTAAAGTTCTCCCCATATAGCGATTTTTTGTACGAACTGTGAATATATTTCGATAAATGGGAATCAGCCCTAAACGAACGGTGTAAAGGGTTTGAAACGAATCTTTAATTTGACAAAGATGCCGACAAAGATACCGACTTCGAAACGAGGTTGGTGTCAACGATCTTCATTAATTGTGCTTATATATACAGTAGGAGTATCTTTTTTTTGTTTTACTTGATTTTATAATATTTGCGGCTCAAGTGCCAGTGTCTCGAAGGTTAGTCGGATAAGACCGTACATGGTATCGTCGCAAATATAATGGTTTTGGGACTATCGACTGCACCAAACATTGACGCTATCACCGTGTCATTGACCCTAGCTCCGGATCATTGACTCTAGCTCTTGTCCAAAATGACGATATATCCGCTATACACTGTTTTCTGATATTATTTCCGTCCTTGTCTCCATCTCGGAGTGTCATTGATTCTCGTTTCCATATATCTCCAAAAAGTAGGGTGAGCAGGTGAATTATCGGGCACTTATCATTGACAAGGAGTGTTTAAATATTTGAAGTAATAATATTGCAATACAAAATGCATGTACGAATACGTCATGTAACGGGAAGAGCTTTGAACATCAATCATAGAACTTTTAAGCGAAATACAGATGTACACACATACACAGATAAGCACAAGTCCTGGTACAACAATTTTCGAACAATTCATGCACATATCAAGCATATGATTGTTTCTCATTAAGTTATAACCAAGTTTCTCTGAAAATGGCGGTAGTCGTGCATGAAGGAGAAAACATAAAAAAAATACAAGTATTAACCGTCATTTACCCCTAACACATATAAAAGACGAACTAAACAATAGCCCCGTGTGATATACTTATATACTGAAAGGAAAAAGAAACGCAGGGTGCGTATTTCCGCTATATATTGCATATACTGCACACTTAATTCCATATATATTCCAAGGAAATCCCAAAATGTTTTGTAAAAAAAAAAGTGCAGTTAGTTAGATTGATTGAAATGGATTTTATAGTCGCACCAACAGCTAAGGTCATACGGCGACTTTCCAGCTTCCATTGGTGGCAATTCCGGGCAATTTTCGTGCACGGGCGGGCACCTGGGTAGAACCACCGACGTTCCGCAAGCCAGCTGGATAGCTTCCTCACATAAAGATTCCTAGGCCCCTGAGGGATCGAACCTACAGCGGTGAGGGGCAAGTGATTTCAAGTCAGAGACGTTAACCACTCGGCCATGGACGCCCACAGTTAGTTAGAGAAAGGACACAACTGTGATGTTGTAGACGTTTTAATCACAGTACACGTTGTAACAAGAAATTCATAAATGCTGAAGTTCCTCTTTGAAAAATTGAGCCAGTTCAGTACTGTATTTAATGTTAAGTGATTGCAACATTTAAAGCCTAAGTTTGCTCACCTGCTTGAGCCAAATGCGCATTCTGACGATAATGAAACTTTAAAGGGGTAACCATTGGTGTGTTCAGTGCTGTTTAAACCTTCTTTTTAAAAGGACAGGCCTAATGTCGCCCTGTACCATTCGATTAGCAGTAGCATATTAAACATACAATATATAGCGGAAATACGCACCCTGCGTTTCTTTTTCCTTTCAGTATATATACTATAATGATTCCAACTGCAGACTACTAACCACTGCGCCATGCACTCTATGCGTCTCATACTTTACTATCGTATCACTAAAAGTGCACTATGTATAGTATAACACCTAGCAATGCCAATGTTGGATTGACTTGAATCAAAACAACGCCAAATAATCGAGTTCGTACTGTAGATGTCATATTTCTAAGCGCAAAACCCTAAATAATCGTTCTATCAAGCATTCGTTTTTGTTACCATTCCACCAGTGTTTCTTATGCACACATACAATTACTTACTTGAGAAAGAACTGTTTTGTATCTTATTATTGTTTAAAATATTTAGATGACTGTTAAAATCAACTAAGACGTTTTAGGCCGGTGTCTGCGAGGTTGTAGCTTTTAGTAAACACATCCAAATCAATTTTCATAGGCTCCAAGTATGGGATTGTCACAAATAACAGCGGGAAGACATTTGTTTGTTTGAATGGTGTTTTAAGTCATTTTAAGCACATGTTAGGCCATATATGACGGTCGATTTTTTGAGATATAGGCAGACCACCCCATTTTTCCTGGATAGAACTAGTACTCTATACCTCCCGCCATCCGTAAGAATCTACACTTACTGACTTAGCAAGCCGAGCTCCCAGTGGAATTCGAACCCGCAGCGGCGAGATCAACTAAACGTAGTGTTTGACTTCCCCACATGGTAACGGCGAGCAAGAGCAACGTTATTTTTGGCTCTTAGTTGGAGAGGCGGAGGTGTGTGTGTGTGTGGGTGGGGGAGGGTCCAATGGTCAAATACTCTAAACATTCAATTCCACATATTTCTGGACATAGCTGTATAACATCAACCTGTAAACCCAATGATGCGATGGTACGATGGCGACGGTACGATGACGATGCATGGTGATAGATATCGTACCATCGTTCTATCGCCAAACTATCGCCAAAACAAAACAGTACAGGGTAATTGGAAAAACCAATAGACTGGTATTAAGATGTCAATTTGTTCACGCTTATTTGTATGTTGTTCATCGTCTAGAAAGTATCTGGGCACGGTTTTATGATACAACTTATTTTCTTAAATTCTTAACTTTGATTTACAATTCACAGATGAACGTGATTTCATTTCATTTTCTTATACATTTGTTATTTCTGCACATAATGTACACATACTCGTACTTGTCTACATTGAATGCTTAGGTGAAAACATGTGAACTGTTTTAAATGTTGAGACTTATCGTAAGATGTTTAATAAAGCTCGGCCCTGATTCGCAAGACTCAATGTCATGTAGGAAATAAAACATTGTCGGTGGATTTATATTGTGTGGGGTCAATTTGATATCGTACATAATTTGCTTTTCGGGGAATAACGATACATCGGAACCTTGGCACTACGACAGGTTTTTGTCTTCGTTTTCGCATGTGTAGCACACACGCACGCACTCTCATACACACACACACGCACGCACGCACACACACCACACATAAACACCTCCTTGGCCGCAAGTTTAAAAAAGATGCTAGAAGTTAACGTCATACCTAATAATTCGGGTATTGCTAAGAAACTAGAGCCCTATAGTCGTTGAAATCAGTTTTCATCCCAGTAACAAACATACTTTCACATCATCTGCAAAAATAGATACAAACTGTTTGCTGTTACGAAAATTCCCTTCGTCTGGCTGCTTTCTTACTATAACAGAGAACGGTGCATTCATGTAATTTTCGATATTTAATTAATAGTTTCAATTTATCTTTGGTTTATATGATTCATTATGGACATTATTCTCTAACGTTTGAATGTTTAAATGAAAACAAATCGCACAAGAGGAAAACAAAAAGGCGAAGTAATAATCGAAATCAAATAAGATTTTCTCTATTTGACTGTCTGCATTATCTCTCAGACGACATAAATAAATCTCGCGAGAACGACATTAAGTGTTCCATATCATCAAACAATTAGTTATAAAATTCACATTTGCTCCCAAATCAAAAGCAGTTATGACTGATAAAAGTGAAATAAATGTCAGTTAGCACGGAATTTGTTGCACTGTTATGACTGATTTTATTGACGATGTACTGAACTCGAAATATAAAAACTACTCACTTCGCGGACATTCTACAAAAAAATATTTTCTTATTACGGTGGCCGATCTGCATTCGAAAGGAAGCAAGAGCGAAAAAATAAAAAGTAGAAATATATAGTTACGTTGTTTCGGGGTTAAAATTATGCAACATTCACCACAAAAGTACGAAACATTCATCGTTGAAGAACGAAACATTCACCCGTGAAAGAATGAAACATTCACCGTGTTTTTCCATGTTTCAAATACAAGCACACCTGTCCGATGCAAGTAGAAAAGAACAACAGTAACGTAAAAAAAAACATTTCAAAATCGTATCAGAGTTTTTCTTCTGCGGCAGCCAAGGTTTTGCTAGAGTTGAATTTACGATGTGTGTTTGATGGTAATTACACCCTTAATTAGGTTGCTATTACATATTGTGCGGTTGAATACATCAGACATTCCAAGCATAATAACGTTTCGTCATTAGCCGGATTTAAGTAACAACCAAGAATTAATAACACGGAAGTGCCTAATCTGCCCGTTTTAATAATCTTTATAATCTTCGCTGCATGATTTTTTAGAATACAAAATACATTTAAATATAAATTGCATTTGTAAAATACTCGGTCAGTTCGGAATCAAAATTCGTATGTATTTCGACGGATTACTATGTTCAACATTGGAGCATTTTATTAGCCGGAAGTCAACGCGACAGAAACTAGTACACGGTTGCTATATAAACAATATGACTATTAAACACTCATGTGTTGATGCATGTTTTGTGTTGCATTTTTGTTTTTATTTTATAATACATTATAAGGTAACATCAGTGCTTTCATGTGAGCAAACTTTCGATAGAACAATTGCAAAACTTGGATGATAATGATTCATCTTGACTGGCAATGCCTTTTTGTCGGGAATCTACTGGTATCTAGGGCGCCGCCATGTTAGTTTGTCGTTACCAATATGGATTTTTTCTAGATACTTCTATGGAATAGATCGAAATGCTGCGAATGATACACACTTATGTCTAAATAGATATATACTGTAAGTTTTGATCGTTATTTATTCAGAATTACCAAGATTGATTTGTAATTGTCTGAAGTCGAGGCTTTAAGTGTTGGTGCGGGACAATCTATTAGGCGCAACTTGATTAATTATTTACATTAGCATCTATTAAGTCGTCTGAAAGCATTCTTTAAATGAATAATACACGTTTATTACATCTATATTGGTGAACTATTAGAATGTATTCCAGAACTCTTTTAACATATTTACAATGCACTACGAAACTTCCTGCTATCTGATTGACAGATCCTGGGCAAATACGTACGTTTTTATACATGTAGTACCGTCAAACTTTAAACTATACTGAAAGGAAAAAGAAACGTGGCACGATAATTACCGCTATATAATGTATGTACAATATTCTGCTGTTAATCGAATGGTACATGGCTACGTAAGATCTTTCCATTCGGAAAACATGACTAAAACAACAAGTAACACAGCAAATAGTATTCCTGCAAAGTTTCATTATTGACAGAGTACGCGTTTGCCTCAAGCATGTGAGCAATCTTAGTTTTTAGGATGCAACATTTTGCAAACTCTTTACCTTATTTACAGTACTGAGCTGGCTCAATTTTTCAAAGAGGAACTTCAACATTTATGATTTTTTTGTTACAGCGTGTACTGTGACTAAAACGTCTACAACATCACAGTTGTGTCCTTTCTCTAACTAACTGCAACTTTTTTTTTACAAAACATCTTGGGATTTCCTTGGAATATATATGGAATTAAGTGTGCAGTATATACAATATATAGCGGAAATTCCCGTGTCGCGTTTCTTTTTCCTTTCAGTATAGTACGTTTACCCGTTGGGCCCGTGGGAAGGGGCGCCAAAACGTAAAATACACTTATAATTAAATTTTCACATACTTGGTATAACTACTATGAAAGATAATCTATAAATAAAACGATTTTCTTATTTCGAACTCTGACCTCTGCTAAGGTGTGTGTGTAATTTGGGTGTGGGGTTGTGGGTGGGGCGGGGGAGTGGGGTGGGGGTGGGTGAGAGGTAATATAATTTTAGTTCTTTGTAATTATTTCTCAAATGAATTTTCTTTTCTTTCTCAAATTAAATTGAAATATTGGTATTACACAATACATTTTGCTCCATGTCTCACCAACAGCTAAGGTCATATGGCGCCAGGTGCCCCCGGACAGTTTTCGTGCACGGGCGGGCACCTGGGTAGCCATCCAGCTGGATAGCTTCATCACATAAAGTTTCCTAAGCCCTTGAGAGATCGAGCCACACGTTATTTCAAGTCAGAGACGTGAGCCACTCGGCAACGAACGCCCCTGAGTATCACTGAACAATCAACAGAAACAGTATTATCCCTTTATTTGGATACTGGGTGAAAAGGGTGAACATATTTGTTTACCATTTTGACCTGATTAAAGAACGCGTTGGGATTTGCGAAGGCGCGTCGTCGAATTGATTCTATTTTGTTTTAATTTGGTTTACAAAAAAACTCATTGCAGGGTTAATTATTGACAAATTCAGAATGCACCAACTCCGATTGATGTTAAAGAATCAAACTCACCAAACAGCGGCAAAATTACACTACAATTTATTTTTATATTTATTTATATATTTTCGGCACATATAGAGTTTTGATGCATGGGTTATGCATCAAAACTCTATATGTGCCGAAAATATATTAAAAAAACATAGGTTTATTCACGGGTTATTAAAATACCCGTGATCGAATATGCGCAAAAATGAATTATGAGTTGGTAACTTTTAATTTGACGCTCCAGTTTTGGGGTTTGTCCTGGCTGGTTTAAAGCCGTTTATATTGTGATTCTCAAAAGAGTTAAACTATTTATTTAACTCTCGTCGTCAGTAGGTTTAGAAATATGTAAAATGTAGCTTTGTTTACTTTCAGAGGTAGTTGTACCTATTTATTTGTGTTGTTCATTGTCTAGAGAAGTAGTGTATTGTATTCGTAAGATATCGTTTAAGAAATAAAACATTGTGAGCTCCTTTGTATTGTGTGCGATCAATTTGATATCGAACACAACCTATTTTAACATCGAAACCGTGGTCCTAGGACGTTTTTTTTTTTTTTTTTTTTTTTGTGTGTGTAACACATATATAAAAATCTTTGGCCGCAATTTTTCGATTTCGAAAATGTACAAGTAAACGTCATACGTAATAATGCAGCGTTCTGGTAGTATAACTAAGAAACACACTATCACATCATCAGAAAATTGTAGATTTATACAAAAGAGCTCGATTTGTTAATTTGAAGGTGCCGATTCTTATGGATGGCGGAAGGTGTACAGAACTGGTTCTATCAGGTCTGCCTCCAACACAAAAATATTGACCGTCTCATATAACCTTATAAGTGCTTAAAAATGACCTAAAACACAAACAAACAAACAAAGTCAACTAATGTTTTATTTTCGAAATCAGTGAAGTACATACTCATTTCAACTTATGCCCGACCTACGTAATAATGCGATTCTACACGTATACAACCTACATATTCCTACTAACTGTTAGAACGCAAATGATTTTTTGATTGCGCTTTTCCAATCAGACTTGGCAACGTGGCAAACAGACTGTTTTTCTGTTCTAAAAAACCCATCAAAGTCCTCATCTAAAACTACAGTCGACAGAACTTGTTTATACACAGATGTTATGAATTTAACGGTAATAAACCTGAAAATCAATCAAAACATATAACAGTAGGATATTTAATAAATATTAACGACTGAACCCAGGAGTATTCCTTCAAAAGGATTGGGTTGATTACTTTCTTGAAACGTAAACCCTATATCTCAAAACATAATCCCGATTTCCATCAAACTCCTTTGACACAACATGTTGTCCAGTCCCAAAATAACCACTGAATACTTATATTAATAGTCTCATTATTAACAATAATTATTTAATAAACCGAATCACAAATCAAACGAAAAATATGCCTTTCTTCTCATAATAAGACGACCTATCCAGTGTGTTTTTTCAATAAATACAAGACGAGCGTTCCTAAGAGTTTATGTTCGTTTTAATCTACTAGGATGATAGATTCATTGAACCTCCAGCACCGTCTCCTATATTATAAAACTAATAACAACTCGTATGAATTTCAATGTATTCATTTATATAAGTTTGTAACACGAAATTCATAAATGTTAAAGATGTAACCATTTCAGTACTGCATGTAATATAAAGAGATAGCAACGGTTTACATCCTAAGCTTGCATTGAGACAACCACGTATTCTATTAATAATGAAACGTTGAAGGGAAGACATTTGATGTATTATGTATTGTTTTAATATTTTCCCCGAAAGAAAAGGTCTATTTCAGCCATTTACCATTCGATTAACAGCAGCAGCATAGTATACATACAATATGCGGGAATTCCCGAGTTACGCTTCTTTTTTCATTTAGTATACAGTTACTTATATGCACGTGGTTGTACATTATCTTGATCTCGTATAAAGGCTTTCTCTTCTTTTCCGCGATCCATTTATTCCCAGATCGTTTACGCGAATATCACGTACATTCGTTGCATTAATTATCCTTTGACCTTAAAATTGGGGTTTCTTCTTCTTTTTATGAAAATTAAATTGCAAGTTAATCAACAATAAAGTCAAGCTCAAATCTTGCAAAACTGTGCCGTACTTTGACAATTTTCAAGATGCGTACTTAATTTTTATTTCAACTGACCTTAGGCCAGACGAGCTTTTGCAATGGAACGTTGACTGTTGTCATCGTTGTCCGTTAATCGTCCGTCTTTTAGCATGTGCTTACAAACACTTTTCCAAGAATTTGACGTGAACAATAAAGTAAATATATAAACAAAACAACTGAATTGGGGTTTTAAGGCGCACCAACACATGAAAGGTTATATGGCGTCTAACAAGAATGAACATGCCAGGCTCATCCTCCATGTACATCGAGATAAAATATGGAGAACGGGCCTAGAACCTTCTCACCCTGAACTGCAGAGTTGCTGCAAGTACAGCCACGATATTGTTTTTCTGCCACTGCTATAGTGATATGAGCGAGATGGCACCTGAAACAATGCAGGGGTCATGATGAAGACCTTTAATGAGCATGAACAAAACATGATAAAATGAACATGAACTCGGTGGGGTGGGGGTTTTCTACCCCTCTGCCTTTCCCTCCTCCAACGAGATCTGCAGTGGCCCTATTCTTTGCCCCGTAACCAAACGGGGCCACCGAGAAACCACACGGGGCTTATAAGCAGAACAAGAATGTAAATATATGAACATACCTGTAAGAACTTTGCGACATACTATTTGTGTGACTGACCCTCATATAAAGTCATTAACTGATTTAGTAAGTAAGTAGATCGACCAGTCAGTCAGCCACTCAGCCACCCACCCACCCACCCAGCTAGCCCGTCCGTCAGTCAATAAATCAGTTAGTCAGTAAACAAATCAGACATGATATACACTGGATAGCCCATGTAAAATGTAATAGTTTAATAATATTTTATTGCATATATGTTACAATACATAAATTCAACATCACAATATTCATAGCAACATATGCAAATGGATTGAACTACAAGTTATTACAACATTAGTTGCAGTTCTCTCCATTGTGGCTGAAAAAGTGTACTTGATTATCGGTTTAAAATTGTAACAATAAATATAAACTTGAGAAGAAAAACGAAGAAAGAAAAATAAAATCAAAAATTTAAACTCTGCCTTGCCATTCTACCCCCACGAAATCTTCACCGAAATAACACCCGATATCCCCGTTCAGGCTGATAGAAACATAGCGACAGTTGATCTAGACAAAATAAAATGGTATTTCAATACAACTTAAGGATTTTGGAATCGTTAAAGTGTTTTTAATATAGTTTTGAACTTGAGTAAATAGAATATGATTTTCCTCATCCGTTAGTTGGTCGATGCCGTATAAATGTTTGCGAGGACTTAAGGAATGGAATATACGAGTGTCTAAAAACAATTGCAGTCTTTCATTTCTAAAAGTTACACATCTACACAAATAATGCTCAACGTCTTTAACACCATCACCACATATACAATTGGGATCATCCCTCAGATGATTAATAAACTTATTTCCTATGGGAAAACATTGATAAAAAAGGACAATATTTTGGCAACACGGACAACAACAGAGTTTCTTGCATACCTGATAAGGCTATCCACGATTTACATGGGAATGGAATATAAGAATCTTTCATGGGTATCCGGTGAAGATAGGCAATTTCAACCCGAGATATAAGTGTTTTTATCGGAACCGAATACTCACGATAGATTCTTTTTCTTGCATATCAGAGACATGTTATGGAAATATCTAGCCACGTTAAAATGACAAATTTCCGGTATGCAAGAAAATCTTTGAAAATCTTTTCTTGCGATATCGGACAAGGATATCCGTCATTTTACCGGGTCTAGATTATAAGAATCGTTCATGGGTATCCGGTGAAGATAGGGAATTCCAACCCGAGGTATACGTGTTTTATCGGAACCGAGGCTCTGCCGAGGTTCCGATTAAGCCACTTATACCGAGGTTTGGAATTCCCTATCTGACCCGAGTACCCATGATAGATTCTTTTTCTTGCATATTAGAGACATGCTGTGCGTTGACGCCGCAGCTACTAACGTTTTGCATGTTTTCCTGCATACCGGATGTTGGCGCGCGTGAATTTGATCTCGACCCTAGGGTGAGATGGAAATATCTAGTCCCGGTAAAATGACGGATATCCTTGTCCGGTATGCAAGAAATTTCCATCTCACCCTGGGGTCGAGATAAAATTCACGCGCGCACCAACATCCGGTATGCAGGAAAACATGCAAAACGTTAGTAGCTGTCGGCGTCAACCCATAACATGTCTCTGATATGCAAGAAAAAGAATCTTTCTTACTTAAAAATATAATATTATTACATCACTACAATCACAGAGTAAATTGAGATCCGATGGGGTCAGTGTTACTTATCACAGATAATTACTATTGGAAATTGGAATCTATACATGGAATAGAAATACAAGAGTCATATTTATGATATATACTTGCTCAGAAAGTGCTATTTGACTTCTGTTCTGAATTTATTTAGAGAAGATAGTGATTGTATATATTCTTGAGGTGAATTCCATGCAGATACACCATTATAGTAAAAAGTTGCAGAAGCTACAATATTAACCCTTCGAACAAGGAAATTATAAACACTACCTCGAGTATTATGCTTATGAACATCTGTATTTTTGTAAAATTATCATGAAGATAGGATGGACATTTATCATAAGAAATGGTCGCAGCTTTTGTTTATAGTCGACGCGTTTTGACAAACTCTTTGAAATGTAGCCAGATCATCTGCTTGTCATTTCATCGAGATTCTGGTATCGTTTCTGATTGGCTGATACATACGCACCTTTTATCGAAGATAATGGCAGAAAGACAATAAATTAATAAATAAATAGATGGAAACTTCATTATTTATATATCGACGAACTAAATGCGGATGTTCAAAAATATACCCTTCCAGTTTCAATTATTTTTTTCTGCACAAAGGGTCAAGACGTTTGCATTACAATCAATCGTTGAAGATGATCAAGACTAAAACGCGGCCAATCCGTATGACATAATCGAGATGTTGTGATTGTTATCTGGCGGTCATACTCTACGCTCGTTCGTGGACTATTATGGTCTTTGATCTCACTTTTAGTATTAAAGAATCTACTAAACAAGCAAATACGGTTATTTAGTTTTGTTTGCATTAAATACAAATACATATAAATTAAATATCTGAAATGAACTGTTTTTATAGTCGCAACAGCTAAGGTCATATGGCCACTTTTCCAGCTTCCATTCGTGGAGGAAGACCCCAAGTGCACCTCCGGGCAATTTTCGTGCACGGGCGGGCACCTGGGTAGAACCACCGACGTCCCGCAAGCCAGCTGGAAAGCTCCCTCACATAAAGATTCCTAGACTCACGAGGGATCGAACCAACAGCGGGGAGTGGCAAGTGATTTCAAGTCAGTGACTCTAAAATTAATTGACATCAGAGACATAACAATATAAATTTTTTTGCCGGGAGATCGTGAATCTGTGTTTTTTCTTTTCGGTGAGATTAAAATTAAGATTGCTAAAAGTTCGAGGTATGATACAATAATTGCGACCATCAACGCTACTAAAGCCTTTATTAAAGGATATATTTCTTTTAAATTAAGGCTTAGAATGTTTTTTTATTCAAGAGACAGATTTTTTGTTGAAGGCCGTGTCATTTTTCCCTGAAACAAAACACATAAAACAACAATAAAACCAATTTAATTGTACTCTTTCCAAATTATAAAAACAATCGGGTTCCAGTAAAAATAAAAGTTGGAGATAATTAGCTTTTATGTCGTGCATGTCAAGTTCAATTGACACTCAAGTACTATTATAGTGCAAAACAACATTTAATGTATCAGTGTAGCACCGTTAAATGTTAAAATTCCGCTAAATGTTAAAAATTCCACTAAATGTTAAAATATATTACGCTAAATGTTAAACGTTACTAAACGCTAAATGTTATAAAATGTAACATATAGCGTTTAGTGGAATCCGTTAATCGCTAAATTTTAAGTCAACGAAGTATGTAATGGTATGAACAGTGCTGCTTAATCGACTCAGTTGCATGTTATAATGATATCATTAAAAAAGAAACATTATTAAAATGCTGAACTGGGGCCAAATGTTCAACGCAGAACTGGTTTCAAATGTTGAACGCGGAACTGGGTCCGAATGTTAAACGCCGAACTGGATTCCAATGTTGAACGCAAAACTGACTTCGAATGTTGAACGCAGAACTGAGTCCGAATGTTGAACGCAGCACTGGTCCGAATGTTGAACGTAGAACTATGTCCGAATGTTGTACGCAGAACTGGGTTCTAATGTTGAACACAGAACTAGAATCGAACGTTGAACGCAGAACTGGGTTCCCTTTGTTGAACGTAGAACTGGAATCGAATGTTGAACGCAGAATGCAGAACGCAGAGTGAATTTCACACGTATACAATGCGTTTCATTGTCAGGATCAGCTTCCTTGCATGTTTGCGACTCACGTCACACAGGCATATTTATAATTATTATACACCTATCAATAATATATACATAGTACTTTCATTTTCTTACAATAGAATACAACAACCCGTATCACACTACACGTTATCAGCATGCTACTAAAAATAGATTTTGGAAAAATGTCAGGTTGGAATGTTGGGGATTGCCCAGATACTAATACATTAATAACAATGGGTTTTAACATGAAATGTGAACTATCTTTACTTTACTTTTACTTTATTTCAAACTGCTTAATTTCACAAATCAGTGAACAGATAAAGCAAATTACAGCAATAACATACATGTATAAATACATAACACAATGACGGAACTAATAGGAAACGACTATTTACATATTATTAATGATAGTTGAGAAAAATAGTACATGAGTCAAAAAAAAATTAAAATACATTCACTTTTAACTTTATTAATTTTTACATTTATTCAATTTTTAACAGTTCAGTTACTTATTTTACAGAAAGTCATCTGTTTGGTATCATAATTTATATAGATTTAACAGTTTTATTAAGTCTGTTTTTATGTACTTAGATATTTATATATAGACATTTACCTATATATAACTGTTAATGGCTAATGTTGTAAAATTATATATGTAATAATACAATAGTGATTACATGTTATGTAAAGACAACAATTTAATAGTAGTTGAGTAAACAACAACAACAAAACCTTAACTAGTGCTCATACTTGTAGATATTGAACAAATCGCCTGAAACACCTTTCCGAGTATTGAAAGCTGTGTCTACGACGCTCAATAATATAAATAGTATACGACAAGACATTGAGCGCAGCCTTTAGTTGAAATAGGATCGAAACTTAACGAAATACACTAAAGACTGTGTTCTATTATCGGTATACTAATTATCAAATATATATTTTTATCACAAATAAAAAGGTTGTATTGGTACATATATTTACACATATATTTACACTCAGAGTCGTTTTTTATTATTTAAATACATATACCAGAAATTATCAGTTTATCCCTTTAAAATAATCTGTTATTTTACTACAGAATACACTCAGTTTATTTATATTACATTTATTTTCATTTGTGAACAATTCTATGAATTTCGGCATGTTTGGTCGTGAGTAAAAATATTTGTTAATATACTTTTTTCTATCATTATGAAATAACGGGCATACTAAAACAAAATGAAACTCATCCCCAAGATCATTACATTGGGTGCATTTTCTGTCAGATGTTGGGATATTCCTCCATCTTCCGACCTCTATTGGTAACCTGTGATTTCTTGTTAAAAATGCTATAAGCTTCTTACAGTTTAAAACTGTTAATGCATTAATATAAAAACTTTGTTTAAAACTAGTTTTCAAAAATTTGTAGATGTTTGTGTCCGAAGTACGACCAAGCTCGGAATGCCAATTTTGGATGAAGATATCTTTAAGTTTTTGGCTGAACGATTTAACGAACCACTTTCCATTTAAAAAGTCCTGGCTGTACCAAATTCCGGAAAAGCCAGACGTGCATAACATGTGTTTAATATTTTCTATCCAGGTAGACTTGACGAGATCCGAATAATGTAGTTCTCTTATCAAAATATATAATTTTGAAGAGAGTTTCGTTGTACTGTCACTACTGATATTTTCTATTAATCTTGTCCAGTAGGCAACTGTCCTCTTATTAATATCAATATATAACGGGGTAATGCCAAGTTCTCCATAAATCATGTATGATGGAGTAGTCTTTTTCATATTAAAGATATACTTGTAAAATGTTAGCTGTACTCTTTCTATTATATCTATTTTTCCACTACCCCACACTTCACTAGCGTACAAAAGTATAGGTTTTATAGTTTTTTCAAAAAGGTCAATTTGTATATCATACGGAAGTGATAATGATTTAATCTTTCTCAGCAAAGAGAACATGGCTTTATTAGCTTGTTCTGAAATATACTTTTTTGCACTATTAAAGGAACCACTTCTAGAAAAGTATATACCTAAATATTTATATTCATCAACAATTTCTACGTTTTCGTTTCCTATTTTATATACAGTATTTCGTAATCTTCGCCCCTTACTGAAAATTAGTATTTTTGTTTGTTTACATTAATATTAAGCTTCCACGTGTCGCAATAATCTTTAAATATATCAAGGGCAGTTTGAAGTCCGTGTTCGTTATCACTAAAAATCACGGTATCGTCTGCATATAAAAGTATAAACAATTTTAAAAATATCTGGGTTTCATCTATAACAATGTCTCTATTAATGCCATCTACCCCTCTACTGTTAAGATAGACTTCAAGGTCATTCAAAAATAAACTAAATACAAATGGGGAAAGATTTTCACCTTGTCTTACGCCGACATGACAGTTAAAATAGGGAGAATTCCCCTCATTCGTTACAACTTTTGATTTTATATTATTATACAAGTTATGTATAACTTTAAAGCATTTTCCATTTATGTTTTCATTTCTTAATTTCTGCCAAAGACCAATTCTCCAAACAGAGTCAAATGCTTGTTTAAAGTCTATAAAACAACAGAATAATTTCTTTTTGTCTGATTGTACAATGTCTATTAAACATTTGAGAATAAATAAATTGTCAACAGTAGAAAAATTCTTTCGAAAACCAGCTTGTGTTTCATGTATAATACAATATTTCTCTGCATATTTAGTTAATCTAGTATTGAGAATACTCGTAAAAAGTTTTCCTAGGCAACTAAGCAATGATATTGGACGGTAATTTTCAGGAAGCTTAGGGTCTCCTTTGCTTTTGTAAATGGGCTTTATGAGTCCAATAGTCCAGCTCTCAGGAATGAAACCGTTGTCAAAGATAGTATTAAAAAGTTTCACGTACAATAATAACATAACATTTATAGTCGATTTTATTTGCTCATTGACAATATTATCGATGCCTGGGCATTTATTATTTTTTAAGCTTTTAACAGCAAATAGTATTTCTTCTGCAGCGATTGGTTCGTTAATTTCATTATTTATTTCATTAATAGTGTTATCGTCTATATTTACATCATGTGTTGCATTTTGTCCATTTTCATTGTCGTGTTCATTCTCATTTAATGATTTAAAAAAATTGTAAAAATCATCAAGAGACGCATTTGCTACCGATTGTTTATATTGCGTGTTTAAAAGGTTCCAATACTGTCTTGGGTTTGCATGTTTCAGCAATCTAAGTTTTTCTACTTTAGCTTGATTATAATTATTGTAAGACCTGCGTAATGTATCTTTATAATTTTTACTAACAGTTTTCAATAAATTCTTAAAAAAGGGCGTTCTGTATTTATTATAAGCCCTTCTTGTTTTATGGTATATATTTCTGTTTTTCTGACATATTTTGTCGAACCATGGCTTTTTGGGTTTAAAACTTGTTTCTTTCAAATAACTTTTATGAAATACCTCGCCAAAACTATCTCTCGAACAGTTCTCAAACAGCGTTCCTATATCCGTTACAATACTGTCTATATCATTTTGACTAACACTTTGCTCATGAATTGAACTATCCAATCTGCTTTCTATTTCAGCAACTTTTAATATGTCTATTTTTTCAATAAATAAGTCTGATTTCATAGAGTCCCATAATTTAGTTTTATGAAGTTCGTTATTGTTTATGGACTTGTTTTCTCTCACATCGTTATATTTAGCTTTGATGACAATGTTTAAAGGACAATGAACATCTGAGTATAAATTACAAAACTCGTCAATTTGAAGATCAATAACATTTTGAAACAGGTATGATGTGGATAAAAAATGTTACATGTTAATTTAGGATTTAAACAGTCCGAACCAATTCTACCGTTTAAAATAAACAGGTTGTTGGTTTTACAAAACTCTGTCATTTGATTACCATACATATTTACTGTGTTATCAATATACTTTCTATCTAATGGAATGTTATTTAACTCGAAATTCTGAAAAATATCTGCATCTTCATTTTGTATATTATGCAAGTCATACATATCTGCTATAAAATCATCAAATTGTGTATAATCAGTCAGGTGTCCACATCTGGCATTAAAATCGCCAAACAATAAAATATGGTTACTACCTGGGCAATATCTGAAAAGTTCATTTTGGATTTCAAAAAAAGGGTCATTGTGAGAATATCTTGAATTTACAGGTGGAATGTATATAATACCACATATAAGATCCTCTTTCATAATACTATTCTCTGTTCCGTAAATGTCCTTAGAAATTGTGAAAAATTGTATCAACTTGCAGTCATTGTTTGTGTCAATGGAAACATATGAGGCTAGATTTTCTTTTATTAATATAGCGATGCCACCGGAGCGATAACGAGAAAGTGTCTTCCTATTAAATACATGTACAATATAACCTGACACAAATATTTCATCAGAGATGTCTGTTTTAGTTTCTTGTAGCCCTATTATGTCAAAACTATTTATTAATGAAATAAATTCAGGGCATCTAAGTCTAGCAAGTAGCCCACACACATTGAGCGACAAGATCTTTATTTCAGTTTGTAAATGACAACTTGTACTGGGTTGACGAGCGTGATCAGCACGTGGGTAATTGTCACTATTGTTAAGATCACAATAGTCGTCTCCATCAGATCGCTATTCGTATTCGCCGCTAGCTATTGTATCGTCTGTTGGTACATGTGTCCCGTCTGCGCTCATGTCGTTTACTGATACTTGTGTGTTCAGCGGTTCTTGTGTGGCGTCAAAGTCAATGAGTATAGTGCTTTCTTCACTATCAGATATGTCGCTATCAATATTCTGTTTTTTAAATGTAATGTCACTGTCCAGTGGAGAGGATGCTTTCTTTTTACCGGCATTATTTTGACGCTGAAGCGGAGTGTTTATTGAACTGCTCCATTGTAAAGATGCAAATTTGTTATTTAGTAATATGTCAGAATGTTTGTTTGTGCGTTTGTGAACATTGTGGGTTAATTAATTAATTTAAGATTATGCCAGTTGGTTAATTCACCAGAATTTGATGTGTAATGAATACAGGTGAAGTTGTTGCAATCACAGACCTAATAACAAATTAATTTATTAATATGTCTGTGTTGCAATGTAATGTACATGTTTTCATGCGCGTGTAATGTACATGTTTTCATGTCTTTCCTGTTGGTGGTTTTCAGTTAATTTGACTTTATATAATTTGTTTTAATTTGTTGCTTTTGATACATGTATTCTATTTTAATGATATGTAAAGAGGTATATAATAAAAGGATCATTACTATAGTGACTTGTTCTGAAGCTTGTATCACCGCTCGTAGGTAAATGCCAGAACAGGATCACACTCGAGGCTATGCCTCTCGTGCGATCCTTATCTGGCATGTACCTACTCGAGGTGATACAAACTTCCAAAACACGTTACTCTAGTAATAATCCTATTATTCAGATTAATCACGTCATGTAAAATTATAGGAACGGATCAATCAGATTAATTCGAAAGTAATTTTGTATAATTTTGTATAAAAAAATATTTGAATATTTTAACGCAATATGTATTTAAATTGTTTTGCCGTATATGGGGCTATCATCCTCAACCTCCAGGTCTGTTGACAAACAGTAGACGCCATTTGGATAGTTGAACCATTAGTAGTTACTATTGTAAACTACGGAGTTTCGTTAGGGTCATCGTGCCATCACACCATCTTCATCATACGATCGCAATCGCGCGTCGATACGTGCAAGTACGACTGGCCTAACGGAATACCGTTGCAAACTGACTGATCCCGATCATCTCTGTTGTATGTAGTATCGTTTAAATGTAAATGTACGTAAATAATGAGACGGTAATGAACTATTAAATCAGAAATTTAGATGTGGCATTCATTACAAATGAACAATAAATATACTATTAAATACTGTAATTAAATGTCTTTAAATATCACTATGGGACTAATTTATCGATATACAGAGATACTAATGCGTCGCCACTAAACTCATGTTTACTAAATGTCCTTTTTATTTAAAAAGGTACAGAACGTATTCAAATAAGACGTCGAAGGTTATGTCTATAGCTCGACTACTTAAATAATACAGGAGTTTTTGTTCCTTGGGGTCCTCGCGTTAATAAATCGCACTTATTTTACTGGGTGAGTTGGAGACAATGGAGACTGTGTGACAATGGAGTTGGAGGGGCGGGGCGGGCGGGTAATAGGTTTTTCTCCTTTTATTTGCTTATTAAATTATGTCTAACTCAAGTTAATATTGATTGAGCATGACAAACATTATATACACTAGAGAAAATCACTGCATACACCGCATATACAATTCCAAAGGAGTGCAACACGTATCTGGGTATAAGGGAGCAATGAGTAAGTCACTCATGAAAATGCCATTTAATAGACATATTATTGATATTACGTCCCATGTAAACTACATAGTACAGAAACTAGCGTAACAATAGAAATTTACCAATTACAAAATAAATGCATTAACAACAATTTCCCTTAATACAGATGTAAGTTATAGTCCAAAAACAAAACAGAGGGACGGAGAGGTGTGTTGTACCGGCCAATATTGAGGAATATGTGAATGTGTCACAGCATGCACAGTTCTGCGATACATATAAGAGAACAAAACAGTTTGCGTTCTGACTTCACTAAACCTGAAAAAAACACATAGATGAACTAGGCGAATGTTCATTTTATCACACAGCTTTAAATAAAAGAGTCCCAAGAGGGCTTGTTTCGCTCTACATGTTTGGTACACATTTGGTAGTCAAAACAAAGGATCTAAACAAGAGAGTAAACATTTCCCTGAATATACAAACTTTGGATCCCCGGGGCAGATACATTTTTGATTTCATGAAAACAATTCTAAAAAAAATGTTGTCAAAATCTAACTTGGCGTTCTAAATTAAATTAAAAGTTACCAACTCATGATTTTAAGTATCCGTGAATAAATCTATACTTTTAATCGACACATATGACTTAACACCTGGATAGAGTTTGGAGTTTGGATAAATTATTGTTTAGTGTAATTTTGCCGTTATTTTGCGGGACAGTGCTTTTAAAGCTGGTATTTTTTTCTTTGATAACAACTTCCGCACGTACGCACGCACGTACGCACGCACGCACATACAAACAATACTATTTCCCGATATATATATCGTTTTATTGTATATACAATTACACAAACAATTATTTCGGGATTGCTTCTAGTCTTTTAACATAAACAATACAATTGGAATTAGCGTTCATAAAGGGGATATTCAATGACTAATTTGGGATCGCCATTTTTATTTACATATTGACTGACGGCAGCAGTTCATTGGACAATTTAATTAGAAAGGTTTTCCTCGGACTGCCTTATTGTTATTCTCGGTACGTGCAAAGTCTTGTCCAAAAGACGAACAAGAACACGGTTACCTTCATTATCCTGTGTAAAAAACCTACGGTGATGTAGAGACTTCGCTACGTCGTAATATGCGCAAACAACAGCAGCAACAACAACAACAACACCAACAGCAACAACAGCATCAGAAGGAGAAGCTGTTCCTGAAAGTCTGGCGTTTATGCGGTTTCTTTCATAACGACATCGTCGAGTTCGACTTGTAAGTGAGGAAGTGTCCATTCTTATGGATGGCGGGAGGTGTACAGTACATGGTTCTACCCAGGAAAAGTGGGTGGTCTGCCTCTACCACAAAAATTCGACCGTCATACATAACCTTACATGTGTTGAAAATGACGTAAAACACCATACAAACAAAGAAACAAATCGTCGAGTCATTTCAACAGCACTGTAATACAATTCGATGCTTTACAGATATAATTTTGAATTTTACATTTAGCGGTTAACGGAATCCACTAAACGCTAAATACTAAAATTTATAATATTTAGCGGTTGGTAAATTGTTAACATGTAGCGAAGTTTTAACATTTAGTGGAATTTTAACATTTAGCGGTGCTACAATCAGAAAAACACATGACAAACTCTTTTTGTTTTGAAAAAAAAAATAATAATAAAAAAAAAATGTCTAAATAAATAAAGAAACAATAAGTAACAACACCTATAACTTTTCAATAAAAAGAAATTTTGATTTTTTTTTTGTTGCATTTCATGTGAACAACTAACTCGTTGGATCAACTTGCAATTATTGCATGGCGTTCCATAGAACGGATCGAAGTCGAATTGTGGCTGTGCGTTGTAACTGAAATAAAAAACGTGTGTGTCGAATTATCTTTGTCATTAATTTAATTCCGATAGTTTTAGTTTTATTTCATTGAATTAAATGCAACAGATATACACTTTGAATGCAAATATGTTCTAATATGGCACACCAGGGACATCTGGGGCGACGGAATACGAGTAATCACAACTGCGTTATCTCTCAGTGACGCAAATTAAATCTCATGTGTGCGACATATATTGTTCCATATCTTGAAACAATAATTATAAAAGTCACATTTGCTCCTAAATTGGTAACATTTATGATTGAAACCAGTGAAATAAAATGGCGCTTAGAGCGAATTTATCATTGATTTTATAACTGCAAAATAAAGTATAAATTCAAGGCTCGAACAGACTCAATAAAACCGAGTCAGCTACTTTTCTCTCTTGTTTGTTGTGTTTGTTGCTTCCAAGGGATCACCTTTTCAGTATTTACTGAATTAAAATGTGAAACTGGTCTCATGACTGTTATGACTGTTATATCCGGAAACGGGGTACATCAGGTTTTTTATGTTATTTTTATTTTTAGAATATTTTAAAATTTTACAAAGGTTCCAAAATCATGATAAACAATGTGATGTCAATCAAATCATGATAAACAATGTGATGTCAATCAAATCATGATAAACAATGTCATGTCAATCAAATCATGATAAACAATGTCATGCCAGTCAAATCATGATAAACAATGTCATGCCAATCATGATAAACAATGTCATGTCAATCAAATCATGATAAATAATGTCATGCCAATCATGATAAACAATGTCATGCCAATCAAATCATGATAAACAATGTCATGCCAATCATGATAAACAATGTCATGCCAATCAAATCATGATAAACAATGTCATGCCAATCAAATTGTGATAAACAATATCATGTTAATCAGATCATGATAAACAAGGTCATGTCAATCAAATCATGATAAATAATGTCATGCCAATCATGATAAACAATGTCATGCTAATCATGATAAACAATGTCATGTTAATCACATCATGATAAACAATGTCATGCCAATCAAATCATGATAAATAATGTCATGCCAATCAAATTGTGATAAACAATGTCATGTTAATCACATCATGATAAACAATATCATGCCAATCACATCATGATAAACAATGTCGTCAATCATATAATGATAAACAATGTCATGCCACATCATGATAAACAATGTCAATGCCATGCCAATCAAATTGTGATAAAACAATGTCATGTTAATCACATCATGATAAACAATGTCATGTCAATCAAATCATGATAAATAATGTCATGTCAATCACATCATGATAAACAATGTCATGCCAATCACATCATGATAAACAATGTCATGTCAATCAAATTATGATAAACAATGTCGTGTCAATCACATCATGATACACAATGTCATGTCAATTAAATCATGATAAACAATGTCGTGCCAATTACGTCATGATAAACAATGTCGTGTCAATCAAATCATGATTCACAATGTCATGCCAATCAAATCATGATAAACAATGTGATGTTAATCACATCATGATAAACAATGTCATGTCAATCCAATCATGATAAACAATGTCGTGCCAATTACGTCATGATAAACAATGTCGTGTCAATCAAATCATGATTCACAATGTCATGTCAATTAAATCATGATAAACAATGTCATGTCAATTAAATCATGATAAACAATGTCGTGCCAATTACGTCATGATAAACAATGTCGTGTCAATCAAATCATGATTCACAATGTCATGCCAATCAAATCATGATAAACAATGTGATGTTAATCACATCATGATAAACAATGTCATGTCAATCCAATCATGATAAACAATGTGATGTTAATCACATCATGATACACAATGTCATGCCAATCAAATCATGATAAACAATTTGATGTCAATCACATCATGAAAAACACTGCATGCCAATCATGATAAACAATGTGATGTGAATCAAATCATGATAAACAATGTCGTGTCAATCAAATCATGATACACAATGTCATGCCAATCAAATCATATTAAACAATGTGATGTTAATCACATCATGATAAACAATGTCATGTCAATCAAATCATGATACACTCTGTCATGCCAATCAAATCATGATAAACAATGTGTTGTGAATCAAATCATGATAAACACTGTCATGCCAATCAAATCATGATAAACAATGTCATGTCAATCACATCATGATAAACAATGTCGTGTCAATCAAATCATGATAAACAATGTCGTGTCAATCACAGCATGATAAACAATGTCATGCCAATCACATCATGATAAGCAGCGTCATGTTAATCACATCATGATAAACAATGTCATGTCAATCACATCATGATAAACAATGTCATGCCAATCATGATAAACAATGTCATGTCAATCAAATCATGATAAACATTGTCATGTCAATCAAATCATGATAAACATTGTCATGTCAATCAAATCATGATAAACAATGTGATGTGAATCAAATCATGATAAACAATGTCGTGTCAATCAAATCATGATACACAATGTCATGCCGATCAAATCATGATAAACAATGTGATGTTAATCACATCATGATAAACAATGTCATGTCAATCAAATCATGATACACTCTGTCATGCCAATCATGATAAACAATGTGTTGTGAATCAAATCATGATAAACACTGTCATGCCAATCAAATCATGATAAACAATGTCATGTCAATCACATCATGATAAACAATGTCGTGTTAATCAAATCATGATAAACAATGTCGTGTCAATCACGGCATGATAAACAATGTCATGCCAAACACATCATGATAAGCAGCGTCATGTTAATCACATCATGATAAACAATGTCATGTCAATCACATCATGATAAACAATGTCATGCCAATCATGATAAACAATGTCATGTCAGTCAAATCATGATAAACATTGTCATGTCAATCAAATCATGATAAACAATGTCGTGTCAATCACATCCTGATACACAATGTCATGTCTATCAAATCATGATAAACAATGTCATGCTAATCAAATCATGATAAACAGTGTCAAGCCAATCAAATCATGATAAACAATGTCATGCCAATCAAATTGTGATAAACAATATCATGTTAATCACATCATGATAAACAATATCATGCCAATCACATCATGATAAACAATGTCGTCAATCATATAATGATAAACAATGTCATGCCACATCATGATAAACAATGTCAATGTCATGCCAATCAAATCATGATAAACAATGTCATGCCAATCAAATTGTGATAAACAATATCATGTTAATCAGATCATGATAAACAAGGTCATGTCAATCAAATCATGATAAATAATGTCATGCCAATCATGATAAACAATGTCATGCTAATCATGATAAACAATGTCATGTTAATCACATCATGATAAACAATGTCATGCCAATCAAATCATGATAAATAATGTCATGCCAATCAAATTGTGATAAACAATGTCATGTTAATCACATCATGATAAACAATATCATGCCAATCACATCATGATAAACAATGTCGTCAATCATATAATGATAAACAATGTCATGCCACATCATGATAAACAATGTCAATGCCATGCCAATCAAATTGTGATAAAACAATGTCATGTTAATCACATCATGATAAACAATGTCATGTCAATCAAATCATGATAAATAATGTCATGTCAATCACATCATGATAAACAATGTCATGCCAATCACATCATGATAAACAATGTCATGTCAATCAAATTATGATAAACAATGTCGTGTCAATCACATCATGATACACAATGTCATGTCAATTAAATCATGATAAACAATGTCGTGCCAATTACGTCATGATAAACAATGTCGTGTCAATCAAATCATGATTCACAATGTCATGCCAATCAAATCATGATAAACAATGTGATGTTAATCACATCATGATAAACAATGTCATGTCAATCCAATCATGATAAACAATGTCGTGCCAATTACGTCATGATAAACAATGTCGTGTCAATCAAATCATGATTCACAATGTCATGTCAATTAAATCATGATAAACAATGTCATGTCAATTAAATCATGATAAACAATGTCGTGCCAATTACGTCATGATAAACAATGTCGTGTCAATCAAATCATGATTCACAATGTCATGCCAATCAAATCATGATAAACAATGTGATGTTAATCACATCATGATAAACAATGTCATGTCAATCCAATCATGATAAACAATGTGATGTTAATCACATCATGATACACAATGTCATGCCAATCAAATCATGATAAACAATTTGATGTCAATCACATCATGAAAAACACTGCATGCCAATCATGATAAACAATGTGATGTGAATCAAATCATGATAAACAATGTCGTGTCAATCAAATCATGATACACAATGTCATGCCAATCAAATCATATTAAACAATGTGATGTTAATCACATCATGATAAACAATGTCATGTCAATCAAATCATGATACACTCTGTCATGCCAATCAAATCATGATAAACAATGTGTTGTGAATCAAATCATGATAAACACTGTCATGCCAATCAAATCATGATAAACAATGTCATGTCAATCACATCATGATAAACAATGTCGTGTCAATCAAATCATGATAAACAATGTCGTGTCAATCACAGCATGATAAACAATGTCATGCCAATCACATCATGATAAGCAGCGTCATGTTAATCACATCATGATAAACAATGTCATGTCAATCACATCATGATAAACAATGTCATGCCAATCATGATAAACAATGTCATGTCAATCAAATCATGATAAACATTGTCATGTCAATCAAATCATGATAAACATTGTCATGTCAATCAAATCATGATAAACAATGTGATGTGAATCAAATCATGATAAACAATGTCGTGTCAATCAAATCATGATACACAATGTCATGCCGATCAAATCATGATAAACAATGTGATGTTAATCACATCATGATAAACAATGTCATGTCAATCAAATCATGATACACTCTGTCATGCCAATCATGATAAACAATGTGTTGTGAATCAAATCATGATAAACACTGTCATGCCAATCAAATCATGATAAACAATGTCATGTCAATCACATCATGATAAACAATGTCGTGTTAATCAAATCATGATAAACAATGTCGTGTCAATCACGGCATGATAAACAATGTCATGCCAAACACATCATGATAAGCAGCGTCATGTTAATCACATCATGATAAACAATGTCATGTCAATCACATCATGATAAACAATGTCATGCCAATCATGATAAACAATGTCATGTCAGTCAAATCATGATAAACATTGTCATGTCAATCAAATCATGATAAACAATGTCGTGTCAATCACATCCTGATACACAATGTCATGTCTATCAAATCATGATAAACAATGTCATGCTAATCAAATCATGATAAACAGTGTCAAGCCAATCATGATAAACAATGTGAGGTCAATCAAATCATGATAAACAATGTGATGTCAATCATATCATGATAAGCAATGTCGTCAATCAAATCATGATAAACAATGTGATGTCAATCAAATCATGATACACAATGTCATGTCAATCAAATCATGATAAACAATGTCATGCCAGTCAAATCATGATAAACAATATCATGCCAATCATGATAAACAATGTCATGTCAATCCAATCATGATAAACAATGTGATGCCAGTCAAATCATGATAAACAATGTGATGTCAATCAAATCATGATAAACAATGTCATGCCAGTCAAATCATGATAAACAATGTCATGCCAATCATGATAAACAATATCATGTCAATCCAATCATGATAAACAATGTCATGCCAATCAAATTGTTATAAACAATGTGATGTTAATCACATCATGATAAACAATGTCATGCCAATCAAATCATGATACACAATGTCATGCCAATCAAATCATGATAAACAATGTGATGTTAATCACATCATGATAAACAATGTCATGTCAATCAAATCATGATAAACAATGTTATGTCAATCACATCATGATAAACAATGTGATGTCAATCAAATCATGATAAACAATGTCATGCCAGTCAAATCATGATAAACAATGTCATGCCAATCATGATAAACAATGTCATGCCAATCAAATTGTTAGAAACAATGTGATGTTAATCACATCATGATAAACAATGTCATGCCAATCAAATCATGATACACAATGTCATGCCATTCAAATCATGATTAACAATGTGATGTTAATCACATCATGATAAACAATGTCATGTCAATCAAATCATGATACATTCTGTCATGCCAATCATGATAAACAATGTGATGTGAATCAAATCATGATAAACAATGCCATGCCAATCAAATCATGATAAACAATGTCATGTCAATCACATCATGATAAACAATGTCGCGTCAATCACAGCATGATAAACAATGTCATGCCAATCACATCATGATAAGCAGCGTCATGTTAATCACATCTTGATAAACAATGTCATGTCAATCACATCATGATAAACAATGTCGTCAATCAAATCATGATAAACAATGTCATGCCAATCATGATAAACAATGTCATGCTAATCAAATTGTGATAAACAATATCATGTTAATCACATCATGATAAACAATGTCATGCCAATCAAATCATGATAAACAATGTCATGTCAATCAAATCATGATAAACAATGTCGTGTCAATCACATCATGATACACAATGTCATGTCAATCAAATCATGATAAACAATGTCATGCTAATCAAATCATGATAAACACTGTCATGCCAATCATGATAAACAATGTGATGTCAATCATATCATGATAAGCAATGTCGTCAATCAAATCATGATAAACAATGTGATGTCAATAAAATCATGATAAACAATGTGATGTTAATCACATCATGATAACCAATGTTATGTCAATAAAATCATGATAAACAATGTGATGTTAATCACATCATGATAAACAATGTCATGTCAATCAAATCATGATAAACAATGTCGTGTCAATCACATCATGATACACAATGTCATGTCAATCAAATCATGATAAACAATGTCATGCTAATCAAATCATGATAAACACTGTCATGCCAATCATGATAAACAATGTGATGTCAATCATATCATGATAAGCAATGTCGTCAATCAAATCATGATAAACAATGTGATGTCAATCACATCATGATCAACAATGTCTTGTCAATAAAATCATGATAAACAATATCATGCCAATCATGATAAAAATGTCATGTCAATCAAATCATGATACACAATGTCATGTCAATCAAATCATGATACACAATGTCATGCCAATTACATCATGATAAACAATGTCGTGTCAATCAAATCATGATAATCAATGTAATGTCAATCACATCATGATAAACAATGTTATGTCAATAAAATTATGATAAACAATGTGATGTCAATCACATCATAATAAGCAACGTCATGTCAATCACATCATGATCAACAATGTCTTGTCAATAAAATCATGATAAACAATGTGATGTCAATCAAATCATGATAAAAATTTCATGTCAATCAAATTATGATACACAATGTCATGTCAATCACATCATGATAAACAATGTCATGTCAATTAAATCATGATAAACAATATCATGTCAATCACATCATGATAACCAATGTTATGTCAATAAAATCATGATAAACAATGTGATGTTAATCACATCATGATAAACAATGTCATGTCAATCAAATCATGATACACTCTGTCATGCCAATCATGATAAACAATGTGTTGTGAATCAAATCATGATAAACAATGTCATGTCAATCACATCATGATAAACAATGTCGCGTCAATCACAGCATGATAAACAATGTCATGCCAATCACATCATGATAAGCAGCGTCATGTTAATCACATCATGATAAACAATGTCATGTCAATCACATCATGATAAACAATGTCATGCCAATCATGATAAACAATGTCATGCTAATCAAATTGTGATAAACAATATCATGTTAATCACATCATGATAAACAATGTCATGCCAATCAAATCATGATAAACAATGTCATGTCAATCAAATCATGATACACAATGTCATGTCAATCAAATCATGATAAACAATGTCATGCTAATCAAATCATGATAAACACTGTCATGCCAATCATGATAAACAATGTGATGTCAATCAAATCATGATAAAAATGTCATGTCAATCAAATCATGATAAAAATGTCATGTCAATCACATCATGATCAACAATGTCTTGTCAATAAAATCATGATAAACAATATCATGCCAATCATGATAAACAATGTGATGTCAATCAAATCATGATAAAAATGTCATGTCAATCAAATCATGATACACAATGTCATGTCAATCACATCATGATAAACAATGTCATGCCAATTACATCATGATAAACAATGTCGTGTCAATCAAATCATGATAATCAATGTAATGTCAATCACATCATGATAAACAATGTTATGTCAATAAAATCATGATAAACAATGTGATGTCAATCACATCATGATAAGCAACGTCATGTCAATCACATCATGATCAACAATGTCTTGTCAATAAAATCATGATAAATAATATCATGCCAATCATGATAAACAATGTGATGTCAATCAAATCATGATAAAAATGTCATGTCAATCAAATCATGATACGCAATGTCATGTCAATCACATCATGATAAACAATGTCATGCCAATTAAATCATGATAAACAATATCATGTCAATCACATCATGATAACCAATGTTATGTCAATAAAATCATGATAAACAATGTGATGTCAATCACATAATGATAAGCAACGTCATGTCAATCAAATCATGATAAACAATGTCATGTCAATCAACATATGATGGTAACACCATGTAGCCCCGGTCTGCAACTTGAATTCATTATATACGGAACAAAAAAGTTTAGCACGTGTTTTTAGGGACATAGATTAAACATGTGAACATTGATATAATTGTTTGAAGATATTCAAAATACTAGATAAGGATGTGATTTTCAAAAACTTGTCTTATTTTATTATTTTCAAAGCGAAGTATCAGAATAACATCCCATATATTAAAAACAACTTTTTTTCATTAAACAAACGCATTGCTTTGAAAAAAGTTAATGTTTGACATTGGCAATAATTTCCCATTGTGTCATTGTTTAAAAACCATGGAAAAGTGATCACAAACGACTGTTATTCTCAAACAAAAACATTCCAAATTTTGTAACTTTTAAATTACCTCCCTTTTCATTGAAATGAGAACGATTTTCGATAACCTATTAAAAAAAGTATGTTCCCATCATATTTGCCCTATTTTATCACCGACTTTGTTTACAAATGACATTGTAGCATTGCTATTGGTCATATCTACGTCCCTTTATAATTGACCCTTATCATACACGGGTCTGTTGAACCGTAAATTTCACAGAAACGAATTCTTCACACGTGTGAGGAACTCGTGCGAATTTTTCACACATGTGAAGAATACTTGCGGATATTTCACAAAAATCGCACGAATATGTCACAAATTTGTGAAATTTACGTTAGTCATCTCTACCCCTAGTAGAGCAAAAACGTATTTTTCACATGTTAAAACAGCACGAAAAAAATGAAATAAATGATTGTTTAGACGAAAACGTCACATGTACATACAGCTCGGCGAAAATATAACATTATTAGAAAAATAGCCGGAGCACAACACAACACGACAGAACAGAACAGAACAGAGAATGGAACAGAACAGAACAGAATAGAATAGAATAGAATTCCATTAATGGTGCGCAGTTTTAACGGCAACAAATTTGGCTTGTGTACAGCTGTACAGCTGTACGGTGTACGTTTTTGGTTTTCTCTCATACGATCCATTAGGAAGAGACGGCGAAGCGCGAAATAACTGAAATTTTGAATCGTGTTCTTCGAGTTTCCCCAGTGCCACTTCGTGATCCACGTATTTTCGTGCATTGCCTAAAGGCCGAAGCTCCAAGCGGAAGCTGCGATGACGATGCGTGATGGTGCAATGGCGATACGTGAAGGTGCGATGGCGTTGCGCGAATGTGCAATGGCGATGCGCAAAGTTGCAATAGTGATGCGCGAAGTTTCGATGGCGGTGCCAGAAGGTGTAATGACGATGCACGACGATGCGATGGGGGTGTCCGAAGGTGCGATGTCGAAGCGCAAAGGTGCGATGGCGTTGCGCGAATGTGCAATGGCGATGCGCGAAGGTGCAGCCATCGAACATTCGCGCTTCCTCGTCGCATCTTTTCGCTTCGTTATCGAAACATCGGGCTTCTATAGTCTTTTTTTATGATAGCAGACATGACAGACCTAAAGATATGTATTGATAAAAATACTTTACATCATTTGATCCGTTAAATTGGAGAGTTTTAATAACTCGTTTACCATATTTTAATGGTTACATGTTGTCCGTAAACGAAACAAATGAAAATATCAATACAGGTAAATCCCTTTCATACTACATGGGTACCCCTGCTTTAGTGCGACATTGACATTGAAGGTAGCCACCTGGCGGTTGCACGCTTGTGTTATGAGGAATAAATGTATCATGAGTAATTTGAAAATCGGTCTATACAGAGCGGACACGAATGTCCATACAAACTATATGACCTCTAAGCGCCCAGCGACATTGACCATGAATATAGCCGCCCTACCGTTGACCGAGATCTTATAGTCATACACATTCTGTCCAAATATTATTAAGATTGGTCTTGAAATAAAGCCTCAAGAATGTTAACAAGATCAAATACAGTTTCTTGCTAAATCAAGGGAAATAACTCTGGTGTTACTATGCCGATATGACCGAAACTCGAACTTGGCTTGCATATTATAAACATTCACATTCCATAATTGACTCTACTGTAGTGTGTTAACAAGGTAGAATATGGCATTTTTGCTAAATCATAGGCCATAACTCTGGTCATACTTGTACGATCTAGCCCAGAATCGAACTTGGCCGAGATCTTTTGGTCATATATGTTTTATCCAAGGTTGGTCAAGATTGCTTGAAAAATGTGGCCGCTAGACTGTTAAATTTATTTTGCTCGGTATATATTTTAATGGAATTGTGTGTACAATGTTTTAAATAAACTCTGGTGCGAAACTAAGAATAGTATATAAAACGGTGTAAAATAAATTCCATGTAATTAAGGAGATAATTTTTTAAGCTCATTCGTTATTATGCTCATTAGAATTGAAAGAAACGCACAAAAACAACAACAACAACAACAACAACAGCAAAAAACAAAATTGTATGTCATCTTTAAGTTTAACACCTAGACCAGCACACAAAGCGTGATGTACTCTTCTTTAATATGGTTGCCATTACGTATTATGCGATTGAAAATGTATCATGCGTGTCCAGGGTAATTCTGATAATCATTAAAGTTTCGATCGTATGTGACGATTGCTGTATGCAGACATTTTGAATTTTTTTATAAGGGGTCACTTAAGGCATTTATATTTAAAATCAGGCGTCGAAGATGATCAAGACTATACATTAAAGGCATTCCACCAACTCCTGCTCACAAGTATGAACTGTTATACCAGTATAAACATAATTTTGATCAGCTTGGTTTGCCTGCGAAAAAACAGAAACTACATTTAGAAAAAAGATGTGATGTAGAAAAAGCGGTGAAGTGAAGCACTTTCCTTGCATTTATCCGTGATCTAAAACTGAATATCGCATTGGTGCGATTTATACAAATTATGCAACAGCTATGATACGGAAGTGCCGAGTTGTCAGGGCGTAATCTGCGCTTTGTCAGTGATGTATTGATTGTGAATTGCCGAGATTGGTTTGTTATCCGTGTAGTGCTGCAAGTGCTGACGTTAGACATTAGCAGTTAGACATTCTATTAAGCACATAATGGTTCATTATTTACATTAGCGTCTTATAAGGCGTCTGAATGCATTTCTTAAAACCGCACTTTGTTTATTTTCAACTTTAACGGAGATAATACAGATTTTTTGTCCATAATTAGTGTATAATGTTACCGTCAAATTTGCAGTAAGTCAACCGATGTCCCTTGGTTTTAAATGAAACTACGCATATGTTGATACACCAGTTATAACACTTCCGAAAACGTCAGACTGTTTTATTTTACTATTTAATAAGTACATTTACGATTTAATAAGCACATTTTGTATTTAAGAAAGTAATATGAACATGTCGCTGCCACGCATGTGTATGCTGGCTGTTATTTTGGTAGAAATCGACTCAATCATCAGAGTACGAAAAGTAGACAAAGTTCCTTCACATTTATCTACTTTGTTTGAACGTTTTGCTGTCATGTAGATGCAAGTGTTTATTTTGTAAATATTTTAAAATGACTATTTTGTGAACAAAATACTAAATAAATAAAGAAGTCCAGGTCATTGAAAGATGTATGACTTTTTGATATCTAACAACAACCATTACGGGGTATCGCCTTAATTCCATTAAGCGATGGGAAAACTTATTAGCAGGATTGTATAACGGATATTTCGGCAATAAAACACGTTTAAAAACATATTTTGAAGAAATGCGATAACCTATTTACAATTACCTATTTACAATTACCTTTAATTTTACAATATGCAAACCTTTTAAGCCGATATTAAGGTTTTATTTCATAGCCCAGCCAACCCCGTTTTCCTATCTTGGGGAAGGGATTGGATGGGGTATGAAAGTTAATACTCGGAACACGTAATGCTTGAATTTTAAAAGTTTAATGTAAATCAATACATAATATATATGTTTTAAATAAAGTCATTTACAAAGATACCAAAGCAATATATATACTCAGCAAAAATAAAAAGTATCCACTTTGTTTTCCTGCAGAACCTGATAATATAAGAAAGAACTAAAAAAAGAGTATGATAATGGACCTTTGGAAACGGCCGAGCACGACACGTACGAAATATTGCAGTCTCGGTTTGATTGAGACTGTTCATGAGCGGTAGTGAAATATGCTAGCTACCGCTCACGCCCTCTAGCCCCGGGTTGAGCAGAACTCAATATTAATAAAATCAATAGTACATAATTTTAACCGTCCCGAAGATGGCATGCATACTGCGGTGGACATGGAGTTCTTTGCTTCCCCATGTCGTACGGCATATGGTCCCAGTATCTAATAAAATTAAATGTCCCGAACACTGTAGCATGCTTTTCTTTATTTGATGTTTACACACAATTTCATCGAAAAATACCGAAAAATAATAAAATAAATCACAGTTTAAAAACGTAGATGTGAAAACGAAATTAACAAAACTTAACAAATGTAAAGGTTAAAAGATATAGCATAGATTTAGAAAATTCATTCAAATACACAGAAAATATTCAAAAACTCGCTAATATCTCGTGTTTCCAATTTAGAATTCGGTGTAACGTGGACACAAGATATATTATTACATGCGATATTAGCGAGTTTGTGTATATTTTGTGTGAATTTGAATGCACTTTCTAAATCTGGGCTATTGCCGTTAACCTTTACATTTGTTACGTTTTGTTAATTTCGTTTTCACACCTATGTTTTTAAAAGAAAATCATGCTGCAATTGTTAGTTCTTTCTTACAGTCTCAGATTTTGCAGAAAAACAAATTGGATACTTTTTATTTTTGCTGAGTATATTTCAACTGCTGCAACACGTTTCTACCATCAGTTGCGAATGAGCTTGACCTAGTTTTGATCTGTCCATTTCTCACAATAACTGGCATACAGCTTTCAAACTTTAAAACACACCATACACAACTTACATATAAATGTATATGACAGCAGCATGTTCAAACCATCAGTAGGTCAATGTAAACGGCTTACATACTTTGAATCCTTTGTTCATTGTTCATCCTTTGTTCATTGTTCATCCTCTGTTCATTAATGTGCAGAGGAAGATTATCAATACAACTATAACTTTAAAAATGAGTTTGGTATAGTCCTTTGGTAAACCGTGTATTGATTCCAAACAACGTAATATTACATACATGATTCCATAACATATACTCATCAAAGTTTTAACGCCCAATATATATTAATACTTCTGATACTAAACAAGTCAGCAGATTTTCCAGACCAAACACTGAAGTAAACAATAAAACCTAACGAAACATAAGCACCCATTTTGTGCTCCAGCAAATATTATTATTTGAAAATGAAACACAAAGCGATTTTTCCGTAATATTTTAATCACTATCTATAATTCTTCCAGATCGCTTCCAGACCGTTAAAATGACGACGAGACAAGACTCGGCAACATTTGGAACAGTCGAGACTGAAGTGATAATGGCTATGGATAGAAACATCTAGAGGGAATGCTTGATGGCCATTTAGTAGTAACACATTTATCACCGATGAAGGTGAAGGTTGAGGACGCTTGTCTTTGCTTCTCAGGACATACAATGGAAGCAAATAGTGAGATAGGGTTCCCAGGGGCGGTTTCCCTTTTGGTTAAGGTTCCAGGGAAAACCCCACTAAAGAAAGACAAAAATATCGGACAGGGAAAGCAGCATTCAAGGACGACAGTCTACCACAAAACACAAAAACAAACACGCAAACAGACAAAGAGTTGACAATAGGGCTGCCGCCTTGGAACGGTCAGTGGCAACAAAGCGTGGCAACAAAGCCCACTGATGGTTTAAACCGGTTCTAGGGTGCACCAAACCTCACACTTACCCTACTGTCATCCTATTAAAACAGGACAGTGTAAATAAAGAAATCCCCGACATGATCTAATCTCTAACCAACAAGGCAGCATCAATAGGCAATATAAGTAAAACACAAATATGCTCGTGTAAATATAATACAAAAAAACAATAGCCTAGAAAGCCATAATGAAGGTACTCATTGACTTGGCAGAAGCCAGAGCAACAAGAGAATAAAGCATTAAGGGCACGACAAGAAAGATCATAGACAAACATCAAACGCCACCGTCCCATTGGGCTTTAGGTAGGCGTCATCATAGGGTCCACAGCCCGTCCGGTCATCGTACAATTAAAGAGGAAAGCTCGAATGTGGTTGAATTTCATGAATTTTTAGCATAGTTGTCTAGGACTCCGTTCGAAGAAAAATATGTTTTTGATTTTGTACACTGATATTTTTGGGGAAATATCTATCTGGAAATATGTTTTAAACAGAGGACCGCAATTGGTAGATTATTTGCCACGTTGTCATCAGAACTTTAGCGCGCGCTATACATGTATATGTTACTGGATGAATGCTTTGAGGTCGAAAGTCTATATGATATACACATATACATTGCCGATGATAGGCGACATTCGTACTGTGATTAAAACATTTGCAACACAGTTTTATCCATCTGTATATACCAAACTACATTCTCGCATTTAACATTTTGATCGGATCAAACAAATAATTTAACATATGTATGGTGTGTTTCATTTTCATTTAACATATTTGTTTGGTTTTATTTATCGTATCTTTATCGATGTTTTGGTGAGTTAATGTGTATTCCCAATTAAGGCTGGCATATTATTGGACACATTATTTTACTGATATGCTTGTGTTAAAACACTTGGTCATCATGATTATATCTTTTTTATTACACCACAATGCAAAAAAGATATATTCGCACTTGCTTTATAGAGCATCTGTAGCCATTATAGTTTTGTTTTTATGGCTTTTCAGAAGAAAACTAACGGAGTTTCACATTAAAAATTGGCAATTAAATTAGTACTTCTAATCACCGAAACAGATGTGGAAGGGTGACGCGAAACTCGTGTAACTATATTTAAATAATGAAAAATATACATTAGTTTAGCGTCAACTCCTCCGCCGCCACGCTACCGACTGCGACACGCAAGCCCTCTACTTTTACAAATAAATGGCAAAGGAAAACCTAACAAGATATATAATAGGCAAAGAAACAATTTTCCCCCAATCTCTTTCTACCTGTTTCTTGCTCTTTGTCTCCGAAATATCATTATCTTGGGCTAGCAACATTATCTACAAGCTTAAGAGGAGTATTATCTATGCAATTACGGGTTTCGGAAATGGACGAGGGAATTCCGATACGGAAAAGACCGAGCACACGTTTAGTATCCCCAAAACTAAAATTGTGTAGTAAACTGTTAAAAAACATTTTCCTTCTAAATAATGTTAGTGTTTGCTCTACTTTTTCCTCCACTCAGACGGCGAGGAATTTAAAAAAAATGCCGAACTAATTCTTGTAAATTTCTAACGATCACCAATTTTAACCATTTAATCATTAAGTAATCGCTTACTAAATGGCACGCGCTTGTTTTGGCGCGAACGTGTTAGGCGCGTGGTTTCGTAGAAGCGCGGGGAAAAAGTAGGGCAAACACTAAGTCAGTTAGAGGCTAAGAAGTGAAATTTTAACAATTAAGAAACCCCGGTCAGTCGCTGCGCTATTTTCCTTAGGGTTTCTTAACTGTTAAAATTTCACTTCATAGCCTCTAACTAATACATATTTTTAAAAGGTCTAAACGTAATGAATGAGGCAAAATGACCTCTTATCTTAACAACCAGTGTATTGCTCTGTGTCTCTGTAAAATTATTGTTCTTGCCTAGCTACATAATCTCCGCGGTTATGAGATGTATTATCTAAAATACAATGCCTTGCAACACAGACCTAATAACAAATAGATTGGACAATGCAATAATTATCTAAATTTCACGTGGCAAAGTGGGAAAATTTCACAAATTATTTCCCAACTTTAAACACACATATTATGAAGAGTTTTATAGATACAAATTTCATTCATGCCAAATACTATCACAAATTTAATTTTCTTTCAAATGATAGTATTTTTCTTTCTCTTGCATTTAGAGCAAAAAAGAAGTTTGACGGGAACTTTGACTATGTCAAAACCTTGATTTTTAAGAGAAAAGCGAATAAAAACAGTATTTTGATTGATATGATATTTGTTCATGAATTGGAAAATATCGTTTCCTTCTACAAAACGCCTTATGTATTATCCCATTTAACCGCGTTTGTACGGTACTGTATGGTGTATGGGTAATCGTGATGCAAGGAAATCATCTGTTGAGTTTCATGTTAAAACTACACAATCGGTGTGTTCTTAGTCTAGTCACTTTCCCTTAACTACGTCTGTCGGATGGGGATGTACGCCATGCGTTCCCGTGAATCGGTGTCTAACCTCCGATCACGATGAAGAACCATAGAAATATATTTGTTAGTAAGAATAGGACAGGTTACCGATCCTATGTATCCTTCCCCTCTCTCTGGGGAGACAATAAATAACCTATACTGTGTTGATGAGCCAACATTCCTTCAATCTAAACGTATAAAACACTTTTTCACAAAAACAGCCGTATGCATTTTCAGTAGTCACAACGATTCTACGAAAAGCCTTATTCACGCATAATTATCTGAAATCATTCTTGCAAGACAAACTATTAACACTTGTATTTTCTATTACTAGAATCTCGTCAATTAACTAATGTGGGCCTTTATTGCCAAGTATCTTAGCGATAAACAAATCGTGCGGTATTATCTTTATCCGTTCCCGATCCATTACGAAATATCATTAAGCTTGCAATCCTAGGTCTGATCTGACATCATCACTGGCTTTACGAAACAGTAAATTGACACAACGCATCATTTTCTGTTTGATTGCAGTTTGAAATTGTGAGAACGTTATGCCGACGAGCAATTGCTGTAAGTAGATAATCAGAAGTCGATCGAGATAGTATTGCTTTCGCTGCTAACGCATAATTAAATTGCAAAATCAGGGAATACGTTCTTTGCAACGGATTACAGTCATTATTCTGAAACAATAGAGCTAATTAAAAAATAACAGGTTTAAGAAGTTAGTGTTTTTACCGCTAGTATACTCATACGTTTTTACATTATGTGGATTTTATATACTAGTCAAACTACTTAATCAGCGTAAGTCTTAATTCGTGCGCTTTAAAAGTGGGCTTCCATTGTCATTATGTGTGTTCTGTCAATCTAGAATACCATGCTGCACACACGATACCATAGCCAGTCAGAGTATATTGACAGTTCTAGCATTACTCATGATGTTCAACGTCAAGAAATGGAGCTAATAGCATCAGTTTTATAAAGTCGTAAACATGTTTTTAAACATGTTTTACAGTCGAAATATCCGTTATAAAACCCTGCTAATAGCTTTCGCATCGCATAATGGAATTAAGGCGGGACCACGTAATGGACATTATAATGGAATTTAGAATATCTGTGGCGAGAGGCCCACTGCTGTCGGGTTATTTATTATTTGTACAGTCTGTTTCCTGTTTACTTGTTTGCTTCAACAAATGCATTTTTATTGCAGCTTTTGTCTTATATTACGTCTCGTGTACGGACTCAATTAAACGGAGTATGTTACTTTTCTCTCTTGTTTCTATTCATTGCTTCCAAAGGATCATTTTTTCGGTATTTATGTGATTGTTTTTTTTTGTATAAAAAGGTCCACTGGTTGCTGTATAATTATTCTTTCACACGTATTGTGGAAGCTTCGTATAAAGCATATGTATAAACGTTTTAATTGTATACGTTTGGTGACAGGAATTAGATATGCAGCTGCTCAAAATGAACAGCTCTTTTGATTATAAAAGATAAAAAGGCATCTTCTCTATACAACTTCATTGCAACGTCGTTAAACGTCTACTATTTGTTATGTCATGAAATGATGACCTGCTATTATACATTGAAAACATAATGCATAAAATGAAGCAATAATTCCTCATCGGCGCAAGTAGGCTTAACTCTAATGCTGCAACAATCTATTTACGTTAAAGTGATTGTGCTAAGCTAATTGTGGTAAGCTCTAAAACGAGCGCAGTGTAGGTGGATGGATGCTGAAGGCAGCAACTCGTCTGTGAAGAGTAAAATCAGAAGAGGTTAATTTCATTTAGAATAAAATGAGCTAGACGAAGTGTAAAATGTCTTAATTATTGAGATTAACATTCATTTCAGACAGGAAATAATGGATTTTTTAAGGCGAAATTGCCTGTCATATGACGCCCAGCCAGTGTCACGCGATGCCGCCAATCGTATGTTACTGAAATATTGCAGCATGTGTTGCGTTTCTTTGGCACGACCCATTAGTGTTATGGTCATAAATATGACGAATGCATCCGACCAACATTCGACTTTTTCCATTTCTTTATGAAGATTCTTTTTGTGAAATAATTAGCTCTCCATTAACAATTTGAATTTTTCGTCTGCTTACATTTGGGTAATAATGTGTGTAACTCAATAAATTGGTTGCCCCAAATGTTTTCCTTTAAGGCCAGTGGGACATGGGCCGTGGTCCTGTTATGTGAACAAGTATTTACAGTATGCATGTGATCACCTAATTTTTTCCCGGCCTGAGTCCCACTTCCTTCGGGTTGTAACGGGGGTGTGTGTGGGGAAGGGGGGGGGGGGTGGTGCTTGTTTTCGCGTTCCGGTTCCGGTTGCCATGGGCCTGAAAGGAACTTGATCAGCCTTATCGTCCGTACCACCGACCGTACCATACGACGTAGATTCATCGGTTCCTCCATACATAGCCTGTTTTCTGCGAGTTACCCTTTTAACCTTTGGCCTTTTTCTCACAACATAAAATGAAATTACTTGTATTAGATCTATATTCTTTAATATTGATTATATGACATGTAGCCCAGTTTATTTTGTCAGTGTTATATTGACTACTGGTCTCTTGAGCAAGAGTAAACCGTATACGCACTTTTTGTTTTGATATGTAAAATAAATTCGCGAAAACTGATTATTAATAATGGCCACTAAACGTGTTGGAATGAAACGTGGTTTTAAAAATCTCATTTCAGAGGTTTGCAACATCCTTTCACGCGGAATATGTATGCATACTGCTAAAGTAAATTTTCATAAACTAAATGATTTCATTTGATTTATTTTATATCGAGTTTAAATGACCTTATAAACATTATCTTGAGAGCAACACTATTTAACCTTACCGTTTGTTAGCAGGACGTCCCGTGATCTTCATTGAGAATCTACTGAACATGCTCTCGCGAGTCGCCTCACTTATAATGAATATAATGAGGACCTGGAAGTGTATTTTATCTTTTCCCAAGTGCATAAAGGTTTTAATCGTTATGCGATTAAAACTTACATTATCCAACCAAAGCAGGCGAGACATCATTTCTAAATAAAATTAGCCAAAGTATCATTGTAAACACCACAAAGATATTCTTCCACTGACATGTGGTTTCAAACTAATCCCAATGCTATAGTACAGTGTTATTAACGGACTTTCCCTACTGGCAAACTACATCTGTGCATGTGTAAAACACAATTGGTTGACAAGTTTGCGTAGAAACCTTGCAAAACAAATATAATGGATCATTAGGCACGTCTAGTTTCGAGAAAAACGATCCAAATCAAATAACAAGATACAAATCCAATCAAATCACTGTTCATCCGAATAATTCACCATACCGCATGTTTGATTTACAATGTGAGTGCATGCCTTTCATGTGTGTATTAAAGGCTTGTACCATAGCTCTAATGGTTTTCCTTTGTTCTTGCTTCATAAACCTGAAGGTCTGAGCCTAAACCGTACTATAAATATTTACACACCACTTGTCAATCAAATAGGTAAAACACGACTACCCATTATCAAAACAGCCCTCCTTGACACTGGATTTGCCCAATAATACACAGGCGATTGGCTGCAATAATCAAAACATGGGCCATGCTCATGCCCATGATAATGCTATTTCTTGATTGGATCGGGCTGTTTTTATGAAAAAATGCAACGCCCTAAAACGTCTTGCCCATGCGTAGTTGGATAAATGGCTAAGGTACAAAACATTTATAGCATATTTTTCTCGTATGCGGTTTATACTGGACTGCGGCCCTCGAGAAGCAGTATAAATCGCATATACTCGAAAAAGTATGCTATTAATATTACTTTTGACATGTAAAGAAAATCTACTTTATTTTAGCAATTGTATATTTTGAAATTTGGATGATTTGATTTAATGGCTTATTTTATTTACAAATGACGTCTCGTTTGCTCTAGCTGGATAAACGGTGTATTCTATGGACCAAGTTGTTTCATATTTCAAAACTACTTTGCGTGAAAGGGAATCAATCTTTTCGGATATAAAGGGCCCGATTTATACCATATAAAACAGATATAAAAGTCGAACAGGAAATACAACATGACTGCTGTATCACTAACGTAACAGTACAGGCTGTGTGGCTGTGCTATGGTAAGACTGCTGTATCACTAACGTAACAGTAGAGGCTGTGTGGCTGTGCTATGGTAAGACTGCTGTATCACTAACGTAACAGTACAGGCTGTGTGGCTGTGCTATGGTAAGACTGCTGTATCACTAACGTAACAGTACAGGCTGTGTGGCTGTGCTATGGTAAGACTGCTGTATCACTAACGTAACAGTACAGGCTGTGTGGCTGTGCTATGGTATGACTGCTGTATCACTAACGTAACAGAACAGGCTGTGTGGCTGTGCTATGGTAAGACTGCTGTATCACTAACGTAACAGTACAGGCTGTGTGGCTGTGCTATGGTATGACTGCTGTATCACTAACGTAACAGTACAGGCTGTGTGGCTGTGCTATGGTATGACTGCTGTATCACTAACGTAACAGTACAGGCTGTGTGGCTGTGCTATGGTATGACTGCTGTATCACTAACGTAACAGTACAGGCTGTGTGGCTGTGCTATGGTATGACTGCTGTATCACTAACGTAACAGTACAGGCTGTGTGGCTGTGCTATGGTATGACTGCTGTATCACTAACGTAACAGTACAGGCTGTGTGGCTGTGCTATGGTGAGACTGCTGTATCACTAACGTAACAGTACAGGCTGTGTGGCTGTGCTATGGTATGACTGCTGTATCACTAACGTAACAGTACAGGCTGTGTGGCTGTGCTATGGTAAGACTGCTGTATCACTAAGGTAACAGTACAGGCTGTGGGGCTGTGCTATGGTAAGACTGCTGTATCACTAACGTAACAGTACAGGCTGTGTGGCTGTGCTATGGTAAGACTGCTGTATCACTAAGGTAACAGAACAAGTTGTGTGGCTGTGATATGGTATGAGAACCAGGGTCAACCACAAACACATGCAGAAACAAGCAACAACTAGAAGATGAATAAAAGGCAAGATATGACATCATAAACATGAAATATTTGACTATAGGGCTATCACCTTGGAACGGTTATTGGCAAACAAGGCCGCTGGGTTTTTTAAACCAGGTTATAGGGTGCACCATACCTCACTCTAACCCCAATGTCATCCCAGTAAAACGGGACATTGTAAATAAGATATCCCCTCCAGGTCATATTCTTTAACAAACAATGCATCATTAATATCCAATATAAATAAAACACATACATCATCATGTATATATTATATAAAAAAACAAAAGCCTATAAAGCCAAAAAGCAAGTACTCAGTGACTTGGCAGCAACCAGCGCAACAAGAGAACAAGCCGTTAAGGGTACGACAAAACAAGATTTAAGACAAGCATCAAACGCTACCGTCCTATGAGGATTTAGGTAGACGTCATCATAGGGTCCAGAATCTGTCCGGTCATTGCTCAATCAAAGAGGAAACCTAGTGGTGAACTGTAAATGGGTCAACCACTAAACATGCAGCGCGTTGCAAAATGATAGGGTCATAACCTCTTTTGATAAACATTTTAACAAGGTTTATACAGATTGTATGGAAATGATTATGACCAAGGATCTTACGAAGTTTGTAAATCCTACCACCATAGAAGTCAAGTTGTAATAATCCCTGCCGCAGAAGAGTTCTGTCATTCATTTAAACTCAGTTATATTTTAAAAGTAGATCAGGGTTGCGTAATAAAAGTTTGTAAAGATTTTTCGAATTTTATGGTTACGGTAGCCCTGCTGGAGTAGTTGTTTAGTTATACAACAAATACGAATATTAAAGTCCTCAACATGACTACACGCTCTAGAAAAGCGAATAAGTTGAGAAACATAGATCCCATAAGAATTTGAACGGGGAAGACCCCCATCTAAGTGAGGACAATTAACAAAATCAAAATTGAAATCATCCCGCTTGTCACAGATTTTACTAATTATTTCGTCCTTTTCAATAGAGAGATGTAGATCAAGAAAAGAAGCGACAGTATCAGCTTTATTGAGTTGAAGTTCCTTAGGATAGATTGTATTAACTATAGTAGAAAAGAAAGGATTGTCAATGTTCAGTATGTCATCCAGATACCAAGAGGTGTTATTCTTTTTGATATTAAGTTCACATAAACAGTGTTGACGTGCTGGTTGAAAATTTCACTTGACCATATCCCACCCATTTTAGATTTTCTATTTTTAAAGATGATGGACCATAGTCCTTCGACGATTTAATGTTTTGCATTGTTCAAAGGAAATTTCACCTGTAGAAAGAATATAAAGTCAAGGTCAATACAAATGTTGTTCCAGTGAATGTTTAGACTATTGTTCAAAGAAGATAATTTTATTTATCTGAAAACATAAAGTTAAACCAAAAATGTAACCATGCATTTGACGGCGTTTTTTTGTGATATAACCATCACAAACTTTTGGGATCAACGAGCCCAACATATATGGCGCTGGAGGAGAATACCACTTAAGCCGGCGTTTCTTTCTACATTACCTCTCATGAACAGACTCAATAAAACCGAGTCTGCTACCTTATTTCCGTGGTTGTGTTTGTTGCTTCCGAAGGATCACCCTTATCAGTATTTATTAACAGAAAATCCGAAACGTTTAATTATGCGGTAACAAAATGCTTGACCTGTCTTCGCCACTGTATGTTGTATTGCTGTATTGCACTGTTCATTGCATGTTTAATTTGCTCCTTTAGTTTGGCTTATGGTACAGTGCGGACACACTGCCTCATTGTTGCTCCTTTAGTGGTTTGGTTTATGGTACAGTGAGGACCTACTGCCTCGTTGTTTCTCCTTTGGTTTGATTTATGGTACAGTGCGGGCTTACTGCCTCATTGTTGCTCCGTTGGTTTGGTTAATGGTACAGTGTGGACACACTGCCTCATTATTGCACCTTTAGTTTGGTTTATGGTACAGTGCGGACTCACTGCCTCATTGTTGCTCCTTTAGTGGTTTGGTTTATGGTACAGTGCGGACCTACTGCCTCATTGTTGCTCCTTTGGTTTGGTTTATGGTACAGTGCGGACCTACTGCCTCAGTGTTGCTCCTTTAGTTTGGTTTATGGTACAGTGTGGACACACTGCCTCATTGTTGCTCCTTTAGTGGTTGTGTTTATGGTACAGTGCGGACCTACTGCCTCATTGTTGCTCCTTTGGTTTGGTTTATGGTACAGTGCGGACCTACTGCCTCAGTGTTGCTCCTTTAATTTGGTTTATGGTACAGTGCGGACCTACAGCCTCATTGTTGCTCCTTTGGTTTGGTTAATGGAACAGTGTGGACACACTGCCTCATTGTTGCTCCTTTAGTAGTTTGGTTTATGGTACAGTGCGGACCTACTGCCTCATTATTGCTCCTTTGGTTTGGTTTATGGTACAGTGCGGACCTACTGCCTCAGTGTTGCTCCTTTAGTTTGGTTTATGGTACAGTACGGACCTACAGCCTCAGTGTTGCTCCTTTAGTTTGGGTTATGGTACAGTGCGGACATACTGCCTCAGTGTTGCTCCTTTAGTTTGGTTTATGGTAAAGTGCGGATCTACTGCCTCATTGTTGTTCCTTTAGTTTGGTTTATGTTACACTGCGGATTGCCTCATTGTTGCTCCTTTAGTTTGATTTATGGTACAGAGCGGACCTACTGCCTCAGTGTTGCTCCTTTAGTTTGGTTTATGGTACAGTGCGGACTACTGCCTCAGTGTTGCTCCTTTAGTTTCGTTTATGGTACAGTGCGGACCTACTGCCTCAGTGTTGCTCCTTTAGTTTGGTTTATGGTACAGTGCGGACCTACTGCCTCAGTGTTGCTCCTTTAGTTTGGTTTATGGTACAGTGCGGACCTACTGCCTCATTGTTGCTCCTTTAGTTTGGTGTATGGTACAGTGCGGACCTACTGCCTCATTGTTGCTCCTTTAGTTTCGTTTATGGTACAGTGCGAACCTACTGCCTCAGTGTTGCTCCTTTAGTTTGGTTTATGGTACAGTGCGGACCTACTGCCTCAGTGTTGCTCCTTTAGTTTGGTTTATGGTACAGTGCGGACCTACTGCCTCATTGCGCTTGGGTGATTCGTTTCTTTAGGACAATTTTTCTCACTCTTGTTACATTCAAATGTATTATTATCATGCAAAAACTGTATCAATTTAATTCCATTTTAATACCATTGCTCTCTGTCATATATGGATGTGTATATTGTCCTGGTTGTTGTTTCGTTTCGTTATTTAGATTATATTCTAAATGTTCGCCATTTACATGTATACCACGCAAAACATAGATCGTATATACCATAATTATAACTTTTAAATATTAATATAAGGCCTTTGATGATGTTTCCTAGTTAACAACCTCTTCCACCCCCTCCAGTGCACCCCACACACCACATGCACACGCACATGCACACACACCCACATACACACATTGTATTGTACTGGGTACATGCTTTTCAAAGTTGTGTTTGTCAAAACCTTTTGTGAAACAGGTGTTTGGAACCTTTTGTGAAACAGGTGATTGTTTTTTTGTATTGTGTGTTTGTTTGAGAGGTAAAATACCATGACTTATTCCTTGCTCTGAGGTATAGTCGTATACCATTTTACATCGTTTTTCCCAAATGCAACTTAATGTTATTTTTCATGCAGCCCAAGATGACTATGACTATGTTTGTATAACAGATTATATCTATAGGATGGGATGTTCCAGAAGGCTTGGTTGAATGTCTATAAGAGAAGTCAGTGTACCCGACTATGAATAAGTTATATGTTCTTTTGTTACCTAAACATGTCATTGTGTCATCCAAGGCCATTCTTTATAATTAGTAACATATGGAAGTTTCTGGATGAGTAAATAACATGCTTTTGTTTATGATGTGAAATATCATATGACTGTCATTCAAGGTAAGTGGAATATTCTAAAGCTTCTATTATGTTCTATTACGTTCTATGGCAGTAAAAATACAGCCTTCCGGCATTTTGTTTTGTTCAGTATCTGGTTCAACATTCAGATTGAAAATTTACTTCAGATTTCAGTATAAAGTGACAAGATTGGATGCTTTGAATTAAAAATATAATGTGAGTGGATGAAAATGATTGTGCTCATCTATAATAGAAGTGAAGCGAAATTGGATTAAAGGGATACTTAACATATTTGATTAAAGGGACTCATGACAATTTAGATAAAAGGGACACTTGCCAATTGCATTTGGACTTTATTTTATATCGGATTTTAACGAATTACTGGATTCATTTGATATATTTTCTGTAAATGAATATTTTTCATTGTTGTTTTTGAATAAATGTGTTGATTATATTTTAAAAGTAGTTGTTGCTGGTTTTGCTTACTTTCTTGTTACATTTTACCCGTAACAATTCCTCAAATAAAAGCCAACGATGTATCGTGCCAAAGAGTGAATATACCAAATCAAATAAGTAAAATATGTGTTATAAATAATAGAGTTGTATGTAACTGAATATGATGTTTTGCAATTTTAAATTGAGATGCGTACAGCCCTGACTTCATAGCCATCTTCAGATAACAACCTTTGCACATGATGTTACTATACTAATACAAAATAAGTTTAGCGAGTAACTGACATGGTAAATTCCATTGAACAGATCTTAGGCTTTGTGCCGCAGCGATCATGAACAATGTAGTTGAAGCCCAAAGTATCAATGTTTATGTAGGACTTTCTTTTCAAACGATATTTTCACACACACAAAATAGCAAATTACTATAATTTACCTGCTTTACAAAAATAAACATTTCGTTATTAATTCAATGTAGCATGGTGTTCTTTGGATCGCGGTACTTAAATGGTTTGACGAAAAAATAAACTGTAAACAATATTTAAAGAAAAAGGAAACTCAAATGCTTTCTGTGACCCTTCTACAAAATTGTTATGATATAAAATGTAATAATTTTTAAGTAAAAATGTCAGAATTAGATTTGAAAAGAATGGTACCCTCATTGAGCTTATTATTTTAAAAGTTCTATAAATCAAGGTGTGCACATATTGTGTATCCTGTATTTGTTAGTAACTGGTATAAAATTTAATTAGTGACCATTTCTAGAAACAATAATGTACAACAGACTCATCATACCAAACATTAATGAATTGTATAACCGTCAACTGCATTTACGGAGACCAGGGGTGATGCATTTTAAAGATTATAAGGAAACTGTCAACATATTTGCAGTATTTTGAAATATCCTTTTATTTATGTTAAATATACTTATTTTTTTCAATTATTTTTAATTATCATATTTTAGCAGAGACGCATACTGTTTTATAGATTGGACACTACCGGGATACCATAGAACCCTTGAAGCTAGTATAAAGGAAGGTAATTTTAAAATTTAAATGTTGGTTTATGATGATAAGGTTATTATCAACTATATTTGGCGGTTTATAACACCTTAAACCCAGAAAGATGTAATATGTTCTTGATAATAGACTTATATTTGCAGAGGAAGTATGCTGTTTAGATAACGAGCGGTAGCTAGCATATTTCACTACCGCTCATGAACAGTCTCAATCAAACCGAGACTGAAAATTTCATATGTGTCGTGCTCGACCGTTTCCAAAGGTCCATTATCATACTCGTTTTTATAGCACAGTGGCGTTGCTTGTGCAGTGTGGCGGCAGTAAAATGTCTCCCCGCGCTTGCAATCATCAGTACTGTTATTCATTCGACCTTTGGAGATCGCTGAGCCTGATACTTATATTTAGTTATCGGTTGTACATTTTCAATTTCTTTTGTTTTCTTACTTAATTGTTGATTCGGTGGTTCCACTACTCCGGCCGATAAAAGGCTCTGGGTATTGTTTAACCACTCATAGGATATGTTGTCTGCTTTTTGATACGCAGGCTTCATAACCGCTGCTCCCAACTAAATTACATTATGTTTATTTAGCTCTTCGGGGCATTTAATGTTGATACTGGGACCAGTGTACTCCATGTCCACCGCCATATGCATGCCATCTTCGGGATGGTTAAACTTTTGTACTATTGATTTTATGAATATTCAGTTCTGCTCAACCCGGGCTAGAGGGCGTGAGCGGTAGCTAGCATATTTCACTACCGCTCATGAACAGTCTCAATCAAACCGAGACTGCAATATTTCGTATGTGTCGTGCACGGCCGTTTCCAAAGGTCCATTATCATACTCGTTTACATTTGATCACACATTATAAGTGAAAAAGAAAAAAATCCTATGCCATGCCAGTATTTTCAAATACTTTACTTTATACAATTACATTCAATTTGTTTAAGATAATGTTCAAAAAGCAGTGTTAAACTCTTTTTTCTGTATATATTCGGCGGAGTTCACTAGAAAATTAATAATTAATGCAAGGTCAACTTGAACATCCATATATTGCTGCATTTAACAAGAAGGTTGGGGAACGATACATTTTCTACGAAAGGGTGCACTTATAAAGCCAAATATCTATATATTCTGATGTTCATGCTTGTCGTCATTATGTTTGTGAGATCACGCGATATCAGCATCCTTTTGTGAGCCATTATTATACTTAATTAAATTATACGTTCTCATATTACATTAAAATTTATTAAATTCGTATTAAACTTACAAAATCAAAACTTTATTATTCCTGTATGATGAGCAATTTATTAACGGTAAAAAAGTATAAACGGTGATTTACTTTTATGATCTTTATTATTAGTCGCGCCTTAGTTCCATTAAGCGATGGGAAAGCTTATATTAACAGGATATTTCGACAATAAAACATGTTTAAAAACTTTTTTTACTGAACAAAAATGCGATAACCTGTTGAGAATTACCTATTAAAAGTTGCAATTTTACAATATCCAAACCTTTTAAGCCTATATTAAGGTCTTATTTCATACCCCAGCCAACCCCGTTTTCGCTTTTTGGAGAAAGGGTTGGATAAGGTATGAAAGTTAATACTCCGACTAACGTGGCTCTTATAACAATACAGAAAGCAGTATACTCATTGTGTCAATCGTATATAACATATAAAAGAAGTATTGTTTGTAATGCAGTATCATTTGTTAACCTTCTGCCTTGGTACGTTATGTTTCCATTTGTCAAAAGATTGCCCTCCGCAAAATATGACAAGACATAACAATACCGACTTATATTTACATACTAATTTTAAACAGTCTAGAAAGCACTTTATGCTTTCACGTCTTACCTCTCTGTTTCTCTCTTTCTTCAGTTAAGTTGATCGACGAGGAAGCAGACAAAATATTCTTCGTGTATATATATCCCTTGTATAACACTGCTTCCATAATACACACAAGATGTCCTCCGACCCCATATTGACAAGGAGTCTGATCACGTCAGGCATTTTCTAAAAATACTATATCTTCATAAATGTATGGATTTCATTGACATGCCTAGTATTTGTCGAGATAATCATGTAGTTGATTATATCCCTAAATATTTCAAAAATCCGAAAGTCCTGTAATTTGTTATAAGTATAAAAAACACACTATTAGACACATTGTTTTCAACTACAACATAATAGTTTCTGATCTTGATATAGTAAATAGCACTCCTAAGGAATGTGAATGTAACATATCAACATTTTGCTATGCTCCAGCAGGTCATGTCATCACTGGTAATTTTGATATTGTTGATAAACGTATTCGGCATCTGTTTTCGAAAGGTCCTTAGTATAGATTATCTTCATCTGTCGATTTTAAAGCCTGTCGTGCTCAGATCGCACAATCCATTGAGGAGTTTAGTATAAAATGGTGTCGTAGAGAACACTTTTATAATGCTTACCCTTGTTTACTTCCTCCGAGACCTAGGTTTTCGTTTCGTAATTTAAAATCGGGAATTCAGTAATTTCATAATAAATTTGTTTTAGTCCCTGCTGATAAAGCAGCTAATAATGTAATTATTGTTTGAAGCATACATTAGGCCAGTGTTTTATCTCTGGAACACGGTAGCACTAATTCGTATACTCCAGTTCATTCTACTGAGGATGATGTTGTTTCCACACATATCACTCGGTGCACTACTTTCAAGGCTGATGTAGACGAAAAGCAGAACAAACTGACAAGTATGTACTGGATTCCTAAATTACATAAACATCCGTATAAGGCCCGCTTTATTTCGAATTATAGTGCCTGCACCACAACAAACATCTCCAAACTTTTAACTTCTTGTCTTACTGCCGTTAAAGATCACGTTAAACAATACTGTGATAATACTTATGAAAACTCTGGGATTAATTTGTTTTGGTCTATTAAATCTTTAGGAGACGTTCTTGATAAAATTTGCAATAAACGTCAAGTTTCATCTATTAGCACTTATGGCCACTCTACACTATATACAACCTTACCACACCACCCTATCAAAGACAAGTATATTTCTCTTATTAAATAAACATTCGCTAAAGAAAATACTACATTTTTGGCCTAATATTAAAGCGTTTTTTACTAACGGCAGTTTAGACACTACACTAAGTGAACTTGCCAAGAAGCTTGTGAAGCATTCATCGTCCATTATCATACTCTTTCCTATTAGATAATATTTTCGTCAGGTATGGAACGACCGTTTATTTGTTGGTATACATATGAGTACGAACTGTGCACCCCTTGTCTCAGATTTGTTTTTATATTGCTATAAAAGAGATTTCATGTTGAGTCTTTCACCAGATACCCAGAAAGATGTTATTGAGGCCTTTAATGACACCTCTCGGTTTCTGGATGACATATTAAACATTGACAATCCTTTTTTTTTTACTATGGTTAATAATATATACCCTAAAGAACTTCAACTTAACAAAGCTAATATTTCTGATACTAACGCTTCTTTTCTTGATTTACATCTCTCGATTGAAAATGGTGAAATAATTGACAAAATAGATGACAAGAGAGACGATTTTAATTTTGATATTGTTATTTATCCCCATTTAGATGTGGATGTTCCCCGAGCAACTTCTTATGGGGTTATGTGTCTCAGCTTATTCGTTTTTCTAGAGCTTGTACTCGAGTTGAGGACTTTAATATTCGTTATCTTTGTATAACTAAAAAGCTACTCAATCAGGGTTACCGTTACGATAAACTTTGTAAAGCCTTTGCAAAATGTTATTATCGTAACCCTGATATTCTTTCCAAATATAAAAGTAATTTAAGAACTCTTCTGCGACAAGGACTATCACAACCTGACTTCTATGGACGTGATTTACAAACTTCGTAAAATCATAGGTCATGATCACTTTCATACTATCCTTGTTAAACTTGTTAAAAGGTTTATCAAAAGAGGTTATGACCCTATCATTTTGCAACGCACTGCATGCTTGGTGGCGAACCCATTTACAGTTCGCCACTAGGCTTTTCTCTTTAATTGAGCGATGACCGGACAGGCTGTGGACTCTATGATGACGTCTACCTAAAGCCCAAAAAGAAGGTGACCTTTGATGTTTGTCTGCAGTCTTGTCTTGTCGTGCCCTCAATGGTTTATTCTCTTGTTGCTCTGGCTTCTTTCAAGTCAATGAGTACCTTCTTTGTGGCTTTCTAGGCTATTGTTTTTTTGTATTTATATATACACGAGCATCTTTGTGTTTTACTTATATTGCCTATTAAAGCTGCCTTGTTGTTTAGAGAATAGTTTATGGCGGAGATTTCTTTATTTACTCTGTCCCGTTTTATTGGGTTGACAGTAGAGTAAATGTGAGGTTTGGTGCACCCTAGAACCTGGTTTTTGCCACTGACCGTTCCAAGGCGGTAGCACTATTGTCAACCCTTTTGGGTTTGTGATGCCTTATTTGGCCTTTTATTCACCTTTGTTTCTTTGTGTGTTTGTGGTTGATTGTCGTCCTTGAATGTTGCTTTTACGGTTTTATTTTTTATATCTATATTTATAATTTGGTGTACAAGACATCGTCGATTGATGACACATCACATTTCCCCAATATTCTAAGCATTTCAAGAGTTATGGAGAAGGCACATAAACTGCATCACCTTGACCAGTGATCTTGACCTTGTTAATATAAAGCATATTCTTATTGATACAAACTTTCATAGCTGTAAATATATTATTGGTGTAATATAATCAACAATTCATAATATGGAAATACAATTTGCTTTGAACTATTCCAGTAATTATTGAAAATGATATGATGACGCCTACCTAAAGCCCATTGGGACGGTGGCGTTTGATGTTTGTCCATGATCTTTCTTGTCGTGCCCTTAATTTATTCTCTTACTGCTCTGGTTTCTGCAAAGTCATTGAGTACCTTCATTGTGGCTTTCTAGGCTATTGTTTTTTTGTATTATATTTACACGAGCATATTTGTGTTTTACTTATATTGCCTATTGATGCTGCCTTGTTGGTTAGAGACTAGATCATGGCGGGGATTTCTTTATTTACACTGTCCTGTTTTAATGGGATGACAGTAGGGTAAGTGTGAGGTTTGGTGCACCCTAGAACCGGTTTAAACCCCCAGTGGCCTACTTTGCCACTGACCGTTCCAAGGTGGTAGCCCTATTGTCAACCCTTTTTGTGTTTGTGATGTCGTTTGCATTTATTATTGCTTTTGCCTTCTTGTTTGTCTGTTTGCGAGTTTGTTTCTGTGTTTTGTGGTTTACTGTCCTCCTTGAATGCTACTTTCCCTGTCCGATCTTTTTATATTTTTTGTAATTATGAAATTTACGTAGAAAAGCTAACATTGTCATGTGTCCCATTAATATGACCATTTTGACCAAGGTTTGTAACGATTTCCAAGAAACGGAGGAGCTACGGTGACAATAAACCAGAACATAGAACGTTTTATTAAAATAAGGGCGATAACTCTGTCGTTTAATAGTAACTCTGAAATGTTCTTGTAAGATCTATTTCTACAATGAAAGTACTAAAGGGTTAACAAGACAGAATGTGAAGTGTTTCAATGCAACAAGGGCAATACTTATGTTGTTTAAAATCCCATATTCGTTTTCGTGCGTGTCGAAGCATTCATTGACATTAAGGCCATGACAAAATGTGTAAAGATCAGTTGCAAATCTGCAAAGTGTTAGATCGTTAACAATGGAGAAAAGAGCTGTTTTTTATAACTCTGTTTTATATCCTATAGTTGTGATTTTCAAACTTGTCCTAGCTTTCATTAATATACAGACCATGACTAAGTTTAGTAAAGATCAGTTGCAAAATGAAGGTGATAGACTTTTACAAGGCAACATATGGTAGTTTTCATTACAAACATGTCTATAACTATTTTAACAGTATCACATATTTGTGATTTCGGAATTTCTCTGAGCTTTCATTGATTTACAGACCCTGACAATAAATACTGAAAATGGGATCCCTTGGAAGCAACAATCACAAACAAGAGATACAAGTAGCAGACTCGGTTTTATTGAGTCAGTTCATGAGATGTAATGTCAGTGCAACACCTCTCACGCCTCCTAGCACCGGCTTAAGCGGCGATATTCTACTTTAAAGCTGCAAAGATTGGGCTTGATTATCCCAAAGGACCAGTAAGTAATAACACTACTGATTTGTAGTCGGGGCGACTTTTTACGGCCGCCACACAGCACTAAACAAACTCTGTTGTTAATTGTAAAATGAAGGTGCTAGCCTGTTAACAGCAGAATTTAACGAACGGACGGACAACGCATAAGCTCGTCTGGCTTTTGGCCTGCAGAGCGGAAACGATACTTTTTGTCAATATATTTTTACATGGCGCCGTTTTACTATTTATTCAATTTCTTGTTTAGTCGAATAATTCGATTGAGTCTTGGAGATAAACTCTATTTCTTTTATATCAGAATTCGATTAAAACAAATGTTGATATTACAATTATTTCATGATGTCAAGAAAAACTGAAGAATAGTATACATATAGATTATAAAGCCTATACCTGATAAATGTATAAAGTACCGTAATAAACGCTTAAATAATCCGCTATTTAATCATACAGTACAATATGGGAATACATCGTATTATATACTTTCCAGTGAAGTAGCGAATGATTAAAGCAAAACCTTATATTTTCACATGTGAAATACCGAAAACGACGTTTTAAATGACCTTATTGGCGTTATTGACGTCATTGTTTTTTCTGCATAAGTTTCAAGGTTGTGAGTATATAATAAATATAATATTTGTTGGTTTGCTGTGAAATTTTAGGATTTATCTTCATCTCGAAGTGAGGAAACTCGCATATTTTCACGTGAAAATATAAGTTTTGTCACTTCTAGATGAAAATAAATCCTGTATTCACTCCAAACAAACAAATATCCTCTATATATATTCCATTATGTTTTATAACTATATTTCATTAAATCAGTCCATACCATAACTGCGACGCTGACAGCTTACATTAACATTCCTGTTATATTTCATTTCTGGCGTTCTTTTTGCCGTTCTCTGTAATGGAGTTTCATTTTGACAGAGCGACACGCATTCTATGGGCCCGTGACAACAGAACGTTTTGTGGCTTCTTTTAGGTGCGAATATGACAGCACGGATAATGGAATCAATGCAGCCGTCGCTTCTTGTTTAAACCAATTATTGTGTATCTCAGTCTAGAAGTCATAGAACATCTTAATTAATTCAAGATGCAAATGGATCACGGTACGCCCATGCAGGCAATAAAAGCATTGACCTTCTGTATAGCTGATAAAGCTATATATGTAATGTTGTTTGGCTTTTAATTTGACATTTCTATGTTTGTCCAGACGGCATGAGCGGTAGCTAGCATATTTCACTAACGTTCATGAACAGTCTCAATCAAACCGAGACTGCAATATTACGTATGTGTCGTGTTTGGCCGTTTCCAAAGATCCAGTCTCATACTCGTTTAAAACAAGACTTCTGTTTTCACTGTGTTGTCTTTTTGGCGGGCGTGTGCACGGTTTCCGCCTCTACTAATAACACATTAGTATGGAGTCACTGTTCCATGTACAAACATGTTACAAGCAGGAAGGTTGAGTTAAATTATTTTCTACAATTGAACGACACATAGCGATACAATGCACCATCAATCACCCCATTTTCAACACCTCGATCACTCTTTGAAGCATGATCTCGAAGAATGACGAGATGGGCCGAGTTTGCACGATGGTAAATCACCCTTAGCAATATTATATTTCTATTCGAATACCCTTAAAATACGATAATAGAGCACGTTAAACTGTTTTACTGTCCTAACATGTGTTCATTGCATTAGGCTGTTCCATACATTCCCAAGTGTTTAAACGTTAGCAGCAGAAAGACGCCGCGTGACACAACAACGATAAATGATAAAACACGTGCTATTTGCTTTCCAGGCGAAATCTCAAGTTCAACAAGTATGCCAAAAACATTCCTCTTTTATTATCCATCTGTGTATGCCAAACTGCTTTCTCTCATTTAACACTTTGTTCTGGAACAAATAAATAAGTTATGATGTGTACAGAGTACTTCATTTTCATTTAAAAATTATTTGGGTTTCGTTATCATATCTTTATTACTGTTTTGCGTGTATTAATGTGTATGGAAAGACCAACATACATTCAGATAATAGAGACCGGGGCATAGAAACTTGACAGACCCTGACCCAAGGAATATGATGAAGATATTATTATTATTATTTTAGTTATTTAAAATTGAATCGAAGATAGGTGGAGGTAGGTGGGTTGGACCAATGGGAGGAGGAACGATGTATTGGATAGAGAAACCTGATTGAAAATGACTCTGTTCACTGCTTCATGAGGGTGTTGCATGTACGTGTTACGTATTTGAGATGTAATAATAATGATTGCAAATATGCAATAAATGTAAAAAACTATTGAGACGTTGTGAGTTTTAGATAAAACAAGATTGCCATATGATCATTTAAACTACATGCATGTTTTTAATTTTTCGTTTTGATGCATTCCTATATTCGCCTACAAAACGCAATCCATGTGCACAATATAAGTGCATATGTTGTGGTTGTATCTGATCACCCACTCCTAGACATTACTGATGGCATGGCCAATTTACTAACAGAGATTGGAAGGAAAGATTCAAAGCCATGACATGAAACATGACGCAATTAAGCACTGTAGCAGAAACAATGAATGGCGAATGTAGACCACAATAAAAAAATTGCGAGTTAAGTAGAATTAAACTAAATTTTGATCAGCATTGATCAGTTGTGCAATGAAGTCATAATGACAAGAACGACGACAACGAGACAAAAGTCAATGCATTACCCAGTAATTATAATCGCAAACGACGACAACGACAAATAAGTCAGTGCACTACCCAGTAATTATAATCGTAACTAGAACGAATTCGACGGCTCGCCATCGCAAATACCCACGTTTTCTTCTCACTGGACACCCCCAACCCTCCCGCATCCCACCCACCACCACCACACACACATACAGGAGAACAACATACTATTATACACTGTAATCCTTCATCAAAATGTTCGTTTGAGACATAATTAAAATAGATGATCCCCTGATACCCGCCCACCACCACCCACCTCTTCCAACCCCCACCCACAGGGAAGACGACCTTAGTTTAAATAATAAATCATTTGACATGCTGTGTATCTCTTTCATAGATGACTATTATACCAACTAATGTGCAAAAGTATGGAAAAATAACACTGTAATTGACTTATTAGTGTATTTGATGCCCCTTCCCCCCAGGCCCCCACCGATGACACAGGAGGAAACAAATGTATAAAGTGTAATCCCATCATCATAATGTTTCATTTGAGACATAATAAAAAAAAAGCAGACATTCGAGTTTGAAATAATAAAATCGTTTGATATGTTGTAGATATTTCATAGACAGTTACATACACCACCAAGTTATGTGCAAAAATATAAAAACAACAACAATGTAATTGAATTGTTTGTGTAAGTGACCTTTTGACCTCCTGAGGGCCCTGGGTGCAGAGCCATAATCATATTGTTTCATTTGAGACATAATTACAAAAAATAAAAATCCCCCAGATCACCCTCCCACCCCACCCCACCCAACCTGGGCCCTGGGCAGACGTCCGAGTTCGAAATAATAAAATCGTTTCATATGTTGTTTATCTTTCATAGACGATTACATACACCAAGTTATGTGCACAAATATGGAAAAATGACAGTGTAATTGAATTTTTAGTGTCATTGACCTTTTGTCCCGCTCACTACCCCGCAGGGCCCCTGGGTGCGGAGCCAAAAATAATGTTGCTCTTACACGTCGTCATCATATGCTGAAGTCATACCCTAAGTTTGGTTGAATATCGTTCAGCGGTTTAGGAAGAGATATGGTAACGGATGGACAGACGGACAAACGGAGGCGATTTTAATCTACCCTGCTTTTTTGAATACGTGGGCATAAAAATAAATGACCCTCTGTTATCCTTCCGCCACCACCATCATCATCATCATCATGTTTCATTTGAGACATAATTACAAAAGAGAAAAATGTCCCAAATTCCCTTGCCACACCTCCCCTCATACCACCACCCTCACCGCACCCGCCGCAAACACCCTGGGCCGCGACTTCGAGTTCGAAATAATAAAATCGTTTGATATGTTGTTTAATTTTTCATCATGTTTATAGGCAAATTACATACACCATGTTATGTGCAAAATATGGAAAAATGACAGTGTAATTGAATTGTTTGTGTAATTAAAATTTTGACCTCCTGAGGGCCCTGGGTGCAGAGCCATTATCATATTGTTTCATTTGAGACATAATTACAAAAAATAAAAATCCCCCAGATCACCCTCCCACCCCACGCCACGCAACCTGGGCCTCTGGGCAGACGTCCGAGTTCGGAATATTAAAATCGTTTCATATGTTGTTTATCTTTCATAGACGATTACATACACCAATTTATGTGCACAAATATGAAAAATGACAGTGTAATTGAATTTTTAGTGTCATTGACCTTTTGTCCCGCTCACCACCCCCGCAGGGCCCCTGGGTGCGGAGCCAAAAATAATGTTGATCTTGCACGTCGTCATCATATGCTGAAGTCATACCCTAAGTTTGGTTCAATTTCGTTCAGCGGTTTAGGAGGAGATATGGTAACGGACGGACAAACGCACAGACGGAGGCGATTTTAATATACCTTGCTTTTTTGAAAAACGTGGGTATAAAAATAAATGACCCCCTGTTATCCTTCCCCCACCACCATCATGTTTCATTTGAGACTTAAGTACAAAAAAAAGGCCCAAATTCCCTCGCCACACCTCCCCTCACCACCCACACCATCCCCGCCTCACCCACCCTGGGCCCCCAGTTCAAGTTCGAAATAATAAAATCGTTTATGTGTTGTTTAATCTTTCATCATGTTTATAGGCAAATTACATACACCATGTTATGTGCAAAATATGGAAAAATGACAGTGTAATTGAATTGTTAGTGTATTTGACATTTTGACCACCTGAGTGTAGAGACATCATCATTGAGACTTATTAACCCCCCCCAAAAAAATCCACCACTCCCCACCCACCCCTCGGGCAGACATGTTGTTTATCTTTCATAGACGATTACCTACACCAAGTTATGTGGAAAAATATGGCAAAATGACAAGAATTTTTAGTGTATTTGACCTTTTGAACCCCACCCCCCTCCCCCACTGAGGGCTCCTGGGCTCGGAGCCAAAATAATGTTGCTCTTGCAGGCCATCATCATATGGTGAAGTCATACCCTAAGTTTGGTTGAATTCCGTTTAGCGGTTTAGGAGGAGATTCGGTAACGGACGAACGGACAGATGGACATACGGAGGCGATTTTAATATACCTTTTTTTTTTTCAAAAACGTGGGTATAATGATTATGATTGCTTACATCCTTTTTTCCCAGGAAATGCATAAAAAAGGTTTGATTGATTCATGAACGGTAGTGAAATATGCTTGCTACTGTTTACGTCCCCTATGGGCTTAACTCACTATTCATAAAATCAATAGTACAGAATTTTAACCATCCCGAAAACATAGTTTCAAATTTGATATGCAGAAATTACGTGGACGGGGTAATTCAATATGTGATTTTACAATACATTTAGGTATATGTATCAATATTCTGTGATTAAGCGATGGTTATAACTTTTAACTCAGAGACTACTTGTAATATCTCGTCGAACTTTATTTGTTGTTGTTTTTCGTAACGATTAGTGCATTTAATTTTAAGTGATTTTACACAAAGCGGAAACTTTCGACTTCTATAACGTTTCTATATTTCCTTATATGGTTGACAGCAAAAGATGGCAAACCCTTCAAATTCGCTTAAAGTACCTGATTTTGCCTCCCATTCATCTCAGAAAAACAGAACACATTTATCCAAGAACAAGAAAGCGTAAACAAAATAAAAGCACGTCATCAGATAATCAACAAAAGAAATTTAATATACAAATATAGCAGGCAAAACGTTAATAAAACATGATATGTGTCCATAGGTGTTAATAATCTATTTGTCAAGCACGAACTGTGGCATTTGGGTGGCATTATACATATTTATATATTGATATTTTAGCAGTTTTACATTACATTTTTTTGTATTTGTAAAAATTAGAAAGGAAAAAAGAATATCAAACACAAAATGGCGGAGATTAGCTGCCGATTCGTTGTGGAAACAGCCCCTAACTCCCATCCTCAACCACAACCAACCTCTACGCACACATACACATACATAAACAACAACCAAAATGCCTGACATACATGTATACTGAACAAAAAACGAAACGTCCGACTTTTTTCTGGTCTTTCCATAGGCCAGATTTTAAGGGCGTATAAAAGCTTCAAGAGCGTTTTAATAAAACAATATTTGATACATGTAAGCACACTTAAGTGAGTACTAAATATCCCTTTAAACAGTTTCAAATATGCCAAGCAAAAATCTTTTATGGATATATGGAAATGTTAAAGGGAGGTAATTTGATGATTGTTTATAATCAAAAGCTGCCATCTACACAATCTGTGTTATGTTTTTGTGTGATTTTTTTTTGATAAGGAACATATAGAGAATATTGTCTCGGACAAATTTCAGTAATTTTGTAGATTAATTTTTGTTTTTGTGGCCAAAATGCATGTTTTAAGGAAAAAGGGGCTAACTCCCTTGTGTAATGAACTTTTCAAAAACATTTTTGTTTGGGCTATTGTTGGCGGTCTATCTAATTATTCTTAAAACATCATTATTTTTTTCTTGTTTTGCTGTCTAGACAATCAGCATCAACATCAGCGGACGTGTCTTGTTTTGTTCAGTATATACCAAGCGTGTTAATATCCGCCGGATGGAAGCCAGGAGAATCATATCTGTGCGTATGTTTGGTTAGTGCAGTGGAATGAGAAATAATTAGTGGGACATGTTCTACTCTAATTTAGGCAAATTAGCTGAACACATATGATGATTTTAAACGGTTAGTGGATTTTTATGCAGTATGTACTTTTTATGTAAAACAATAAGATCGGTAGAACCGAAGTGTATGTTTTATATGAATAAAGTCGTATCAGAAAGGGAAAATTTACTACAAAAATAAACTTATGCTACTTTTACCTTTTGTTTGTGTTTGTTGCATGCAAGGGAACCACTTTTCATGTAAATCTATGCGTTAATATAAAAGTTCTTCTTCTTCTTCTAATATATTATATGAGTGATTTTCCAGTCCCATTAGCGTTTTCAAGTTACGCTCCTGGCAATAATTATCGTTATACAATTACAAAGGGCAATAACTTGAATTTGATTAAGGATTAGTAACGTTTCTGCGGTCTGCACTCCCTCTTTTTACCTTTATCAATGTGTAAAGTTTGCTTCATTCTGCTCCGATAAGTCGAAGTTATGACCAAGACAAAAAGTACATGCATAAAATAACAAAAAGTAATAACTCTAATGCAAATGAAGACACAAAAAACATTTGAAAATGTTGAAACCATTAATTTCTGGAAATAATGACTACAAAGATACCCGCAGTCAATTCAGTTGGAACATAGAATTATCTCGTTTAAATGTTTTTGACTCATATAATTATCTCGTTTAAATGTTGTTGGAACATAGAATTATCTCGTTTAAATGTTTTTGGACGTAGAATGATCTCGTTTAAATGTTGTTGGAACATAGAATGATCTCGTTTAAATGTTTTTGGAACATAGAATGATCTCGTTTAAATGTTTTTGGAACATAGAATTATCTCGTTTAAATGTTTGTAACAGGTTTCATAAAAACATACGGGTATCTCTACGTTTCAGAGAACTATTCCTTGAGGAATAATTTCTGTGGAGAAACTGTTTCTTCACAATTCTTGGGACTGCCTACCCTGACCATCACCAACCTATTGCGGGGTGAATACACGGATATCCAGTAATTTGGTGATTGAAATTAAAACTAATAATCTTGGGATTTCTTATATGATAGCGCAAATAAAAGTAATTATAATATTGGAACAAAATCAAATAAAGTTCACTGACCTAAGGGGATATGGTTCCAGCAAACAAGAGTTAGACTTTAAAAAAAAAAAAGTTAAAATGTTAAAAGTCAGAATTTGCTTATTGTTAACCTTAACGGAGATGCTAGAGACGTTGTGTCAAGTATTTGTGTATAATATTACCGTCAGATTTGCATGTAATCCCCCGATGTACCCAGCCGTTAATAGAAACAATCGATTAGAAACGTACGCTTCGTTAAAAAGGCACTCTGACTTTTTAACTCTTGGGTTTACATAAACATTACCTGTGCTATAAATAAAGCATTTGGATATGCACATTTCTTGTGTTGTGCTTAGCGTCGGCGCAGCGTGTAGGGGATACAGCGAAACTAGTCCACAATTATGTATTCGGCATAGTGTGTACAGTTTAATTTTATTCAGTTTATTTGTTAGCATAATTCAGAATATGCTTATTGTTAACCTTAACGGAGATGATAGAGACGTTGTGTCAAGTATTTGTGTATAATATTACCGTCAAATTTGCATGTAATCCCCCGATGTACCCAGCCGTTAATAGAAACAATCGATTAGAAACGTACGCTTCGTTAAAAAGGCACTCTGACTTTTTAACTCTTAGGTTTACATAAACATTACCTGTGCTATAAATAAAGCATTTGGATATGCACATTTCTTTTGTTGTGCTTAGCGTCGGCGCAGCGTGTATAGCGAAATTAGTCCACAAATATGTATTCGGCATAGTGTGTACAGTTTAATTTTATTCAGTTTATTTGTTAGCATAATTCAGAATATGCTTATTGTTAACCTTAACGGAGATGATAGAGACGTTGTGTCAAGTATTTGTGTATAATATTACCGTCAAATGTGCATGTAATCCCCCGATGTACCCAGTTGTTAACAGAAACAATCGATTAGAAACGTACGCTTCGTTAAAAAGGCACTCTGGCTATAAATAAAGCATTTGGATATGCACACTTCTTGTGTTGTGCTTACGTCGGCGCAGCGTGCAGGGGATACAGCGAAATTAGTACACAAATATGTATTCGGCCTAGTGTGTACAGTTTAATTTTATTCAGTTTATTTGTTAGCATAATTCTCTAAGTTGTAATGCTTCTGAGTGCTTCGTCAACTGTTTAAGTTTATGTGTTAATAAGCATATTCTGCCTTAAAACTGAATACGAAGCCAACAAGGAATGCATATACGATTATGCATTTGAGCTTTGCATTTGAGACTAAGAATCAATTTTATTTTGTTTACCTACCTGTCAGATTTCTCAAAATAACCACCCTTATTCCCTTAGTTCATACATATCTTATTAAATTATTAAATGTTTAATACAGACTCTCCTACAAGGGTGCCTCTGAGCGGGGCAATATACACCCGAAAAAAAGGTATGCTTCCAATGCTTGGTGTGCTTCCAAGGGATCACCTTTTCAGTATTTATTATCATTCACACTAGCGTTTGTTTAGAGCTGTGTGGCGGTCGTAAAAAGTTGCCCCGACTACAAATCAGTAGTGTTATTATTTACTGGTCCTTTGGGATCATCAACCCCATTCTGTGGTGCTTTAAAGTAGAATATCGCTTAAGCCGGTGCTAGGAGGCGTGACGGGTGTTGAGTTTACATTACCTCTCTTGAACAGACTCAATAAAACCGAGTCTGCTACTTTTCTCTCTTGTGTGTGTTTGTTGCTTCCAATGGATCACCTTTTCAGTATTTTGTGTCTTTTGAAAACGCTGGTTACAATCACATAAGCCTAATGATGACCAAATCTTTCAAATTAGGTTTCCCGATAAAATGTAAAAGATAGAGTATGGTCTCATCGAGTTGGTTAATTGAAACATAGAGATGAGCGAACCCCACCATGCTGTTTAAATCAACCAACGAAATTCAACATCGAGATGGGCATAGCCCATTGACGTGTTTAAATCAACCAACGAAATGAGACTTTTATTGCTATGAAAGAGATTTCATGTTGAGTCTTTCATCCGATACTCAGGCAGATGTAATTGAAGCCTTTAATGACACATCTCGGTATTTGGATGACATATTGAACATTGACAATCCTTTCTTTTCTAATAATATCTATCCTAAGGAACTTCAACTCAACAAAGCTAACATTTCTGACACTGTCGCTTCTTTTCTTGATTTATATCTCTCTACTGAGGTAGCCCTATTGTCAACCGTTTTGTGTTTGTGATGTTTTATCTTGCCTTTTATTCATCTTTAAAGTTGTTCTTTGTTTCTGTATGTGTTTGTGTTTGTCTGTCGTCCCTGAATGCTACTTTTCCTGTTCGATTTTAAATCTACTTCTATTATATACATATTTTTTGTAGCATGTCCATTTCATCTATCTACCCTAATCTAACTTCCGATAACTGGTAGCTTGATTACAGCAGTCATTCTGGCTGGTGTTATTGTCAAAGGAAATATCAGCGACCATGCTACAATAATTATGATTCTGAAAGGTAGAAAGCGCTGTCTATGTTCTCTACATGCCAGTAACTGTATTCGCAACATTTGGCGAGGTAATGTCTTATAGTTTCGGAAGAATGGGACGAACAACGTTATAAATCAACGTACAAAACGACCAAAAACGACCAGCAGAACGTGACCAAATCTACGGGCAAACTATACCGATACAGATAAGTTCAGTGTGTAAATAAAATGGTAAACTCCACGGAACATATCTTAGGCTATATGTAGCAGCGGTCATGAGCAATTTTATTAACATATTTATCATGTATATGCAGCAAATCCTTTTCCTCCCATTTCTAGTCATGTGAGATAGGTGTTTTCCTCATGCGAGATAACTCTAACTCCATGACATGTGACTCTTACATGAAACGTCATGACGTCACGTTTGTAACGTCGCCTTATTCTAGCATAAAATCCAATGCAGTAAGTAAGTAAGTAAGTAATTTCTTTATTTATAGAGGGTGACTCAATTGGCATAGCCAATCTTCATTGAGTCCCTCTTAATAAAATATTTACAAATATAATACAACAAATAAACGTCATTTATAAAATAGCTGTAGGCATACTTATGACATATAAAAGCATAAAACAATTTGATATTTTAAAATGAAACGCTGTCTAAAATCAATCAAGATGAAAAATAAACATACTATAATGTATACATAAACATAGACACATATGTATAGTAACATCATTACTGCTTTTAACCCATGGAATTAACAATATGTAAAAGCAAACTAAACTATGCTAGATTTAGGTTAAATTTTCTCTTTTTACCCATTTCAAGCATTTGTTGGAAAATATATTCAATGATGTAAAGTTTTAATTTCTTTTACTATTCCATACTAAAGTTCCAGAATATGATAAACTCCCTTTGAATAGTTCGTTATTTGGCTATTGATCTCAGTTGCATTGAAGTATTTTGCTCATTTACTCTCATATGAAACAAGTCGCTTAGATATTGCGGGAACATTTGATTTGCTATTTTATACATGCTTTTAGCTTTTTGAAAAAAACTATTTCTTTGAATGATAACATATTTAGAGAAATTCGTGCAATTTCAAGATTAATATACTCTTGACCTTGTATAATTTTGCATGCTCTTCTTTGTAATTTTGTAATTCAATATACGTTGTATTGGAGGAGTTTCTCCAAATAACAATAATTAAGACGAGGCTGTATATATGCATTGTATAATAATAAACTATGTTCCTGTGATATATACGAACATATTCTGCATAACAGCCACAGTATATTTTATGACAGAAATATACTGAAAATGGTTATTCCATTGCATATTCCATTCAATATTTACACCTAATATTGTGTCGCCTTGTCATTTTTAACTCTATATTTTCATAATTAAGCAATAATGAAGCATCATTCATATGTGCACATTTCTGTCTAGTTGTAATGAACATGACTTTGGGTTTTCCGTATTTAATAGCATATCTTTACACCATCTTTGAAGGTGGTCTAATGAATATTGTAGATTGTTTTTTAGAGTGATCTTGTAGTGTCATCAGCATACAAGTCTGTACTTATAGACATTTACAAAGAATTATAGGTATATCGTTTTTAAATAATAGAAATAATAATGGCCCAAGTATACGTCCTTGTGGAACACGACATGTTATAGGTTTATGGTCTTAGATAGTACCTTTTATCGTAACAACTTGACTGCGGTTCGTAAGATATGACTGAAACCATGATATTATTCGATTGCTGCATCTGTAAAGCTCCAGTCTTTTAAGCAGTATATCATGATTCACCAAATCGAATGCTTTCCGAAAATCTACCATAACACATCATAGAAATGTTCCTTCATTTACTGCTTTCAACCATTTATCAATCAAAAGTATTAAAGCTGTTGATGCCGAGTTGCCTGATCTGAAACCACTTTGAGATTGATATACTAATTTATAGTAATTCAGAAATGCTGTCAACTTGATACTCACATAATTTTCAGTTAGCTTTGATATTGTGGGTAATATAGAAATTGCACGGTAACTGTTAACTTCATCTTTACAACAACTCTTAAAGAGTGGACTTACCTTTGCTTGCTTCAAAGTGGTCGGACATATACCACTGGATAATCTTTTATTTATTATATATGTGATACTTTAGGATATAATATGCGACAAGGACTATCACAACCTGACTTCTATGGTGATGTGATTTATAAACTTCGTAAGATTCTTGGTCATGATCACTTTCATACTATCTTTGTTAAACTTGTTAAAATGTTTATCAAAAGAGGTTATGACCCTATCATTTTGCAACGTACTGCATACTTGGTGGTGGACCCTTTTACAGTTCGCCAATATGATTTCCTCTTAAATTGTACGATGACCTGACAGGCTGTGGACCCTATAATGACGCCTAACTAAAGCCCATTGGGACGGTGGCGTTTGATGTTTGTCTATGATCTTTCTTGTCGTGCCTTTAACGGTTTACTGGCTTCTGCCACTATGCTTTTCTCTTTAATTGTACGATGACCGGACAGGCTGTGGACTCTATGATAACGCCTACCTAAAACCCATTTGGGACGGTGGCGTTTGATGTTTGTCCATGATCTTTCTTGTCGTGCCCTTAATAGTTTATTCTCTTACTGCTCTGTCTTCTGCCAAGTCACTGAGTACCTTCATTGTGGCTTTCTAGGCTATTGTTTTTTTGTATTATATTTACACGAGCATATTTGTGTTTTACTTATATTGCCTATTGATGCTGCCTTGTTGGTTAGAGATTATATCATGGCGGGGATTTCTTTATTTACACTGTCCTGTTTTAATGGGATGACAGTAGGATAAGTGTGAGGTTTGGTGCATCCTAGAACGGGTTAAACCCCCAGTGGCCTACTTTGTCACTGACCGTTCCAAGGCGGTAGCCCTATTGTCAACCCTTTTGTGTTTGTGATGTCGTTTGCATTTATTATTGCATTTGCTTTCTTGTTTGTCTGTTTGCGTGTTTATTTCTGTGTTTTGTGGTTGACTGTCCTCCTTGAATGCTACTTACCCTGTCCGATCTTTTTATATTTCTTTTTTAGCTGATAATTTAAGTAAACGAGGACCAATACAATCCAGCCCCGTTGCTTTTGATATATCAATGGAAGATAAAAACGTTCTCACAAAACTTTCCTCAATATCAGGAATGGTAAATTCAATATCACTTTGGAACTTTAGAATTGATATATGTTTTGAGATCATCAAAAGTTGAAACTTGAATATTTTCCTGCAATTTTGGCGCAACAGTTACAAAATAATCATTTAAAGTGTTTGCCATACCAACATCATCAGATATTGATTATTTTTGTTTACACCTAAAATGGTTACTACATTTCCCCCTTTATTTCTTGCCCCATATTCTTTGAATATTTTCCATACAGTTCAAGTATCATTCTTCCCTTTTTCAATTTTCGATTTATATGTTTATTTTTTGGCAGTTTGTATCATTTCGGTGACTGTATTTCTTAGAAATTTATATCTGTCAAAGTTTTCATTTATTTTACATTTATTTCTTTGAGTATGCCTGTACTAAGTGCATAATGGGAGAAAAATAATCCAAGTCTACGATGATGTAGAGACTTCGTTACGTCGTGATTTGCGCTAACAACAACAACAACAACAGCAACAACACCAACAGCAACAACAGCAGCAGCATCAGAAGGAGAAGCCGTTCCTGAAAGTTTGGCATTTATGCGGTTTCTTTCATAACGACATCGTCGAGTTCGACTTGTAAGTGATGAAGTGTCGATTCTTACGGATGACGAGAGGTGTAAAGTACTGGTTCTACCCGGAAAAGGTGGGTGGTCTGCCTCCACCACAAAAAATCGACCGTCATACATAACCTTACATTTGTTGAAAATGACGTAAACACCATACAAAGAAAGAAACAAATCGTCGAGTCATTTTAACAGCAATGTAATACAAGTCGATGCTTTGCAGATATAATTTTGAAGTTTACATTTAGCGGTTAACGGAATCCACTAAACACTAAATATTAAAATTTATGACATTTACCGGTTGGTACATTTTTAAGATGTAGCAGAAATGTATTCATTAGCAGTGCTACAATCAGAAAAACACATCACAAACTCGTTTTGTTTTGAAAAAAAACAACAATTAATAAAAAAAACACAACAGTAACAACAGCTATAACTTTTCAATAAAAAAGAAATTTTGAAGATTTTTTGTTGCATTTCATGTGAACAACTGACTCGTTGGAGCAACTTGTGTGTCGAATTATCTTTGTCATTAATTTAATTTCGATAATGTTTTTTTATTTCATTGAATTAAATGCAACAGATATACACTTTGAATGCAAATATGTTCTAATATGGCACACCAGGGACATCTGGGGCGACGTTATAAAAGTAATCACAACTGTGTTATCTCTCAGTGACGCAAATTAAATCTCATGTGTGCGACATATATTGTTCCATATCTTGAAAAAATAATTATAAAAGTCACATTTGCTCCTAAATTGGTGAAATAAAATGGCGAATTTATCAATGATTTCATAACTGCAAAATAAAGTATAAATTCAAGGCTCGCACAGTCTCAATAAAACCGAGTCAGCTACTTTTCTCTCTTGTTTGTGTTTGTTGCTTCCAAGGAATCACCTTTTCAGTATTTACTGAATTAAAATGTGAAACTAGTCTCATGACTGTTATGACTGTTATATCTCATGTTACATGACTGTTATGACTGTTATATCTCATGTCACATGACTGTTATGACTGTATTATCTCATGTCACATGTCACATGACTGTTATGACTGTTATATCTCATGTCACATGACTGGTATCAATCAAATCATGATAAACAATGGCATGCCAGTCAAATCATGATGAACATAGTCATGTCAATCAAATCATGATAAACAATGTCATGTCAATCACATCATGATAAACAATGTCATGCCAATCAAATCATGATAAACAATGGCATGCCAATCAAATCATGATAAACATTGTCATGTCAATCACATCGTGATAAACAATGTCATGTCAATCACATCATGATAAACAAATCAATTCATTATAAACAATGTCATGTCAATCACATCATGATAAACAATATCATGCCAATCAAATCATGATAAACAATGGCATGCCAATCAAATCATGATAAACAATGTCATGTCATTCACATCATGATACACAATGTCATGTCAATCACATCATGATAAACAATGTCATGTCAATCAAATCATGATAAACAATGTCATGCCAATTAAATCATGATAAACAATGTCATGCCAATCACATCATGATAAGCAACGTCATGTCAATCAATGTCATGTCAATCACATCATGATAAACAATGTCATGCTAATCAAATCATGATAAACATTGTCATGTCAATCACATCATGATAAACAATGTCATGTCAATCACATCATGATAAACAATGTCAAGTCAATCACATCATGATAAACAATGTCATGTCAATCAAATCATGATAAACAATGTAATGTCAATCACATCTTGATAAACAATGTGATGTCAATCAAATCATGATAAACAATGTCGTCAATCAAATCATGATTAGCAATGTCATGTCAATCACATCATGATAAACAATGTCGTCAATCAAATCATGATAAACAATGTCGTCAATCACATCATGATAAGCAACGTCATGTCAATCAAATCCTGATAAACAATGTCATGTCAATCACATCATGATGAACAATGTCATGTCAATCACATCATGATACACAATGTCGTGTGAATCACATCATGATAAACAATGTCATGTCAATTACATCATGATACACAATGTCATGTCAATCACATCATGATAAACAATGTCATGTCAATCACAGCATGATGAACAATGTCATGTCAATCACATCATGATAAACAATGTCATGTCAATCACAGCATGATGAACAATGTCATGTCAATCAAATCATGATAAACAATGTCAAGTCAATCACATCATGATCAACAATGTCATGTCAATCACATCATGATAAACAATGTGATCAATCAAATCATGATAAACAATGTGATGTCAATCAAATCATGATAAACAATGTGATGTCAATCACATCATGATAAACAATGTGATGTCATTCACATCATGATAAACAATTTCGTCAATCAAATCATGATAAACAATGTCGTGTCAATCAAATCATGATAAACAATGTCATGCCAATCAAATCATGATAAGCAATGTCTTCAATCAAATCATGATAAGCAATGTCGTGTCAATCAAATCATGATAAACAATGTCATGCCAATCAAATCATGATAAGCAATGTCTTCAATCAAATCATGATAAGCAATGTCATGTCAATCAAATCCTGTTAAACAATGTCATGTCAATCAAATCATGATAAACAATGTCATGCCAATCAAATCATGATAAGCAATGTCGTCAATCAAATCATGATAAACAATGTCGTGCCAATCAAATCCTGATAAACAATGTCATGTCAATCAAATCATGATAAACAATGTCATGTCAATCAAATCCTGATAAACAATGTCGTGCCAATCAAATCCTGATAAACAATGTCAAGTCAATCTCATCATGATGAACAATGTCATGTCAATCAAATCATGATAAACAATGTCAAGTCAATCACATCATGATCAACAATGTCATGTCAATCACATCATGATAAACAATGTGATCTCAATCAAATCATGATAAACAATGTCAAGTCAATCACATGATGATCAACAATGTCATGTCAATCACATCATGATAAACAATGTGATGTCAATCAAATCATGATAAACAATGTGATGTCAATCAAATCATAATAAACAGTGTGATGTCAATCACATCATGATAAACAATGTCATGTCAATCAAATCATGATAAACAATGTCGTGTCAATCAAATCATGATAAACAATGTCATGCCAATCAAATCATGATAAGCAATGTCTTCAATCAAATCATGACAAGCAATGTCATGTCAATCAAATCCTGATAAACAATGTCATGTCAATCAAATCCTGATAACAATGTCATGTCAATCACGACATGATAAACAATGTCGTGCCAATCACGACATGATAAACAATGTCGTGTCAATCAAATCATGACAAACAATGTGATGCCAATCAAATCATGATAAACAATGTCGTCAATTAAATCATGATAAACATTGTCGTCAATCAAATCATGATAAACAATGTCATGTCAATCAAATCCTGATAAACAATGTCATGTCAATGACATCCTGATAAACAATGTCGTGCCAATCACATCATGATAAACAATGTCATGTCAATCAACATATGGTGGTAACACCGTGTAGCTCCGGTCTGCAACTTGAATTCATTATATACGGAACAAAAAAGTTTAGCACGTGTTTTTAGGAACATAGATTAAACATGTGAACATTGATATAATTGTTAGATTTTCAAAATACTAGGTAAGGATGTGATTTTCAAAAAATTGTCTTATTTTATTATTTTCAAAGCGAAGTATCAGAATTACATCCCATATATTAAAAACATTTTTTTTTCATTAAACAGACGCATTGCTTTGAAAAAAGTTAATGTTTGACATTGACAATAATTGCCCATTCTGTCATTGTTTAAAAACCATGGAAAAGTGATCACAAACGACTGTTAATCTCAAACAAAAACATTCCAAATTTTGTAATTTTAAATTACCTCCCTTTTCATTGCAATGAGAACGTTTTTCGATAACCTATAAAAAAGTATGTTCCCAACATATTTGCCTTATTTTATCACCGACTTTGTTTACAAATGACTTTGTAGCATTGCTATTGGTCATATTTACGTCCCTTTATAACTGACCATTATCATACACGACTCTGTATCTCGTCTATGGAAATTACATGCATTTTACGTGCTAAATGTTTTTGCTCGGTATATATTTTAATGGAATTGTGTGTAAAATGTTTTAAATAAACCCTGGTGCGAAACTAAGGATAGAATATATAACGGTTTAAAATGAATTCCATGTAATTAAGGAGGTCATTTTTGAAGCTTTTTCGTTATTATGCCCATTAGAATTGAAACAAACACACAAAACAACAACAACAGCAAAAAACAACCTTTTATGTCAGTTTTAAGTTTAATACCTAGACCAGCACACATTATTATGCATGTATCATGCATGTCCAGCGTAATTCTGATAATCATTAAAGTTTCGATATTATGCTGTTTTTTTTTTTAAAGAAGCTTCCTTCTATGTTCTTTTTTTGAAGCTGCAGCCATTTTGATTTTTTTTCACAAGGGGTCACTTGAGGTGTTTATATTTAAAATCTGGCGTCGAAGACGATCAAGAGTATACATTAAAGGCATTCCACCAACTCCTGCTCACAAGTATGAACTGTTATACGAGTATAAACATAGTTTTGATCAGTTTGGTTTAACCTGAGAAAAAACAGAAACTACATTTAGAAAAAAGATGTGATTTAGAAAAGCGGTGAAGTGGAGCACTTTCATTGCCTTTATCCCCGTGATCTAAAACAGTAAAGATCGCATTGGTTGGATTTATGCAATTCATGCAACAGCTATGAAACGGAAGTGCCGAGTTGTCAGGGCGTAATCTGCGCTTTGTCAGTGATGTATTGATTGTGAATTGCCGTGATTGGTTTGTTATCCGTGTAGTGCTGCAAGTGCTGACGTTAGACATCAGCAGTTAGACATTCTATTAAGCACATAGTGTTTCATTATTTACATTAGCGTCTTATAAGGCGTCTGAATGCATTTCTTAAAACCGCACTTTGTTTATTTTCAACTTTAATGGAGATAATACAGATTTTTTGTCCATAATTAGTGTATAATGTTACCGTCAAATTTGCAGTAAGTCAACCGATGTCCCTTGGTGTTAAATGAAACTACGCATTTGTTGATACACCAGTTATAACACTTCCGAAAACGTCAGGCTGTTTCATTTTACGATTTAATAAGCACATTTACGATTTAATAAGAATATGCTGTATTTAAGAAAGTAATATGAACATGTCGCTGTCACGTATGTGTATGCTGGCTGTTATTTTGGTAGAAGTCGACTCAATCAACAGAGTACGAAAAAATAGACAAAGTTCCTTCACATTTATCTACTTTTGGTTTGAACGTTTTGCTGTCATGTAGATGCAAGTGTTTATTTTGTAAATGTGTTAAAGTGACTATTTTGTGAACAAATGACTAAATGAATAAAGAAGTCCAGGTCATCGAAAGATGTATGACTTTTTGATATCTATAATCACAACCTTGAATTTTAAAAGTTTAATGTAAATCAATACAATTCGAAAAGTAGATGAAGTTCATTTAAGTTTTAAATAAAGTCATTTACAAAAATATCAAAGCAATATATATACTCAGCAAAAATATAAAGTATCCACTTTGTTTTCCTGCAAAATCTGAGACTGTAAGAAAGTTCTAGCAATTGTACAGGCTTTTCTTTTAATAGCATCTTTATTTGATGTTTACACAAAATTTCATCGAAAAATACCGAATAATAAAAAAATAAACCCTGGAAAACACAGAAAATATTAAAAAAACTCGCTTATATCTCGTTTTTCCACTTTAGAATTCGGTGTAACGTGGACACATGAGATATTATTATATACGATATTAGCGAGTTTGTGAATATTTTCTGTGTATTTAAATGACTTTTCTAAATATATGCTATTGTCTTTTAAACTTTACATTTGTTAAGTTTTGTTAATTTCGTTTTCATACCTATGTATGTAGAAAATCATGCTACAATTGTTAGTTTTTTCTTACAGTCTCAGATTTTGCATAAAAAACAAACTGGATACTTTTTATTTTTGCTGAGTATATTTCAAACGCATACACAAATCTACTTGGCTGCAATACATATCTACCATCAGTTGCGAATGAGCTTGACCTAGTTTTGATCTGTCCATTTCTCACAATAACTGGCCAGATACAGCTTTCAAACTTTAAAACACACCATACACAACTTACATATACATGTATATGACAGCAGCATGTTCAAGCCATCAGTAGGTCAATGTAAACGGCTTACATACTTTGAATCCTTTGTTCATTATTCATCCTTTGTTCATTGTTCATCCTTTGTTCATTGTTCATCCTTTGTTCATTAATGTGCAGAGGAAGATTATCAATAAAAATGTGTTACTTTAAAAATGAGTTCGGTATAGTCCTTTGGTAAACCGTGTATTGATTCCAAACAACGTAATATTACATATATACTTCCATAAAATATACTCATCAAAGTTTTAACGCCCAATATATATTAATACTTCTGATACTAAACAAGTCAGCAGATTTTCCAGACCAAACACTGAAGTAAACAATAAAACCTAACGAAACATAAGCACCCATTTTGTGCTCCAGCAAATATTATTATTTGAAACTGAAACACAAAGCGATTTTTCCGTAATATGTTAATCACTATAAATCTTCCAGATCGCTTCCAGACCGTTAAAATGACGACGAGACAAGACTCGGCAACATTTGGAACAGTCGAGACTGAAGTGATAATGGATATGGATAGAAACATCTAGAGGGAATGCTTGATGGCCATTTAGTAGTAACACATTTATCACCGATGAAGGTGAAGGTTGAGGACGCTTGTCTTTGCTTCTCAGGACATACATGCATATCGGTCAAGGCCCAATGGAAGCCAATTGTGAGATAGGGTTCCCAGGGGCGGTTATCCTTTGGTTAAGGTTCCGGGGAAAACCCAACTAAAGAAAGACAAAAATATCGGACAGGGAAAGCAGCATTCAAGGACGACAGTGAACCACAAAACACAAAAACAAACACGCAAACAGACAAGAGTTGACAATAGGGCTATCGCCTTGGAACGTTCAGTGGCAACAAAGCGTGGAACAAAGCCCACTGGGGGTTTAAACCGGTTCTAGGGTGCACCAAACCTCACACTTACCCTACTGTCATCCCATTAAAACAGGACAGTGTAAATAAAGAAATCCCCGACATGATCTAATCTCTAACAAACAAGGCAGCATCAATAGGCAATATAAGTAAAACACAAATATGCTCGTGTAAATATAATACACATAAACAATAGCATAGAAAGCTACAATGAAGGTACTCATTGACTTGGCAGAAGCCAGAGCAACAAGAGAATAAACCATTAAGGGCACGACAAGAAAAATCATAGACAAACATCAAACGCTACCGTCCCATTGGGGTTTAGGTAGGCGTCATCATAGGGCAGCCCGTCCGGTCATCGTACAATTAAAGAGGAAAGCTTGAATGTGGTTGAATTTCATGAATTTTTAGCATAGTTGTCTAGGACTCCGTTCGAAGGGAAATATGTTTTTGATTTTGTACACTGATATTTATGGTGAAATATCTATCTGGAAATATGTTTTAAACAGAGGACCGCAATTGGTAGATTATTTGCCACGTTGTCATAAGAACTTTAGCGCGCGCTATACATGTATATGTTACTGGATGAACGCTTCGAGGTCGAAAGTCTATATGATATACATATATACATTGCCGATGATAGGCGACATTTGAATTGTGATGAAAAAATTTCAAAACACAGTTTTATCCATCTGTATATACCTAACTACTTTCTCGCATTTAACATTTTGATCGGATCAAAAAAATAATTTAACATGTGTATGGTGTGTTTCATTTTCATTTAACATATTTGTTTGGGTTTATTTATCGTATCTTTATCGATGTTTTGGTGAGTTTATGTGTATTCCCAATTAAGGCTGGCATATTATTGGACACATTATTTTACTGATTTGCTTGTGTTAAAACACTTGGTCATCATGATTATATCTTTTTTATTGCACCACAATGCAAACAAGATATATTTGCACTTGCTTTATAGAGCATCCGTAGCCATTATAGTTTTGTTTTTATGGCTTTTTAGAAGAAAACGAACGGAGTTTCACACTAAAAATTGGCAATTAAATTAGTACTTCTAAACACCGAAACAGATGTGGAAGGGTGACGCGAAACTCGTGTAACTATATTTAAATAATGATCAATATACATTAGTTTAGCGTCAACTCCTCGATTTGCACGCAATATCAATCACGGCGGGATTTACTAATGTATTTTTACAAATAATAATTGAATGTTGTTTAACGGCTCAGCCATCAACACAGCATAGGTTATTTAGAGCCGCCCCAGAGAGTGGGGAAGGATACATAGGAATCCGGGAACCGTGCTCTACTCTTATTATCGAATAGATTCCTATGGTTCTTTAACGTGCTCAGAGGATAGATCGATACACGGGACCACCCGATTTAAGTCCCCATCCGACAAATCCGCCACGCTACCGACTGCGACACGCAAGCCCTTTACTTTTACAACTAAATGGCAAAGGAAAACCTAACAAGATATATAATAGGCAAAGAAACAAATGTATTTTTTTCCCAAATCTATTTCTACCTGTTTCTTGCTCTTTGTCTCCGAAATCTCATTATCTTGGGCTAGCAACATTATCTACAATCTTAAGAGGAGTATGATCTATGCAATTACGGGTTTAGGAAATGGACGAGGGAATTCCGATACGGAAAAGACCGAGCACACGTTTAGTATCCCCACACCTAAAATTGTGTAGTAAACTGTTAAAAAACATTATCCTTCTAAATAATGTTAGTGTTTGCTCTACTTTTTCCTCCAATCAGACGCCGAGGAATTTTAAAAAAATGGCGAACTAAGTATTAGTTAGAGGCTATGAAGTGAAATTTTAACAATTAAGAAACCCTAAGGGAAGGAGCGCAGCGACTGACCGTGGTTTCTTTATTGTTAAAATTTCACTTCTTAGTAATTCTTGTAAATATCTAACGATCACCAATTTTAACCATTTAATCATTAAGTAATCGCTTACTAAATGGCACGCGCTTGTTTTGGCGCGAACGTGTTAAGACGCATGGTTTCGTAGAAGCGCGGGGGAAAAGTAGGGCAAACGCTAAGTCAGCGCTCCTTCCTTTAGGGTTTCTTACTTGTTAAAATTTCACTTCATAGCCTCTAACTAATACATATTTTTAAAAGGTCTAAACGTAATGAATGAGTCAAAATGACCTCTTATCTTAACAACCAGTGTATTGCTCTGTGTCTCTGTAAAATTATTGTTCTAACCTAGCAACATAATCTACACGGTTATGAGAAGTATGATCTAAAATACAATGCCTTGCAACACAGACCTAATAACAAATATATTGGACACTACAAAAATTATCTAAATTCACGTGGCACAATGCGAAAATTTCACAAATTATTTCCCAACTTTAAACACACATATTATAAAGAGTTTTATAGATACAAATTTCATTCATGCCAAATACTATCACAAATTTAATTTTCTTCCCAATGATAGTATTTTTCTTTCTCTTACATTTAGAGCAAAAAAGGAGTTTGACGGGAACTTTGACTGTGTCAAAACCTTGATTTTTAAGAGAAAAGCGAATAAAACAATATTTTGTTTGATATATTTGTTCATGAATTGGAAAATATCGTTTCCTTCTACAAAACGCCTTATGTATTATCCCCTTTAACCGCGTTTGTACAGTACTGTATGGTGTATGGGTAATCGTGATGTAAGGAAAGCTTCTGTTGAGTTTCATGTTATAACTACACAATCGGTGTGTTCTTAGGCTTGTCACTTTCCCTTAACTACGTCTGTCGGATGGGGACGTACACCAAGCGGTCCCGTGAATCGGTGTCTATCCTCCGATCACGATGAAAAACCATAGAAATCTATTCATTAGTAAGGATAGGACAGGTTACCATTCCTTCAGTCTAAAAGTATAAAACACTTTTTCAAAAAACAGCCGTATGCATTTTCAGTAGTCACAACGATTCTGCGAAAAGCCTTATTTGGAAGTCAATGACACACATAATTATCTGAAATCTGACCGTTCCAAGTCGGTAACCCTGTCTTCACCACCCTTTCTGTTGTTTTTGTCTCTTTCTTTGTATTATAAAGTCCTTGTTTGCAGTACAGTGCGGACCTACGATGCCATTGCGTTCGGACGCTGTCCTATATCTCATTTTTGCAAGGCAAAATATTAACACTTGTATTTTCTATTACTAGAATCTCGTCAATTAACTAATATGGGCCTTTATTGACAAGTATCTTAGAGATAAACAAATCGTGCGGTATTATCTTTATCCGTTCCCGATCCATTACGAAATATCATTAAGCTTTCAATCCTGATCTGACATAATCACTGGCTTTACGAAACAGTAAATTGACACAATGCATCATTTTCTGTTAGATTGCAGTTTGAAATTGTGAGAACGTTATGCCCACGAGCAATTGCTGTAAGTAGATAATCAGAAGTCAGGGGCGTATCCAGGCATACTCCTGTACGCCCGGGCGTACTCTGGAAAATCGAATGTGAAAAAATAAAAGTGCTTATTTTTTTAAATCAGCAATATAAATTGTAGTGGGGTAGGTGTTGAGGCTCTATGACTGGAGGTGAAAGTCTCCAAAATCTCGCTCAAATGAAGCCACAAACCTCCGAAATTGCACTAAAATTTCAAAATTTTCCCGGGGGAGGCACCCCCCCACCTAGGGCGTTTCTACAAAAGGCTCTGGCTACGCCCCTGGAAGTCGATCCTGATAGTATTGCTAACGCATAACCAGGGAAGATGTTCTTTGCAACGGATTACAGTCATTATTCTGAAACAAAGAGCTAATTAAAAAATAAACAGGTTTAAGAAGTTAGTGTTTTTACCGCTAGTATACTCTTATTTGTTTTTGCATTATGTGGATTTTATATACTAGTCAAACTACTTAAAAATCAGCATAAGTCTTAATTCGTGCGCTTTAAAAGTGGGCGTCCGTTGTCAATATGTGTGTGCTGTCAATCTAGAATACCACGATACCCTAGCCAGTCAGAGTATATTGACGGTTCTAGCATTACTCGTGATATTGAACGTCAAGAAATGGAGCTAATAGCATCAGTTTTATAAAGTCGTAAACATGTTTTTAAACATGATTTACTGTGGAAATATCCGTTATAAAACCCTGCTAATAGCTTTCCCATCGCATAATGGTATTAAGGCGGGACCACGTAATGGACATTATAATGGAATTTAGAATATCTGTGGCGAGAGGCTGATGTCGTGTTATTTATTATTTGTACAGTATGTTTCCTGTTTATTTGTTTGCTTCAACAAATGCATTTTTATTGCAGCTTTTGCCTTATATTACGTCTCGTGTACGGACTCAATTAAACGGAATATGTTACTTTTCTCTCTTGTTTCTATTCATTGCTTCTAAAGGATCATTTTTTCGGTATGTATGTGATTGTGTTTTTTTTTGTATAAAAAGGTCCACTGGTTGCTGTATAATTATTCTTTCACACGTATTGTGCAAGCTTCGTATAAAGCATATGTATAAACGTTTTAATTGTATACGTTTGGTGACAGGAATTAGATATGTAGCTGCTCAAAATGAACAGCTCTTTTGATTGTAAAAGATAAAAAGGCATCTTCTCTATACAACTTCATTGCAACGTCGTTAAAGTTATACTATTTGTTATGTCATGAAATAATGACTATGAAATTATGACTTAAGCTATTATACATTGAAAACATAATGCATAAAATGAAGCAACAAATCCTACTCGGCACACGTAGGCTTAACTCTAATACTGCAACAATTATCTATTTACGTCACATTGATTGTGCTAAGCTGATTGTGGTAAGCTCTTAAACGAGCGCAGCAGTGTAGGTGGATGGATGCAGAAGGCAGCAACTCGTCTGTGAAGAGTAAAATCAGAAGAGGTTAATTTCATTTAAAAATGAAATGAGCTAGACGAAGTGTAAAATGTCTTAATTATTGAGCTTAACATTCATTTCAGACAGAAAATAATGGATTTTTTGAGGCGAAATTGCCTTTCATAGAACGCCAAGCCAGTGTCACGCGAAGCCGCCAATCGTAAGTTACTGAACTATTGCAGCATGCGTTGCGTTTCTTTGGCATGACCCATTAGTGTTATGCTCATAAATATGACGAATGCATCCGACCAACATTCGATTATTTCCATTTCTTTATGAAGAATCTTTTTGTGAAATAATTAGCTCTCCATGAACAATTTGAATGTTTTGTCTATTTACATTTGTATGTTTGGGTAATAATGTGTGTAACTCAATAAATTGGTTGCCCCAAATGTTTTCCTTTAAGACCAGTGGGACATGGGCATTGGTCATGTTATGTGAACACGTATTTACAGTATGCATGTGATAACCTAATTTTTTCCCGGCCTCAGTCCCGCTTCTTTCGGATTGTAACTGGGGGGCCCCTTGTTTTCGCGTTCCGATTCCGGTTGCCACGGGCCTGGGAGGAACTTGATCAGCCTTGTCGTCCGTACCACTGACCGTACCATACGACGTCGATTCATCGGTTCTTCCATACATAGCCTGTCTTCTGCGAGTTACCCTTTTAACCTTTGGCATTTTTCTCACAACATGAAATGAAGTTACTTGTATTAGATCTATATTCTTTAATATTGATTATATGACAAAACATGTAGCCCAGTTTATTTTGTCAGTCTTATGTTGACTACTGGTCTCTTGAGCAAGAATAAACCGTATACGCACTTTTTGTTTTGATATGTAAAATTACATTCGCGAAAACTGATTATTAAAAATGGCCGCTCAACGTGTTGGAATGAAACGTGGTATTAAAAATCTCATTTCAGAGGTTTGCAACATCCTTTCACGCGGAATATGTATGCATACTGCTAAAGTAAATATTCATAAACTAAATGATTTCATTTGATTTATCTTATATCGAGTTTAAATGACCTTATAAACATTAGTTTGAGAGCAACAATATTTAAACTTACCGTTTGTTAGCAGGACGTCCAGTGATCTCCCTTGAGTATCTACTGAACATGCTCTCACGAGTCGCCTCACTTATAATGAATATAATGAGGACCTGGAAGGGTATTTTATCTTTTCCCAAGTGCATAAAGGTTTTAATCTTTATGCGATTACGACTTACATTAGCCAACCAAAGCAGACGAGACATCATTTCTAAATAAAATTAGCCATGTCACATCATACAAATGTCAAAGTATCATTATAAACACCACAAAGATATTCTTCCAATGACATGTGGTTACAAACTAATCCCAATGCTATAGTACAGTGTTATTAACGGACTTTGCCTTCAACATATTATAACTGGCGAACTACATCTGTGCATGTATTAAACACAATTGGTTGACTAGTTTGCGTAGAAACCTTGCAAAACAAATATAATGGATCATTAGGCATGTATAGTTTCGAGAAAAACGATCCAAATCAAATAACAAGATACAATTCCAATCAAATCAACTGTTCATCCGAATAATTCACCATACCGCATGTTTAATTTACAATTTAAGTGCATGCCCTTCATGTGTGTATTAAAGGCTGCATGCCTTTCATGTGTGTATTAAAGGCTTATACCACAATAGCATAAATACACACTATGCATCGTGTAATACCCGAGGATATACACAGCATATGTTAGTTATTGTGGTATAAATACAATAGAGCATGAGTCTTGCACGTGTACGGACGATAATGCTCTCGCTAACGCTCGTGCATTATCTCCCCGTACACGTGCAATACTCATGCTCTGTCCTATACTTGTACCATAGCTCTAATGGTTTTTCTTTGTTCTTGCTTATGATATAATTTTCATAAACCTGAAGGTCTGAGCCTAAACCGTGCTATAAATGCCGGTATATTTCAGCCGTGCTATTAATGACAGATTCGGCAGTTATACCATGGTCTGCTGAATTTTACACGCTCGTAGTTGTAATATTTACACACAACCTATCAATCAAATAGGTAAAACATGACAACCCATTATCAAAACAGCACTCCTTGACACTGGATTTGCCCAATAATACACAGGCGATTGGCTGCAATTATCAAAACATGAGTCATGCTCATGCCGCATGATAATGCTATTTCTTGATTGGATCGAGCTGTTATTTTTACTAAAAAACGCAACGCCCTAAAACTTCTTGCACATACGTCATGTATATATTATATAAAAAAACAAAAGCCTATCAAGCCACAAAGCAAGTACTCAGTGACTTGGCAGCACCCAGCGCAACAAGAGAACAAACCGTTAAGGGTACGACAAAACAAGATTTAAGACAAGCGTAAAACACTACCGTCCTATGAGGATTTAGACAAATTGTTGGTAAACCTATGGGTGCGAACTGTGCACCACTTGTCGCAGATTTGTTTTTATTTTGCTATGAAAGAGATTTCGTGTTGAGTCTTTCACCAGATACCCAGGCAGATGTTATTGAAGCCTTTAATGACCACTCTCGGTATCAATATGACATATTGAACATTGACAACCCTTTCTTTCCAACTATGGTTAATGATATTTATCCTAAAGAACTTCAGCTTAACAAAGCTACTATATCTGATAATAACGCTTCTTTTCTTGATTTAGATCTCTCGATTGAAAATGGTGAAATAATTAGCAAAATCTATGACAAGAGAGATGATTTTAATTTTGACAATGTTAATTATCCCCAATTGGATGGGGATGTTCCCCGAGCAACTTCTTATGGGGTGTATGTGTCTCAACTTATTCGTTTTTCAAGAGCTTGTACTCGAGTTGAGGACTTCGTAATCTTTGTATAACTAAAAAGCTACTCAATCAGGGTTACCGTTACCATAAACGTCGTAAACCTTTGCAAAATGTTATTATCGTAACCTTGATCTTCTTTCCAAATATAAAAGTAATTTAAGGACTCTTCTGCGACAAGGACTATCGCAACCTGACTTCTATGGTGATGTGATTTATAAACTTCGTAAGATTCCTGGTCATGATCACTTTCATACTATCTTTGTTAAACTTGTTAAAAAGTTTATCAAAAGATGTTATGACCCTATCATTTTGCAACGTACTGCGTGCTTGGTGGTGGACCCTTTTACAGTTCGTCACAATGCTTTCCTCTTTAATTGTAGGATGACCGGACAGGCTGTGGACCCTCTGATGACGCCTACCTAAAGCCAATTGGGACGGTGGCGTTTGATGTTTGTCTATGATCTTTCTTGTCGTGCCCTTCATGGTTCATTCTCTTGTTGCTCTGGCTTCTGCCAAGTCATTGAGTACCTTCACTGTGGCTTTCTAGGCTATTGTTTTTTTTGTATTATATTGACACGAGCATATTTGTGTTTTACATATATTGCCTACTGATGCTGCCTTGATGGCTAGAGATTATATCATGGCGGGGATCTCTGTAGTTTTAATGGGATGGCAGTAGGGTAAGTGTGAGGTTTGGTGCACCCTAGAACCGGTTTAAACCCCTAGTGGCCTACTTTGCCACTGACCTTTCCAATGCGGTAGCCCTATTGTCAACCCTTTTGTGTTTGTGATGTCGTTTGCATTTATTATTACTTTTGCCTTCTTGTTTGTCTGTTTGCGTGTTTGTTTCTGTGTTTTGTGGTTGACTGTCCTCCTCGAATGCTACTTTCCCTGTCCGATCTTTTTATATCTCTTTAGGTAGACGTCATCATAGGGTCCACAATCTGTCCGGTCATTGAACAATCAAAGAGGAAAGCACAGTGACGAATTGTAATGGGTCAACCACTAAACATGCAGCGCGTTTCAAAATGATAGGGTCATAACCTCTTTTGATAAACATTTTAACAAGGCTGATAAAGATTGTATGAATCTTACGAAGTTTGTAAATCCCACCACCATAGAAGTCAGGTTGTAATGGTACTTATCGCAGAAGAGGTCTGTAATTACTCATTTATATTTTCAAAGTAGATCAGGGGTGCGATAATAAAGGTTTGCAGAGGTTTTCGAATTTACGGTTACGGTAGCACTGCTGGAGTAATTGTTTACTTATACAAATGTTACGAATATTAAAGTTCTCAACACGACTCAAGCTCAAGTAAAAATGAATAAGTTGAGAAGCATAGACCCCATAAGAAGTAGCTCGGGGAACATCCCCATCCAATTAACAAAATCAAAATTAAAACCACCCCTCCCACTTGTCACAGATTTTACTAATTATTTCGTCATTTTCAATAGAGAGATGTAGATCAAGAAATGAAGCGACAGTATCAGAAATGTTAGCTATTTTGAGTTGAAGTTCTTTAGGATATATTGTATTAACCATAGTAGAAAAGGATTGTCAACGTTCAATATGTCATCCAGATACCGAGAGGTGTTATACGTTTTGTTATTATGTTCACATAAACAGTATATATATATATATATATATATATATATATGGGGAGAAATATTTGTGAACTACCAAGGACAGACAACCTTCGGACGAACTACGGCAGGGCGCCTAGCTATGACGAGATACACAGAAATCAAACGTATATATTCACTCCTTAATAGCTAGGCGCCCTGCCGTAGTTCGTCCGAAGGTTGTCTGTCCTTGGTAGTTCACAAATATTTCTCCCCATATATAATTCTGCCTTGTGAACATGAATCTCTTACGAGATCCCAATTCCGAAAGTTGCCGTAGTGAGTTAAAATTCTCTCCCTTTATATATATATATATATATATATACAATATGGTTGACCTTGCTCATGCCTAAAATATTTATTTGGTTGAAAATTTCACTTGACCATACATTTCCCACCCATTTTGGATTTTCTATTTCTAAAGATGGTGAACCAATAGTCCATAAACGATTTAATGTTTTGCATTGTTCAAAAGAAATTTCACCAGTAGAAAGAGTATAAAGTCAAGGTCAATAAAAATGTTGTTCAAGTGAATATTTACACTATTGTTCAAAGAAGATTATTTTATTTATCTGAAAACATTAAGTTAAACCATCAATGTAACTTTGCATTTGACGGCGTCTTTTTGTGATATAACCATCACAAACTTTTGGGATCAACGAGCCCAACATATATGGCGCTGGAGGAGAATACCGCTTAAGCCGGCGCTAGAGGTTATGATAGGCGTTTCTTTCTACATTACCTCTCATGAACAGACTCAATAAAACCGAGTCTGCTACTTTATTCACTTGGTTGTGTTTGTTGCTTCCGAAGGATCACCTTTATCAGTATTTATTAACAGAAAATCCGAAACATTTAATTATGCGGTAAAAATGCTTGGCCTGTTTTCGCCACTGTATAATGTGTTGCTGTATTGCAGGCTCCTTTAGTGGTTTGGTTTATGGTACAGTGAGGACCTACTGACTCAGTGTTGCTCCTTTGGTTTGGTTTATGGTACAGTGCGGACCTACTGCCTCATTGTTGCTCCTTTCGTTTGGTTTATGACTCAGTGCGGACCTACTGCCTCATTGTTGCTGCGTTAGTTTGGTTTATGGTACAGTGTGGACCTACTGCCTCACTGTTGCTCCCTTAGTTTGGTTTATGACTCAGTGCGGACCTACTGCCTCATTGTTGCTCCTTTCGTTTGGTTTATGACTCAGTGTGGACCTACTGCCCCACTGTTGCTCCTTTAGTTTTGTTTATGGTACAGTTCGGACCTACTGCCTCATTGTGGCTCCGTTAGTTTGGTTTATGGTACAGTGCGGACCTACTGCCTCATTGTTGCTTCTTTGTTTGGTTTATGGTACGGTGTGGACCTACTGCCTCATTGTGGTTCCTTTAGTTTGGTTTATGGTAAAGTGCGGACCTACTGCCTCTGTGTTGCTCCTTTAGTTTGGTTTATGGTACAGTGCGGACCTACTGCCTCAGTGTTGCTCCTTTAGTTTGGTTTATGGTACAGTGTAGACCTACTGCCTCATTGTTGCTCCTTCAGTTTTGTTTATGGTAAAGTGCGGACCTACTGCCTCTGTGTTCTCCTTTAGTTTGGTTTATGGTACAGTGCGGACCTACTGCCTCTGTGTTGCTCCTTTAGTTTGGTTTATGGTACAGTGCGGACCTACTGACTCAGTGTTGCCCCTTTAGTTTGGTTTATGGTACAGTGCGGACCTGCTGCCTCAGTGTTGCTCCTTTAGTTTGGTTTATGGTACAGTTCGGACCTACTGCCTCAGTGTTGCTTCTTCAGTTTGGTTTATGGTACAGTGCGGACCTGCTGCCTCAGTGTTGCTTCTTTAGTTTGGGTTATGGTTCAATGCGGACATACTCCCTCAGTGTTGCTCCTTATTTTGGTTTATGGTACGGTGTGGACCTACTGCCTCGGTGTTGCTCCTTTAGTTTGGTTTATGGTATAGTGCGGACCTACTGCCGCATTGTTGCTCCTTTAGTTTGGTTTATGGTACGGTGCGGACCTACTGCCTCATTGTTGTTCCTTTAGTTTGGTTTATGGTACGGTGCGGACCTACTACCTCAGTGTTGCTCCTTTAATTTGGTTTATGGTACGGTGCGGACCTAATGCCTAATTGTTGCTCTTTTAGTTTGGTTTATGCTTCAGTGCGGACCTACTGCCTCAGTCTTGCTCCTTTAGTTTGGTTTATGGTACAGTGTGGACCTACTGCCTCACTGTTGCTCCTTTAGTTTGGTTTATGACTCAGTGCGGACCTACTGCCTCATTGTTGCTTCTTTCGTTTGGTTTATGACTCAGTGTGGACCTACTGCCTCACTGTTGCTCCTTTAGTTTATGGTACAGTGTGGACCAACTGCATCATTGTTGCTCCTTTAGTTTGGTTTATGGTACAATGCGGACCTATTGCCTCTATGTTGCTCCTTTAGTTTGGTTTATGGTACGGTGTGGACCTACTGCCTCATTGTTGCCCCTTTAGTTTGGTTTATGGTACAGTGCGGACCTACTGCCTCAGTATTGCTCCTTTAGTTTTGTTTAATTGTACAGTGCGGACCTACTGCCTCAGTGTTGCTCCTTTAGTTTGGTTTATGGTACAGTGCGGACCTACTGACTCAGTGTTGCTCCGTTAGTTTGGTTTATGGTACAGTGCTGACCTACTGCCTTAGTGTTGCTCCTTTAGTTTGGTTTATGGTAGAATGTGGACATACTGCCTCATTATTGCTCCTTTAGTTTGGTTTATATTACAGTGCGGACCTACTGCCTCAGTGTTTCTCCTTTAGTTTGGTTTATGGTACAGTGCGGACCTACTGCCTCAGTGTTGCTCCGTAAGTTTGGTTTATGGTACAGTGATGACCTACTGCCTTAGTGTTGCTCCTTTAGTTTGGTTTATGGTTCAATGCGGACATACTGCCTCAGTGTTGCTCCTTTAGTTTGGTTTATGGTACGGTGTTGAGCTTCTGCCTCAGTGTTGCTCCTTTAGTTTGGTTTATGGTACAGTGCGGACCTACTGCCTCAGTGTTGCTCCTTTAGTTTTGTTTATGGTACAGTGTGGACCTACTGCCTCAGTGTTGCTCCTTTAGTTTGGTTTATGGTACAGTGCGAACCTACTGCCTCAGTGTTGCTCCTTTAGTTTGGTTTATGGTACAGTGCTGACCTACTGCCTCATTGTTGCTCCTTTAGTTTTGTTTATGGTACAGTGCGGACCTACTGCCTCATTGTTGCTCCTTTAGTTTAGTTTATGGTACGGTGCGCATCTACTGCCTCAGTGTTGCTCCTTTAGTTTGGTTTATGGTACAGTGCGAACCTACTGCCCTATTGTTGCTCCTTTAGTTTGGTTTATGGTACGGTGTGGACCTACTGCCTCATTGTTGCTCCTTTAGTTTAGTTTATGGTACGGTGTGGACCAACTGCATCATTGTTGCTCCTTTAGTTTTGTTTATGGTACAGTGCGGACCTATTGCCTCTGTGTTGCTCCTTTAGTATGGTTCATGATACGGTGCGGACCTAATGCCTCAGTGTTGCTCCTTTAGTATGGTTTATGGCTCAGTACGGACCTACTGCCTCATTGTTGCTATTTTAGTTTCGTTTATGGTATAGTGCGGACCTACTGCTTCAGTGTTGCATCTTTAGTTTGGTTTATGGCTCAGTGTTTACCTACTGCCTCAGTGTTGCTCCTTTAGTTTGGTTTATGGTACGGTGTGGACCTACTGCCTCATTGTTGTCCCTTTAGTTTGGTTTATGGTACAGTGCGGACCTACTGCCTCAGTATTGCTCCTTTAGTTTTGTTTATGGTACAGTGCGGACCTACTGCCTCAGTGTTGCTCCTTTAGTTTGGTTTATGGTACAGTGCGGACCTACTGCCTCATTGTTGCTGCGTTAGTTTGATTTATGGCTCAGTACGGACCTTCTGCCTCATTGTTGCTCTTTTAGTTTTGTTTATGGTACAGTGCGGACCTACTGCCTCAGTGTTGCTCCGTTAGTTTGGTTTATGGTACAGTGCTGACCTACTGCCTTAGTGTTGCTCCATTAGTTTGGTTTATGGTACGGTGTGGACCTACTGGCTCAGTGTTGCTCCTTTAGTTTGGTTTATGGTACAGTGTGGACCTACTGCCTCAGTGTTGCTCCTTTAGTTTGGTTTATGGTACAGTGCGGACCTACTGCCTCAGTGTTGCTCCTTTAGATTGGTTTATGGTACAGTGCTGACCTACTGCCTCATTGTTGCTCCTTTAGTTTGGTTTATGGTACAGTGCGGGCCTACTGCCTCATTGTTGCTCCTTTAGTTTGGTTTATGGTACGGTGCGGACCTACTGCCTCAGTGTTGCTCCTTTAGTTTGGTTTATGGTACAGTGCGAACCTACTGCCTTATTGTTGCTCCTTTAGTTTGGTTTATGGTACGGTGCGTACCTACTGCCTCATTGTTGTTCCTTTAGTTTGGTTTATGGTACGGTGCGGACCTACTGCCTCAGTGTGCTCCTTGAGTTTGGTTTAAGGTACGGTGCGGATCTACTGCCTAATTGTTGCTCCTTTAGTTTGGTTTATGGTACAGTGCGGACCTACTGCCTCAGTCTTGCTCCTTTAGTTTAGTTTACGGTACACAGCGGATCTACTACCTCATGTGTTGCTTCTTTAGTTTGTTTTATGGTACAGTGCGGACCTACTGCCTCATTGGTGCTGCGTTAGTGTGGTTTATGGTTCAGTGCGGACCTTCTGCCTCATGGTTGCTCCTTTAGTTTGGTTTATGGTTCAGTGCGGACCTTCTGCCTCATTGTTGCTCCTTTAGTTTGGTTTATGGTACAGTGAGGACCTACTGCCTCAGTGTTGCACCTTTAGTTTGGTTTATGGTACGGTGTGGACCTACTGCCTAATTGTTGCCCCTTTAGTTTGGTTTATGGTACAGTGCGGACCTACTGCCTCAGTATTGCTCCTTTAGTTTTGTTTATGGTACAGTGCGTACCTACTGCCTCAGTGTTGCTCCTTTAGTTTGGTTTATTGTACAGTGCGGACCTACTGCCTCATTGTTGCTGCGTTAGTTTGGTTTATGGCTCAGTGCGGACCTTCTGCCTCATTGTTGCTCCTTTAGTTTGGTTTATGGTACAGTGCGGACCTACTCCCTCAATATTGCTCCTTTAGTTTTGTTTATGGTACAGTGCGGACCTACTGCCTCAGTGTTGCTCCTTTAGTTTGTTTATGGTACAGTGCGGACCTACTGCCTCATTGTTGCTGCGTTAGTTTGGTTTATGGTTCAGTGCGGACCTTTTGCCTCATTGTTGCTCCTTTAGATTGGTTTATGGTTCAGTGCGGACCTTTTGCCTCATTGTTGCTCCTTTAGTTTGGTTTATGGAACAGTGCGGACCTACTGCCTCAGTGTTGCTCCTTTAGTTTAGTTTATGTTACGTTGTGGACCTACTGCCTCATTGTTGCCCCTTTAGTTTGGTTTATGGTACAGTGCGGACCTACTGCCTCAGTATTGCTCCTTAAGTTTTGTTTATGGTACAGTGCGGACCTACTCCCTCAGTGTTGCTCCGTTAGTTTGGTTTATGGTACAGTGCTGACCTACTGCCTTAGTGTTGCTCCTTTAGTTTGGTTTATGGTACAATGTGGACATACTGCCTCATTGTTGTCCTTTAGTTTGGTTTATGGTACAGTGCGGACCTACTGCCTCAGTGTTGCTCTGTTAGTTTGGTGTATGGTACAGTGCTGACATACTGCCTTAGTGTTGCTCCTTTAGTTTGGTTTATGGTTCAATGCGGACATACTGCCTCAGTGTGGCAACTTTAGTTTGGTTTATGGTACGGTTTGGACCTACTGCCTCAGTATTGCTCCTTTAGTTTGGTTTATGGTACAGTGTGGACCTACTGCCTCATTGTTGTTGCGTTAGTTTGGTTTATGGCTCAGTGCGGACCTTCTGCCTCATTGTTGTTCCTTTAGTTTGGTTTATGGTACAGTGCGGACCTACTCCCTCAGTATTGCTCCTTTAGTTTTGTTTATGGTACAGTGCGGACCTACTGCCTCAGTGTTGCTCCTTTAGTTTGTTTATGGTACAGTGCGGACCTACTGCCTCATTGTTGCTGCGTTAGTTTGGTTTATGGCTCAGTGCGGAACTTCTGCCTCATTGTTGCTCCTTTAGTTTGGTTTATGGTACAGTGGGGATCTACTGCCTCAGTGTTGCTCCTTTAGTTTGGTTTATGGTTCAGTGCGGACCTTCTGCCTCATTGTTGCTACTTTAGTTTGGTTTATGGTACGGTGCGGATCTACTGCATCAGTGTTGCTCCTTAAGTTTGGTTTATGGTACAGTGCGAACCTACTGCCTTATTGTTGCTCCTTTAGTTTGGTTTATGGTACGGTGTGGACCTACTGCCTCATTGTTGCTCCTTTAGTTTAGTTTATTGTACGGTGTGGACCAACTGCATCATTGTTGCTCCTTTAGTTTGGTTTATGGTACAGTACGGACCTATTGCCTCTGTGTTGCTCCTTTAGTATGGTTCATGATACGGTGCGGACCTAATGCCTCAGTGTTGCTCCTTTAGTATGGTTTATGGCTCAGTATGGACCTACTGCCTCATTGTTGCTCTTTTAGTTTCGTTTATGGTATAGTGCGGACCTACTGTCTCAGTGTTGCTCCTTTAGTTTGGTTTATGGCTAGGTGTTTACCTACGGCCTCAGTGTTGCTCCTTTAGTTTGGTTTATTGTACGGTGTGGACCTACTGCCTCATTGTTGTCCCTTTAGTTTGGTTTATGGTACAGTGCGGACCTACTGCCTCAGTTTTGCTCCTTTAGTTTTGTTTATGGTACAGTGCGGACCTACTGCCTCAGTATTGCTCCTTTAGTTTGGTTTATGGTACAGTGCGGACCAACTGCCTCATTGTTGCTGCGTTAGTTTGGTTTATGGCTCAGTGCGGACCTTCTGCCTCATTGTTGCTCCTTTAGTTTGGTTTATGGTACAGTGCGGACCTACTGCCTCAGTGTTGCTCCGTTAGTTTGGTTTATGGTACAGTGCTGACCTACTGCCTTAGTGTTGCTCCTTTAGTTTGGTTTATGGTACAATGTGGACATACTGCCTCATTGTTGCACCTTTAGTTTGGTTTATGGTACAGTGCGGACCTACTGCCTCAGTGTTGCTCTGTTAGTTTGGTGTATGGTACAGTGCTGACCTACTGCCTTAGTGTTGCTCCTTTAGTTTGGTTTATGGTTCAAAGCGGACATACTGCCACAGTGTGGCAACTTTAGTTTGGTTTATGGTATGGTGTGGACCTACTGCCTCAGTGTTGCTCCTTTAGTTTGGTTTATGGTACAGTGTGGACCTACTGCCTCAGTGTTGCTCCTTTAGTTTGGTTTATGGTACAGTGCGAACCTACTGCCTTATTGTTGCTCCTTTAGTTTGGTTTATGATACGGTGCGTACCTACTGCCTCATTGTTGTTCCTTTAGTTTGGTTTATGGTACGGTGCGGACCTACTGCCTCAGTGTGCTCCTTGAGTTTGGTTTAAGGTACTGTGCGGATCTACTGCCTAATTGTTGCTCCTTTAGTTTGGTTTATGGTACAGTGCGGACCTACTGCCTCAGACTTGCTCCTTTAGTTTGGTTTATGGTACAGTGCGGACCTACTGCCTCAGTCTCGCTCCTTTAGTTTAGGTTACGGTACACAGCGGATCTACTACCTCAGTGTTGCTCCTTTAGTTTGTTTTATGGTACAGTGCGGACCTACTGCCTCATTGTTGCTGCGTTAGTTTGGTTTATGGTTCAGTGCCGACCTTCTGCCACATGGTTGCTCCTTTAGTTTGGTTTATGGTTCAGTGCGAACCTTCTGCCTCATTGTTACTCCTTTAGTTTGGTTTATGGTACAGTGCGGACCTACTGCCTCAGTGTTGCTCCTTTAGTTTGGTTTATGGTACGGTGTGGACCTACTGCCTCATTGTTGCCCCTTTAGTTTGGTTTATGGTACAGTGCGAACCTACTGCCTCAGTATTCCTCCTTTAGTTTTGTTTATGGTACAGTGCGGACCTACTGCCTCAGTGTTGCTCCTTTAGTTTGGTTTATTGTACAGTGCGGACCTACTGACTCATAGTTGCTCCGTTAGTTTGGTTTATGGCTCAGTGCGGACCTTCTGCCTCATTGTTGCTCCTTTAGTTTGGTTTATGGTACAGTGCGGACCTACTGCCTCAGTGTTGCTCCGTTAGTTTGCTTTATGGTACGGTGTGGACCTACTGCCTCATTGTTGCCCCTTTAGTTTGGTTTATGGTACAGTGCGGACCTACTGTCTCAGTGTTGCTCCTTTAGGTTTGTTTATGGTACAGTGCGGACCTACTGCCTCATTGTTGCTGCGTTAGTTTGGTTTATGGCTCAGTGCGGAACTTCTGCCTCAGTGTTGCTCCTTTAGTTTGGTTTATTGTACAGTGCGGATCTACTGCCTCAGTGCTGCTCCTTTAGTTTGGTTTATGGTTCAGTGCGGACCTTCTGCCTCATTGTTGCTCCTTTAGTTTGGTTTATGGTACGGTGCGGATCGACTGCCTCAGTGTTGCTCCTTTAGTTTGGTTTATGGTACAGTGCGAACCTACTGCCTCAGTGTTGCTCCTTTAGTTTGGTTTATGGTACGGTGTGGACCTACTTCCTCATTGTTGCTCCTTTAGTTTAGTTTATGGTACGGTGTGGACCAGCTGCATCATTGTTGCTCCTTTAGTTTGGTTTATGGTACAGTGCGGACCTACTGCCTCATTGTTGCTCCTTTAGTTTGTTTTATGGTACGGTGCGGACCTACTGCCTCAGTGTTGCTCCTTTAGTTTGGTTTATGGTACAGTGCTGACCTACTGCCTCATTGTTGCTCCTTTAGTTTGGTTTATGGTACAGTGCGGACCTACTGTCTCATTGTTGCTCCTTTAGTTTGGTTTATAGTACCGTGCGGACCTACTGCCTCAGTGTTTCTCCTTTAGTTTGGTTTATGGTACAGTGCGAACCTACTGCCTTATTGTTGCTCCTTTAGTTTGGTTTATGGTACGGTGCGTACCTACTGCCTCATTGTTGTTGCTTTAGTTTGGTTTATGGTACGGTGAGGACCTACTGCCTCAGTGTGCTCCTTGAGTTTGGTTTAAGGTACGGTGCGGATCTACTGCGTCAGTGTTGCTCCTTTAGTTTGGTTTATGGTACAGTGCTGACCTACTGCCTCATTGTTGCTCCTTTAGTTTGGTTTATGGTACAGTGCGGACCTACTGTCTCATTGTTGCTCCTTTAGTTTGGTTTATGGTACGGTGCGGACCTACTGCCTCAGTGTCTCTCCTTTAGTTTGGTTTATGGTACAGTGCGAACCTACTGCCTTATTGTTGCTCCTTTAGTTTGGTTTATGGTACGGTGCGTACCTACTGCCTTATTGTTGCTCCTTTAGTTTGGTTTATGGTACGGTGTGGACCTACTGCCTCATTGTTGCTCCTTTGGTTTAGTTTATGGTACGGTGTGGACCAACTGCATCATTGTTGCTCCTTTAGTTTGGTTTATGGTACAGTGCGGACCTATTGCCTCTGTGTTGCTCCTTTAGTATGGTTCATGATACGGTGCGGACCTAATGCCTTAGTGTTGCTCCTTTAGTATGGTTTATGGCTCAGTACGGACCTACTGCCTCATTGTTGCTATTTTAGTTTCGTTTATGGTATAGTGCGGACCTACTGCCTCAGTGTTGCTCCTTTAGTTTGGTTTATGGCTCAGTGTTTACCTACTGCCTCAGTGTTGCTCCTTTAGTTTGGTTTATGGTACGGTGTGGACCTACTGCCTCATTGTTGTCCCTTTAGTTTGGTTTATGGTACAGTGCAGACCTACTGCCTCAGTATTGCTCCTTTAGTTTTGTTTATGGTACAGTGCGGACCTACTGCCTCATTGTTGCTCCTTTAGTTTGGTTTATGGTACAGTGCGAACCTACTGCCTCATTTTTGCTGCGTTAGTTTAGTTTATGGCTCAGTGCGGACCTTCTGCCTCATTGTTGCTCCTTTAGTTTGGTTTATGGTACAGTGCGGACCTACTGCCTCAGTGTTGCTCCGTTAGTTTGGTTTATGGTACAGTGCTGACCTACTGCCTTAGTGTTGCTCCTTTAGTTTGGTTTATGGTACAATGTGGACATACTGCCTCATTGTTGTCCTTTAGTTTGGTTTATGGTACAGTGCGGACCTACTGCCTCAGTGTTGCTCTGTTAGTTTGGTGTATGGTACAGTGCTGACATACTGCCTTAGTGTTGCTCCTTTAGTTTGGTTTATGGTTCAATGCGGATATACTGCCTCAGTGTGGCAACTTTAGTTTGGTTTATGGTACGGTGTGGACCTACTGCCTCATTGTTGCTCCTTTAGTTTGGTTTATGGTACAGTGTGGACCTACTGCCTCAGTGTTGCTCCTTTAGTTTGGTTTATGGTACAGTGCGGACCTACTGCCTCATTGTTGCTCCTTTAGTTTGGTTTATGGTACGGTGCGGACCTACTGCCTCAGTGTTGCTCCTTTAGTTTGGTTTATGGTACAGTGCTGACCTACTGCCTCATTGTTGCTCCTTTAGTTTGGTTTATGGTACAGTGCGGACCTACTGCCTCATTGTTGCTCCTTTAGTTTGGTTTATGGTACAGTGCGGATGTACTGCCTCAGTGCTGCTCCTTTAGTTTGGTTTATGGTTCAGTGCGGACCTTCTGTCTCATTGTTGCTCCTTTAGTTTGGTTTATGGTACGGTGCGGATCGACTGCCTCAGTGTTGCTCCTTTAGTTTGGTTTATGGTACAGTGCGAACCTACTGCCTCAGTGTTGCTCCTTTAGTTTGGTTTATGGTACGGTGTGGACCTACTTCCTCATTGTTGCTCCTTTAGTTTAGTTTATGGTACGGTGTGGACCAGCTGCATCATTGTTGCTCCTTTAGTTTGGTTTATGGTACAGTGCGGACCTACTGCCTCATTGTTGCTCCTTTAGTTTGTTTTATGGTACGGTGCGGACCTACTGCCTCAGTGTTGCTCCTTTAGTTTGGTTTATGGTACAGTGCTGACCTACTGCCTCATTGTTGCTCCTTTAGTTTGGTTTATGGTACAGTGCGGACCTACTGTCTCATTGTTGCTCCTTTAGTTTGGTTTATAGTACCGTGCGGACCTACTGCCTCAGTGTTTCTCCTTTAGTTTGGTTTATGGTACAGTGCGAACCTACTGCCTTATTGTTGCTCCTTTAGTTTGGTTTATGGTACGGTGCGTACATACTGCCTCATTGTTGTTGCTTTAGTTTGGTTTATGGTACGGTGAGGACCTACTGCCTCAGTGTGCTCCTTGAGTTTGGTTTAAGGTACGGTGCGGATCTACTGCGTCAGTGTTGCTCCTTTAGTTTGGTTTATCGTACAGTGCTGATCTACTGCCTCATTGTTGCTCCTTTAGTTTGGTTTATGGTACAGTGCGGACCTACTGCCTCATTGTTGCTCCTTTAGTTTGGTTTATGGTACGGTGCGGACCTACTGCCTCAGTGTCTCTCCTTTAGTTTGGTTTATGGTACAGTGCGAACCTACTGCCTTAGTGTTGCTCCTTTAGTTTGGTTTATGGTACGGTGCGTACCTACTGCCTTATTGTTGCTCCTTTAGTTTGGTTTATGGTACGGTGTGGACCTACTGCCTCATTGTTGCTCCTTTGGTTTAGTTTATGGTACGGTGTGGACCAACTGCATCATTGTTGCTCCTTTAGTTTGGTTTATAGTACAGTGCGGACCTATTGCCTCTGTGTTGCTCCTTTAGTATGGTTCATGATACGGTGCGGACCTAATGCCTTAGTGTTGCTCCTTTAGTATGGTTTATGGCTCAGTACGGACCTACTGCCTCATTGTTGCTATTTTAGTTTCGTTTATGGTATAGTGCGGACCTACTGCCTCAGTGTTGCTCCTTTAGTTTGGTTTATGGCTCAGTGTTTACCTACTGCCTCAGTGTTGCTCCTTTAGTTTGGTTTATGGTACGGTGTGGACCTACTGCCTCATTGTTGTCCCTTTAGTTTGGTTTATGGTACAGTGCAGACCTACTGCCTCAGTATTGCTCCTTTAGTTTTGTTTATGGTACAGTGCGGACCTACTGCCTCATTGTTGCTCCTTTAGTTTGGTTTATGGTACAGTGCGAACCTACTGCCTCATTTTTGCTGCGTTAGTTTAGTTTATGGCTCAGTGCGGACCTTCTGCCTCATTGTTGCTCCTTTAGTTTGGTTTATGGTACAGTGCGGACCTACTGCCTCAGTGTTGCTCCGTTAGTTTGGTTTATGGTACAGTGCTGACCTACTGCCTTAGTGTTGCTCCTTTAGTTTGGTTTATGGTACAATGTGGACATACTGCCTCATTGTTGTCCTTTAGTTTGGTTTATGGTACAGTGCGGACCTACTGCCTCAGTGTTGCTCTGTTAGTTTGGTGTATGGTACAGTGCTGACATACTGCCTTAGTGTTGCTCCTTTAGTTTGGTTTATGGTTCAATGCGGACATACTGCCTCAGTGTGGCAACTTTAGTTTGGTTTATGGTACGGTGTGGACCTACTGCCTCATTGTTGCTCCTTTAGTTTGGTTTATGGTACAGTGTGGACCTACTGCCTCAGTGTTGCTCCTTTAGTTTGGTTTATGGTACAGTGCGGACCTACTGCCTCATTGTTGCTCCTTTAGTTTTTTTTATGGTACGGTGCGGACCTACTGCCTCAGTGTTGCTCCTTTAGTTTGGTTTATGGTACAGTGCTGACCTACTGCCTCATTGTTGCTCCTTTAGTTTGGTTTATGGTACAGTGCGGACCTACCGCCTCATTGTTGCTCCTTTAGTTTGGTTTATGGTACGGTGCGGACCTACTGCCTCAGTGTTTCTCCTTTACGTTGGTTTATGGTACAGTGCGAACCTACTGCCTTATTGTTGCTCCTTTAGTTTGGTTTATGGTACGGTGCGTACCTACTGCCTCATTGTTGTTCCTTTAGTTTGGTTTATGGTACGGTGCGGACCTACTGCCTCAGTGTGCTCCTTGAGTTTGGTTTAAGGTACGGTGCGGATCTACTGCCTAATTGTTGCTCCTTTAGTTTGGTTTATGGTACAGTGCGGACCTACTGCCTCAGTATTGCTCCTTTAGTTTAGTTTACGGTACACAGCGGATCTACTACCTCAGTGTTGCTCCTTTAGTTTGTTTTATGGTACAGTGCGGACCTACTGCCTCATTGTTGCTGCGTTAGTTTGGTTTATGGTTCAGTGCGGACCTTTTGCCTCATTGTTGCTCCTTTAGATTGGTTTATGGTTCAGTGCGGACCTTTTGCCTCATTGTTGCTCCTTTAGTTTGGTTTATGGAACAGTGCGGACCTACTGCCTCAGTGTTGCTCCTTTAGTTTAGTTTATGTTACGTTGTGGACCTACTGCCTCATTGTTGCCCCTTTAGTTTGGTTTATGGTACAGTGCGGACCTACTGCCTCAGTATTGCTCCTTAAGTTTTGTTTATGGTACAGTGCGGACCTACTCCCTCAGTGTTGCTCCGTTAGTTTGGTTTATGGTACAGTGCTGACCTACTGCCTTAGTGTTGCTCCTTTAGTTTGGTTTATGGTACAATGTGGACATACTGCCTCATTGTTGTCCTTTAGTTTGGTTTATGGTACAGTGCGGACCTACTGCCTCAGTGTTGCTCTGTTAGTTTGGTGTATGGTACAGTGCTGACATACTGCCTTAGTGTTGCTCCTTTAGTTTGGTTTATGGTTCAATGCGGACATACTGCCTCAGTGTGGCAACTTTAGTTTGGTTTATGGTACGGTGTGGACCTACTGCCTCAGTGTTGCTCCTTTAGTTTGGTTTATGGTACAGTGTGGACCTACTGCCTCAGTGTTGCTCCTTTAGTTTGGTTTATGGTACAGTGCGGACCTACTGCCTCATTGTTGCTCCTTTAGTTTGGTTTATGGTACAGTGCTGACCTACTGCCTCATTGTTGCTCCTTTAGTTTGGTTTATGGTACAGTGCGGACCTACTGCCTCATTGTTGCTCCTTTAGTTTGGTTTATGGTACGGTGCGGACCTACTGCCTCAGTGTTGCTCCTTTAGTTTGGTTTATGGTACAGTGCTGACCTACTGCCTCATTGTTGCTCCTTTAGTTTGGTTTATGGTACAGTGCGGACCTAATGCCTCATTGTTGCTCCTTTAGTTTGGTTTATGGTACGGTGCGGACCTACTGCCTCAGTGTTTCTCCTTTAGTTTTGTTTATGGTACAGTGCGAACCTACTGCCTTATTGTTGCTCCTTTAGTTTGGTTTATGGTACGGTGCGTACCTACTGCCTCATTGTTGTTCCTTTAGTTTGGTTTATGGTACGGTGCGGACCTATTGCCTCAGTGTGCTCCTTGAGTTTGGTTTAAGGTACGGTGCGGATCTACTGCCTAATTGTTGCTCCTTTAGTTTGGTTTATGGTACAGTGCGGACCTACTGCCTCAGTCTTGCTCCTTTAGTTTAGTTTACGGTACACAGCGGATCTACTACCTCAGTGTTGCTCCTTTCGTTTGTTTTATGGTACAGTGCGGACCTACTGCCTCATTGTTGCTGCGTTAGTTTGGTTTATGGTTCAGTGCGGACCTTTTGCCTCATTATTGCTCCTTTAGTTTGTTTTATGGTTCAGTGCGGACCTTTTGCCTCATTGTTGCTCCTTTAGTTTGGTTTATGGAACAGTGCGGACCTACTGCCTCAGTGTTGCTCCTTTAGTTTAGTTTATGGTACGTTGTGGACCTACTGCCTCATTGTTGCCCCTTTAGTTTGGTTTATGGTACAGTGCGGACCTACTGCCTCAGTATTGCTCCTTTAGTTTTGTTTATGGTACAGTGCGGACCTACTGCCTCATTGTTGCTCCTTTAGTTTGGTTTATTGTACAGTGCGGACCTACTGCCTCATTGTTGCTGCGTTAGTTTGGTTTATGGCTCAGTGCGGACCTTCTGCCTCATTGTTGCTCCTTTAGTTTGGTTTATGGTACAGTGCGGACCTACTGCCTCAGTGTTGCTCCGTTAGTTTGGTTTATGGTACGGTGTGGACCTACTGCCTCATTGTTGCTCCTTTAGTTTGGTTTATGGTACAGTGCGGACCTACTGCCTCATTGTTGCTTATTTAGTTTGGTTTATGGTAACGTGCGGACCTACTGCCTCAGTGTTTCTCCTTTAGTTTGGTTTATGGTACAGTGCGAACCTACTGCCTTATTGTTGCTCCTTTAGTTTGGTTTATGGTACGTTGCGTACCTACTGCCTCATTGTTGTTCCTTTAGTTTGGTTTATGGTACGGTGCGGACCTACTGCCTCAGTGTGCTTCTTGAGTTTGGTTTAAGGTACGGTGCGGATCTACTGCCTAATTGTTGCTCCTTTAGTTTGGTTTATGGTACAGTGCGGACCTACTGCCTCAGTCTTGCTCCTTTAGTTTAGTTTACGGTACACAGCGGATCTACTACCTCAGTGTTGCTCCTTTAGTTTGTTTTATGGTACAGTGCGGACCTACTGCCTCATTGTTGCTGCGTTAGTTTGGTTTATGGTTCAGTGCGGACCTTTTGCCTCATTGTTGCTCCTTTAGTTCGGTTTATGGTTCAGTGCGGACCTTCTGCCTCATTGTTGCTCCTTTAGTTTGGTTTATGGTACAGTGCGGATCTACTGCCTCAGTGTTGCTCCGTTAGTTTGGTTTATTGTACAGTGCTGACCTACTGCCTTAGTGTTGCTCCTTTAGGACTCACAACACTATTATCTCCCTTGAATACTCCTACAGTGCGGACCTACTGCCTCATTGTTGCTCCTTTAGTCTGGTTTATGGTACAGCGCGGACCTACTGCCTCAGTCTTGCTCCTTTCGTTTGGTTTATGGTACAGTGCGGACCTACTGCCTAATTGTTGCTCCTTTAGTTTGGTTTATGGTATAATTCGGACCTACTGCCTCACTGGGCTTTTGTGCTTTGTTTTTTATAAGACCATTTTCCTCATTCTTGTTACATCCAAATGTATTATTATCATGCAAAAACTGTATCAATTTAATTCCATTTCAACACCATTGCTTTCTCTCATGAATGGATATCAACACTACTTACATGTGTATATTGTCTGTGTTGTTGGTTTCGTTTCGTTTTTGTTTTTGGACTAGGGGCTTTTCAAGACCTAGTGCTTAGCAGGGGACAACATTCGAGCACGCTAGAAGCCGCAACAGTCACTGACGTAATGTATCACTACGCTAACAGACAGAGCGTCAGCTGTCATTGTGATTGGGTGTTCATTCGCATAAAAGAGGTAAACACATCATATCACTGTATGCATATTCATAGGGGCCCTAGCCTAATAGTTCTCCGGATCAGACAAATACGTAAATAAGCTGTGGGAAATGGAAAGAAAATAAATTGAAGAATGTGATGTTTGGGCCTATACTTTTTTCTACTAAGACAAGAAACAAGATGATATATTTTATCTCAAAATATTATAAACCCCGTTTGGACCCCGTACATCCAGCTTTGCAAACCTGGTATAAAGTAGCTCATTTGCATATTAATGTCGAAAGGACCAATGCTCCCGAGCAAAAGTAGTTATTTTTCAGCAAAAAAGAATAGAGGTAAACATTTGCGATATCAGCGGGAAAATGGAACATCCGTCACCTAATGGAGACAATCTTAAAGAAAGTCTTCGTTAAAATGTTATAATTGCAGAATTTACAAATTGTATTACTACGTTGTAGAAGCGGCATTTCAGACGCAATAGACTGAACTGATCACGCGTTGATTTCATGACCCGCGATCACTATTAATCGAGTGGGGAAGATTGTTTTCGAATCCGACTTTGTACAGATATGAATAATGTTGCTCCGAATTAATAAATGATGGAATACATACCACCAAAAATAAATATGTAAACAATAATAAAATTAGATTTATTTTTCCTAAAAGGATAACTCATACGGCCCATATTTCTATCCGGTGCAAGCGTCGGAATTTAATAATTACAATATGATCCCTTCGAACTCAAGAACACGCTTTCCGCCAGTTTTGTCAAAACAGAACCAAACTGATACTGTAGTAACATAGGTAAGACAATGCACCGTTATTGATAACAATTGTTCGCTATAATGGTTTTTCTTTTACCTATTATTATTCAATGGTCAGTACTAATCCATTTGGCGGGAAAGAAAACACCGTGGGCAGACTGTAGTACCATCCAAATACATACGCAAGGTCAGTGCATACAATGTTCATAAATGCTCTTACACCATGTACACTCAACAGAACTGTTCAATTTCCAAAGCCCCTAGTCCATCAGTGCTTTCAGCACTTTGATTAGATTATATTCTACATGTTCGTCATTTACACGTATACGCAATGACGCAAAACGTAGATTGTATATACCATAATTATTACTTTTAAATATTAATATAAGGCTTTTGTTGATGTTTCCGAATTATGCAATCGTTTAAAATCTAAAGCTTAAGCATGGGGCACTACTATATAATAGTTAACAATCTCCTCCATCCTCTCCAGTGCCCCACACGCACACGCACACGCACACTCACTGTATTATGCTGGGTACATGAATATGTTTTTCATAACTGTTTGTCAAACAGCTGTTTGGAACCTTTTGTCAAATAGGTGTATGTTTTGTTGTATTGTGTGTTTGTTTGTTTGAGAGGTAAAATACCATCACTTATTCCTTGCACCGAGGTACATTGTATAGTCGTATACCATTTTACATCGTTTTTTTCAAACTTAATTTAATGTTATTTTTCATGCAGCCCAAGATGCCTACGACTATGTTTGTATAACAGGTTATATCTATGGGATGGGGTGTTCCAGAAGGCTTGGATAATGTCTGTAAGAGAGGTCATTGTACTCGACTATGAATATGTTCTATGTTCTTCTGTTACATATGATTGTGTCATCCAAGGCCATTCATTTATAATCTATAGATTTTAGTCTTGCTTTAGATTTCCTAAAAGAGATCAGACTATATAATACATTATACCACAATAGCCTAAATACACACTATGCATCGTTTAATACCCGAGGATATACACAGCATATGTTAGTTATTGTGGTATAAATACAATAGAGCATGCGTTTTGCACGTGTACGGACGATAATGCACTCGCTAACGCTCGTACCCGTTGATTTACATATATAGTTTATGTGACTACGTTTTCATCCCTTATTTTTTAATAGTTTTATCTTTATATATTTACATTAACTTTTAATTAATACTTCATTTCTTCATTTTTCATGAGTGTTTGCCCACAATATGACCTATTTATGTGTCGACGTGCCGTAAAATAAAACACCATTCATTCATTCATTTATAATCAGTAACATATGGAAGTTTTTGAGTAAATAAAACGTTTGTGTTTATGATGTGAAATATCATATGACTGTCATTCAAGGTTAGTGGAATATTCAAAATTTTCTATAATGTTCTATTCCGTTCTGTAGCAGTACGTGGCGGGATTTTGTTTCGTTCAGTATCTGTGTCACAGGTTTAAACAGGTTTAGTGGAATCCAATCTAGTGTTTCTTAGGCACTAGTTTAGATTTAGTGGTATGATACCTATGTGTCTATTATAAAGAGTAGGTCGTTCCATCTACATACATATTCACCTTTCACACATAAAATACACGTCCCTTTCTTATGCAAATTAGCTGATTGATGGAGCCAATCGATTGATCGCAAATCAGATATACAACATATAGACCGTGAGCCATACACTTTTTTGTTACCATCTCAAGGGACAAATTCTTACTAGTACCATGTTATTGAGTACCTTGTAGAGAAACAAAAAATCCATGATAGCAGTGTGAACAGGGTAGCTGATTCCTGTTATTAGAGTTATCTCCCCCTTTTAAGCAAAACTCTTGTTTCTTTAAAAAATCGTTTTCGATGAAACTAGAAGAACTACAGGTCTAATATTTTGCATGTATTATACATTGACTGTCCTCTACCAATTATTTTAAAATGGTGACCAAAGGGTTAAATATGGCCCAGCCCCGGGGGTAACATTTGTTCATACAGTTATATAGGAAATCTTTAAAAATTAAATAATTTTCTCTAAAACTGTAAGAGCTAGAGGTCCCATATTATGCATGAAGCATAAGCTTATGGTCCACTAGCAAGTTTGTTAAAATGTTGACCCTGGGGTTATATCTGGCTCCGCCCCAGGGGTCATATATTTACATAGAGTCATATAGAAACATCTTTAAAATCTCTTCTTTAAAAGAAACAATAGCCAGAGGTCTACTATTTTGCACATTGTACAAGCTTATGGTTCTCTACCACTTTTGTTTAAATCGTGACTGTGTCCAACTATTGCCCGGTTCTGGGGTTATTGAATTGAATTGGGTTTTAAGGCGCACCAACACATGAAAGGTTATATGGCGCCTAACCGGCATGAACATGCCAGGCTCATCCTCCATGTACATCGAGATAAAATATGGAGAATGGGCCTATGACCTTCTCACCCTGAACTGCAAAGTTGCTGCAAATTCTATTGTAGACACTCCATTTACGCTGGAGCCACGTTTATTGTTTTTCTGCCACTTCTCTTAGTGATGTGAGCGAGATGGCACCTAAAACAATGTAGGGGTCATGATGAAGACCTTTAATGAGCATGAACAAAAAAATGACAAAATGAATATGAACGGGGGGTGGGTGGTGGTCCTACCCCTCTGCATGTGACGGTGTGTTTGCAGTGGTTGTATTCTACCCCGGCAACCACACGGGGGTGGGGTGTGGTGTTGGGGCGGTTCTGGGGTTAAAGTTTTACAAAGAGTTATATAGGAAAGTCCATACACATATTCTTTTTCTGATACTACAAGAGCTAGAGGTCTAATACGATGCATGTAGCATAAGAGTATCGATCTCTACCAATTTATTTTGTTCAAATGGTGATCTTATGGTCAAATTTCGCCCGGTCCCGGGGATCACATATTTACATAGCGTTATGTAGGAACGTCTATAAACATCTTCTCTGAAACTACAAGAGCTAGAGGTGTTATAAGCTACATGTAGCTTAAGATTATTGTCCTGTACCAAATAATTTTAATCGTGTCCCTTGAATCAAGCCTGGAATCAAATTTGCCCTGTCCCGGGAGTCACACTATATAACATTGAATTATATAGGAAAACATATTCAAACAGCTTTTCTAATACTTCAGAAGCTAAATAATAGTTCGCATGTACCATAAGCTTATGATCTTCTACCTAGTTTGTTCAAATGGCGATAATGGGGTCAAATATGGCCACTACGGGGGTCACAGTTTTACAGATTTATATAAAGAAATTGTTGTTGTTTCTTAAAACATGAGAGCACTTTGAGACAAGGCGAGTGGGTCTCTTGTTTATGGCTTGAACTTGTACACTTTTCATAAAATCACTTCAAAAGATTTAAGCGAACTAAAATATATAGAGAATGTGACTTTTGATAAGGTATTCCATTATGAAGACTTAACCATGTTTACAAGTCGAATATTGAATAAATCCATGAACTAAAATCACAAAGTAGACCACTGCATTTTCGACAAATTGCAAAAAAACAAAACAGAAAGGAAAAGAAAAGGCATTTTACGGTTTAACTGTTGATTTTTAGGTGTTTGTTATACAAATGTTAAAATAACCCGTCAAATGACGACAAAATTACACTACAAAAACAGTTTATCAAAACTCTATCCAGGTGTTCATCTCATATAATAATGCATATGTGTCGCTTAAAAGTATATGTTTATTCATGGTTTTTTGTAATAACCGTAATTGAATAAGTGTAAAATGAATTATCCATTTATTTATTTTTTTGTCTGGCTGGTTAAAGCTTTTTATATTGTATCTATAGAGTTTTGATTCTCAAACGATGTAAGTTATGTATATACCTCGTGGTCAGTAGGTTTAGAAACGATGTACATATGTTGTAAAATGTGGCTGTTGTTGGCGGGATAGATACTTTAACTGCAATAGGACATGTATGTCGGATATAGCTTTTAGAGTAAACATCAGTAAACTAACCGTGATCACTAAATGTAATCTATCTCGATGCACTGGGTACCGATTCTTATTTGGAAGCGTTAAAAATATTTTTATATCTTATATGTATGTTATATTGTCACATTAAGTTATATTATATAAATGAGATAATATGTACTGAGTATTCTTAATTGTCCTGTTGTATCCCAAGGCATTAATTGCCAAGTTTATCAAAACAGCAATGAGCTGGGTATATATAAGGCTTGCAGGCATATTGCAACTCGACATACATGAACTTGATGCTAACTCGCGTTGTGAACCCATCTTCTTGGATATAACCTTTATGACGGATTAACATTTTAGTTGTATGTATTTTAATGCAGTCATCCTGCTTGAGCGCATACAGCCTGTTGATGCAGTGGATAGCACGGGGGACTTTAAATTCAGAGGACCCTGGTTAAAGCCTCACCGGAGCCAGTGAATTTTATCGGTGTGTTCTTGGGCAAGACACTTTTACCCTCGTCCGTCGGATGGGGACGTAAACCAGGCGATCCCGTGTATCGCTTTTTTTTTCTCCCATCATGTTAAGGAAACATAGGTGTCTATTTGTCAGTGGGCAGGTTCCTAAATTCCTATATATCCAACCCCACACCCACCCTCACCACCCCCCACCGCGCTAGGGTTGATGCTTACTATCCTAGGTTAATTCCATACTCTAAATGAAATACGGAGAACATCACTACCTATGTTTAGATACATATCCTAAGCAGGTGATATTGTAATAACTGCACCAATACTATCAAATAGTTGCCAGGGTAAGTAGTTAGTACAGTGTTCTGGGTATCACCCTAAACATATTTCTTCGTCGACGCCGTGTGGTTCCCGAGCAAGAATATGACCACTGCATATCCAGGCATAGGGGTAACATTTTCCCGAATTCTTGTTAATTTTGTCATTTTTGTTCATTATTTTCATCATGAAACCTGTATTGTTTCTAGTGCTACTTCAGTGGCGGCAGTTATCGTGGCTCCAGCGAAAAATGGAGTGTTTACTTGAGAATTTGCAGCAACTCTGCAGTTCTGCAGGTAAGAAGGTTCTGCAAATGTTTATCTAGATGTTAATAAAGAGTGAGCCGGGTCGAATGTTCATTCCTGTTGGCGCCATATAACATGTTTGTGTTGGTGCGCCGTAAAACCCCAATTCAAATCAATTCATCTTCGTCGATTCTTTTTTCAGTAACACAGAAATGGTTCGTGCAAATGCATATACATGTATACTATTTTTACTTTTCATATGCAGAATTCTTCATTGTGTTGTAATGGGTGGGGTGATTCAGGTGTAAAAATCCTTAAAATATGCATAAATTGTAATTAAAAAGTATTAAAATAGACAACTTTTTTTAAGATTTTGCGTTGCAATATGCAATGTTTAATTCATGTATTTATGTGTAATACATAATCCAAATGTGTAGTCATAATAAGTATTGCCATGACGCATACACCTAAACAAGACTTTTGTTAAAAACACACACACGTTAAACCGCCCATTTCCTTTATCTAGAATTCTTTGGACTATGTGTCGTCTGTGCAATATATGTATATATCAGAACATGTTAATACTATTTATGTTGCAGTTACTTTGAGGAAGGCTTATACTTCCAGTTTGGCATGTGTCTCAACTTTTATCAGGCTTACTGAACACATATGTGCAATGCCATGAACATTGCCATGAACATTGCTTAGTACTTAATTTCATCAATATATCATAACAATCCCTTATTCATATTATAATATTATTTAAATCATGTAGAAAGGTTGTAAATTACTGATTCTTACAAGTTTACACATATATTGTAAGAAATATTAACTAAACTAAATGCATAGAAATGTGTCAATAGTGGGTGGGGTAAATTGACTTCTAATTTGAAGCAAAATAGAGATTTTAAACTAAATTCAGTGCTAAAAAAGAGCTTATTTACGCTTTATGTAACTCAATGAATTATAAACTTAAGTGCATCTTTAAAAAGTACATCAATAATTATTCACACAAGCATGACATTCAAACATGAACATCAAAAACTTATATGAAAGCGCTACAATGATAACCTATTAATGTTCGATTTTTTTTTGTATAAGCTACCTGTTCCAGATTGCTATCATGGAAAAATGTAATCTATATACATTGCTCTTTTCAAAAAGTGATGGTAGAATTTGTCCCTTGAGTTGGTAACAATATCGAAAATTGTGGGTCCTGGCTCAAGGCCTAATATACTTGATTTGCGACTAGACGATTGTTATCCACATTCATATTTACATTAAATATATATGTTTACAATATATATTTACAGGTAATTCTTATTGCATTTTGTGTATTATGTATTTCTCATTATGATTGTGTAATTTAAATGTATTTTCATGCTCAGGAATGCATTTTAGATGCATTTGATTAATTTGCCTTTGTTACATACCTGTGTCACCTTGAGTAGGTTTGATCACCACTTCCGTCAGCCATATTTGTTATGTATTTGTAAAAAAATCGAAGATATACAACATATACTTGATTTGCGACTAGACGATTGTTATCCACAATCATATTTACATTAAATATATATGTTTACAATATATATTTACAGTTGCTTCTGTTTACCAACGATCGGCGAGAACCCAAATAAGTATATGTTGTATATCTCCGATCTCCGACTGTCACGGTTATGGATATCTAACAGGTAGATTGATGTTGCATTGTCTGGCCGGTTAGCTCAGTCGGTAGAGCATCGGAACGGTAGTCCGAAGGTCCCGGGTTTGAGCCCCGGTCTCGCTGCACATTTTTCCAGTCCTGTGACATTTGGCGCCCAACGGGGGACCGTGACTGAGTAAACTCCGAGAAACATTAAATATGATTCTCTGGACCCATGGAAATTCGAGGACGAATTTCAGTCTGTAGGGGGAGTGTGTCACGGTTTATGGATATCTAACAGGTAGATTGATGTTGCATTGTCTGACCGGTTAGCTCAGTCGTTAGAGCATCGGAACGGTAGTCCGAAGGTCCCGGGTTCGAGCCCCGGTCTGGCTGCACATTTTTCTAGCCATGTGACATCTGGTTCAACATTTGAAAATTTAATTCAGATTTCAGTATAAATTGAAAAGATTGGAATGCTTTGAATTAAAAATATACTGTGAGAGGATAACAATGATTGTGCTCATCTTTGATAGAAGTGACATTGGATTAGTTGGACACATAAACCAGGCACTACTTGAAGCGAACTTGGATGAAAGGGATACTTAACAATTTTGATTAAAGAGACAGATCACAATTTAGATAAAAGGGACACTTGCCTTTTTTATTTGGACTTTATTATTTATATCGCATTTTAACGAATTACTGTATGCATTTGATATATTTTCTGTAAGTGAATATTTTTCATTGTAGTATTTTAATAAATGTCTTGAATATATTTTAAAAATAGTTGTTGCTAATTTTGCTTACTTTCTTGTTACATTTTACCCGTAACAATTCCTCAAATAAAAGCCGACGATGTAGCGTGCGGGATTTTGAATAAAGAGTGAATAAACCAAATCAAATAAGTAAAATATGTTTTATAAATAATAGAGTTGTTTGTAACTGAATAATCAATATGATGTATTGCAATTTTAAATTGAGATGCGAGTAGCCCTGACCTCATAGCCTTCTTGAGCTAACAACCTTTGCACATGATGTTACTATACTGAAAATAAGATTAGCAAGTAATTGACATGGTAAATCCCATTGAACAGATCTTAGGCTTTGTGCCGCGCCGATCATGAACAATGTAGTTGAAGTCCAAAGTATCAAGTTTATGTAGGACTTTCTTTTCAAACGATATTTGCACATACAAAAAATAGCAAATACCTGCTTTACATTAAATAACATTTCGTTGTTAATTCAATGTAAAGGGAGGTAATTTTAAAATCTAAATGTTGGTTAATGATGATTAGGTTATTATCAACTATATTTGACGGTTATTAACACCTTAACCTTATATTTGTATAGGAATTATGCTGTTTAGATAACTTACATTCGATCACAAATTATAAGTGAAAAAGATGAAAAGCATATGTCATGACACTTTACATTATACAGTTAAATTCAATTTCTTTAAGATAGACGTACGAAAAGCAGTGTTAAACTCTTTTTTCAGTATATGTTCAGTAGAGTTCACTAGAAAATTAATAATAAATGCAAGGTCAACTTGAACGCCATAGATTGCTGCATTTAACGAGAAGGTTAGGGAACGATACATTTTCTACGAAAGGGTGCACTTATAAAGAAATATAAAAAGATCGGACAGGGAAAGTAGCATTCAAGGAGGACAGTCAACCACAAAACACAGAATCACAAACACAAAAAGTCGAATATCTAAAGTCGAATATCTATATATTCTGATGTTCATGCTTGCCGTAATTATGTTTGTGAGATCACGCGATATCAGTATCCTTTTGTGAGCCATTATTATACTTAATTAAATTATACGTTAAATCATACTGCATTAAAATTTATTAAATTCGTATTAAACTTCAAATCAAAACTTTATTATTCCTGTATGATGAGCAATTTATTAACGGTAAAAAAGTATAAACGGTGATTTATTTTTATGATCTTTATTATAAGTCGCGCCTTAGTTCCATTAAGCGATGGGAAAACTTATATTAACAGGATTTTATAACGGATATTTCGACAATAAAATATGTTTAAAAACTTTTTTTACTGAACAAAAATGCGATAACCTGTTGAGAATTACATATTAAAATGTTGTAATTTTACAATATTCAAACCTTTTAAGCCTGAATTAAGGTTTTATTTCATATCCCAGCCAACGTTTTCGCTTCTTTGAGAAAGGGTTGGATAAGATATGAAAGTTAATACTCGGACTAACGTGGCTCTTATAACAATACAGAAAGCAGTATACTCATTGTGTCAATCGTATATAACAAATAAAAGAAGTATTGTTTGTAATGCAGTATCATTTGTTAACCTTCTGCCTTGGTACGTTATGTTTCCATTTGTCAAAAGATTGCCCTCCGCAAAATATGACAATACATAACAATACCGACTTATATTTACATACTATTTTTAAACAGTCTGGACAGCACTCTATGCTTTCACGTCTTACCTCTCTGTTCATTTCTTCAGTTAAGTTGATCGACGAGGAAGCAGACAAAACATTCTTTGTGTATATATATCCCTTTGTATAACACTGCTTCCATAATACACACAAGATGTCCTCCGACCCCATATTGACAATGAGTCTGATCACGTCAGGCATTTTCTAAAAATACTATATCTTCACAAATGTATGGATTTCATTACATGCCTAGTATTTGTCGAGATAATCATGTAGTTGATTATATCCCTAAATATTTCAAAAATCCGAAAGTACAAGTATAAAAAAACCACTATTAGACATATTATTTTCTACTACAACATAATAGTTTCTGATCTTGATATAGTAAATAGCACTCCTAAGGATTGTGAATGTAACATATCAACATTTTGCTATGCTCCAGCAGGTCATTTCATCACTGGTAATTTTGATATTTTTGATAAACGTATTCGGCATCTGTTTACGAAAGGTCCTTAGTATAGATTACCTTCATCTGTCCATTTTAATGCCTGTCGTGCTCAGATCGCACAATCCATTGAGGAGTTTAGTATCAAATGGTGTCGTAGAGAACACTTTTATAATGCTAACCCTTCTTTACTTCCTCCGAGACCTAGGTTTTCGTTTCGTAATTTAAAATCGGGAATTCAGTAATTTCATAATAAATTTGTTTTAGTCCCTGCTGATAAAGCAGCTAATAATGTAATCATTGTTTGACGCCTACATTACGCCAGTGTTTTATCTCTGGAACACGGTAGCACTAATTCGTATACTCCAGTTCATTCTACTGAGAATGATGTTGTTTCCACACATATCACTCGGTGCACTTCTTCAAGGCTGATGTATACGAAAAGCAGAACAAACTGACAAGTATGTACTGGATTCCTAAATTACATAAACATCCGTATAAGGCCCGCTTTATTTCGAATTATAGTACCTGCATCACAACAAACATCTCCAAACTTTTAACTTCTTGTCTTACTGCCGTTAAAGATCACGTTAAACAATACTGTGATAATACTTATGAAAACTCTGGGATTAATTTGTTTTGGTCTATTATAACTTCAGGAGACGTTCTTGATAAAATCTGCAATAAACGTCAAGTTTCATCTATTAGCACTTATGACCTCTCTACACTATATACAACCTTACCACAACACCCTATCAAAGACAAGCTTATTTCTCTTATTAAAAAAATATTCGCTAGAGAAAATACTACATTTTTGGCCTGTAATAATATTAAAGCGTTTGCTACTAACGGCAGTTTAGACACTACACTAAGTGGACTTGCCAAGAAGCTTGTGAAGCACTCATCGTCCATTGTCATACTCTTTCCTATTAGATAATATTTTCGTCAGGTATGGAACGACCGTTTATTTGTTGGTATACATATGAGTACGAACTGTGCACCCCTTGTCGCAGATTTGTTTTTATATTGCTATAAAAGAGATTTTATGTTGAGTACTGTCTTTCAAAGCAAATTTAATGAAATTAAATCGAAATACAGTAACTTTCAACATATATACACAGAAGGTTCTAAAGATGGAGATAAGGTAGCTGCAGCAGATGTTGTTCACAAACACAGCATAAAGAGCCGCCTGCCTGACAAGGCCTCTGTCTTTTCAGCTGAACTTAAGGCAATTGAACTTGCCTTAAATTATATTCAGGAATCTGATGATGACCATTTTGTAATCTTTTCTGATTCCCTTTCATCTCTTCAAGCACTGGGTAATATGAAACATGATAACCCAGTTGTGCTTCAACTTTTAGAAAAGTACAGTTCTCTTATAATTGATAATGTTATTATTTTCTGCTGGCTTCCAAGCCATGTAGGAATACGTGGTAATGATAGAGCTGATAGTGCTGCTAAGGCAGCATTAGGTTTACATATATCTAATACCAAATTACCTTATACTGATTTTAAAAGTTGTATTAACACATATATTTGTAACTCTTGGCAAGCCGCTTGGGATTTGGCAGTTAACAATAAACTCCATTCAATTAAACCGTTACTCGGAGAATGGCGCTCTTCTAGTAGACCCATTCGTCGAGAAGAAGTTGTCCTAGCCCGGTGCAGGATAGGGCATACACGTTATACTCATTCATATTTATTAAAGGTTGAGCAATTACCAGAATGTATACCCTGCTTTGCACCGTTAACGGTCAAACACATATTGCTGGAATGTGTAGACGTTGATCCTATGCGTCAAAGGTACTACAATGTTAATACTATGACAGAGTTATTTAATACTATAGATTTTAGTCTAGTTTTAAATTTCCTGAAGGAAGTCAGACAATATAAATCATTATAATATGTTCTTATATATATTTACTTCTTTATATACCCGTTTTCGGGCATTTGTTGATTTACATATATAGTTTATATTACTACCATATCATCCCTTACTTGTAAATAGTTATATCTTTATATATTTACATTAATTTTTAATTGATCCTTCATGCCATCATCATTCATCCGTTTTTGCGCACAATATGACCTATTCATGTGTCGACGTGCCGTAAAACACCATTCATTCATTCATTCATATTGAGTCTTTCACCAGATACCCAGAAAGATGTTATTGAGGCCTTTAATGACACCACCAAGTTTCTGGATGACATATTAAACATTGACAACCCTTTTTTTCACTATGGTTAATACTATATACCCTAAAGAACTTCAACTTAACAAAGCTAATATTTCTGATACTAACGCTTCTTTTCTTGATTTACATCTCTCGATTGAAAATGGTGAAATAATTAACAAAATATATGACAAGAGAGATGATTTTAAGTTTGATATTGTTATTTATCCCCATTTAGATGTGGATGTTCCCCTAGCAACTTCTTATGGGGTCTATGTGTCTCAGCTTATTCGTTTTTCTAGAGCTTGTACTCGAGTTGAGGACTTTAATATTCGTAATATTTGTATAACTAAAAAGCTACTCCATCAGGGTTACCGTCACGATAAACTTTGTGTAATCCTGATCTTATTTCCAAATATAAAAGTAATTTAAGAACTCTTCTGCGACAAGGACTATCACAACCTGACTTCTATGGACATGATTTACAAACTTCGTGAAGTCTTGGTCATGATCACTTTCATTCTATCTTTGTTAAACATGTTAAAAGGTTTATCAAAATAGGTTATGACCCTATCATTTTGCAACGCACTGCATGCTTGGTAGTGGACCCATTTACAGTTCGCCACTAGGCTTTTCTCTTTAATTGAGCGATGACCGGACAGGCTGTGGACTCTATGATGACGTCTACCTAAAACCCAAAAGGAAGGTAACGTTTGATGTTTGTCTGCAGTCTTGTCTTGTCGTGCCCTCAACGGTTTATGCTCTTGTTGCTCTGGCTTCTGCCAAGTCAATGAGTACCTTCTTTGTGGCTTTCTAGGCTATTGTTTGTTTTGTATTTATATATACACGAGCATCTTTGTGTTTTACTTATATTGCCTATTAAAGCTGCCTTGTTGGTTAGAGAATAGTTCATGGCGGAGATTTTTTTATTTACTCTGTCCCGTTTTATTGGGTTGACAGTAGGGTAAGTGTGAGGTTTGGTGCACCCTAGAACCTGGTTTAAACTCCAGCGGCCTTTTTTACCACTGACCGTTCCAAGGCGGTAGCTCTATTGTCAACCCTTTTGTGTTTGTGATGCCTAATTTGGCTTTTAATTCACCTTTGTTTCTTTGCGTGTTTGTGGTTGATTGTCGTCCTTGAATGCTGCTTTTACGGTTTGATTTTTTATATTTATATTTATAATTTGGTGTACAAGACACCGTCAATTGATGACACATCACATTTCCCAAATATTCTAAGCATTTCAAGAGTTATGGAGAAGGCATAGAAACTGCATCACCTTGACCAGTGATCTTGACCTTGTTAATATAAAGCATAATCCTATTGATACAAACTTGCATAGCTGTAAATATATTATTGGTGCAATATTATCAACAATTCATAATATGGAAATACAATTTGCTTTGAAATATTCCAGTAATTATTGAAAATAATTTGTAGTCATGAAAGTTATGTACAAAAGCTAACGAGACGACGCAAGTTCAAAAATAATATTGCCATGTGTCGCTTTAATATGACTATTTTGACCAAGGTTTGTAACGATTTTAAATAAACGGAGGAGCTACCGTGACAACAAACCAGAACATAGCGCGTTTTATTAAAATAAGGGATATAACTCGGTCGTTTAATAGTAACTCTGACATGTTGTTGTAAGATCTATTTCTACAATGAAAGTAGTAAAGTGTTAACAAGACAGAATATGACGTGTTTCAATGCGGCAAGGGCAATACTTATGTTGTTTAAAATCCAATATCCGTTTTCGTGCGTGTCGAAGCATTCATTGACATTATTGCCATGAAAAAATGTGTAAAGATCAGTTGCAAATCTGCAAAGTGTTAGAGCATTAAACAATGCAGAAAAGAGCTGTTTTTCATAACTCTGTTTTATATCCTATAGTTGTGATTTTCAAACTTGTCATAGCTTTCATTAATATAAAGACCATGACTAAGTTTAGTAAAGATCAGTTGCAAAATGAAGGTGATAGACCTTTTACAAGGCAACATATGGTAGTTTTCATTACAAACATGTCTATAACTATTTTAACAATATCGCATATTAGTGATTTCGGAATTTCTCTGAGCTTTCATTGATTTACAGACCCTGACAATAAAAACTGAAAATGGGATCCTTTGGAAGCAACAATCACAAACAAGAGATGCAAGTAGCAGACTCGGTTTTACTGAGTCTGTTCATGAGAGGTAATGTCAGTGCAACACCTCTCACGCCTCCTAGCACCGGCTTAAGCGGGGATATTCTACTTTAAAGCTGCAAAGATTAGGCTTGATTATCCCAAAGGACCAGTAAGTAATAACACTACTGATTTGTAGTCGGGGCGACTTTTACGGCCGCCTCACAGCACTAAACAAACTCTATTGTTAATTGTAAAATGAAGGTGCTAGCCTGTTAACAGCAGAATTTAACGAACGGACGGACAACGCATAAGCTCGTCTGGCTTTTGGCCTGTAGAGCGGAAACGATACTTTTTGTCAATATATTTTTACATGGCGCCGTTTTATTATTTATTTAATTTCTTGTTTTGTCGAATTCTTGCAGAATAATTCGATTTAGTCTTGGAGATAAACTCTATATCAGAATTCGATTAAAAGAAATGTTGATATTACAATTATTTCATGATGTCAAGAAAAACTGAAGAATAGTAAAAGGTATCTATATACATATTGATTATAAAGCCTATACCTGATAAATGTATAAAGTACCGTAATAAACGCTTACATAATCAGTGTATCCGCTATTTAATAATACAGTACAATATGGGAATACATCGTATTATATACTTTCCAGTGAAGTAGCGAATTTCATGATTAAAGCCAAACCTTATATTTTCATTGTTTATATTTCACATGTGAAATACCGAAAACGACGTTTTAAATGACCTTATTGGCGTTATTGACGTCATTGTTTTGACGCATTATGCTTTTTCTGCATAAGTTTCAAGGTTGTGAGTATATAATAAATATAATATTTGTTGGTTTGCCGTGAATATTTAGGATTTATCTTCATCTCGAAGTGAGGAAACTTGCATATTTTCACGTTAAAATATAAATTTTGTCACTTCTAGATGAAAATAAATCCTGTATTCACTCTAAACAAACAAAAATCCTCTCTATATATTCCATTATGTCATATAACTATATTTCATTAAATCAGTCCATACCATAACTGCGACGCTGACAGCTTACATTAACATTCCTGTTATATATCATTTCTGGCGTTTTTTTGCCGTTCTCTGTAATGGAGTTTCATTTTGACAGAGCGACACGCATTCTATGGGTCCGTGACAACAGAACGTTTTGTGGCTTCTTTTAGGTGTGAATATGACAGCACGGATAATGGAATCAATGAAGCCGTCGCTTCTTGTTTAAACCAATTATTGTGTATCTCAGTCTAGAAGTCATAGAACATCTTAATTAATTCAAGATGCAAATGGATCACGGTACGCCCGTGCAGGCACTATAAGCATTGACCTTCTGTATAGCTGATAAAGCTATATATGTAATGTTGTTTGGCTTTTAATTTGACATTTCTATGTTTGTCCAGACGGCATGAGCGGTAGCTAGCATATTTCACTAACGTTCATGAACAGTCTCAATCAAACCGAGACTGCAATATTTCGTATGTGTCGTGTTTGGCCGTTTCCAAAGGTCCAGTCTAATACTCGTTTAAAACAAGACCTGATTTCACTGTGTTGTCTTTTTGGCGGGCGTGCGCACGGTTTCCGCCTCTACTAATAACACATTAGTATGGTGTCACTGTTCCATGTACAAACGCGTTACAAGCCGGAATTGAACGACACACAGCGATACAATGCACCATAAATCACCCCATTCTCAACACCTCGATCATTCTTTGAAGCATGATCTCGAAGAATGACGAGATGGGCCGAGTTTGCACGATGGTAAATCACCTTTAGCAATATTATATTTCTATTCGAATACCCTTAAAATACGATAATAGAGCACGTTAAACTGTTTTACTGTCCTAACATGTGTTCATTGCATTAGGCTGTTCCATACATTCCCAAGTGTTTAAACGTTAGCAGCAGAAAGACGCCGCGTGACACAACAACGATAAATGATAAAACACGTGTTATTTGCTTTCCAGGCGAAATCTCAAGTTCAACAAGTATGCCAAAAACATTTCTCTTTTATTATCCATCTGTATATGCCAAACTGCTTTCTCTCATTTAACACTTTGTTCTGGAACAAATAAATAAGTTATGATGTGTACAGAGTAATTCATTTTCATTTAAAATTTATTTGGGTTTCGTTATCGTATCTTTATTACTGTTTTGCGTGTATTAATGTGTATTACCTTTTAAGGCGGACACATTATTGCCGATTTGCTTGTGTTAAAACACTTGGTCATGAGACGTTAACGTTTTGTTTTATGGTGTTTCAGAACAAAACTAACGGAGTTTCACACTAAAAATTGGCAATTAAATTTGTACTTTTAAACTCCAAAAAAGATGTGGAAGCAAAACTTGTGTAACTATATTTAAATAAGGACCAAGATTCACTAGTGTAGCGTCAACTCCTCGATTTCTGGTGCAATGGATCACATCACGGCGGAATTTGCTATTGCACTTTCAAAATTAAATGGCAAAGGAAAGATCAACAAAATATATAATAGTCAAAGAAAGAAATGTATTTTCTGTTGTTTTTGTTTTCACAATCTGTTTCGACCAGTGTGTTGCTCTTTGTCTTCGTAACATTATTGTTCTTGGCCTAGAAACATAATCTACACGGTTATGAGGAGTATGATCTGAAATACAATGCCTTGCAATAATAAATAATAGTACCAAACCAGACCAGCTGTAATTTGAACTCTTCTAAGCGAATAAAAAACATATTTTGATTGATATGATATTTTATCATGAATATAAAAATTTCGTTTCCTTCTACAAAAAACTTGATGTATCCCGTTAAGCGCGTTTTTACAGAACTGTATGGGTAATCGTGATGTAAGGGAAACATCTGATAAGTTTCATGTTAAAACTACACAATCGGTTTGTTCTTAGACTATCCTGCGAGCACGTTTAATAACAATAGGAATCTATTCGATAATAAGAGTAGGGCACGTTCCCGTAATCCTATGTATCCTTCCCCTCTCTCTCTGGCGCGGCTCTAAATAACCTATACTGTGTCGATGAGCCGTTTCAATCAAAAACAATCAAAAACACCCACATGCATGTGCAGTAGTCACAACAAACCTCCCTAACGTTTTGTTGTTTTGTTTGGGGAGTCAATGCCAAACAGAAGTATCTGAAATCTTCTTTGCAAGATTGTTTTTTAACCCTTGGATATTCTATTACTTGAATCTGGTCAATTAACTAATGTGGACCTTTATTTCCAAGTATCTTGTAGATAAACAAATTGTGGGCGATTACCTTTATTCGTTCCCGATCCATTACGAAACATCATTAAGCTTGCAGTCCTGATCTCATTGACATAATCATGTCATCCCGACGAGCAATTCCCGTAAGCAGATATTCAGAAGTCGATCCAGATGGTATTGCTTTCGCTGCTTACGAATAATTAAACTGCAAACCTTGAAGTCGATCCAGATAGTATTGCTTTCGCTGCTAACGCATAATTAAACTGCAAAACTAGAAGTCGATCAAGATAGTATTGCATTCGCTGCTAACGCATAATTAAACTGCAAAATCAGGGAAGACGTTCTTTGCAACGGATTGCCTTCATTAGTATGAAACAATAAAGCTAATTATAAAACAAACATGCTTATTGATCAGTGGGCGTTGTCAGTATGTGTGCGGGGATGGGAGTTACGTCACTCCTTACGTCAAGTCTTCTTGTATCAGTTAACTCAATGTTCAACTTTGTAGAGCTGCCCCATTCACAGACTATTTACAATCCTGGCATTACATTTTCTATGCTGAACGTCAAGGATAGGAGCTAACAGCATCATTTTTTGTAAAGCCGTTGGTGTGACCCGACTAGCATGTGCACCAGTGCAACATAAGTATATTTCAGTTGACATGCTAATGGACAGGCTCCCCGGATGTCCTGTTATTTGTTACTGTACATTTTTGTCCTTTAGTTGTGTTTGTTTCCTTGAACAAATAGATTTTCCTTGAACAGATAGATTTTTATTCCAATTTTTACCTCTCATGAACTCATTTAAACATAATCTGCTACTTTTCTCTCTTGTTTATGTTCGCTGCTTTCAAGCGATCCTTTTTCGGAATGTATTTGCTTGGTTAATTTCGTATACATATGACTACAGTTAACGTGTAAACGTTCTTGGTATGGCTTCCACGCAACATCATTAACGGTTTTATGTTTGCTATTTGATGAAATAATGATTAAGATAACATATAATAATACAACTATCGTCTGGTTTACGTAAAACTGATAGTGATAATCTTATTGTAGACATTTTAGACTTAAGTGCCAGTGTAATTCGTTTTTATTTAAGCGATAAATAACAAATACAGAATATCAAACACGTAATTTCTGCAGAATATTGAAATATTGTGTAAATAAGTAGTACCCAGCCTGATGAGACATATTACTGACTTAATTGACGTCATTATAAAATAAAATTATTGTTTGATTCAAATAGTTACATCGTAAATTGTATACGTCTGTGTCTATCGAAGCTTGAGACCTTCAATGCTAACGTGACCTGTCTATTGTATTAGAGACTCCAAAGAGAAACACGTTTTAATTAAATTAAATCAGTCGGAGTAATACATAAAGTGTCTGAGTTCAAAGCGAGTCTGGTTGAGCTATATTTAAGGCACTCAATGAGGAAATGGATTTCATGTTCAGTAGACTGAAATAAAAACAAGAAATGTCAGAAATTCAGGCGAATGCCCTCGGATGTGATAAGCATTTATGCGAAATTACATCTAAATCTCTTCACTGGTTTAGAACATGAAGCACCTAACTTTGACGTTTGATATATTTTGTGGCTGGGATGGTAAAGACGCTGCGATTGAAACCATCTCGCCTCTCACTTCTGCGGGTTCGAATCCCACTGGGAACTTCATATGTAAGTGAGAAAGTGTTGATTCTAACGGATGGTGAAAGGTAAACAGTACCCTATCCAGGAAAAAGTGGGTGGTCTGCCTCCACCACGAAAACAATTGACCGTCATATATAGCCTAAAATGTGATGAAAGGGACTTAAAACACTATTGAACAAGTCATTGATCTCCAAGTATGACGTTGACCTCGGCGACAGTAACTTAGGGATAAACACAAGAAGTCGTCGTGGTTTGATGCACATTTGTGGTGGAAGAAATAGAAGATATGGTGAAGATATGCAAATACCTAACTTATATCTTTCATCTCTAAGTGTGACATTGACTTTGTCGATAAGAACCTGGGAGTTAAACGCGTCACATCGTATTGATGTGATATAGCGAAGACGTACCTGCATCCGGATAGAAAGACCAACATACATTCAAATAATAGAGACCGGGGCATAGAAACTTGACAGACCCTGACCCAAGGAATATGATGAAGATATTATTATTATTATTTTAGTTATTTAAAATTGAATCGAAGATAGGTGGAGGTAGGTGGGTTGGACCAATGGGAGGAGGAACGATGTATTGGATAGAGAAACCTGATTGAAAATGACTCTGTTCACTGCTTCATGAGGGTGTTGCATGTACGTGTTACGTATTTGAGATGTAATAATAATGATTGCAAATATGCAATAAATGTAAAAAACTATTGAGACGTTGTGAGTTTTAGATAAAACAAGATTGCCATATGAACATTTAAACTACATGCATGTTTTTAATTTTTCGTTTTGATGCATTCCTATATTCGCCTACAAAACGCAATGCATGTGCACAATATAAGTGCATATGTTGTGGTTGTATCTGATCACCCACTCCTAGACATTACTGATGGCATGGCCAATTTACTAACAGAGATTGGAAGGAAAGATTCAAAGCCATGACATGAAACATGACGCAATTAAGCACTGTAGCAGAAACAATGAATGGCGAATGTAGACCACAATAAAAAAATGAATACAAGAAAATAATTGCGAGTTAAGTAGAATTAAACTAAATTTTGATCAGCATTGATCAGTTGTGCAATGAAGTCATAATGACAAGAACGACGACAACGAGACAAAAGTCAATGCATTACCCAGTAATTATAATCGCAAACGACGACAACGACAAATACGTCAGTGCACTACCCAGTAATTATAATCGTAACTAGAACGAATTCGACGGCTCGCCATCGCAAATACCCACGTTTGCTTCTCACAGGACACCCCCAACCCTCCCCCACCCCACCCACCACCACCACACACACATACAGGAGAACAACATACTATTATACACTGTAATCCTTCATCAAAATGTTCGTTTGAGATATAATTAAAAAAAATGACCCCCTGATACCCTCCCACCACCACCCACCTCTTCCAACCCCCACCAACAGGGAAGACGACCTTAGTTTAAATAATAAATCATTTGACATGCTGTGTATCTCTTTCATAGATGACTATTATACCAACTAATGTGCTAAAGTATGGAAAAATAACACTGTAATTGAATTATTAGTGTATTTGATGCCCCTTCCCCCAGGCCCCCACCGATGACACAGGAGGAAACAAATGTATAAAGTGTAATCCCATCATCATAATGTTTCATTTGAGACATAATAAAAAAAAAGCAGACGTTCGAGTTTGAAATAATAAAATCGTTTGATTTGTTGTAGATATTTCATAGACAGTTACATACACCACCAAGTTATGTGCAAAAATATAAAAACAACAACAATGTAATTGAATTGTTTGTGTAAGTGAAATTTTGACCTCCTGAGGGCCCTGGGTGCAGAGCCATAATCATATTGTTTCATTTGAGACATAATTACAAAAAATAAAAATCCCCCAGATCACCCTCCCACCCCACCCCACCAAACCTGGGCCCTGGGCAGACGTCCGAGTTCGAAATAATAAAATCGTTTCATATGTTGTTTATCTTTCATAGACGGTTACATACACCAAGTTATGTGCACAAATATGGAAAAATGACAGTGTAATTGAATTTTTAGTGTCATTGACCTTTTGTCCCGCTCACCACCCCCGCAGGGACCCTGGGTGCGGAGCCAAAAATAATGTTGCTCTTGCACGTCGTCATCATATGCTGAAGTCATACCCTAAGTTTGGTTCAATTTCGTTCAGCGGTTTAGGAGGAGATATGGTAACGGACGGACAAACGCACAGACGGAGGCGATTTTAATATACCTTGCTTTTTTGAAAAACGTGGGTATAAAAATAAATGACCCCCTGTTATCCTTCCCCCACCACCATCATGTTTCATTTGAGACTTAATTACAAAAAAAAGGCCCAAATTCCCTCGCCACACCTCCCCTCACCACCCACACCATTCCCCGCCTCACCCACCCTGGGCCCCCAGTTCGAGTTCGAAATAATAAAATCGTTTGATGTGTTGTTTAATCTTTCATCATGTTTATAGGCAAATTACATACACCATGTTATGTGCAAAATATGGAAAAATGACAGTGTAATTGAATTGTTAGTGTATTTGACATTTTGACCACCTGAGTGTAGAGACATCATCATTGAGACATAATTACCCAAAAAAAAAATCCACCACTCCCCACCCACCCCTCGGGCAGACATGTTGTTTATCTTTCATAGACGATTACCTACACCAAGTTATGTGGAAAAATATGGAAAAATGACAAGAATTTTTAGTGTATTTGACCTTTTGAACCCCACCCCCTCCACCACTGAGGGCTCCTGGGCTCGGAGCCAAAATAATGTTGCTCTTGCAGGCCATCATCATTTGGTGAAGTCATACCCTAAGTTTAGTTGAATTCCGTTTAGCGGTTTAGGAGGAGATTCGGTAACGGACGAACGGACAGATGGACATACGGAGGCGATTTTAATATACCTTGTTTTTTTTCAAAAACGTGGGTATAATGATTATGATTGCTTACATCCTTTTTTCCCAGGAAATGCATAAAAAAGGTTTGATTGATTCATGAACGGTAGTGAAATATGCTTGCTACTGTTTACGTCCCCTATGGGCTTAACTCACTATTCATAAAATCAATAGTACAGAATTTTAACCATCCCGAAAACATAGTTTCAAATTTGATATGCAGAAATTACGTGGACGGGGTAATTCAATATGTGATTTTACAATACATTTAGGTATATGTATCAATATTCTGTGATTAAGCGATGGTTATAACTTTTAACTCAGAGACTACTTGTAATATCTCGTCGAACTTGATTTGTTGTTGTTTTTCGTAACGATTAGTGCATTTAATTTTAAGTGATTTTACACAAAGCGGAAACTTTCGACTTCTATAACGTTTCTATATTTCCTTATATGGTTGACAGCAAAAGATGGCAAACCCTTCAAATTCGCTTAAAGTACCTGATTTTGCCTCCCACTCATCTCAGAAAAACAGAACACATTTATACAAGAACAAGAAAGCGTAAACAAAATAAAAGCTGTCATGCACGCCATCAGATAATCAACAAAACAAATTTAATATTCAAATATAGCATGCAAAACGTCAATAAAACATGATATGTGTCCATAGGTGTTAATAATCTATTTGTCAAGCACAAACTGTGGCATTTGGGTGGCATTATACATATTTATATTTGATATTTTAACAGTTTTACGCTACATTTTTTTTTGTATTTGTAAAAATTAGAAAGGAAAAAAGAATATCAAACACAAAATGGCGGAGATTAGCTGCCGATTCGTTGTGGAAACAGCCCCTTACTCCCATCCTCAACCACAACCCACCTCTACGCACACATACACATACATAAACAACAACCAAAATGCCTGACATACATGTATACTGAACAAAAAACGAAACGTCCGACTTTTTTCTGGTCTTTCCATAGGCCAGATTTTAAGGGCGTATAAAAGCTTCAAGAGCGTTTTAATAAAACAATATTTGATACATGTAAGCACACTTAAGTGAGTACTAAATATCCCTTTAAACAGTTTCAAATATGCCAAGCAATAATCTTTTATGGATATATGAAAATGTTAAAGGGAGGTAATTTGATGATTGTTGATAATCAAAAGCTGCCATCTACACAATCTGTGTTATGTTTTTGTGTGATTTTTTTTGATAAGGAACATATAGAGAATATTGTCTCGGACAAATTTCAGTAATTTTTGTAGATTAATTTTTGTTTTTGTGGCCAAAATGCATGTTTTAAGGAAAAAGGGGCTAACTCCCTTGTGTACTGAACTTTTCAAAAACATTTTTGTTTGGGCTATTGTTGGCGGTCTATCTAATTATTCTTAAAACATCATTATTTTTTTCTTGTTTTGCTGTCTAGACAATCAGCATCAACATCAGCGGACGTTTCTGGTTCTGTTCAGTATATACCAAGCGTGTTAATATCCGCCGGACGGAAGCCAGGAGAATCATATCTGTGCGTATGTTTGGTTAGTGCAGTGGAATGAGAAATAATTAGTGGGACATGTTCTACACTAATTTAGGCAAATTAGCTGAACACATATGATGATTTTAAACGGTTAGTGGATTGTTATGCAGTATGTACTTTTTATGTAAAACAATAAGATCGGTAGAACCGAAGTGTATGTTTTATGTGAATAAAGTCGTATCAGAAAGGGAAAATTTACTACAAAAACAAACTTATGCTACTTTTACCTTTTGTTTGTGTTTGTTGCATGCAAGGGAACCACTTTTCATGTAAATCTATGCGTTAATATAAAAGTTCTTCTTCTTCTTCTAATATATTATATGAGTGATTTTCCAGTCCCATTAGCGTTTTCAAGTTACGCTCCTGGCAATAATTATCGTTATACAATTACAAAGGGCAATAACTTCAATTTGATTAAGGATTAGTAACGTTTCTGCGGTCTGCACTCCCTCTTTTTACCTTGTTCAATGTGTAAAGTTTGCTTCATTCTGCTCCGATAAGTCGAAGTTATGACCAAGACAAAAAGTACATGCATAAAATAACAAAAAGTAATAACTCTAATGCAAATGAAGACACAAAAAACATTTGAAAATGTTGAAACCATTAATTTCTGGAAATAATGACTACAAAGATACCCGCAGTCAATTCAGTTGGAACATAGAATTATCTCGTTTAAATGTTTTTGACTCATATAATTATCTCGTTTAAATGTTGTTGGAACATAGAATTATCTCGTTTAAATGTTTTTGGACGTAGAATGATCTCGTTTAAATGTTGTTGGAACATAGAATGATCTCGTTTAAATGTTTTTGGAACATAGAATGATCTCGTTTAAATGTTTTTGGAACATAGAATTATCTCCTTTAAATGTTTGTAACAGGTTTCATAAAACATCCGGGTATCTCTACTTTTCAGAGAACTATTCCTTGAGGAATAATTTCTGTGGAGAAACTGTTTCTTCACAATTCTTGGGACTGCCTACCCTGACCATCACTAACCTATTGCGGGGTGAATACACGGATATCCAGTAATTTGGTGATTGAAATTAAAACATATAATCTTGGGATTTCTTATATGATAGCGCAAATAAAAGTAATTATAATATTGGAACAAAATCAAATAAAGTTCACTGACCTAAGGGGATATGGTTCCAGCAAACAAGAGTTAGACTTTTAAAAAAAAAAAGTTAAAATGTTAAAAGTCAGAATTTGCTTATTGTTAACCTTAACGGAGATGATAGAGAGGTTGTGTCAAGTATTTGTGTATAATGTTACCGTCAAATTTGCATGTAATCCCCCGATGTACCCAGCCGTTAATAGAAACAATCGATTAGAAACGTACGCTTCGTTAAAAAGGCACTCTGACTTTTTAACTCTTGGGTTTACATAAACATTACCTGTGCTATAAATAAAGCATTTGGATATGCACATTTCTTGTGTTGTGCTTAGCATCGGCGCAGCGTGTAGGGGATACAGCGAAATTAGTCAACAAATATGTATTCGGCATAGTGTGTACAGTTTAATTTTATTCAGTTTATTTGTTAGCATAATTCAGAAGATGCTTATTGTTAACCTTAACGGAGATGATAGAGACGTTGTGTCAAGTATTTGTGTATAATATTACCGTCAAATGTGAATGTAATCCCCCGATGTACACAGTCGTTAACAGAAACAATCGATTAGAAACGTACGCTTCGTTAAAAAGGCACTCTGACTTTTTAACTCTTGGGTTTACATAAACATTACCTATGCTATAAATAAAGCATTTGGATATGCACACTTCTTGTGTTGTGCTTACGTCGGCGCAGCGTGCAGGGGATACAGCGAAATTAGTACACAAATATGTATTCGGCCTAGTGTGTACAGTTTAATTTTATTCAGTTTATTTGTTAGCATAATTCTCTAAGTTGTACCGCTTCTGAGTGCTTCGTCAACTGTTTAAGTTTATGTGTTAATAAGCATAATCTGCCTTAAAACTGAATACGAAGCCAACAAGGAATGCATATACGATTATGCATTTGAGCTATGCATTTGAGACTAAAAATAAATTTTATTTTGTTTACCTACCTGTCAGATTTCTCAAAATAACCACCCTTATTCCCTTAGTTCATACATATCTTATTAAATTATTAAACGTTTAATACAGACTCTCCTACAAGGGTGCCTCTGAGCGGGGCAATATACACCCGATAAAAAGGTATGCTTCCAATGCTTGGTGTGCTTCCAAGGGATCACCTTTTCAGTATTTATTATCATTCACACTAGCGTTTGTTTAGAGCTGTGTGGCGGTCGTAGAAAGTTGCCCCGACTACAAATCAGTAGTGTTATTATTTACTGGTCCTTTGGGATCATCAACCCCATTCTGTGGTGCTTTAAAGTAGAAAATCGCTTAAGCCGGTGCTAGGAGGCGTGACGGGTGTTGCGTTTACATTACCTCTCTTGAACTGACTCAATAAAACCGAGTCTGCTACTTTTCTCTCTTGTGTGTGTTTGTTGCTTCCAATGGATCACCTTTTCAGTATTTTGTGTCTTTTGAAAACGCTGGTTACAATCACATAAGCCTAATGATGACCAAATCTTTCAAATTAGGTTTCCCGATAAAATGTTAAAGATAGAGTATGGTCTCATCGAGTTGGTTAATTGAAACATAGAGATGAGCGAACCCCACCAAGCTGTTTAAATCAACCAACGAAATTTAACATCGAGATGGGCATTGACGTATTTAAATCAACCAACGAAATGAGACTTTTATTGCTATGAAAGAGATTTCATGTTGAGTCTTTCATCCGATACTCAGGCAGATGTAATTGAAGCCTTTAATGACACATCTCGGTATTTGGATGACATATTGAACATTGACAATCCTTTCTTTTCTAATAATATCTATCCTAAGGAACTTCAACTCAACAAAGCTAACATTTCTGACACTGTCGCTTCTTTTCTTGATTTACATATCTCTACTGAGGTAGCCCTTTTGTCAACCGTTTTGTGTTTGTGATGTTTTATCTTGCCTTTTATTCATCTTTAAAGTTGTTCTATGTTTCTGTATGTGTTTGTGTTTGTCTGTCGTCCTTGAATGCTACTTTTCCTGTTCGATTTTAAATCTACTTCTATTATATAAATATTTTTTGTAGCATGTCCATTTCATCTATCTACCCTAATCTGACTTCCGATAACTAGTAGTTTGATTACAGCAGTCATTCCGGCTGGTGTTATTGTCAAAGGAAATATCAGCGACCATGCTACAATAATTATGATTCTGAAAGGTAGAAAGCGCTGTCTATATTCTCTACATGCCAGTAACTGTATTTGCAACATTTGGCGAGGTAATGTCTTATAGTTTCGGAAGAATGGGACGAACTACGTTATATATCAACGTACAAAACGACCCAAAACTCCTGCAGAACATGACCAAATGCACGGGCAAACTATACCGATACAGATAAGTTCAGTGTGTATATACAATGGTAAATCCCACGGAACATATCATAGGCTTTATGTAGCAGCGGTCATGAGCAATTTTATTAACATAGTTATTATGTATATGCAGAAAATCCTTTTCCTACCATTTCTAGTCATGTGAGATAGGTGTTTTTGTCGCCTTATTCTAGCATAAAATCAAATGCAGTAAGTAAGTAAGTAATTTCTTTATTTATAGAGGGTGACTCAATTGGCATAGCCAATCTTTATTGAGGCCCTCTTAATAACATATTTACAAATATAATACAACAAACAAACATCATTTATAAAATAGCTGTTGGCATACTTATGAAACATATAAAAGCAGATGACAATTTGATATTTTAAAATGAAACGCTGCCTAAAATCAATCAAGATGAAAGATAAATATACTATAATGCATACATAAACATAGACCCATATGTATAGTTATATCATTACTGCTTTTAACCGATGTAATTAACAATATGTAAAAGCAAACTAGTAGGTTCGATTTTCTCTTTTTACTCATTTCAAGCATTTGTTGGAAAACATATTCAATGATGTAAACCTTTTAATTTCTAAGTGAATACTATTCCATACTCAAGTTCCAGAATATGATAAGCTCGCTTTGAATAGTTCGTTATTTGGCTGAGGTATTATGAAATTTCTATTTGTAATTGATCTCAGTTGCATTGAAGTATTTTGCTCATTTACTCTCATATGAAACAAGTCGCTTAGATATTGCGGGGACATTTGATATGCTATTTTATACATGCTTTTAGCTTTTTGAAGAAAAACTATTTCTTTGAATGATAACATATTTAGAGAAATACGTGCAGTGTGAAGATTAATATATTCATGACCTTGTGTAATTTTGCCTGCTCTTCTTTGTAATTTTGTAATTCAATATACATTGTATTGGAGGAATTTCTCCGAATAACAATAATTAAGAGGAGGTTGTATATATGCATTGTAGAATAATAAACTATGTTCCTGTGATATATACGAACATATTCTGCATAACAGCCACAGACATGACGATATATTTTTTGGAAATATACTGAAAATGGTTATTCCATTGCATATTCCATTCAATATTTACACCTAATATTTTGTCGCCTTGTCATTTTTAACTCTATATTTTCATAATTAAAGCAATAATGAAGCATCATTCATATGTGCACATTTCTGTCTAGTTGTAATGAACATGACTTTGGGTTTTCCGTATTTAATAGCATATCTTTACACCATCTTTGAAGGTGGTCTAATGAATATTGTAGATTGTTTTTTAGGGTGATCTTGTAGTGTCATCAGCATACAAGTCTGTACTTATAGACGTTTACAAAGAATTATAGGTATATCGTTTTTAAATAATAGAAATAATAATGGCCCAAGTATACGTCCTTGTGGAACACGACATGTTATAGGTTTACGGTCTGAGATAGTACAAATTTTCGTAACAACTACTGCGGTTCATAAGATATGACTGAAACCATGATATTATTCGATTGCTGCATCTGTAAAGCTCCAGTCTTTTAAGCAGTATATCATGATTCATCAAATCGAATGCTTTCCGAAAGTCTACCATAACACATCCTAGAAATGTTCCTTCATTTACTGCTTTCAACCATTTATCAATCAAAAGTATTAAAGCTGTTGACGTCGAGTTGCCTGATATAAAACCACTTTGAGATTGATATAATAATTTATAGTAATTCAGAAATGCTGTCAACTTGATACTCGCATACTTTTCAGTTAGCGTTGATAATGTGAGTAATATAGAAATTGGACGGTAATTGTTAACTTCATCTTTACAACCACTCTTTAAGAGTGGACTTACCTTTGCTTGCTTCGAATTGGTCGGACATATACCACTGGATAAACTTCAATTTATTATATATGTGATACTTTCGGATATAATATTAGCTGATAATTTAAATAAACGAGGACCAATACAATCCAGCCCCGTTGCTTTTGATATATCAATGGAAGATAAAAACGGTCTTTCAAAACTTTCCTCAATATCAGGAATGGTAAATTCAATATCACTTTGGAACTTTAGAATCGATATATGTTTTGACATCATCAAAAGTTGAAACTTGAATATTTTCCTGCAATTTTGGCGCAACAGTTACAAAATAATCATTTAAAGTGTTTGCCATACCAACATCATGAGATATTGATTATGTTTGTTAAACCTAAAATGGTTACTACATTTCCCCCTTAAGTTTATTTCTTGCCCCATATTCTTTGATTATTTTCCATACAGTTCGAGTATCGTTCTTCCATTTTTCAATTTTCGATTTATATGTTTCTTTTTTGGCAGTTTGTATGATTTTGGTGACTGTATTTCTTAGAATTTTATATCTGTCAAAGTTTTCATATATTTTACATTTATTTCTTTGATTGAAGTATGCCTGTACTAAGTGCATAATGGGAGAAAAATAACCCAAACCTACGGTGATGTAGAGACTTCGTTACGTCGTGGTTTGCGCTTACAACAACAACAGCAACAACACCAACAGCAACAACAGCAGCAGCATCAGAAGGAGAAACTGTTCCTGAAAGTTTGGCGTTTCAGCGGTTTCTTTCATAACGACATCGTCGAGTTCGACTTGTAAGTGAGGAAGTGTCGATTCTTACGGATGGCGGGAGGTGTACAGTACTGGTTCTACCCGGGAAAAGTGGGTTGTCTGCCTCCACCACAAAAAATCGACCGTCATACATAACCTTACATGTGTTGAAAATGACGTAAACACCATACAAACAAAGAAACAAATCGTCGAGTCATTTCAACAGCACTGTAATACAATTCGATACTTTGCAGATATAATTTTGAAGTTTACATTTAGCGGTTAACGGAATCCACCAAACACTAAATATTAAAATTTATAACATTTAACGGTTGGTAAATTTTTAACATATAGCAGAAGTTTTAACATTCGGCGGAATGTATTGAACATTTAGCGTAATGTTTATAACATTTAGCGGAATTTTAACATTTAGTGGTGCTACAATCAGAAAAACACATCACAAACTCGTTTTGTTTAGAAAAAACAAAATTAATATAAAAAAAAGTATAAATAAATATAAAAACAGTAACAACAGCTATAACTTTTCAATAAAAAAGAAATTTTGATTTTTTTTTGTTGCATTTCATGTGAACAACTAACTCGTTGGAGCAACTTGCAATTATTGCATGGCGTTCCATAGAACGGATCGAAGTCGAATTGTGGCTGTGCGTTATAACTGAAATAAAAAACGTGTGTGTCGAATTATCTTTGTCATTAATTTAATTTCGATAGTGCTTTTTTATTTCATTGAATTAAATGCAACAGATATACACTTTGAATGCAAATATGTTCTAATATGGCACACCAGGGACATCTGGGGCGACGTAATAAAAGTTATCATAACTGCGTTATCTCTCAGTGACGCAAATTAAATCTCATGTGTGCGACATATATTGTTCCATATCTTGAAACAATAATTATAAAAGTCACATTTGCTCCTAAATTGGTAACATTTATGACTGAAACAAGAGAAATAAAATGGCGCTTAGAGCGAATTTATCAATGATTTCATAACTGCAAAATAAAGTATAAATTCAAGGCTCGAACAGACTCAATAAAACCGAGTCAGCTACTTTTCTCTCTTGTTTGTGTTTGTTGCTTCAAAGGAATCACCTTTTCAGTATTTACTGAATTAAAATGTGAAACTGGTCTCATGACTGTTATATCCGGAAACTGGTCTCATGACTGTCATGACTGTTATATCCGGAAACTGGTCTCATGACTGTCATGACTGTTATATCCGGAAACTGGTCTCATGACTGTCATGACTGTTATATCCGGAAACTGGTCTCATGACTGTCATGACTGTTATATCCGGAAACTGGTCTCATGACTGTCATGACTGTTATATCCGGAAACTGGTCTCATGACTGTTATGACTCTTATATCTCATGTCACATGACTGTTATGACTGTTATATCTGGTCACATGACTGTTATGACTGTAATATCTCATGTCACATGACTGTTATGACTGTTATATCTGGTCTCATGACTGTTATGACTGTTATATCTCATGCAACATGATTGTTATATCCGGAAACGGGGTACATCTGGGTTTTTTATTTTATTTTTATTATTAGAATATTCTAACTTTTTATAAAGGTTCAAAAATCATGATAAACAATGTCATGTTAATCAAATCATGATAAACAATGTCATTCCAATCAAGATAAACAATGTCATGTCAATCAAATCATGATAAACAATGACATGCCAGTCAAATAATGATGAACATTGTCATGTCAATCACATCATGATAAACAATGTGATGTCAATCACATCATGATAAACAATGTCATGCCAATCAAATCATGATAAACATTGTCATGTCAATCACATTATGATAAACAATGTCATGTCAATCACATCATGATAAACAATGTGATGTCAATCACATCATGATAAACAATGTCATGTCAATCAAATCATGATAAACAATGGCATGCCAGTCAAATCATGATGAACATTGTCATGTCAATCACATCATGATAAACAATGTCATGTCAATCAAATCATGATAAACAATGGCATGCCAATCAAATCGTGATAAACATTGTCATGTCAATCACATCATGATAAACAATGTCATGTCAATCACATCATGATAACCAATGGCAGGTCAATCAAATCATGATACACAATGGCATGCCAATCAAATCATGATAAACATTGTCATGTCAATCTCATCATGATAAACAATATCATGTCAATCAAATCATGATAAACAATGTCATGTCAATCACATCATGATAAACAATGTCATGTCAATCAAATCATGATCAACAATGTCGTGTCAATCACATCATGATAAACAATGTCATGTCAATTAAATCTTGATAATCAATGTCATGTCAATAACATCATGATAAACAATGTCATGCTAATCAAACCATGATAAACATTTCATGTCAATCACATCATGATAAACATTTCATGTCAATCACATCATGATAAACAATGGCATGTCAATCAAATCATGATAAACATTGTCATGTCAATCACATCATGATAAACAATGTCATGTCAATCACATAATGATAAACAATACCATGTCAATCACAGCATGATAAACAATATCATGTCAATCAAATCATTCATGATAAACAATGTCAAGTCAATCACATCATGATAAGCAATGTCATGTCAATCAAATCATGATAAACATTGTGATGTCAATCACATCATGATAAACAATGTGATGTCAATCACATCATGATAAACAATGTCGTCAATCAAATCATGATAAAAAATGTCATGTTAATCAAATCATGCTAAACAATGTCGTGTCAATCAAATCATGATAAACAATGTGATGCCAATCAAATAATTATAAACAATGTCATGCCAATCAAATCATGATAAACGTTGTCCTCAATCAAATCATGATAAACAATGTCGTCAATCAAATCATGATAAACAAAGTCGTCAATCAAATAATGATAAACAATGTCGTCAATCAAATCATGATAAACAATGTCATGTCAATCAAATCCTGATAAACAATATCGTGCCAATCACGTCATGATAAACAATGTCGTGTCAATCAAATCATGATAAACAATGTGATGCCAATCAAATCATGATAAACAATGTCGTCAATCAAATCATGATAAGCAATGTCATGTCAATCAAATCCTAATAAACAATGTCATGTCAATCAAATCATGATAAACAATGTCGTCAATCAAATCATGATAAACAATGTCGTCAATCAAATCATGATAAGCAATGTCATGTCAATCAAATCCTAATAAACAATGTGATGCCAATCAAATCATGATAAACAATGTCGTCAATCAAATCATGATAAACAATGTCATGTCAATCAAATCCTAATAAACAATGTCGTGCCAGTCACGTCATGATAAACAATGTCATGTCAATCAAATCATGATAAACAATGTCGTCAATCAAATCATGATAAACAATGTCGTCAATCAAATCATGATAAGCAATGTCATGTCAATCAAATCCTAATAAACAATGTGATGCCAATCAAATCATGATAAACAATGTCGTCAATCAAATCATGATAAACAATGTCATGTCAATCAAATCCTAATAAACAATGTGATGCCAATCAAATCATGATAAACAATGTCGTCAATCAAATCATGATAAACAATGTCATGTCAATCAAATCCTGATAAACAATGTCGTGCCAGTCACGTCATGATAAACAATGTCATGTCAATCAAATCATGATAAACAATGTCATGTCATTCAACATATGGTGGTAACACCGTGTAGCTCCGGTCTGCAACTTGAATTCATTATATACGGAATAAAAAAGTTTAGCACGTGTTTTTAGGAACATAGATTAAACATGTGAACATTGATATAATTGTTAGATATTCAAAATACTAGGTAAGGATGTGATTTTCAAAAAATTGTCTTATTTTATTATTTTCAAAGCGAAGTATAAGAATGACATCTCATATATTAAAAACAATTATTTTTTCATTAAACAAACGCATTGCTTTGAAAAAAGTTAATGTTTGACATTGACAATAATTGCCCATTCTGTCATTGTTTAAAAACCATGAAAAAGTGATCACAAACGGCTGTTAATCTCAAACAAAGACATTCCAAATTTTGTAATTTTTAAATTACCTCCCTTTTCATTGCAATGAGAACGATTTTCGATAACCTATAAAAAAGTATGTTCCCAACATATTTGCCTTATTTTATCACCGACTTTGTTTACAAATGACTTTGTAGCATTGCTATTGGTCATATTTACGTCCCTTTATAACTGACCCTTATCATACACGGCTCTGTATCTCGTCTATGGAAATTACATGCATTTTACGTGCTAAACTTATGGAATTGTGTGTAAAATGTTTTAAATAAACCCTGGTGCGAAACTAAGGATAGAATATATAACGGTGTAAAATGAATTCCATATAATTAAGGAGGTCATTTTTGAAGCTTTTTCGTTATTATGCCCATTAGAATTGAAACAAATACACAAAACAACAACAACAGCAAAAAACAACCTTTTATGTCAGTTTTAAGTTTAATACCTAGACCAGCACACAACGCGTGGTGTACTCTTCTTTAAGATGGTAGCCATTACGTATTATGCATGTATCATGCATTATTATGCATGTATCATGCATGTCCAGCGTAATTCTGATAATCATTAAAGTTTCGATCTAATGCTTTTTTTTTTTTAAAGAAGCTTTCTTCTATGTTCTTTTTTTGAAGCTGCAGCCATTTTGATTTTTTTTCACAAGGGTCACTTGAGGCGTTTATATTTAAAATCAGGCGTCGAAGACGATCAAGACTATACATAAAAGGCATTCCACCAACTCCTGCTCACAAGTATGTACTGTTATACGAGTATAAACATAGTTTTGATCAGTTTGGTTTAACCTGAGAAAAAACAGAAACTACATTTAGAAAAAAGATGTGATTTAGAAAAGCGGTGAAGTGGAGCACTTTCATTGCCTTTTTCCCGTGATCTAAAACAGTAAAGATCGCATTGATGGGATTTATGCAATTCATGCAACAGCTATGATACGGAAGTGCCGCGTTGTCAGGGCGTAATCTGCGCTTTGTCAGTGATGTATTGATTGTGAATTGCCGAGATTGGTTTGTTATCCTTGTAGTGCTGCAAGTGCTGACGTTAGACATTAGCAGTTAGACATTCTATTAAGCACATACTGGTTCATTAATTACATTAGCGTCTTATAAGGCGTCTGAATGCATTTCTTAAAACCGCACTTTGTTTATTTTCAACTTTAACGGAGATAATACAGATTTTTTGTGCATAATTAGTGTATAATGTTACCGTCAACTTTGCAGTAAGTCAACCGATGTCCCTTGGTGTTAAATGAAACTACGCATTTGTTGATACACCAGTTATAACACTTCCGAAAACGTCAGGCTGTTTCATTTTACGATTTAATAAGCACATTTACGATTTAATAAGCATATGCTGTATTTAAGAAGGTAATATGAACATGTCGCTGTCACGTATGTGTATGCTGGCTGTTATTTTGGTAGAAGTCGACTCAGTCAACAGAGTACGAAAAATAGATAAAGTTCCTTCACATTTATCTACTTTTGGTTTGAACGTTTTGCTGTCATGTAGATGCAAGTGTTTATTTTGTAAATGTTTTAAAGTGACTATTTTGTGAACAAATGACTAAATGAATAAAGAAGTCCAGGTCACCGAAAGATGTATGACTTTTTGATATCTATAATCACAACCTTGAATTTTAAAAGTTTAATGTAAATCAATACAATTCGAAAAGTAGATGGAGTTCTTTTAAGTTTTAAATAAAGTCATTTACAAAGATACCAAAGCAATATATATACTCAGCAAAAATAAAAAGTATCCACTTTGTTTTCCTGCAAAATCTGAGACTGTAAGAAAGTTCTATCAATTGAAGCATGATTTTCTTTTAATAACATCTTTATTTGATGATTACACAAAATTTCATCGAAAAATACCGAGTAATAAAAAAATAAACCCTGGAAAACACAGAAAATATTAAAAAACTCGCTAATATCTCGTATTTCCACTTTAGAATTCGGTGTAACTTGGACACATGCGATATTATTACATCCGATATTAGCGAGTTTGTGAATATTTTCTGTGTATTTGAATGACCTTTCTAAATATATGCTATTGTCTTTTAACCTTACATTTGTTAAGTTTTGTTAATTTCATTTTCATGCCTATGTATGTAGAAAATCATGCTACAATTGATAGTTCTTTCTTAAAGTCTCAGATTTTGCAGAAGAAACAAACTGGATAATTTTTATTTTTGTTGAGTATATTTCAAACGCATACACAAATCTACTTGGCTGCAACACATATCTACCATCAGTTGCGAATGAGCTTGACCTAGTTTTGATCTGGCCATTTCTCACAATAACTGGCATACAGGTTTCAAACTTTAAAACACACCATACACAGCTTACATATAAATGTACATGACAACAGCATGTTCAAACCATCAGTAGGTCAATGTAAACGGCTTACATACTTTGAATCCTTTGTTCATTATTCATCCTTTGTTCATTGTTCATCCTTTGTTCATTGTTCATCCTTTGTTCATTGTTCATCCTTTGTTCATTAATGTGCAGAGGAAGATTATCAATAAAAATGTGTTACTTTAAAAATGAGTTCGGTATAGTCCTTTGGTAAACCGTGTATTGATTCCAAACAACGTAATATTACATATATACTTCCATAAAATATACTCATCAAAGTTTTAACGCCCAATATATATTAATACTTATGATACTAAACAAGTCAGCAGATTTTCCAGACGAAACACTGAAGTAAACAATAAAACCTAACGAAAAATAAGCACCCATTTTGTGCTCCAGCAAATAATATTATTTGAAACTGAAACACAAAGCGATTTCCCCCTAATATTTTAATCACTATCTATAATTCTTCCAGATCGATGACGACGAGACAATGCTCGGCAACATTTGGAACAGTCGAGACTGAAGTCATAATGGATATAGATAGAAACATCTAGAGGGAATGCTTAATGGCCATTTAGTAGTAACACATTTATTTGAAAAGATAATCTTTACACAATTTAACAAAGGTTGCAGCATATTTTCCAAATAAAAACGTTTCTTTATCCACCATCTACACAGTATACAGATATTTTTATTGTCTCATATTTGAGACATATATGCTACCTTTCTGTCCTGTCACCGATGAAGGTGAAGGTTGAGGACGCTTGTCTTTGCTTCTCAGGACATACATGCATAGCGGTCAAGGCCCAATGGAAGCCAGTAATGAGATAGGGTTCCCAGGGGCGGTTTCCCTTTGGTTAAGGATCAAGGGAAAACCCCATTAAAGCTTGAGACGGTATGTGGTTAAATTTCATGAAGTTTAGCACAGATGTCTAGGGCCCCGTTCGAAGTGAAATATGTTTTTGATTGTACGCTGATATTTTTGGTGAAATATAAATCTGGAAATATGTTTTAAACAGAGGAGCGCAATTAGTAGATTATTTGCCACGTTGTCATAAGAACTTTAGCGCGCACTATACATATATATGTTACTGGATGAATGCTTTGATGTCGAAAGTCTATATGATATACACATGTACATTGCCGATGATAGGCGACATTTGTACCGTGATTAAAAAAATTACAACACATATTTACCATGCCAGCCTTAATACTTTGTTCTGGAACAAATAAATAATTTAACATTTGTACGGAGTGTTTCATTTCCATTTACCATATTTGTTTGGGTTTATTTATCGTATCTTTACCGATGTTTTGGTGTGTTAATGTGTATTCCCAATTAAGGCTGGCATATCATTGGACACATTAGTTTACTGATTTGCTTGTGTTAAACACTTATTTATTTATTTATTCATTTTATTTCCTCCATTACAGAGATTACATAATATAATATTATGACAACAATGCATATTAAAGTAGGTGATGTATGAAATATTTGAGAAAAAAAAGTGAAAAACATAGAACATGAACAATATGTACATACATATATAAAAGATATCCAAAACATGTCTAATAAACATTCCTCTCTTGTTAGAACCTTTATTCACGAAACGAAATATAGAACGAAACGAAAGTAGACAAAGGTTCTGGAGGGGAATGTAATCATATATATTTAACTACAGTATCCTGGTCCATGAGAAGACTAATGTAATACGCAATTGACTAACTCTAAGCATTGCCAATATTGCAGGTTTGTCTGCTAGTATGTTAATTTGCAACTTATACAAACACATACTGAGTTACATTTTTTATAAAGTGATATGACTGAATTAGAAAAGCATAATAATTAGTTGAAGACAATGTGTCAAAAAATGGTATGCTAGATCCAAGCATGACATTATACATCTCTTTGCCAGGAAGCGTAATGAAGAGGTTAAATTGTACAATATCTAAGATCAAATATAAATCATCAAAATACTTTTGTCTCGACAACGAAAAGGCTTCGCATGTTGTGGTTAAATGTTCGAATATGTCATTTACTTTAAAGTGGCACAACAAACATTTACTTTCATTGGATTGGCTAACATGAACCCACAGTTTAATTATATACAACACCAAACGAATGTCTAAGCTGGATCGGGGAATATCCCATAATACAGCTGACTTAAGTATTGGATGAAGACGCCGGAATCTCTGGAAATCTTTATCTTCACTCAGTCTCAATTCCCACGATTGAACCTGGTGACTATTTACATTATTTAAAACAATTTTCTTCCATTTATATTTTGACGGAAAATGTCCACTATTGATATAATCCGTCAAAAAGTGCTGTAAGTTATATTTACTTAGTATGGTAAATATATCGGGAATAAAATCGTATTGGTCCTTGAAACCCTTAAGAACAAAATGTTGTAACCTAATGTCAAATATCCTTCTAGACAGTAAGTTTAGCGGCGTAGAGCATTATTTTTGTAAAAAACACAATTTATTTTTATCAATTTCCGACACCATTGGCATCCAACCTAGAGTACTCAATGCCATGTCTGTTCTAGTGCGCATATGCAACTTCTGAGTACATTTTGCAGCTAATCTTATAATTTTTTCGGCTAATAAAATGTCACATCCTTGCATGTGTGACCATAATACGCACCCGTAAAGAAATGAAGGAAATGATATCTTCTTTATAAGATTTGCAAGAGTCTTAGGATTTATGAAATTAAAATCAGTCTCTATGTTAAGCAATGAAAATAGAGATGCTCTACCCTTTGAACATCTACTTTCAATACCTTTGGAACATTTTAAATTCGGGACAATATCTATACCTACATGTTTTGCTTGTATGGTTTGTTCAATACATTTTTCTCCAATCATAATTTTAACAGCAGCTTTAATGTTTTTATTTTTACTACATACTAGAAAATTGCACTTTGAATCGTTATAGGAAAATCTCCATTTATGCGCGTAGTCATTCGCGATATCTAGACAAGACTGCAGATTTAGTGCATTAGGACATACTAAGGTAATGTCGTCGGCCAGTGTTGGGGCAACACAATTTACCCTACCAATAAAACAACCAAGTCCGCTGCGCTCTAGATCATCGAGAAGAGTGTTGATGTATAAGAGATAGTACCAACTAGACATTACACCTCCTTGGGGTGTTCCCTGCAATAAGGTGAATGGTTCGGATTTTATAGCATTTACTAAAACGCAGCTTGTCATACCATTGTGACACTCTATTATTACGCGAAGGGCTTTTCCAGAGATGCCAAATTGTTTTATCTTGTAAAAGAGGCCATTATGCCAAACAGTGTCAAATGCCCCTGATGTATCTAACAGGACCATAAATGGACTACTTCCATTTTCAAACATATAGTAAATTGTTTCGCGAAGGTTAAATGATGTTGTTATCGACCCGAGATATTGTTGGTAGCCGTTTTGCTGACTATTTGGGAAGCTAATTCTGCATTGTTTAGTCCATTTTTGAACTCTTAATGATTTTACTTTTTCGAAAACTTTGTAGGTAACAGGTAAGAGTGTAACCGGTCTATAGCTTGCCGTGTTACTTCTACATTTGCCTTCTTTTAATATAGGTATGATAATGCCGATTTTTAGATCGGACGGTACGTGTTCTGTATAGAAAATCATATCATAGAGATGTGCTAGATAGCGAACTATTGATGTTCCTCCGTACCTTAGATGGTCATTTACTATTAGGTCATGACCTCCGGATTTATTTAATTTAATGGAGCGAATGACTTCATGTACTTCTGAAAACTCAACAGGACCGCTGAGGATCTTGTCAGTAGCATGATCGTTTGATTTAAAAAAACTGTCGATATGGTATCTATTTCGTTTTTAAAATCTTCGTCAAAATCTTCATTTAATACAGGAATGAAAACACTTTCGTAGTGGTTTTTGAAGGCGCCTGCGATCTCGCCAGGTTCCCTGAGAACATTACCATCTACGTTTATGTCTCTTATGATACTGGAGCGTCTTTTCCTTTTCTTATTTAGAATTTGCCAAAATGTTTTTGAATCAACCTCTGCACTTTCTTCCAGCTCATTATAAAATCTGCTATTACACTCTGAAATTGCATTTTCCTGGATATTTTTGAATTGTCGTTTAGATAATTTGTAGTTTGTGTAGGATGAATGAGTATGGTCCCTAGGCCTTCCTTCAGAGATCCACGCTCGTCTTAACTGTCTCTGGGTTGCGTGTGCTTGTTTGACCTCTGAGGTCCAGTAGGGCTTTGCGTGAACATTTGGTTTTAATTTAGGCAAGGTCTTATTTGCGGCCGTATGAATAGAATGAACAATGTGTCTGTACATTTCATCTACGTCATGATTCGAGCAAATATCTAAATTTAAAATATCACGTTTTGATAACTCTTTGTTTAGTTCAGCTGCATATTTATCTTTAGCTGTATCTGAACATTTTTTTCAGTTAACCTGCTTGTGTTTCTGAATGTTTCTAAATATATAAGCATCCATAGGGAAACAAAACTCAGTTATGATTGGAAGATGGTCCGATACAGTGCAGACATCATCATCAATTGCATTGCACATATTAATAACATGTTTTTGGTCGCTACTAAGTATAATGTAATCAAGCGTTTTCTTAGTTGGTCTGAACGTAAACGAACAACCTTCTATATTTGCGAAAAACAGCAAGTTGTTATGAAGAAACCGTTTTAATAAGCACCCTTTTTGATTATCTACTGTCGAGCTACATATATCAACATTGAAATCCCCCGTTAATATGACATTTCCCTTTTCTGAATATATTTCCAATAGAGACTGCACTGTATCTAGACACTCTTTGTATTCATCAAAAATATAATTTACTGAGGGCATATATACAGAGAACATAAATGTAGATTCATTTGGAGAGTTAATTATCTCTACGCCAACAATTCTATCAGAAAATGTGTGCACTATGTCTCTTATGCAATATGCAAAGTGTTTCTTATACATAATTGCACTGCCACCTTTACCACATCTCAGACCCTGACTGTAGAGGCATCGCAGGTAGATATAGATGTATAATCAGTATGAATAGAGTTTAAAAACTCTATATTATTTTTCTTTAGTTTATGCTCAGTTATAAGAGCAATGTCTATATCGTATTTGTCTAGCAAGTCACTGAGACTAGCTGCAGACGACATGATGCCCCTAACATTCCAGGTCAGAGTTTTGCAATTAATTTTATTAACATGAGTGTTCATAACACAGGTGAATAGAAAAAGGCAACAAGTACTACGATACTAAAATAGCGTATGTTAAACATCGCCTTCATATTGATGTCCGTTATGTTCTTTATAGTCAAACTTTGATACACATTCGTTAGTACCACACCACTTTCTACAGTATATTCGTTTCATCCAAAAACTCTTATCTTCAAGTAAATGACCATCAGACTTATAAACAGTTATTTTGGCTCCTAAACAACGTCTTTTACTTTCAAACATATTTATTCCTACCACCTCTACTCCTCTGTCAGTAATATTCTCTTCCATCCCGGCACGATTTGAATCAAAACTGATTCCACCAACATAGTATCTGACTGTCTTTCTTCTTACAATACTGCCAAAGCACGGTGTTTCGGTGTGTTCTTGGTTTGATCTAGCAGTTCTATAGTGAGATTGATAAGTGGCTATCGGTTTCCTATAGTTTCCGGCTGTTTCATGTGTTTGGTTATTATTGGCATCGAAGGAGTTGTGTTTTGTTTGTCTATCTTCGTGTGTGATCCTCGTTTCTATCGCCTTTCCTATACTAATGCGTTCGTTAGTTAAAGCGCGTCCATTAGCACCCGTCTGCTTATCTTGTTCCTTAGACTGTGTTTTAGGCGTTTCGGCTTTGTTTTTGTCTTTATCGTGATTTTTACTTTCTGCATTCGGTTTAAGTGCTTCCGAATAGAGCTTCTTCTGACTTTCGCCTTTATCGCATTCTTGAGTATTCACTTCTATTTCAGCAGGTGGTTGGATTGGGGCAGCATACAATATATCCATTGATGTACTTATGGTACCCTCATGTCGCACAGCCATACTTTCAATCGTTTTGTCGTGGATTCGTTTATGGCTCGTCTGTCCCTTAATCGATTCCATTTTATCAAATATGTCAAGTCTGTCATTTAACTTTCGTATTGTGTCTATAAACATCTTGTTCTGATGTTCTACAACCCCTATACGTAGCCTGTAATCGTAAACTTCAGATGATAGTTTCAGCAACTCATTCTCAAACACCTCTAACCGTGTATTACAAACAGCTATTTTATTTGCGTCAGCTGCTCTTTCGCATTTTGCGGCTCCCATTTCAATTTTAAGAGCTCTCACATCGGCCTGGAGTTCAGCAAGTGCTATCTGAGTATAACTCTGTGATTAGTATGATTTGGCATAACCTTTAAAGCTGATTTGTGATACTGTCAATTATTGAGGCGTCTAGGTCGATTGTTTCTGATTTAATAGTTGGTTTCCTTCTCACAAACAGACCAATCACAATTTTTGGATCTTTATTGCCTATGAATTCGTGCAGAGAGTAACAGTCACGAGCATACTTCACTGCACTGGTCGATGAATTGGTAGAATTCCTTCTAATCAATTCCCCAGTGGGACAAACAGATATATGTCTAGCGCGTTTTGCCAGAATCTCTCTATATGTCGCAAGAGTAATATCACCATGTTTGGTCATCTGTAAAAGTTTATCAATGAAGCAATCTTAAGGCAGATTAAGTAGTATTTCATCAAGTTTCGTGAAGAAAGTTTGATTTGAAATTGGCTGGGAACTTCCTATCACTATTTTGATCCGGTGATTCTAGATTTGTTCGGCAATGCGACCACGAATGGTCGTTCCACGATTGCTGTAACTGCTGCGATTGACTATTTTCGTCATCGTCATATCCTTCATAATTATAGTCATATTCTTGTTTTACTGGCATTAATGTGTGATACTGCTTTAATTCAGTGTTTTCATCATAGCTATCGATATCGATGTCGGAGTCCATGATTGTGTTGACACATATGACACATATGGCCTTCCGTAGATTTTAAACTGAATAGCGCTCGGTGTACACGACGCTATTGTCAACGTTCACACTTTGACTACCGGGAACAAAGGGCAATAGGGTGGTTATCGATGACCAATATATGCATGATTATATTGTTAGTGAAATATGTTTATGTCACAAATACACTTTCTAGACAATAAGTTTTCAAAATGCATTTACCCTCTCTTAGATAGTTGATTTAAACATCCAAATATCCAAAATATAATCCATTCAATATAAGATAACACTTGTTTTTGAAGATTTTATCGTCAACGATTTGTAAACAAACATCCACTTCCAGGGGAAGCTACTACTGAAAATCATATATATTTAAATAATCAACAAGATACTCTAGTTTAACGTCAACTCCTCGATTTGAACACAGTATCACATCACGGCGGGATTTAATGCTGTTTAAATCAAATCAAGGGGTATAAGTTTGCCCACAAGTTTGATTCAAAGAAAATTGTTTTCATGAGAGTACTGGCCTTTAACAAAGGTATTGGCATATACGATTAAATAAAATATAATTTCATTGTGTCTAAATCTAAGGCTAAAGTTGGGGACGTTTCTATTTTTGCTCAGTTATAGTATCAAATCAGACCAGTTGTAATTTAACCTCTTCTAAGCGAATACAAACAATATTTTGATTGATATGATTTTTGTTCATGAATTGGAAAATATCGTTTCTTTCTACAAACGCCTGATGTATTATCCCCTTTAAGAGCGTTTGTACAGTACTGTATGGTGTATGGGTAATCGTGATGTAAGGAAAACATATGTTGAGTTTCATGTTAAAACTACACAATCGGTGTGTTCTTAGACTAGTCACTTTCCATTACGTCTGTCGGATGGGGACGTACACCATGCGGTCCCGCGAATCGGTGTCTATCCTCCGATCACGATGAAGAACCATAGAAATCTATTCGTTAGTAAGAATAGGACAGGTTACCGATCCTATGTATCATTTCCCTCTCTCTGGGGAGACAATAAATAAACTATACTGTGTTGATGAGCCAACATTCCTTCAGTCTAAAAGTATAAAACACGTTTTCAAAAAACAGCCGTATGCATTTTCAGTAGTCACAACGATTCTGCGAAAAGCCTTATTTGGAAGTCAATGACATACATAATTATCTGAAATCTGACCGTTCCAAGTCGGTAACCCTGTCTTCACCACCCTTTCTGTTGTTTTTTGTCTCTTTCTTTGTATTATCAAGTCCTTGTTTGCAGTACAGTGCGGACCTACGATGCCATTGCGTTCGGACGCTGTGGATTCTATAGGATCCTATATCTCATTTTTGCAAGGCAACATATTAACACTCGTATTTTCTATTACTAGAATCTCGTCAATTAACTAATGTGGGCCTTTATTGCCAAGTATCTGAGCGATAAGCAAATCGTAAGGTTTTATCTTTATTCGTTCCCGATCCATTACGAAATATCATTAAGCTTGCAATCCTGATCTGACATAATCACTGGCTTTACGAAACAGTAAATTGACACAATTAATGCATCATTTTCTGTTAGATTGCTGTTTGAAATTGTGAAAACGTTATGCCCACGAGCAATTGCTGTAAGTAGATAATCAGAAGTCGATCCTGATAGTATTGCTATCGCTGCTAACGCATAATTAAATTGCAAAACCAGGGAAGACGTTCTTTGCAACGGATTACAGTCATTATTCTGAAACAAAGAGCTAATTAAAAAATAAACAGCTTTAAGAAGTTAGTGTTTTTACCTCTAGTATACTCTTATTTATTTTTGCATTATGTGGATTTTATATACTAGTCAAACTACTTAAAATCAGCATAAGTCTTAATTCGTGCGTTTTAAAAGTGGGCGTCCGTTGGCAGTATGTGTGTTCTGTCAATGTAGAATACCACGATACCCTAGCTAGTCAGAGTATATTGACATTTCTAGCATTACTCATGATATTGAACGTCAAGAAATGGAGCTAATATCATCAGTTTTATAAAGTCGTAAACATGTTTTTAAACATGTTTTATTGTCGAAATATCCGTTATAAAACCCTGCTAATAGCTTTCGCATCGCATAATGGAATTAAGGCGGGACCACGTAATGGACATTATAATGGAATTTAGAATATCTGTGGCGAGAGGCCCACTGATGTCGTGTTATTTATTATTTGTACAGTCTGTTTCCTGTTTACTTGTTTGCTTCAACAGATGCATTTTTATTGCAGCTTTTGCCTTATATTACGTCTCGTGTACGGACTCAATTAAACGGAATATGTTACTTTTTTCTCTTGTTTCTATTCATTGCTTCCAAAGCATCATTTTTTCGGTATGTATGTGATTGTTTTTTTTGTATAAAAAGGTCCACTGGTTGCTGTATAATTATTCTTTCACACGTATTGTGCAAGCTTCGTATAAAGCATATGTATAAACGTTTTAATTGTATACGTTTGGTGACAGGAATTAGATATGCAGCTGCTCAAAATGAACAGCTCTTTTGATTATAAAAGATAAAAAGGCATCTTCTCTATACAACTTCATTGCAACGTCGTTAAACGTCTACTATTTGTTATGTCATGAAATGATGACCTGCTATTATACATTGAAAACATAATGCATAAAATGAAGCAATAATTCCTCCTCGGCGCAAGTAGACTTAACTCTAATACTGCAACAATTATCTATTTACGTCAAACTGATTGTGCTAAGCTAATTGTGGTAAGCTCTTAAACGAGCGCAGTGTAGGTGGATGGATGCAGAAGGCAGCAACTCGTCTGTGAAGAGTAAAATCTGAAGAAGTTAATTTCATTTAGAATGAAATGAGCTAGACGAAGTGTAAAATGTCTTAATTATTGAGATTAACATTCATTTCAGACAGGAAATAATGGATTTGTTAAGGCGCAATTGCCTGTCATATGACGCCCAGCCAGTGTAACGCGATGTCGCCAATCGTATGTTACTGAAATATTGCAGCATGTGTTGCGTTTCTTTGGCATGACCCATTAGTATTTTGGTCATAAATATGACGAATGCATCCGACCAACATTCGATTTTTTCCATTTCTTTATTTGAAGATTCTTTTTGTGAAATAATTAGCTCTCCATTAACAATTTGAAATTTTCGTCTGTTTACAAATGTATGTTTGGGTAAAAATGTGTTGTTCCAAATGTTTTCCTTTAAGGCCAGTGGGACATGGGCCGTGGTCATGTTATGTGAACACGTATTTACATGTGATCACCTAATTTTTTCCCGCCTAAGTCCCGCTTCCTTCGGATTGTAACTGGGGGCCCCCTTGTTTTCGCGTTCCGATTCCGTTTGCCACGGGCCTGGGAGGTACTTGATCAGCCGTGTCGTCCGAACCACCGCTCGTACTATCCGACGTCGTTCCATCGGTTTTTCCATACATAGCCTGTCTTCTGTGAGTTACCCTTTTAACCTTTGGCATTTTTCTCACAGCACGAAATGAAATTACTTGTATTAGATCTATATTTTTTAATTGATTTTATGACAAAACATGCAGTCCAGTTTATTTTATCAGTGTTATGTTGAATACTGGTCTCTTGAGCAAGAGTAAATTTTATACTCACTTTTTGTTTTGATATGTAAAATTAATTCGCGAAAACTGATTATTAATAATGGCCGTACCACGTGTTGGAATGAAGCGTGGTGTTAAAAATCTCAATTCAGAGGGTTGCAACATCCTTTCACGCGGAATATATATGCATACTTCTAAAGTAAATATTCATAAACTAAATTATTTCATTTGATTTATCTTATATCGAGTTTAAATGACCTTATATCCATTAATTTGAGAGCAACACTATTTAACCTTACCGGAAGGGTATTTGATCTTTTCCCAAGTGCATAAAGGTTTTAATCTAATCTTTATGCGATTAAAACTTATATTATCCATCTAGAGCAGACGAGACATCATTTCTAAATAAAATTAGCATGTTGTGACATCATCCAAATGTCAAAGTATCATTGTAAACACCACAAAGATATTCTTTCACTGACATATCCCAATGCTATAACTATTTTTAATGTTATTAACGGACTTTCACATCAACATATTATAACCGGCAAACTACATCTGTGCACTGGCTGACTAGTTTGCGTAGAAACCTTGCAAAACAGACATAATAGATCATTAGGCATGTCTAGGCACGATCCATATCAAATAACAAGATACAAATTTGTTCACATTACATGGTCCAAGTATTAACTTTCATACCCCATCCAACCCCTTCTCCGAGCTTGGCTGGGGTATGACATAAAACCTTAACTTCGGCTTAAACAGTTTGAATCTTGTAAAATTAAAACATTTAATATGTAATTTTTAACAGGTTATCGCTATTTTGCAGTAACAATGTTTTTAAACGTGTTTTATTGTCCTTTATAAAGTCCCGCTAATATAAGCTTTCCCATCGCTTAATGGAATTAAGGCAGGACCACGTAATGAAATCAACTGTTTATCCGAATAATTCACCATACCGCATGTTTCAATTTACAATGTAAGTGCATGCTTTCCATGTGTGTGTTAAAGGCATATGACATATAAAGAAAATCTACTTTGTTTTAACAATGGTGTACTTCGAAATTTGGATGATGTGATTTAATGGCTCATTTTATTAAGAAATGACGTCTCGTTTGCTCTAGCTGGATAAACGGTCTATTCTATGGACCCTTTTGTTTCACATTTCAAAACTACTTTGCGTAAACGGAATCAATCTTTTCGGATATAAAGGGCTCGATTTCTACCATATAAAATAGATATAAAAATCGAACAGAAAATGCAGCATTCATAAACCAGAGTCAACCACAAACACGCGCAGAAGCAAACAATATCTAACAGAAGAATAAAAGGCAAGATATGACATCAAAGGCATGAAATAGTTGACAATAGGGCTACCGTCTTGGATTTGTCAGTGGCAAAAAAAGGCCGCTGGGGTTTAAACCAGGTTCTAGGATGCTCCAAACCTCACTCTTACCCTAATGTCATCCCAGTAAAACGGGACAATGCAAATAAACTTATCCCCAACAAGTCATATTCTTTAACAAACAATGCAGCATTAATAGCCCATATAAGTTAAAGACATAAATCATCATTTATTTATACTATAAAAAAACAAAAGCCTATAAAGTCACAAAGCAAGTACTCAATGACTTGGCAGCAACCAGAGCAACAAGAGAACAAACCGTTAAGGAAACGACAAGACAAGATTTAAGATAAGCATCAAACGATACCGTCCTATGAGGATTTAGGTAGACGTCATCATAGGGTCCACAGTCTGTCCGGTCATTGCAACAATTATCTATTTACGTCACACTGATTGTGCTAAGCTAATTGTGGTAAGCTCTTAAACGAGCGCAGTGTAGGTGGATGGATGCAGAAGGCAGCAACTCGTCTGTGAAGAGTAAAATCAGAAGAGGTTAATTTCATTTAGAATGAAATGAGCTAGACGAAGTGTAAAATGTCTTAATTATTGAGATTAACATTCATTTCAGACAGGAAATAATGGATTTTCTAAGGCGAAATTGCCTGTCATATGACGCCCAGCCAGTGTAACGCGATGTCGTCAATCGTATGTTTCTGAAATATTGCAGCATGTGTTGCGTTTCTTTGGCATGACCCATTAGTGTTTTGGTCATAAATATGACGAATGCATCCGACCAACATTCGATTTTTTCCATTTCTTTATTTGAAGATTTGTGAAATAATTAGCTCTCCATTAACAATTTGAAATATTCGTCTGTTTACAAATGTATGTTTGGGTAATAATGTGTTGCTCCAAATGTTTTCCTTTAAGGCCAGTGGGACATGGGCCGTGGTCATGTTATGTGAACACGTATTTACATGTGATCACCTATTTTTTTCCCGGCCTAAGTCCCGCTTCCTTCCGATTGTAACTGGGGGCCCCCTTGTTTTCGCGTTCCGATTCCGTTTGCCACGGGCCTGGGAGGAACTTGATCAGCCGTGTCGTCCGTACCACCGCTCGTACTATCCGACGTCGTTCCATCGGTTCTTCCATACATAGTCTGTCTTCTGTGGGTTACCCTTTTAACCTTTGACCTTTTTTCTCACAACACGAAATGAAATTACTTGTATTAGATCTATATTCTTTAATTGATTATATGACAAAACATGCAGTCCAGTTTATTTTATCAGTGTTATGTTGACTACTGGTCTCTTGAGCAATAGTACATTTTATACTCACTTTTTGTTTTGATATGTAAAATTAATTAGCTTAAACTGATTATAAATAATGGCCGTACCACGTGTTGGAATGAAGCGTGGTGTTAAAAATCTCAATTCATAGGGTTGCAACATCCTTTCACGCGGAATATATGCATACTTCTAAAGTAAATATTCATAAACTAAATTATTTCATTTGATTTATCTTATATCGAGTTTAAATGACCTTATAAACATTAATTTGAGAGCAACACTATTTAACCTTACTGGAAGGGTATTTTATCTTTTCCCAAGTGCATAAAGGTTTTAATCTAATCTTCATGCGATTAAAACTTATATTATTCATCTAGAGCAGACGAGACATCATTTCTAAATAAAATTAGCATGTTGTGACATCATCCAAATGTCAAAGTATCATTGTAAACACCTCAAAGATATTCTTTCACTGACATATCCCAATGCTATAACTATGTTTCATGTTATTAACGGACTTTCACATCAACATATTATAACCGGCAAACTACATCTGTGCACTGGCTGACTAGTTTGCGTAGAAACCTTGTAAAACAGACATAATAGATCATTAGGCATGTCTAGGCACGATCCATATCAAATAACAAGATGCAAATTTGTTCACATTACGTGGTCCGAGTATTAACTTTCATACCCCATCCAACCCCATCTCCGAGCTTGGCTGGGGTATGACATAAAACCTTAATTTCGGCTTAAAAAGTTTGAATCTTGTAAAATTAAAACATTTAATATGTAATTTTTAACAGGTTATCGCTATTTTGCAGTAACAATGTTTTTAAACGTGTTCTATTGTCCTTTATAAAGACCCGCTAATATAAGCTTTCCAATCGCTTAATGGAATTAAGGCAGGACCACGTAATGAAATCAACTGTTTATCCGAATAATTCACCATACCGCATGTTTCAATTTACAATGTAAGTGCATGCTTTCCATGTGTTTGTTAAAGGCATATGACATATAAAACAAATCTACTTTGTTTTAACAATGGTGTACTTCGAAATTTGGATGATGTGATTTAATGGCTTATTTTATTAAGAAATTACGTCTCGTTTGCTCTGGCTGGATAAACGGTCTATTATATGGACCCATTTGTTTCACATTTCAAAACTACTTTGCGTCAAAACGGAATCAATCTTTTCGGATATAAAGGGCTCGATTTCTACCATATAAAATAGATATAAAAATCGAACAGAAAATGCAGCATTCATAAACCAGAGTCAACCACAAACACGCGCAGAAACAAACAATATCTAACAGAAGAATAAGAGGCAAGATATGACATCAAAGACATGAAATAGTTGACAATAGGGCTACCGTCATTGAACTGTCAGTGGCAAAAAAAGGCCGCTGTGGTTTAAACCAGGTTCTAGGATGCTTTAAACCTCACTCTTATAAACGGGACAATGTAAATATACTTATCCCCAACAAGTCATATTTTTTAACAAACAATGCAGCATTTATAGCCCATATAAGTTAAAACATAAATCATAATTTATTTATACTATAAAAAAACAAAAGCCTATAAAGTCACAAAGCAAGTACTCAATGAGTTGGCAGCAGCCAGTGCAACAAGAGAACAAACCGTTAAGGATACGACAAGACAAGATTTAAGATAAGCATCAAACGCTACCGTCCTATGAGGATTTAGGTAGACGTCATCATAGGGTCCACAGTCTGTCCATGCAGCGCGTTGCAAAATGATAGGGTCATAACCTCTTTTGATAAACATTTTAGCAAGGTTTATAAAGATTGTATGGAAGTGATTATGACCAAAGATCTTACGAAGTTTGTAAATCCCACCACCATAGAAGTCAGGTTGTAATAGTCCCTGCTGCAGAAGAGTTCTGTCATTCATATAATCTCAATTATATTTTAAAAGTAGATCAGGGTTCCGTAAAAAACGTTTGTAAAGGTTTTTCGAATTTCAAGGATTACGGTAGCCCTGCTGGAGTAATTGTTTAGTTATTCAAATATTAGGAATATTAAAGTTCTCAACACGACTACAAGCTCTAGAAAAGCGAATCAGTTGAGAAACATGGATCCCATAAGAATTTTCTCGGAGAACATCCCCATCTAAGTGGGGACAATTAACAAAATTGAAATCACCCCTCTTGTCACAGATTTTACTAATTATTTTGTCATTTTCAATAGACAGATGTAGATCAAGAAAAGAAGCGACAGTATCAGTTTTGTTGAGTTGAAGTTCCTTAGGATAGATTGTATTAACTATTGTAGAAAAGAAAGAATTGTCAATGTTCACTATGTCATCCAGATACCGAGAGGTGTTATTCTTTTTGATATTATGTTCACATAAACAGTGTTGACATGCTGTCATATACTATATGGTTGACGTTGCTCATGGCTAAAATATGCATTTTGTTGAAAATCTCACGTGACCATATCCCACCCATTTTGGATTTTCTATTTTTAAAGATGGTGGACCAATAGTCCTTTAACGATTTCATGTTTTGCATTGTTCAAAGAAAATTTCACCTGTAGAAAGAGTATAAAGTCAAAGTCAATAAAAATGTTTTTCCAGTGATTGATTACACTATTGTTCAAAGAAGATCATTTTATTTATCTGAAAACATTACGTTAAACCAAAAATGTAACCATGCATTTGACGGCGTCTTTTATGTGATATAACCATCACAGACTTTTGGGATCAACGAGCCCAACATATATGGCGCTGAAGGAGAATACCGCTTAAGCCGGTGCTAGAGGCCATGATAGGTGTTGCTTTCTACAATACCTCTCATGAACAGACTCAATAAAACCGAGTCTGCTGCTTTATTTTCTTGGTTATGTTTGTTTGCTTCCGAAGGATCACCCTTATCAGTATTTATTAAATCCGAAACTTTTAATTATGCAGTAAAAAAAGTGGTTACCCTGTCTTCGCCACTGTATGTTGTATTGTTGTATTGATGTATGTTGTATTGTTGTATTGCACTGTTCTTTGAATATTTAATTTGCTCCTTTGCTTTGGTTTATGGTAAAGTGCGGACCTACTGCCTCATTGTTGCTACTTTAGTTTAGTTTGTGGTTCAGTGCGGACCTACCGCCTCATTGTTGCTCCTTTAGTTTGGTTTATGGTACAGTGCGGACATACTGCCTCATTGGTGCTTCTTTAGTTTGGTTTATGGTTCAGTGCGGACCTACTGTCTCATTGTTGCTCCTTTAGTTTAGTTTATGGTTCAGTGCGGACCTACTGCCTTATCGTTGCTCCTTTAGTTTGGTTTATGGTTCAGTGCGGACCTACTGCCTCATTGTTGCTGCTCCTTTAGTTTGATTTAAGGTTCAGTGCGGACCTACTGCCTCATTGTTGCTCCTTTAGTTTGGTTTATGGTTCAGTGCGAACCTACTGCCTCATAGTTACTCCTTTAGTTTGGTTTATCGTACAGTTCGGACCTACTGCCTCACTGTTGCTCCTTTAGTTCGGTTTATGGTACAGTGCGGACCTACTGCCCCATTGTTGCTCCTTTAGTTTGATTTAAGGTTCAGTGCGGACCTACTGCCTCATTGTTGCTCCTTTAGTTTGGTTTATGGTACAGTGCGGAACTACTGCCTCATAGTTACTCCTTTAGTTTGGTTTATCGTAAAGTGCGGACCTACTGCCTCACTGTTGCTCCTTTATTTCGGTTTATGGTACAGTGCGGACCTACTGCCCCATTGTTGCTCCTTTAGTTTGGTTTATGGTACAGTGCGGAACTACTGCCTCATAGTTACTCCTTTAGTTTGGTTTATCGTACAGTTCGGACCTACTGCCTCACTGTTGCTCCTTTAGTTCGGTTTATGGTACAGTGCGGACCTACTGCCCCATTGTTGCTCCTTTAGTTTGGTTTATGGTTCAGTGCGGACCTACTGCCTCATTGCGCTTTGGTGCTGTTATTGTTTCTGGAAGACCATTTTCCTCATTCTTGCTACATCCAAATGTATTATTATCATGTAAAGACTGTATCAATTTAATTCCATTTCAATACCATTACTTTCTGTCATGTATGGATATCAAGACTACTGACATGTGTATACTGTCTGTTGTTGGTTTCGTTTCGTTATTTAGATTAAATTCTACATATTTACATTTACATGTATACCGCAATGACGCAAAACGTAGATTGTATATACCATAATTATATATTTTAAATATTAATATAAGGCCTTTGTTGATGTTTCTTAATGAAGCAATCTTTTTAAATCTAAAGATAATGCATGGGGCACATATAGTAGTTAATAACCTCCTCAACCCCCTCCAGTGCCCCCGCCACACACCACATGCACACACACACACACGCACACACACACAAACACACGCACGCACGCACGCACACACACTGTATTGTGCTGGGTACATGTATATGCTTTCATAATTGTGTTTGTCAATACCTTATGTCACCCAGGTGATCGGTACCTTTTGTCAAACAGGTGTTTGTTTTGTTGTACTGTGTGTTTGTTTGAGAGGTAAAAAGACTTATTCCTTGCACTGAGGTATAGTCGTATACCATTTTACATAGTTTTTCTCAAATGTAATTTAATGTTTTTCTTCATACAGCCCAAGATACCTACGACTATGTTTGTATAACAGATTATATCTATGGAATGGGGTGTTCCAGAAGGCTTGGATGAATGTCTCTAAGAGAGGTCATTGTACTTGACTATGAATATGTTCTATTTTCTTCTGTTACCTATGAATATATGTAAACATGTTATTGTGCCAACCAAGGCCATTCATTTATAATTAGTGACATATGGAAGTTTCTGGATGAGTAAATAAAACGTTTTTGCTTATGATGTGAAATATCATATGACTGTCATTCAAGGTTAGTGGAATATTCTAAAGCTTCTATACTGTTCTATTATGTTTTGTGGCAGTACGTGGCGGGATTTTGTTTTGTTCAGTATCTGGTTCAACAGTTGGATTGACAATTTACTTCATATTTCAGTTTAATTTGAAGAGATTGGATGCTTTGAATTAAAAATATACTTTGAGAGGATAAAAATGATTGTGCTCATCAATGATAGAAGTGGCATTGGATTAGTTGGACTGTTATGAATACATAAACCAGGAACTACTTGAATCGAAATTGGATTAAAGGGATACTTAACAGTTTTAATTAAAGGGACAGATCACAATTTAGATAAAAGGGACACTTGCCAATTTTATTTGGACTTTATTTTTTATATCGCATTTTAACGAATTACTGGATGCATTTGATATATTTTCTGTAAGTGAATATTTTTCATTGTAGTATTTGAATAAATGTGTTGATTATATTTTAAAAATAGTTGTTGCTAATTTTGCTTACTTTCTGGTTACATTTTCCCCGTAACAATTCCTCAAATAAAAGCCGACGATGTATCGTGCCAAAGAGTGAATAAACCAAATCAAATAAGTAAAATATGTTTTATAAATAATAGAGTTGTATGTAACTGAATATGATGTATTGCAATTTTAAATTGAGATGCGTATAGCCCTGACCTCATAGCCTTTTTGAGCTAACAACCTTTGCACATGATGTTACTGTAATGAAAATAAGATTAGCAAGTAATTGACATGGTAAATCCCATTGAACAGATCTTAAGCTTTGTGCCGCACCGATCATGAACAATGTAGTTGAAGTCAAAAGTATCAAGTTTATGTAGAACTTCCTTTTCAAACGATATATGCATACACAAAAAATAGCAAAACATAGCAAATACCTGCTTTACATTAAATTACATTTCGTTGTTAATTCAATGTAAAGGGAGGTAATTTTAAAATTTAAAAGTTGGTTTATGATGATAAGGTTATTATCAACTATATTTGGCGGCTATTAACACCTTAGTCTTATATTTGTATAGGAATTATGCTGTTTAGATAACTTGCATTCGATCACAAATTATAAGTGAAAAAAACGATGAAAATCCTATGCCATGACAATATTTTCAAATACTTTACATTATAAAGTTACTTTCAATTTCTTTAAGATAGACGTACAAAAAGCAGTGTGAAACTCTTTTTTTCAGTATATGTTCAGTAGAGTTCACTAGAAAATTAATAATTAATGTAAGGTCAACTTGAACGCCATAGATTGCTGCATTTAACGAGAAGGTTAGCGAACGATACATTTTCTACGAAAGGGTGCACTTATAAAGTCGAATATCTATATATTCTGATGTTCATGCTTGCGGTTATTATGTTTGTGAGATCACGCGATATCAGTTTCCTTTTGTGAGCCATTATTATACTTAATTAAATTATACGTTCTCATATTGCATTACAATTCATTAAATTCGTATTAAACTTACAAAATCAAAACTTTATTATTCCTGTATGATGAGCAATTTATTAACGGTAAAAAAGTATAAACGGTGATTTACTTTCATGATCTTTATTATTAGTAAAACCATGCTTATAGTTAGTTTAACAAGAGGCCATTACGTGGTCGTGCCTTAGTTCCATTAAGCGATGGGAAAGCTTATATTCACAGGATTTTATAACGGATATTTCGACAATAAAACATGTTTAAAAACTTTTTTACTGAACAAAAATGCGATAACCTGTTGCGAATTACCCATTAAAATGCTGTGATTTTACAATATTCAAACCTTTTAAGCCAAAATTAAGGTTTTATTTCATACCCCAGCCAACCCCGTTTTCGCTTCTTGGACTAACGTGGCTCTTATAACAATACAGAAAGCAGTATACTCATTTTGTCAATCGTATATAACATATAAAAGAAGTATTGTTTGTAATGCAGTATCATTTGTTAACCTTCTGCCTTGGTACGTTATGTTTCCATTTGTCAAAAGATTGCCCTCCGCAAAATATGACAAGACATACTAATACCGACTTATATTTACATATTTTTTTTAAACAGTCTGGAAAGCACTCTATGCTTTCACGTCTTACCTCTCTGTTCATTTCTTCAGTTAAGTTGATCGACGAGGAAGCAGACAAAATATTCTTCGTGTATATATATCCCTTGTATAAAACTGCTTCCATAATACACACAAGATGTCCTCCGACCCCATATTGACAAGGAGTCTGATCACGTCAGGCAGTTTCTAAAAATACTATATCTTCATAAATGTATGAATTTCATTGACATGCCTAGTATTTGTCGAGATAATCATGTAGTTGATTATATCCCTAAATATTTCAAAATTCCGAAAGTCCTGTAATTTGTTATAAGTATAAAAAAAACTATTAGACATATTATTTTCAACTACAGCATAATAGTTTCTGATCTTGATATAGTAAATATCACTCCTAAGGAATATAAATGTAACATATCAACATTTTGCTATGTTCCAGCAGGTCATGCCATCACTGGTAATTTTGATATTGTTGATAAACGTATTCGGTCTTTAGTATAGATTATCTTCAACTGTCGATTTTAATGCCTGTCGTGCTCAGATCGCACAATCCATTGAGGAGTTTAGTATAAAATGGTGTCGTAGAGAACACTTTTATAATGCTAACCCTTCTTTACTTCCTACGAGACCTAGGTTTTCGTTTCGTAATTTAAAATCGGAAATTCAGTAATTTCATAATAAATTTGTTTTAATCCCTGCTGATAAAGCAGCTAATAATGTAATTATTGTTTGACGCCTACATTACGCCAGTGTTTTATCTCTGGAACTCGGTAGCACTAATTCGTATACTCCAGTTCATTCTACTGAGGATGATGTTGTTTCCACACATATCACTCGGTGCACTACTTTCAAGGCTAATGTAGACGAAAAGCAGAATAAACTGCCAAGTATGTACTGGATTCCTAAATTACATAAACATCCGTTAATGGCCCGCTTTATTTCGAATTATAGTGCCTGCACCACAACAAACATCTCCAAACTTTTAACTTCTTGTCTTACTGCCGTTAAAGATCAATTTATTTGTTTTGGTCTATTAAAACATTAGGAGACGTTCTTGGCAAAATTTGCAATAAACGTCAAGTTTCATCTATTAGCACTTATGACCTCTCTACACTATATACAACCTTACCACACCACCCTATCAAAGACGAGCTTATTTCTCTTATTAAAAAACATTCGCTAGAGAAAATACTACATTTTTGGCCTGTAATAATATTAAAGCGTTTTTTACTAACGGCAGTTTAGACACTACACTAAGTGGACTTGCCAAGAAGCTTGTGAAGCATTCATCGTCCATTATCATACTCTTTCCTATTAGATAATATTTTCGTCAGGTATGGAACGACCGTTTATTTGTTGGTATCCATATGAGTACGAACTGTGCACCCCTTGTCGCAGATTTGTTTTTATATTGCTATAAAAGAGAGTTCATGTTGAGTCTTTCACCAGATACCCAGAAAGATGTTATTGAGGCCTTTAATGACACCTCTAGGTTTCTGGATGACATATTAAACATTGACAACCCTTTTTTTTTACTATGGTTAATAATATATACCCTAAAGAACTTCAACTTAACAAAGCTAATATTTCTGATACTAACTCTTCTTTTCTTGATTTACATCTCTCGATTGAAAATGGTGAAATAATTAACAAAATATATGACAAGAGAGATGATTTTAATTTTGATATTGTTATTTATCCCCATTTAGATGTGGATGTTCCCCGATCAACTTCTTATGGGGTCTATGTGTCTCAGCTTATTCGTTTTTCTAGAGCTTGTACTCGAGTTGAGGACTTTAATATTCGTAATGTTTATATAAACAAAAAGATACTCCATCAGGGTAACCGTTACGATAAACTTTGTAAATCCTTTGCAAAATGTTATTATCGTAACCCTGATCTTCTTTCCAAATATAAAAGTAATTTAAGAACTCTTCTGCGACAAGGACTATCACAACCTGACTTGTATGGACCTGATTTACAAACTTCGTAAAATCCTTGGTCATGATCACTTTCATACTATCTTTGTTAAATTTGTTAAAAGGTTTATCAAAAGAGGTTATGACCCTATCATTTTGCAACGCAGTGCATGCTTGGTAGTGGACCCATTTACAGTTCGCCAATAGGCTTTTCTCTTTAACTGAGCGATGACCGGACATGCTGTGGACTCTATAATGACGTCTACCTAAAACCCAAAAGGAAGGTAACGTTTCATGTTTGTCTGCAGTCTTGTCTTGTTGTGCCCTCAATGGTTTATTCTCTTGCTGCTCTGGCTTCTGCCAAGTCAATGAGTACCTTCTTTGTGGCTTTCTAGGCTATTGTTTTTTTTGTATTTATATATACACGAGCATCTTTGTGTTTTACTTATATTGCCTATTAAAGCTGCCTTGTTGGTTAGAGAATAGTTCATGGCGGAGGTTTGTTTATTTACTCTGTCCCATTTTATTGGGTTGACAGTAGGGTAAGTGTGAGGTTTGGTGCACATTAGAACCTGGTTTAAACTCTAGCGGCCTTTTTTGCCACTGACCGTTCCAAGGCGGTAGCCCTATTGTCAACCCTTATGTGTTTGTGATGCCTAATTTGGCCTTTTATTCACCTTTGTTTCTTTGTGTGTTTGTGGTTGATTGTCGTCCTTGAATGCTGCTTTTATGGTTTGATTTTTTATATCTATATTGATAATTTAGTGTACAAGACACCGTCAATTGATGACACATCACATTTCCCCAATATTCTAAGCATTTCAAGAGTTATGGAGAAGGCACATAAACTGCATCACCTTGACCAGTGATCTTGACCTTGTTAATATAAAGCATATTCTTATTGATACAATCTTTTATAGCTGTAAATATAATATTGGTGCAATATAATCAACAATTCATAATATGGAAATACAATTTGCTTTGAACTATTTCAGTAATTATTGAAAATGATTTGTAATTATGAAATTTACGTAGAAAAGCTAACATTGTCATGTGTCCCATTAATATGACCATTTTGACCAAGGTTTGTAACGATTTCCAAGAAACGGAGGAGCTACGGTGACAACAAACCAGAACATATTAAAATAAGGGCGATTACTCTGTCGTTTAATAGTAACTCTGAAATGTTCTTGTAAGATCTATTTATACAATGAAAGTACTAAAGTGTTAACAAGACAGAATATGAAGTGTTTCAATGCAACAAGGGCAATACTTATGTTGTTTAAAATCCGATATTCGTTTTCGTGCGTGTCGAAGCATTCATTGACATTAAGGTCATGACAAAATGGGTAAAGATCAGTTGTAAATCTGCAAAGTGTTAGAGCGTTAACAATGCAGAAAAGAGCTGTTTTTCATAAATCTGTTTTATATCCTATAGTTGTGATTTTCAAACTTGTCCTAGCTTTCATTAATATAAAGACCATGACTAAGTTTAGTAAAGATCAGTTGCAAAATGAATGTGATAGACTTTTACAAGGCAACATATGGTAGTTTTCATTACAAACATGTCTATTTTAACAATATCACATATTAGTGATTTCGGAATTTCTGTGAGCTTTCATTGATTTACAGACCCTGACAATACATACTGAAAATGGGATCCCTTGGAAGCAACCATCACAAACAAGTGATACAAATAGCAGATTCGGTGTTTTTGAGTCTGTTCATGAGAGGTAATGTCAGTGCAATACCTCTCACGCCTCCTAGCACCGGCTTTAGCGGCGATATTCTACTTTAAAGCCGCAAAGATTGGGCTTGATTATCGCAAAGGACCAGTAAGTAATAGCACTACTGATTTTGTAGTCGGGGCGACTTTTACGGCCGCCACACAGCACTAAACAAACTCTATTGTTAATTGTAAAATGAAGGGCTAGCCTGTTAACAGCAGAATTTAACGAACGGACGGACAACGCATAAGCTTGCCTGGCTTTTGGCCTGTACAGTTGAAACGATACTTTTTGTCAATATATTTTTACATGGCGCCGTTTTACTATTTATTTAATTTCTTGTTAGTCGAATTCTTGCAGAATAATTCGATTTAGTCTTGGAGATAAACTCTATTTCTTTTATATCAGAATTCGATTAAAAAAAATGTTGATATTACAATTATTTCATGATGTCAAGAAAAACTGAAGAATAGTAAAAGGTATCTATATACATATTGATTATAAAGCCTATACCTGATAAATGTATAAAGTACCGTAATAAACGCTTAAATAATCAGTTTATCCGCTATTTAATAATACAGTACAATATGGGAATTCATCGTATTATATACTTTCCAGTGAAGTAGCGAATTTCATGATTAAAGCAAAACCTTATATTTTCATTGTTTATATTTCACATGTGAAATACCGAAAACGACGTTTTAAATGAACTTATTGGCGTTATTGACGTCATTGTTTTGACGCATTATGCTTTTTCTGCATAAGTTTCAAGGTTGTGAGTATATAATAAATATAATATTTAGGATTTATCTTCATCTCGAAGTGAGGAAACTTGCATATTTTCACGCTAAAATATAAATTTTGTCACTTCTAGATGAAAATAAATCCTGTATTCACTCCAAACAAACAAATATTCTCTATATATATTCCATTATGTCTTATAACTATATTTCATTAAATCAGTCCATACCATAACTGCGACGCTGACAGCTTACATTAAAATTCCTGCGATATTTCTTTTCTGGCGTTCTTTTTGCCGTTCTCTGTAATGGAGTTTCATTTTGACAGAGTGACACGCATTCTATGGGTCCGTGACAACAGAACGTTTTGTGGCTTCTTTTAGGTGTGAATATGACAGCACGGATAATGGAATCAATGAAGCCGTCGCTTCTTGTTTAAACCAATTAGTGTGTATCTCAGTCTAGAAGTCATAGAACATCTTAATTAATTCAAGATGCAAATGGATCACGGTACGCCCATGCAGGCAATATAAGCATTGACCTTCTGTATAGCTGATAAAGCTATATATGTAATGTTGTTTGGCTTTTAATTTGACATTTCTTTGTTTGTCCAGATGGCATGAGCGGTAGCTAGCATATTTCACTACCGTTCATGAACAGTCTCAATCAAACCGAGACTGCAATATTTCGTATGTGTCGTGTTCGGCCGTTTCCAAAGGTCCAGTCTCATACTCGTTTAAAACAAGACTTCTGTTTGCACTGTGTTGTCTTTTTGGCGAGCGTGTGCACGGATTCCGCCTCTACTAATAATATATTAGTATGGTGTCACTGTTCCATGTACAAACACGTTACAAGCCGGAAGGTTGAGTTAAATTATTGTCTACAATTGAACGACACACAGCGATACAATCCACCATAAATCACCCCATTATCAACATCTTGATCACTCTTTGAAGCATGATCTCGAAGAATGACGAGATAAGCCGAGTTTGCACGATGGTAAATCACCCTAAGCAATATTATGTTTCTATTCGACTACCTTAAAATACGATAATAGAGCACGTTAAACTGTTTTACTGTCCTAACATGTGTTCATTGCATTAGGCTGTTCCATACATTCCCAAGTGTTTAAACGTTAGCAGCAGAAAGACGCCGCGTGACACAACAACGATAAATGATAATACACGTGCTATTTGTTTTCCAGGCGAAATCTCAAGTTCAACAAGTATGCCAAAAACATTCCTCTTTTAGTATCCATCTGTATATTCCAAACTGCTTTCTCTCATTTAACACTTTGTTCTGGAACATATAAATAAGTTATGATGTGTACAGAGTACTTCATTTTCATTTAAAATTTATTTGGTTTTCGTTATCGTATCTTTATTACTGTTTTGCGTGTATTAATGTGTATTACCTTTTAAGGCGGACACATTATTGCCGATTTGCTTGTGTTAAAACACTTGGTCATGAGACGTTAACGTTTTGTTTTATGTTGTTTCAGAACAAAACTAACGGAATTTCACACTAAAAATTGGCAATTAAATTTGTACTTTTAAACGCCAAAAGAGATGTGGAAGCAAAACTTGTGTAACTATATTTGAATAAGGACCAAGATACACTAGTTTAGCGTCAACTCCTCGATTTCTGGTGCAACAGATCACATCTAGGCGGAATTTGCTATTGTACTTTCAAAATTAAATGGCAAAGGAAAGATCAACAAACTATACAATAGGAAAGAAAGAAATATATTTTGTGTTGTTGTTGTTGTTTTCACAATCTGTTTCGACCAGTGTGTTGCTCTTTGTTCTTGACCTAGAAACATAATCTACACGGTTATGAGGAGTATGATCTGAAATACAATGCCTTGCAATAATAAATAATAGTACCAAACCAGACCAGCTGTAATTTGAACTCTTCTAAGCGAATAAAAAACATATTTTGATTGATTTGATATTTGATCATGAATACAAAAAAATCGTTTCCTTCTACAAAAAACTTGATGTATCCCTTTAAGCGCGTTTTTACAGAACTGTATGGGTAATCGTGATGTAAGGATAACATCTGATAAGTTTATGTTAAAGCTACAAAATCGGTTTGTTCTTAGACTAGTCATTTTCCCTTAACTACGTATGTCGAATTGCGTAAACCATGCGGTCCCGTGAATCGGTGTCTATTCTCCGATCACGATAAAGAACCATGGCAATTTATTCGTTAGTAAGAGTTGGACAGTTTATCGATCCTATGTATCCTTCCCCTCTCTCTGGGGAGAGTGAAAATATCATGTACTGTGTCGATGAGCCGTTTTACAACATTCCATCAATCAAAAACAACCAATAAACAGACACATTCTCAAAAAACACCCACATGCATGTTCAGTAGCAACAAACCCCTCTAACATTTTTTTGTAGAGTCAATGTCAAACAGAAGTATCTGAAATCTTTTTTGCAAGATTGTGTTTTAACCCTTGTATATTCTATTACTTGAATCTCGTCAATTAACTAATGTGGACCTTTATTTCCAAGTATCTTGTCGATAAACAAATCGTGCGCAATTACCTTTAATCGTTCCCGATCCATTACGAAACATCATTAAGCTTGCAATCCTGATCTGACATAATCACGTCATCCCGACGAGCAATTCCCGTAATCAGATATTCAGAAGTCGATCTAGATGGTATTGCTTTCGTTGCTTACGAATATTTAAACTGCAAAACTTGAAGTCGATCCTGATAGTATTGCTTTCGCTGCTAACGCATAATTAAACTGCAAAACTAGAAGTCGATCCAGATAGTATTGCTTTCGCTGCTAACGCATACTTAAACTGCAAAATTAGAAGTCGATCCAGATAGTATTGCTTTCGATGCTTACGCATAATTAAACTGAAAATCTAGAAGTCGATCCAGATAGTATTGCTTTCGCAGCTAACGCATTATTAAACTGTAAAACTAGAAGTCGATCCAGATAGTATTGCTTTCGCTGTTTACGCATAATTAAACTGCAAAACTAGAAGTCGATCCAGATAGTATTGCTTTCGCTGCTAACGCATAATTAAACTGCATATCTAGAAGTCGATCCAGATAGTATTGCTTTCGCAGCTAACGCATAATTAAACTGTAAAACTAGAAGCCGATCCAGATAGTATTGCTTTCGCTGTTTACGCATAATTAAACTGCAAAATCAGGGAAGACTTTCTTTGCAACGGATTGCCTTCATTATTATGAAACAATAAAGCTAATTATAAAACAAACATGCTATTTATCAGTGGGCGTTCTCAGTATGTGTGCGGGGGTGGGAGTTACGTCACTCCTTAAGTCAAATTACGACGATGTCTTCTTGTAGCAGTTAACGCAATGTTCAACTTTGTAGAGCTGCCCCATTCACAGACTATTGACAATCCTGGCATTACATTTTCTATGCTGAACGTCAAGGATAGGAGCTAATAGCATCATTTGTTTGTAAAACCGTTGGTGTGACCCGACTAGCATGTGCAGCAGTGCAACATGAGTACATTTCAGTTGACATGCTAATGGAATTTAGTATATATGTGACGACAGGCTCCCCGGATGGCCTGTTATATGTTACTGTACATGTTTGTCCTTTAGTTGTGTATGTTTCCTTGAACAAATAGATTTTCCTTAAACAGATAGATTTGTTATACCAGTGTTTACCTTTCATGAACTCATTTAAACAGAATCTGCTACTTTTCTCTCTTGTTTATGTTCGCTGCTTTCAAGCGATCCTTTTTCGGAATGTATTTGCTTGGTTTATTTCGTATACATATGACTACAGTTAACGTGTATACGTTCTTGGTATGGCTTCCATGCAACATCATTAACGGTTTTATGTTTGCTATTTGATGAATAACATATAATAATACAACTATCGTCTGGTTTACGTAATACTGATAGTGATAATCTTATTGTAGACATTTTAGACTTAAGTGCCAGTGTAATTCGTTTTTATTTAAGCAATAAATAACAAATACAGAATATCAAACACGTAATTTCTGCAGAGTATTGAAATATTGTGTAAATAAGTAGTACCCAGCCTGATGAGACATATTCGTGACTTAATTGACGTCATTATAAAATAAAATTATTGTTTGACTCAAATAATTACATCGTAAATTGTATACGTCTGTGTCTATCGAAGCCTGAGACCTTCAATGCTAACGTGACCTGTCTATTGTATTAGAGACTCCAAAGAGAAACACGTTTTAACTTAACTAAATCAGTCGGAGTAATACTTAAAGTGTCTGAGTTCAAAGCGAGTCTGGTTGAGCTATATTTAAGGCACTCAATGAGGAAATGGATTTCATGTTCAGTAGACTGAAATAAAAACAAGAAATGTCAGAAATTCAGGCGAATGCCCTCGGATGTGATAAGCATTTATGCGAAATTACATCTAAATCTCTTCACTGGTTTAGAACATGAAGCACCCAACTTTGACGTTTGATATATTTGTGGCTGGGATGGTAAAGACGCTGCGATTGAAACCATCTCGCCTCTCACCTCTGCGGGTTCGAATCCCACTGGGAACTTCATATGTAAGTGAGAAAGTGTTGATTCTAACGGATGGTGAAAGGTAAACAGTACCCTATCCAGGAAAAAGTGGGTGGTCTGCCTCCACCACGAAAACAATTGACCGTCATATATAGCCTAAAATGTGATGAAAGGGACTTAAAACACTATTGAACAAGTCATTGATCTCTAAGTATGACGTTGACCTCGGCGACAGTAACTGAGGGATAAACGCGATAAGTCGTCGTGGTTTGATGCACATTTGTGGTGGAGGAAATAGAAGATATGGTGAAGATATGCAAATACCTAACTTATATCTTTCATCTCTAAGTGTGACATTGACTTTGTCGATAAGAACCTGGGAGTTAAACGCGTCACATTGTATTGATGTTATATAGCGAAGACGTACCTGCATCCGGATGGAAAGACCAACATACATTCAATTAATAGAGACCGGGGCATAGAAACTTGACAGACCCTGACCCAAGGAATATGATGAAGATATTATTATTTTAGTTATTTAAAATTGAATCGAAGATAGGTGGAGGTAGGTGGGTTGGACCAATGGGAGGAGGAACGATGTATTGGATAGAGAAACCTGATTGAAAATGACTCTGTTCACTGCTTCATGAGGGTGTTGCATGTACGTGTTACGTATTTGAGATGTAATAATAATGATTGCAAATATGCAATAAATGTAAAAAACTATTGAGACGTTGTGAGTTTTAGATAAAACAAGATTGCCATATGATCATTTAAACTACATGCATGTTTTTAATTTTTCGTTTTGATGCATTCCTATATTCGCCTACAAAACGCAATCCATGTGCACAATATAAGTGCATATGTTGTGGTTGTATCTGATCACCCACTCCTAGACATTACTGATGGCATGGCCAATTTACTAACAGAGATTGGAAGGAAAGATTCAAAGCCATGACATGAAACATGACGCAATTAAGCACTGTAGCAGAAACAATGAATGGCGAATGTAGACCACAATAAAAAAATGAATACAAGAAAATAATTGCGAGTTAAGTAGAATTAAACTAAATTTTGATCAGCATTGATCAGTTGTGCAATGAAGTCATAATGACAAGAACGACGACAACGAGACAAAAGTCAATGCATTACCCAGTAATTATAATCGCAAACGACGACAACGACAAATAAGTCAGTGCACTACCCAGTAATTATAATCGTAACTAGAACGAATTCGACGGCTCGCCATCGCAAATACCCACGTTTTCTTCTCACAGGACACCCCCAACCCTCCCCCACCCCACCACCACCACCACACACACATACAGGAGAACAACATACTATTATACACTGTAATCCTTCATCAAAATGTTCGTTTGAGACATAATTAAAAAAAATGACCCCCTGATACCCTCCCACCACCACCCACCTCTTCCAACCCCCACCCACAGAGAAGACGACCTTAGTTTAAATAATAAATCATTTGACATGCTGTGTATCTCTTTCATAGATGACTATTATACCAACTAATGTGCAAAAGTATGGAAAAATAACACTGTAATTGAATTATTAGTGTATTTGATGCCCCTTCCCCCAGGCCCCCACCGATGACACAGGAGGAAACAAATGTATAAAGTGTAATCCCAACATCATAATGTTTCATTTGAGACATAATTAAAAAAACGCAGACGTTCGAGTTTGAAATAAAATCAAATCGTTTGATATGTTGTAGATATTTCATAGACAGTTACATACACCCCAAGTTATGTGCAAAAATATAAAAACAACAACAATGTAATTGAATTGTTTGTGTAAGTGACCTTTTGACCTCCTGAGGGCCCTGGGTGCAGAGCCATAATCATATTGTTTCATTTGAGACATAATTACAAAAAATAAAAATTCCCCAGATCACCCTCCCACCCCACCCCACCCAACCTGGGCCCTGGGCAGACGTCCGAGTTCGAAATAATAAAATCGTTTCATATGTTGTTTATCTTTCATAGACGAATACATACACCAAGTTATGTGCACAAATATGGAAAAATGACAGTGTAATTGAATTTTTAGTGTCATTGACCTTTTGTCCCGCTCACCACCCCGCAGGGCCCCTGGGTGCGGAGCCAAAAATAATGTTGCTCTTACACGTCCTCATCATATGCTGAAGTCATACCCTAAGTTTGGTTGAATTTCGTTCAGCGGTTTAGGAGGAGATATAATAACGGATGGACAGACGGACAAACGGAGGCGATTTTAATCTACCCTGCTTTTTTGAAAAACGTGGGCATAAAAATAAATGACCCTCTGTTATCCTTCCGCCACCACCATCATCATCATCATGTTTCATTTGAGACATAATTACAAAAAAAAAAAATGCCCCAAATTCTCTTGCCACACCTCCCCTCATACCACCACCCTCACCACACCCGCCTCAACCACCCTGGGCCCCCAGTTCGAGTTCGAAATAATAAAATCGATTGATATGTTGTTTAATCTTTCATCATGTTTATAGGCAAATTACATACACCATGTTATGTGCAAAATATGGAAAAATGACAGTGTAATTGAATTGTTTGTGTAATTAACATTTTGACCTCCTGAGGGCCCTGGGTGCAGAGCCATCATCATATTGTTTCATTTGAGACGTAATTACAAAAAATAAAAATCCCCCAGATCACCCTCCCACCCCACGCCACGCAACCTGGGCCTCTGGGCAGACGTCCGAGTTCGGAATATTAAAATCGTTTCATATGTTGTTTATCTTTCATAGACGATTACATACACCAAGTTATGTGCACAAATATAAAAAAAGACAGTGTAATTGAATTTTTAGTGTCATTGACCTTTTGTCCCACTCACCACCCCCGCAGGGCCCCTGGGTGCGGAGCCAAAAATAATGTTGCTCTTGCACGTCGTCATCATATGCTGAAGTCATACCCTAAGTTTGGATCAATTTCGTTCAGCGGTTTAGGAGGAGATATGGTAACGGACGGACAAACGCACAGACGGAGGCGATTTTAATATACCTTGCTTTTTTGAAAAACGTGGGTATAAAAATAAATGACCCCCTGTTATCCTTCCCCCACCACCATCATGTTTCATTTGAGACTTAATTACCAAAAAAAGGTCCAAATTCCCTCGCCACACCTCCCCTCACCACCCACACCATCCCCGCCTCACCCACCCTGGGCCCCAAGTTCGAGTTCGAAATAATAAAATCGTTTGATGTGTTGTTTAATCTTTCATCATGTTTATAGGCAAATTACATACACCATGTTATGTGCAAAATATGGAAAAATGACTGTGTAATTGAATTGTTAGTGTATTTGACATTTTGACCACCTGAGTGTAGAGACATCATCATTGAGACATAATTACCCCGCCAAAAAAATCCACCCCTCCCCACCCACCCCTCGGGCAGACATGTTGTTTATCTTTCATAGACGATTACCTACACCAAGTTGTGTGGAAAAATATGGAAAAATGACAAGAAATTTTAGTGTATTTGACCTTTTGAACCCCACCCCCCTCCCCCACTGAGGGCTCCTGGGCTCCGAGCCAAAATAATGTTGCTCTTGCAGGCCATCATCATATGGTGAAGTCATACCCTAAGTTTGGTTGAATTCCGTTTAGCGGTTTAGGAGGAGATTCGGTAACGGACGAACGGACAGATGGACATACGGAGGCGATTTTAATATACCTTGTTTTTTTTCAAAAACGTGGGTATAATGATTATGATTGCTTACATCCTTTTTTCCCAGGAAATGCATAAAAAAGGTTTGATTGATTCATGAACGGTAGTGAAATATGCTTGCTACTGTTTACGTCCCCTATGGGCTTAACTCACTATTCATAAAATCAATAGTACAGAATTTTAACCATCCCGAAAACATAGTTTCAAATTTGATATGCAGAAATTACGTGGACGGGGTAATTCAATAGGTGATTTTACAATACAATTAGGTATATGTATCAATATTCTGTGATTAAGCGATGGTTATAACTTTTAACTCAGAGACTACTTGTAATATCTCGTCGAACTTGATTTGTTGTTGTTTTTCGTAACGATTAGTGCATTTGATTTTAAGTGATTTTACACAAAGCGGAAACTTTCGACTTCTATAACGTTTCTATATTTCCTTATATGGTTGACAGCAAAAGATGGCAAACCCTTCAAATTCGCTTAAAGTACCTGATTTTGCCTCCCACTCATCTCAGAAAAACAGAACACATTTATCCAAGAACAAGAAAGCGTAAACAAAATAAAAGCTGTCATGCACGCCATCAGATAATCAACAAAACAAATTTAATATTCAAATATAGCAGGCAAAACGTTAATAAAACATGATATGTGTCCATAGGTGTTAATAATCTATTTGTCAAGCACGAACTGTGGCATTTGGGTGGCATTATACATATTTATATATTGATATTTTAGCAGTTTTACATTACATTTTTTTGTATTTGTAAAAATTAGAAAGGAAAAAAGAATATCAAACACAAAATGGCGGAGATTAGCTGCCGATTCGTTGTGGAAACAGCCCCTAACTCCCATCCTCAACCACAACCCACCTCTACGCACACATACACATACATAAACAACAACCTAAATGCCTGACATACATGTATACTGAACAAAAAACGAAACGTCCGACTTTTTTCTGGTCTTTCCATAGGCCAGATTTTAAGGGCGTATAAAAGCTTCAAGAGCGTTTTAATAAAACAATATTTGATACATGTAAGCACACTTAAGTGAGTACTAAATATCCCTTTAAACAGTTTCAAAAATGCCAAGCAATAATCTTTTATGGATATATGAAAATGTTAAAGGGAGGTAATTTGATGATTGTTGATAATCAAAAGCTGCCATCTAGACAATCAGCATCAGCATCAACATCAGCGGACGTTTCTGGTTCTGTTCAGTATATACCAAGCGTGTTAATATCCGCCGGATGGAAGCCAGGAGAATCATATCTGTGCGTATGTTTGGTTAGTGCAGTGGAATGAGAAATAATTAGTGGGACATGTTCTACACTAATTTAGGCAAATTAGCTGAACACATATGATGATTTTAAACGGTTAGTGGATTTTTATGCAGTATGTACTTTTTATGTAAAACAGTAAGATCGGTAGAACCGAAGTGTATGTTTTATGTGAATAAAGTCGTATCAGAAAGGGAAAATTTACTACAAAAATAAACTTATGCTACTTTTACCTTTTGTTTGTGTTTGTTGCATGCAAGGGAACCACTTTTCATGTAAATCTATGCGTTAATATAAAAGTTCTTCTTCTTCTTCTAATATATTATATGAGTGATTTTCCAGTCCCATTAGCGTTTTCAAGTTACGCTCCTGGCAATAATTATCGTTATACAATTACAAAGGGCAATAACTTGAATTTGATTAAGGATTAGTAACGTTTCTGCGGTTTGTACTCCCTCTTTTTACTTTTATCAATGTGTTAAGTTTGCTTCATTCTGCTCCGATAAGTCGAAGTTATGACCAAGACAAAAAGTACATGCATAAAATAACAAAAAGTAATAACTCTAATGCAAATGAAGACACAAAAAACATTTGAAAATGTTGAAACCATTAATTTCTGGAAATAATGACTACAAAGATACCCGCAGTTAATTCAGTTGGAACATAGAATTATCTCGTTTAAATGTTTTTGATTCATATAATTATCTCGTTTAAATGTTGTTGGAACATAGAATTATCTCGTTTAAATGTTTTTGGACGTAGAATGATCTCGTTTAAATGTTGTTGGAACATAGAATGAGCTCGTTTAAATGTTTTTGGAACATAGAATGATCTCGTTTAAATGTTTTTGGAACATAGAATTATCTCGTTTAAATGTTTGTAACAGGTTTCATAAAAACATACGGGTATCTCTACTTTTCAGAGAACTACTCCTTGAGGAATAATTTCTGTGGAGTACTGTTTCTTCACAATTATTTTGACTGCCTACCCTGACCATCACTAACCTATTGCGGGGTGAATACACGGATATCCAGTAATTTGGTTATTGAAATTAAAACACATAATCTTGGGATTTCTTATATGATAGCGCAAATAAAAGTAATTATAATATTGGAACAAAATCAAATAAAGTTCACTGACCTAAGGGGATATGGTTCCAGCAAACAAGAGTTAGACTTTTAAAAAAAAAGAAGTTAATATTTTAAAAGTCAGATTTTGCTGAGTGTTAACCTTAACGAAGATGATAGAGACGTTGTGACAAGTATTTGTGTATAATATTACCGTCAAATTTGCATGTAATCCCCCGATGTACCCAGCCGTTAATAGAAACAATCGATTAGAAACGTACGCTTCGTTAAAAAGGCTCTCTGACTTTTTAACTCTTGGGTTTACATAAACATTACCTGTGCTATAAATAAAGCATTTGGATATGCACATTTCTTGTGTTGTACTTAGCGTCGGCGCAGCGAGTAGGGGATACAGCGAAACTAGTCCACAAATATGTATTCGGCATAGTGTGTACAGTTTAATTTTATTCAGTTTATTTGTTAGCATAATTCAGAATATGCTTATTGTTAACCTTAACGGAGATGATAGAGACGTTGTGTCAAGTATTTGTGTATAATATTACCGTCAAATTTGCATGTAATCCCCGATGTACCCAGCCGTTAATAGAAACAATCGATTAGAAACGTACGCTTCGTTAAAAAGGCACTCTGACTTTTTAACTCTTGGGTTTACATTAACATTACCTGTGCTATAAATAAAGCATTTGGATATGCACATTTCTTGTGTTGTGCTTAGCGTCGGCGCAGCGTGTAGGGGATACAGCGAAATTAGTCCACAAATATGTATTCGGCATAGTGTGTACAGTTTAATTTTATTCAGTTTATTTGTTAGCATAATTCGTTTAAATGTTTTTGGAACATAGAATGATCTCGTTTAAATGTTTGTAACAGGTTTCATAAAACATCCGGGTATCTCTACTTTTCGGAGAACTATTCCTTGAGGAATAATTTCTGTGGAGAAACTGTTTCTTCACAAGTCTTGGGATTGCCTACCCTGACCATCACTAACCTATTGCGGGGTGAATACACGGATATCCAGTAATTTGGTGATTGAAATTCAAAAAACATAATCTTGGGATTTTTTATATGATAGTGCAAATAAAAGTAATTATAATATTGGAACAAAATCAAATATAGTTCACTAACCTAAGGGGATATGGTTCCAGCCGAACAAGAGGTAGACTTTTTTAAAAAAGAGGTTAAAATATTAAAAGTCAGAATATGCTTATTGTTAACCCTAACGGAGATGATAGAGACGTTGTGTCAAGTATTTGTGTATAATATTACCGTCAAATTTGCATGTAATCCCCCGATGTACCCAGCCGTTAATAGAAACAATCGATTAGAAACGTACGCTTCGTTAAAAGGCACTCTGACTTTTTAACTCTTGGGTTTACATAAACATTACCTGTGCTATAAATAAAGCATTTGGATATGCACACTTCTTGTCTTGTGCTTAGCGTCGGCGCAGCGTGCAGGGGATACAGCGAAACTAGTACACAAATATGTATTCGGCCTAGTGTGTACAGTTTAATTTTATTCAGTTTATTTGTTAGCATAATTCTCTAAGTTGTAACGCTTCTGAGTGCTTCGTCAACTGTTTAAGTTTATGTGTTAATAAGCATATTCTGCCTTAAAACTGAATACGAAGCCAACAAGGAATGCATATACGATTATGCATTTGAGCTATGCATTTGAGACTAAGAATCAATTTTATTTTGTTTACCTACCTGTCAGATTTCTCAAAATAACCACCCTTATTCCCTTAGTTCATACATATCTTATTAAATTATTAAACGTTTAATACAGACTCTCCTACAAGGGTGCCTCTGAGCGGGGCAATATACACCCGAAAAAAAGGTATGCTTCCAATGCTTGGTGTGCTTCCAAGGGATCACCTTTTCAGTATTTATTATCATTCACACTAGCGTTTGTTTAGAGCTGTGTGGCGGTCGTAAAAAGTTGCCCCGACTACAAATCAGTAGTGTTATTATTTACTGGTCCTTTGGGATCATCAACCCCATTCTGTGGTGCTTTAAAGTAGAATATCGCTTAAGCCGGTGCTAGGAGGCGTGACGGGTGTTGCGTTTACATTACCTCTCTTGAACAGACTCAATAAAACCGAGTCTGCTACTTTTCTCTCTTGTGTGTGTTTGTTGCTTCCAATGGATCACCTTTTCAGTATTTTGTGTCTTTTGAAAACGCTGGTTACAATCACATAAGCCTAATGATGACCAAATCTTTCAAATTAGGTTTCCCGATAAAATGTAAAAGATAGAGTATGGTCTCATCGAGTTGGTTAATTGAAACATAGAGATGAGCGAACTCCACCAAGCTGTTTAAATCAACCAACGAAATTCAACATCGATATGGGCATAGCCCATTGACGTGTTTAAATCAATCAACGAAATGAGACTTTTATTGCTATGAAGGAGATTTCATGTTGAGTCTTTCATCCGATACTCAGGCAGATGTAATTGAAGCCTTTAATGACACATCTCGGTATTTGGATGACATATTGAACATTGACAATCGTTTCTTTTCTAATAATATCTATCCTAAGGAACTTCAACTCAACAAAGCTAACATTTCTGACACTGTCGCTTCTTTTCTTGATTTATATCTCTCTACTGAGGTAGCCCTATTGTCAACCGTTTTGTGTTTGTGATGTTTTATCTTGCCTTTTATTCATCTTTAAAGTTGTTCTTTGTTTCTGTATGTGTTTGTGTTTGTCTGTCGTCCTTGAATGCTACTTTTCCTGTTCGATTTTAAATCTACTTCTATTATATACATATTTTTTGTAGCATGTCCATTTCATCTATCTACCCTAATCTGACTTCCGATAACTGGTAGTTTGATTACAGCAGTCATTCTGGCTGGTGTTATTGTCAAAGGAAATATCAGCGACCATGCTACAATAATTATGATTCTGAAAGGTAGTAAGCGCTGTCTATGTTCTCTACATGCCAGTAACTGTATTCGCAACATTTGGCGAGGTAATGTCTTATAGTTTCGGAAGAATGGTACGAACAACGTTATAAATCAACGTACAAAACGACCAAAAACGACCAGCAGAACGTGCCCAAATCCACGGGCAAACTACACCGATACAGATAAGTTCAGTGGGTAAATAAAATGGTAAATCCCACGGAACATATATTAGGCTATATGTAGCAGCGGTCATGAGCAATTTTATTAACATATTTATCAAGTTTCAAGTTTTATTTCATAAGCTGGGCCCAACTGGGCATGAGCATTAACAAACTCAAATGAAAATAACATCAATAACAATATTTACAAAGTTGAATCATAACATAGAATATAAACACAAAATAATTTCAATTCAAGATAAAATGACTAGATGGAATGAGTTTCGTATATTAATACTGAGTAATAAATGTAAAATTAATAGGGGAAGGTGAAAAATAGTTACTTAAATTTATCAATAATTTTCTTAACAAATAATGACAGTTTTAACAATTCATAATTATCTATAGATTGAAAAATGTTTCTAAAAGTATATGTATTTGCAATAATAGAATTAGAGGAAATATATTTCTTTCTTTCATTTTTAAAAAAAGTGCAAACAAAAATGTAATGAAATTCATCACCAAGCACATTTAAATGACACAAATCACAAGTTCCTAATCTTCTCTCTATATTATAAAGTCTGCCTTTTTCCACTGGGAGTTTATGATTAGAACATCTAAAATGGCAAAGTGACAATGCAAGATTCAGCGGTAAATCTACTAGATACCTCTCAAACGCAAAATTATTTTTGAAAATTCTATAACTCACACATTTTGGGGATTCATAGACTGTGGTATTCCAGGATTGATTATATATATCTTTAATTCTGCTTTTTATTAAATTTCTAAAAACAAGTGGGGATGGAACATTTTGATTTAACCAATATTCAGAAAAACCAAGCTGATCAAGTGAAGTCTTGACATAACCTATCCAAGGAGAATGGAAAACATTGCTTTTATCAAGTTCATACATTAGTTTATACATTATACGACAAATCTTATCTTCTTTACTATTGACCAATTTACACCAGTAGTTCAGAACTCTACTCTTTATAATACAATCCATTGGCATTCTCCCAAGTTCACCATAAATCATAATATTTGGTGTTGAAGTTTTGAGTTTTAATACCATTTTACAATATTTTAACTGGAATTGATTAATAATATTTACATTCTCACAACCCCAGACCTCCGACCCATATAATAGTATTGGACTGACCATCGAATCAAATAGATGAAGTTGAAGATCAAGAGACAGACAAAGCTTTCTAGCCTTTTTAAGAACAGAGAACATGGCTTTTCTAGCCTGATCACAGAGATATTTTTTAGTTTTATTAAACTTGCCATTGTAGTTAAACTTCACACCAAGATAACTAAAGTCATCAACCACATCAAGATTTAAGCCCCCATAAGTAAATACTGGGATATTACGGATTTTACCTTTAGAAAAAACTACAACTTTAGTTTTTGCAATATTCACCTCTAGCTTCCAAGTATTACAATAATCATACATAGAATTAAGTGCTAGCTGTAGATCAGCAGCTGATTCAGCAAAGACAACAGTATCATCCGCATATAAAAGCAAATACAACTTGAGATATGTGTCAATAGTATCGTCACTAAGACGATCCCTAATACTATCAGAAAGACACTCCAGGCCATCATAGGAACCAGACATATGTTGCACTAGATCATTAAGGAAGATCGAAAACAGTATTGGGGACAGGTTTTCGCCTTGACGAACACCTGTACAACTCACAAAGAAACTGGACAAGCCTTGACCAGAACGAACACACGATTTAGCTTTATCATACAGAGAATATATAACTTTGAAAACCTTGCCATCTATATTATTCTGTAACAGTTTTTTCCACAATGCCAATCTATGTACAGAATCGAACGCTTTACGGTAATCTATGAAAGAACAATAAAGTTTTTTATTTTTATGCAGATAAAAATCAACTAACATTTTTAATGTAAAAATGTGGTCTACAGTACTACACTTTTTCCTAAAGCCTGCTTGTTCTTCACCAAGAATTCCCGAGCTTTCCAAAAATTTATTTAGTCTAGTATTTAAGATTGCTGTAAACAATTTACCAAAGCAACTGAGTATTGTTATGCCTCTATAATTATCAGGGTTATTTATATCTCCTTTTTGTTTATAGATTGGAAAAATTACCCCTTTACACCAGATTTCTGGGATACTTGCATTGTTTAGTACAAGATTGAAAAAACTTTTTAATATGGGTAACATGATGTCCTTTGAATGTTTTATATATTCATTCAAGATATTATCATAAACAGAACAAGCCTTATTATTATTCAGGCTGTTTATAGCAACTAAAATCTCTTCATTACTTATCTCATTATTTAACTCATAATTGTATTCAGAAATATTTGATAAATCAATAGGGTCAAATGAATCATCATTATCTGTATTCCCTTCATTTAACTTACTAAAATGTTCAAAAAAACCCTCAGATGTTATATCTGAAATGACCTTTTTTTAATCATTTGAAAACTTATTTAATAGAGACCAATATGATTTTGGGTCGGACTGCTTAAGGTTACGGAACTTTTTATTCAAATCTTGGTGAAACTGACTATAACGTTTACTTATTTCTTTTTTATACATCTTACTACTGTCTTTTAAAGACTGTAAATTAGAATTTGAGTTACAACGCCTATAATCTGATTTTGCCCTCAAATATGCAAGTCGCTTGTTTTTACATGACGAATCGAACCACGGCTTATTTTTATTTTTTGGCAATAGACTACTTTTTGAAGTTGATACTAATTTAACCATGTCCGCTTTATCAGCAGCATTTACATAGATACTAGATAATTTTTCAGTAACAGAGTCTATATTTAAAATTACTTCTTCTCTTGGACACACCGATAAGTTTTCTAAGTCTTGCAAAATATTATTAAGTTCTTCTCGGTCAAAACTATTCCTAAATTCTGATTTTAGATCACGATTCCAAGTTGTTTTAATAACCTCTGGACTCTCGGTCGACCCTTCTTCATTATTAGAATTTATAATCTCTCTTTTACATAGAATTGAAAACTTGACAGCCTTGTGTACATCTGATAAAAGTGGGTCAAAATCCAAAATATCAAAAGAGCTAAACATAGGGAAAAGCTCAGGTGATGCAACAACAAAATCTATAAGACTGCCCTTGACACAAGTATTCTGACCTATAAAAGCATCACTTCCACATCTTCCATTAACAATATGGATATCATGTGTTTTACACATATCTATAAGTCTATAACCAAAATTATTACATAATCTATCATTTGAATATCTTTCAAGAGGAAAACCCAAATCTAAAAGAGTGTTTCTATTTAACAAGGAATTGGTTTCAAAATCAAAATTGACTTCACTTATAACATCTTCAAAATTTACAAAATCAGATAAAGTGCCACATCTTGCATTTAAGTCACCTGTTAAACATATACATTTATCATCATTAACATTAAGTTGAATAATATCATTTTCAATATTATCAAATAATTCAATTGAACTATATGGTGAACCCTCTGGAGGAAGGTAGACAACTCCAAATACAATGTCTTTAAAACAAATGTCTTTAGATATAGTAAACCAAAAACAATTCTCACTTGATAAATTATCAAAAGTTTGTATATATTGAGATAATGTATTTTTAACTAATAGTCCAACTCCACCAGACTTGCGCCTTGCATTTTTACGATTTATCCCGAAGAATGTATAGCCTGGTATATTTATACTGTCAAAATCATCTAATTTGGTTTCTGTTATACAAACAAAGTCATACTGATTTATAAATGTGTCAAAGTCTGGAAATTTTAATTTATTTTCCAAACCACATATATTAATAGTTGCAAATTTTAAAGTGCTTTTTACATCAGAAAATGTTTCATTATAATTATGATCACGAAAAGTTTCATTGTCATATATATCATCGATCCGTCTTTGGTCTTCCTGGATCTGACTCACATCACCCTCCAACCGGTCCTAAATGTAATTCTCCAACTCAAGCTCCTTAAGGTCTACCTCAATGTCCATTTTAAAGAGATCATCAGGACTAGAAACAGTAAAATGCTGGCCGTCGGTTTTTTCACAGCGAATGTTGCCATCAATGGTGTAGACTTTGGCGATTGTATCTTGCTTCCTCAAATAGTCTTTTAATTTTAGTCTAAGTTTGGTGAGGTCATCTGTGATCATGTATATGCAGAAAATCCTTTTCCTCCCATTTCTAGTCATGTGAGATAGGCGTTTTCCTCATGCGAGATAACTCTAACTCAATGACATGTGACTCTTACATGAAACGTCATGACGTCACGTTTGTAACGTCGCCTTATTCTAGCATAAAATCAAATGCAGTAAGTAAGTAAGTAATTTCTTTATTTATAGAGGGTGACTCAATTGGCATAGCCAATCTTCATTGAGTCCCTCTTAATAAAATATTTACAAATATAATACAACAAATAAACGTCATTTATAAAATAGCTGTAGGCATACTTATGAAACATATAAAAGCATATGACAATTTGATATTTTAAAATGAAACGCTGTCTAAAATCAATCAAGATGAAAAATAAACATACTATAATGTATACATAAACATAGACACATATGTATAGTAACATCATTACTGCTTTTAACCCATGGAATTAACAATATGTAAAATCAAACTAAACTATGCTAGATTTAGGTTCAATTTTCTCTTTTTACCCATTTCAAGCATTTGTTGGAAAATATATTCAATGATGTAAAGTTTTAATTTCTTTTACTATTCCATACTAAAGTTCAAGAATATGATAAGCTCCCTTTGAATAGTTCGTTATTTGGCTATTGATCTCAGTTGCATTGAAGTATTTTGCTCATTTACTCTCATATGAAACAAGTCGCTTAGATATTGCGGGAACATTTGATTTGCTATTTTATACATGCTTTTAGCTTTTTGAAGAAAACTATTTCTTTGAATGATAACATATTTAGAGAAATTCGTGCAATTTCAAGATTAATATATTCTTGACCTTGTATAATTGTGCATGCTCTTCTTTGTAATTTTGTAATTCAATATACGTTGTATTGGAGGAGTTTCTCCAAATAACAATAATTAAGACGAGGCTCTGTATATGCATTGTATAATAATAAACTATGTTCATGTGATATATACGAACATATTCTGCATAACAGCCACAGACATGACGATATCTTTTTGGAAATATACTGAAAATGGTTATTCCATTGCATATTCCATTCAATATTTACACCTAATATTTTGTCGCCTTGTCATTTTTAACTCTATATTTTCATAATTAAGCAATAATGAAGCATCATTCATTTGTGCACATTTCTGTCTAGTTGTAATAAACATGACTTTGGGTTTTCCGTATTTAATAGCATATCTTTACACCATCTTTGAAGGTGGTCTAATGAATATTGTAGATTGTATTTTGGAGTGATCTTATAGTGTCATCAGCATACAAGTCTGTACTTATAGACATTTACAAAGAATTATAGGTATATCGTTTTTAAATAATAGAAATAATAATGGCCCAAGTATGCGTCCTTGTGGAACACGACATGTTATAGGTTTATGGTCTTAGATAGTACCATTTATCGTAACAACTTGACTGCGGTTCGTAAGGTATGACTGAAACCGATATATTATTCGATTGCTGCATCTGTAAAGCTCCAGTCTTTTAAGCAGTATATCATGATTCACCAAATCGAATGCTTTCCGAAAATCTACCATAACACATCCTAGAAATGTTCCTTCATTTACTGCTTTCAACCATTTATCAATCAAAAGTATTAAAGCTGTTGATGTCGAGTTGCCTGATCTGAAACCACTTTGAGATTGATACACTAATTTATAGTAATTCAGAAATGCTGTCAACTTGATACTCACATAATTTTCAGTTAGCTTTGATAATGTGGGTAATATAGAAATTGCACGGTAACTGTTAACTTCATCTTTACAACCACTCTTAAAGAGTGGACTTACCTTTGCTTGCTTCAAAGTGGTCGGATATATACCACTGGATAATCTTTTATTTATTATATATGTGATACTTAAGGATATAATATGCGACAAGGACTATCACAACCTGACTTCTATGGTGATGTGATTTATAAACTTCGTAAGATTCTTGGTCATGATCACTTTCATACTATCTTTGTTAAACTTGTTAAAATGTTTATCAAAAGAGGTTATGACCCTATCATTTTGCAACGTACTGCATGCTTGGTGGTGGACCCTTTGACAGTTCGCCAATATGATTTCCTCTTAAATTGTACGATGACCTGACAGGCAGTGGACCCTATAATGACGCCTAACTAAAGCCCATTGGGACGGTGGCGTTTGAGGTTAGTCTATGATCTTTCTTGTCGTGCCTTTAACGGTTTACTGGCTTCTGTCACTATGCTTTTCTCTTTAATTGTACGATGACCGGACAGGCTGTGGACTCTATGATAACGCCTACCTAAAACCCATTTGGGACGGTTGCGTTTGATGTTTGTCCATGATCTTTCTTGTCGTGCCCTTAATGGTTTATTCTCTTACTGCTCTGTCTTCTGCCAAGTCATTGAGTACCTTCATTGTGGCTTTCTAGGCTATTGTTTTTTTGTATTATATTTACACGAGCATATTTGTGTTTTACTTATATTGCCTATTGATGCTGCCTTGTTGGTTAGAGATTAGATCATGGCGGGGATTTCTTTATTTACAATGTCCTGTTTTAATGGGATGACAGTAGGATAAGTGTGAGGTTTGGTGCATCCTAGAACGGGTTAAACCCCCAGTGGCCTACTTTGTCACTGACCGTTCCAAGGCGGTAGCCCTACTGTCAACCATTTTGTGTTTGTGATGTCGTTTGCATTTATTATTGCTTTTGCTTTCTTGTTTGTCTGTTTGCGTGTTAATTTCTGTGTTTTGTGTTTGACTGTCCTCCTTGAATGCTACTTACCCTGTCCGATCTTTTTATATTTCTTTTTTAGCAGATAATTTAAGTAAACGAGGACCAATACAATCCAGCCCCGTTGCTTTTGATATATCAATGGAAGATAAAAACGTTCTCACAAAACTTTCCTCAATATCAGGAATGGTAAATTCAATATCACTTTGGAACTTTAGAATTGATATATGTTTTGAGATCATCAAAAGTTGAAACTTGAATATTTTCCTGCAATTTTGGCGCAACAGTTACAAAATAATCATTTAAAGTGTTTGCCATACCAACATCATCAGATATTGATTACTTTTGTTTACACCTAAAATGGTTACTACATTTCCCCCTTTATTTCTTGCCCCATATTCTTTGAATATTTTCCATACAGTTCGAGTATCATTCTTCCCTTTTTCAATTTTCGATTTATATGTTTATTTTTTGGCAGTTTGTATCATTTCGGTGACTGTATTTCTTAGAAATTTATATCTGTCAAAGTTTTCATTTATTTTACATTTATTTCTTTGAGTATGCCTGTACTAAGTGCATAATGGGAGAAAAATAATCCAAGTCTACGATGATGTAGAGACTTCGTTACGTCGTGATTTGCGCTAACAACAACAACAACAACATCAACAACACCAACAGCAACAACAGCAGCAGCATCAGAAGGAGAAGCTGTTCCTGAAAGTTTGGCGTTTATGCGGTTTCTTTCATAACGACATCGTCGAGTTCGACATGTAAGTGAGGAAGTGTCGATTCTTACGGATGACAGGAGGTGTAAAGTACTGGTTCTACCCGGAAAAGGTGGGTGGTCTGCCTCCACCACAAAATATCGACCGTCATACATAACCTTACATTTGTTGAAAATGACATAAACACCATACAAAGAAAGAAACAAATCGTCGAGTCATTTCAACAGCAATGTAATACAATTCGATGCTTTGCAGATATAATTTTGAAGTTTACATTTAGCGGTTAACGGAATCCACTTAACACTAAATATTAAAATTTATAACATTTACCGGTTGGTACATTTTTAACATGTAGCAGAAATTTATTCATTAGCAGTGCTACAATCAGAACAACACATCACAAACTCGTTTTGTTTTGAAAAAAAAAACAATTAATAAAAAAAACACAACAGTAACAACAGCTATAACTTTTCAATAAAAAAGAAATTTTGAAGATTTTTTGTTGCATTTCATGTGAACAACTAACTCGTTGGAGCAACTTTTGTGTCGAATTATCTTTGTCATTAATTTAATTTCGATAGTGATTTTTTATTTCATTGAATTAAATGCAACAGATATACACTTTCAATGCAAATATGTTATAATATGGCACACCAGGGACATCTGGGGCGACGTAATAAAAGTAATCACAACTGTGTTATCTCTCAGTGACGCAAATTAAATCTCATGTGTGCAACATATATTGTTCCATATCTTGAAACAATAATTATAAAAGTCACATTTGCTCCTAAATTGGTGAAATAAAATGGCGAATTTATCAATGATTTCATAACTGGAAAATAAAGTATAAATTCAAGGCTCGCACAGTCTCAATAAAACCGAGTCAGCTACTTTTCTCTCTTGTTTGTGTTTGTTGCTTCCAAGGAATCACCTTTTCAGTATTTACTGAATTAAAATGTGAAACTGGTCTCATGACTGTTATGACTGTTATATCACATGTCACATGACTGTTATGACTGTTATATCTCATGTCACATGACTGATATTGTGGAGCGCTGTGGTCTAGTGGTAGAGCGTTGAACCCATGATCCAAAAGTCGTGGGTTCGATTCCCGCCATTGCCATAGGCGTTGTGTCCCTGAGCAAGAAAATTTATCTGCATTGCTTAGTACTGGTTCTACCCAGGAAGACATCAAGAGTGATTCAAATAAGTTCATAGAGCTTTCGTTACAATCGATGTAAAATAAATAAGTTTAAACTAAACATGACTGGTATCAATCAAATCATGATAAACAATGGCATGCCAGTCAAATCATGATGAACATTGTCATGTCAATCAAATCATGATAAACAATGTCATGTCAATCACATCATGATAAACAATGTCATGCCAATCAAATCATGATAAACAATGGTATGCCAATCAAATCATGATAAACATTGTCATGTCAATCACATCATGATAAACAATGTCATGTCAATCACATCATGATAAACAATTCAATTCATGATAAACAATGTCATGTCAATCACATCATGATAAACAATGTCATGCCAATCAAATCATGATAAACAATGGCATGCCAATCAAGTCATGATGAACATTGTCATGTCAATCACATCATGATAAACAATGTCATGTCAATCACATCATGATACACAATGTCATGTCAATCAAATCATGATAAACAATGTCATGTCAATCAAATCATGATAAACAATGTCATGCCAATTAAATCATGATAAACAATGCCATGCCAATCACATCATGATAAGCAACGTCATGTCAATCAATGTCATGTCAATCACATCATGATAAACAATGTCATGCTAATCAAATCATGATAAACATTGTCATGTCAATCACATCATGATAAACAATGTCATGTCAATCAAACCATGATAAACAATGTCGTGCCAATCAAATCATGATAAACATTGTCGTCAATCACATCATGATAAGCAACGTCATGTCAATCAAATCCTGATAAACAATGTCATGTCAATCACATCATGATACACAATGTCGTGTCAATCACATCATGATAAACAATGTCATGTCAATCACATCATGATACACAATGTCATGTCAATCACATCATGATAAACAATGTCATGTCAATCACAGCATGATGAACAATGTCATGTCAATCAAATCATGATAAACAATGTCAAGTCAATCACATCATGATCAACAATGTCATGTCAATCACATCATGATAAACAATTTGATGTCAATCTCATCATGATAAACAATGTGATGTCATTCACATCATGATAAACAATTTCGTCAATCAAATCATGATAAACAATGTCGTGTCAATCAAATCATGATAAACAATGTCATGCCAATCAAATCATGATAAACAATATCGTGTCAATCAAATCATGATAAACAATGTCGTCAATCAAATCATGATAAACAATGTCAAGTCAATCACATCATGATCAACAATGTCATGTCAATCACATCATGATAAACAATGTGATGTCAATCAAATCATGATAAACAATTTGATGTCAATCTCATCATGATAAACAATGTGATGTCATTCACATCATGATAAACAATTTCGTCAATTAAATCATGATAAACAATGTCGTGTCAATCAAATCATGATAAACAATGTCGTGCCAATCAAATCATGATAAACAATGTCGTGTCAATCAAATCATGATAAACAATGTCGTCAATCAAATCATGATAAACAATGTCAAGTCAATCACATCATGATCAACAATGTCATGTCAATCACATCATGATAAACAATGTGATGTCAATCAAATCATGATAAACAATGTCAAGTCAATCACATCATGATCAACAATGTCATGTCAATCACATCATGATAAACAATGTGATGTCAATCAAATCATGATAAACAATTTGATGTCAATCTCATCATGATAAACAATGTGATGTCATTCACATCATGATAAACAATTTCGTCAATCAAATCATGATAAACAATGTCGTGTCAATCAAATCATGATAAACAATGTCGTGTCAATCAAATCATGATAAACAATGTCGTCAATCAAATCATGATAAACAATGTCAAGTCAATCACATCATGATCAACAATGTCATGTCAATCACATCATGATAAACAATGTGATGTCAATCAAATCATGATAAACAATGTCAAGTCAATCACATCATGATCAACAATGTCATGTCAATCACATCATGATAAACAATGTGATGTCAATCAAATCAAGATAAACAATTTGATGTCAATCTCATCATGATAAACAATGTGATGTCATTCACATCATGATAAACAATTTCGTCAATCAAATCATGATAAACAATGTCGTGTCAATCAAATCATGATAAACAATGTCGTGCCAATCAAATCATGATAAACAATGTCGTGTCAATCAAATCATGATAAACAATGTCGTCAATCAAATCATGATAAGCAATGTCATGTCAATCACGTCATGATAAACAATGTCATGTCAATCAAATCCTGATAAACAATGTCATGTCAATCAAATCATGATAAACAATGTCATGTCAATCAAATCCTGATAAACAATGTCGTGCCAATCACGACATGATAATCAATGTCGTGTCAATCAAATCATGACAAACAATGTGATGCCAATCAAATCATGATAAACAATGTCGTCAATTAAATCATGATAAACATTGTCGTCAATCAAATCATGATAAACAATGTCATGTCAATCAAATCCTGATAAACAATGTCATGTGAATGACATCCTGATAAACAATGTCGTGCCAATCACATCATGATAAACAATGTCATGTCAATCAAATCATGATAAACAATGTTATGTCAATCAACATATGGTGGTAACACCGTGTAGCTCCGGTCTGCAACTTGAATTCATTATATACGGAACAAAAAAGTATAGCACGTGTTTTTAGGAACATAGATTAAACATGTGAACATTGATATAATTGTTAGATATTAAAATACTAGGTAAGGATGTGATTTTCAAAAAATTGTATTCTTTTATTATTTTCAAAGCGAAGTATCAGAATTACATCCCATATATTAAAAACAATTTTTTTTCATTAAACAAACGCATTGCTTTGAAAAAAGTTAATGTTTGACATTGACAATAATTGCCCATTCTGTCATTGTTTAAAAACCATGGAAAAGTGATCACAAACGACTGTTAATCTCAAACAAAAACATTCCAAATTTTGTAATTTTTAAATTACCTCCCTTTTCATTGCAATGAGAACGATTTTCGATAACCTATAAAAAAGTATGTTCCCAACATATTTGCCTTATTTTATCACCGACTTTGTTTCCAAAGACTTTGTAGCATTGCTATTGGTCATATTTACGTCCCTTTATAACTGACCCTTATCATACACGGCTCTGTATCTCGTCTATGGACATTACATGCATTTTACGTGCTAAATGTTTTTGCTCGGTATATATTTTAATGGAATTGTGTGTTAAATGTTTTAAATAAACCCTGGTGCGAAACTAAGGATAGAATATATAACGGTGTAAAATGAATTCCATGTAATTAAGGAGGTCATTTTTTAAGCTTTTTCGTTATTATGCCCATTAGAATTGAAACAAACACACAAAACAACAACAACAGCAAAAAACAACCTTTTATGTCAGTTTTAAGTTTAATACCTAGACCAGCACACAACGCGTGGTGTACTCTTCTTTAAGATGGTTGTCATTACATATTATGCATGTATCATGCATTATTATGCATGTATCATGCATGTCCAGCGTAATTCTGATAATCATTAAAGTTTCGATCTTATGCTGTTTTTTTTTTAAAGAAGCTTCCTTCTATGTTCTTTTTTTGAAGCTGCAGCCATTTTGATTTTTTTTCACAAGGGGTCACTTGAGGTGTTTATATTTAAAATCTGGCGTCGAAGACGATCAAGACTATACATTAAAGGCATTCCACCAAATCCTGCTCACAAGTATGAACTGTTATACGAGTATAAACATAGTTTTGATCAGTTTGGTTTAACCTGAGAAAAAACAGAAACTACATTTAGAAAAAAGATGTGATTTAGAAAAGCGGTGAAGTGGAGCACTTTCATTGCCTTTATCCCCGTGATCTAAAACAGTAAAGATCGCATTGGTTGGATTTATGCAATTCATGCAACAGCTATCATACGGAAGTGCCGAGTTGTCAGGGCGTAATCTGCGCTTTGTCAGTGATGTATTGATTGTGAATTGCCGAGATTGGTTTGTTATCCGTGTAGTGCTGCAAGTGCTGACGTTAGACATTAGCAGTTAGACATTCTATTAAGCACATAATGGTTCATTATTTACATTAGCGTCTTATAAGTCGTCTGAATGCATTTCTTAAAACCGCACTTTGTTTATTTTCAACTTTAATGGAGATAATACAGATTTTTTGTCGATTATTAGTGTATAATGTTACCACCGTCAAATTTGCAGTAAGTCAACCGATGTCCCTTGGTGTTAAATGAAACTACGCATTTGTTGATAAACCAGTTATAACACTTCCGAAAACGTCAGGCTGTTTCATTTGACGATTTAATCAGCACATTTACGATTTAATAAGCATATTCTGTATTTAAGAAGGTAATATGAACATGTCGCTGTCACGTATGTGTATGCTGGCTGTTATGTTGGTAGAAGTCGACTCAATCAACAGAGTACGAAAAATGGACAAAGTTCCTTCACATTTATCTACTTTTGGTTTGAACGTTTTGCTGTCATGTAGATGCAAGTGTTTACTTTGTAAATGTTTTAAAGTGACTATTTTGTGAACAAATGACTAAATGAATAAAGAAGTCCAGGTCACCGAAAGATGTATGACTTTTTGATATCTATAATCACAACCTTGAATTTTAAAAGTTTAATGTAAATCAATACAATTCGAAAAGTAGATGGAGTTCATTTAAGTTTTAAATAAAGTCATTTACAAAGATACAAAAGCAATATATATACTCAGCAAAAATATAAAGTATCCACTTTGTTTTCCTGCAAAATCTGAGACTGTAAGAAAGTTCTAACAATTGTACATGGTTTTCTTTTAATAACATCTTTATTTGATGTTTACACAAAATTTCATCGAAAAATACCGAATAATAAAAAAATAAACCCTGGAAGACACAGAAAATATTAAAAAACTCGCTAATATCTCGTGTTTCCACTTTAGAATTCGGTGTAACGTGGACACATGAGATATTATTACATACGATATTAGCGAGTTTGTGAATATTTTCTGTGTATTTGAATGACCTTTCTAAATATATGCTATTGTCTTTTAACCTTTACATTTGTTAAGTTTTGTTAATTTCGTTTTCATACCTATGTATGTAGAAAATCATGCTACAATTGTTAGTTCTTTCTTACAGTCTCAGATTTTGCAGAAGAAACAAACTGGATACTTTTTATTTTTGCTGAGTATATTTCAAACGCATACACAACTCTACTTGGCTGCAACACATATCTACCATCAGTTGCGAATGAGCTTGACCTAGTTTTGATCTGTCCATTTCTCACAATAACTGGCATACAGCTTTCAAACTTTAAAATACACCATACAATACTTACATATAAATGTACATGACAGCAGCATGTTCAAACCATCATTAGGTCAATGTAAACGGCTTACATACTTTGAATCCTATGTTCATTGTTCATCCTTTGTTCATTGTTCATCCTTTATTCATTAATGTGCAGAGGAAGATTATCAATAAAAATGTGTTACTTTAAAAATGAGTTTGGTATAGTCCTTTGGTAAACCGTGTATTGATTCCAAACAACGTAATATTACATACATGATTCCATAAAATATACTCATCAAAGTTTTAACGCCCAATATCTATTAATACTTCTGATTCTAAACAAGTCAGCAGATTTTCCAGACCAAACACTGAAGTAAGCAATCAAACCTAACGAAAAATAACCATCCATTTTGTGATCCAGCAAATATTATTACTTGAAACTGAAACACAAAGCGATTTCCCCCTAATATTTTAATCACTATCTATAATTCTTCCAGATCGATGACGACGAGACAATGCTCGGCAACATTTGGAACAGTCGAGACTGAAGTCATAATGGATATAGATAGAAACATCTAGAGGGAATGCTTAATGGCCATTTAGTAGTAACACATTTATTTGAAAAGATAATCATTACACAATTTAACAAAGGTTGCAGCATATTTTCCAAATAAAAACGTTTCTTTATTCACCATCTACACAGTATACAGATATTTTTATTGTCTCATATTTGAGACATATATGCTACCTTTCTGTCCTGTCACCGATGAAGGTGAAGATTGAGGACGCTTGTCTTTGCTTCTCAGGACATACATGCATAGCGGTCAAGGTCCAATGAAAGCCAATAATGAGATAGGGTTCCCAGGGGAGTTTTCCATTTGGTTAAGGATCCAGGGAAAACCCCATTAAAGCTTGAGACGGTATGTGGTTAAATTTCATGAAGTTTAGCACAGATGTCTAGGGCCCCGTTCGAAGTGAAATATGTTTTTGATTTTGTACGCTGATATTTTTGGTGAAATATAAATCTTGAAATATGTTTTAAACAGAGGAACGCAATTAGTAGATTATTTGCCACGTTGTCATAAGAACTTTAGCGCGCACTATACATGTATATGTTACTGGATGAATGCTTTGATGTCGAAACTTTATATGATATACACATATACATTGCCGATGAAAGGCGACATTTGTACCGTGATTAAAAAAATTACAACACAGTTTTATCCATGCCAGCCTTAACACTTTGTTCTGGAACAAATAAATAATTTAACATTTGTTCGGAGTGTTTCATTTCCATTTACCATATTTGTTTGGGTTTATTTATCGTATCTTTACCGATGTTTTGGTGTGTTAATGTGTATTCCTAATTAAGGCTGGCATATTATTGGACACATTAGTTTACTGATTTGCTTGTGTTAAAACACTTGGTCATCAAGATTATATATTTTTTATTGCACCACAATGCAAAAAAGATATATTCGCACTTGCTTTATATAGCATCTGTAGCCATTATAGTATTGTTTTTATGGCTTTTCAGAACAAAACTAACTGAGTTTCACACTAAAAATTGGCAATTAAATTATTAGTACTTCTAAACACCGCAACAGATGTGGAGGGGTGACGCGAAACTCGTGTAACTATATTTAAATAATGAACAAGATACACTAGTTTAACGTCAACTCCTCGATTTGAACACAGTATCACATCACGGCGGGATTTACTAATGCACTTTTACAATTAAATGGCAAAGCTAAAACTAACAATATATATAATAGGCAAAGAAACAAATGTATTTTTTTTTCACAATCTCTTTCGACCTGTTTCTTGCTCTTTGTCTCCGAAATGTCATTATCTTGGGCTAGCAACATTATCTACTGGCTTATGAGGAGTATGATCTATGCAATTACGGGTTTCGGAAATGAACGGGGGAATTCCGATACGGAAAAGACCGAGCACACGTTTAGTATCCCCACAACTAAAATTGTGTAGTAAACCGTTAAAAACATTTCCCTCTCTCTGGGGAGACAATAAATAACCTATACTGCGTTGATGAGCCAACATTCCTTCAGTCTAAAAGTATATAACACGTTTTCAAAAAACAGCCGTATGCATTTTCAGTAGTCACAACGATTCTGCGAAAAGCCTTATTTGGAAGTCAATGACACACATAATTATCTGAAATCTGACCGTTCCAAGTCGGTAACCCTGTCTTCACCACCCTTTCTGTTGTTTTTTTGTCTCTTTCTTTGTATTATCAAGTCCTTGTTTGCAGTACAGTGCGGACCTACGATGCCATTGCGTTCGGACGCTGTGGTTTCTATAGGATCCTATATCTCATTTTTGCAAGGCAACATATTAACACTCGTATTTTCTATTACTAGAATCTCGTCAATTAACTAATGTGGGCCTTTATTGCCAAGTATCTGAGCGATAAGCAAATCGTAAGGTTTTATCTTTATTCGTTCCCGATCCATTACGAAATATCATTAAGCTTGCAATCCTGATCTGACATAATCACTGGCTTTACGAAACAGTAAATTGACACAATGCATCATTTTCTGTTAGATTGCAGTTTGAAATTGTGAGAACGTCATGCCCACGAGCAATTGCTGTAAGTAGATAATCAGAAGTCGATCCTGACTGTATTGCTATCGCTGCTAACGCATAATTAAATTGCAAAACCAGGGAAGACGTTCTTTGCAACGGATTACAGTCATTATTCTGAAACAAAGAGCTAATTAAAAAATAAACAGCTTTAAGAAGTTAGTTTTTTTACCGCTAGTATACTCTTATTTGTTTTTGCATTATGTGGATTTTATATACTAGTCAAACTACTTAAAATCAGCATAAGTCTTAATTCGTGCGTTTCAAAAAAGTGGGCGTCCGTTGGCAGTATGCGTGTTCTGTCAATGTAGAATACCTCGATACCCTAGCCAGTCAGAGTATATTGACGTTTCTAGCATTACTCATGATATTGAACGTCAAGAAATGGAGCTAATCAGTTTTATAAAGTCGTAAACATGTTTTTAAACATGTTTACTGTGGAAATATCCGTTATAAAACCCTGCTAATAGCTTTCGAATCGCATAATGGAATTAAGGCGGCACCACGTAATGGACATTATAATGGAATTTAGAATATCTGTGGCGAGAGGCCCACTGATGTCGTGTTATTTATTATTTGTACAGTCTGTTTCCTGTTTACTTGTTTGCTTCATCAGATACATTTTTATTGCAGCTTTTGCCTTATATTACGTCTCGTGTACGGACTCAATTAAACGGAATATGTTACTTTTCTCTCTTGTTTCTATTCATTGCTTCCAAAGCATATTTTTTTAGGTATGTATGTGATTTTTTTTTTTTTGTATAAAAAGGTCCACTGGTTGCTGTATAATTATTCTTTCACACGTATTGTGCAAGCTTCGTATAAAGCATATGTATAAACGTTTTAATTGTATACGTTTGGTGACAGGAATTAGATATGCAGCTGCTCAAAATGAACAGCTCTTTTGATTATAAAAGATAAAAAGGCATCTTCTCTATACATGTCATTGCAACGTCGTTAAACGTCTACTATTTGTTATGTCATGAAATGATGACCTGCTATTATACATTGAAAACATAATGCATAATGCATAAAATGAAGCAATAATTCCTCCTCGGCGCAAGTAGACTTAACTCTAATACTGCAACAATTATCTTTTTACCTCAAACTGATTGTGCTAAGGTAATTGTGGTAAGCTCTTGAACGAGCGCAGTGTAGGTGGATGGATGCAGAAGGCAGCAACTCGTCTGTGAAGAGTAAAATCAGAAGAGGTTAATTTCATTTAGAATGAAATGAGCTAGACGAAGTGTAAAATGTCTTAATTATTGAGATTAACATTGATTTCAGACAGGAAATAATGAATTTTTTAAGGCGAAATTGCCTGTCATATGACGCCCAGCCAGTGTCACGCGATGTCGCCAATCGTATGTTACTCAAATATTGCAGTATGTGTTGCGTTTCTTTGGCATGACCCATTAGTGTTTTGGTCATAAATATGACGAATGCATCCGACCAACATTCGATTTTTTCCATTTCTTTATTTGAAGATTTGTGAAATAATAAGCTCTCCATTAACAATTTGAAATTTCGTCTGTTTACAAATGTATGTTTGGGTAATAATGTGTTGCTCCAAATGTTTTCTTTTAAGGCCAGTGGGACATGGGCCGTGGTCATGTTATGTGAACACGTATTTACATGTGATCACCTAATTTTTTCCCGGCCTAAGTCCCGCTTCCTTCGGATTGTAACTGGGGGCCCCCTTGTTTTCGCGTTCCGATTCCGTTTGCCACGGGCCTAGGAGGAACTTGATCATCCGTGTCGTCCGTACCACCGCTCGTACTATCCGACGTCTTTCCATCGGTTCTTCCATACATAGTCTGTCTTCTTAGAGTCACCCTTTTAACCTTTGGCCTTTTTTCTCACAACACGAAATGAAATTACTTGTATTAGATCTATATTCTTTAATTGATTATATGACAAAACATGCCGTCCAGTTTATTTTATCAGTGTTATGTTGACTACTGGTCTCTTGAGCAATAGTACATTTTATACTCACTTTTTGTTTTGATATGTAAAATTAATTCTTGTAAACTGATTATAAATAATGGCCGTACCACGTGTTGGAATGAAGCGTGGTGTTAAAAATCTCAATTCTTAGGGTTGCAACATCCTTTCACGCGGAATATATGCATACTTCTAAAGTAAATATTCATAAACTAAATTATTTCATTTGATTTATCTTATATCGAGTTTAAATGACCTTATAAACATTAATTTGAGAGCAACACTATTTAACCTTACCGGAAGGGTATTTGATCTTTTCCCAAGTGCATAAAGGTTTTAATCTAATCTTTATGCGATTAAAACATATTATCCATCTAGAGCAGACGAGACATCATTTCTAAATAAAATTAGCATGTTGTGACATCATCCAAATGTCAAAGTATCATTGTAAACACCACAAAGATATTCTTTCACTGACATATCCCAATGCTATAACTATTTTTAATGTTATTAACGGACTTTCACATCAACATATTATAACCGGCAAACTACATCTGTGCACTGGCTGACTAGTTTGCGTAGAAACCTTGCAAAACAGACATAATCGATCATTAGGCATGTCTAGGCACGATCCATATCAAATAACAAGATACTAATTTGTTCACATTACGTGGTCCGAGTATTAACTTTCATACCCCATCCAACCCCTTCTCCGAGCTTGGCTGGGGTATGACATAAAACCTTAATTTCGGCTTAAAAAGTTTGAATCTTGTAAAATTAAAACATTTAATATGTAATTTTTAACAGGTTATCGCTATTTTGCAGTAACATTGTTTTTAAACTTGTTTTATTGTCCTTTATAAAGTCCCGCTAATATAAGCTTTCCCATCGCTTAATGGAATTAAGGCAGGACCACGTAATGAAATCAACTGTTTATCCGAATAATTCACCATACCGCATGTTTCAATTTACAATGTAAGTGCATGCTTTCCATGTGTGTGTTAAAGGCATATGACATATAAAGAAAGTCTACTTTGTTTTAACAATGGTGTACTTCGAAATTTGGATGATGTGATTTAATGGCTTATTTTATTAAGAAATGACGTCTCGTTTGCTCTAGCTGGATAAACGGTCTATTCTATGGACCCATTTGTTTCACATTTCAAAACTACTATGCGTAAAACGGAATCATTCTTTTCTGATATAAAGGGCTCGATTTCTACCATATAAAATAGATATAAAAATCGAACAGAAAATGCAGCATTCATAAACCAGAGTCAACCACAAACACGCGCAGAAACAAACAATATCTAACAGAAGAATAAGAGGCAAGATATGACATCAAAGACATGAAATAGTTGACAATAGGGCTACCGTCTTGGAACTGTCAGTGGCAAAAAAAAGGCCGCTGGGGTTTAAACCAGGATCTAGGATGCTCCAAACCTCACTCCTACCCTAATGTCATCCCAGTAAAACGGGACAATGTAAATAAACTTATCCCCAACAAGTCATATTCTTTAACAAACAATGCAGCATTAATAGCCCATATAAGTTAAAGACATAAATCATCACTTATTTATACGATAAAAAAACAAAAGCCTATAAAGTCACAAAGCAAGTACTCAGTGACTTGGCAGCAAACAGAGCAACAAGAGAACAAACCGTTAAGGATACGACAAGACAAGATTTAAGATAAGCATCAAACGCTACCGTCATATGAGGATTTAGGTAGACGTCATCATAGGGTCCACAGTCTGTCCGGTCATTGCACAATCAAAGAGGAAAGCCTAGTGGCGAACTGTAAATGGGTTAACCACTAAACATGCAGCGCGTTGCAAAATGATAGGGTCATAACCTCTTTTGATAAACATTTTAACAAGGTTTATAAAGATTGTATGGTAGTGATTATGACCAAAGATCTTACGAAGTTTGTAAATCCCACCACCATAGAAGTCAGGTTCGAATAGTCCCTGCCGCAGAAGAGTTCTGTCATTCATTTAATTTCAATTATATTTTAAAAGTAGATCAGGGTTCCGTAATCAAAGTTTGTAAAGGTTTTTCGAATTTCAAGGATTACGGTAGCCCTGCTGGAGTAATTGTTTAGTTATTCAAATATTAGGAATATTAAAGTTCTCTACACGACTACAAGCTCTAGAAAAGCGAATCAGTTGAGAAACATGGATCCCATAAGAATTTTCTCGGAGAACATCCCCATCTAAGTGGGGACAATTAACAAAATCAAAATTGAAATCACCCCTCTTGTCACAGATTTTAATAATTATTTCGTCATTTTCAATAGAGAGATGTAGATCAAGAAAAGAAGCGACAGTATCAGTTTTGTTGAGTTGAAGTTCCTTAGGATAGATTGTATTAACTATTGTAGAAAAGAAAGGATTGTCAATGTTCACTATGTCATCCAGATACCGAGAGGTGATATTCTTTTTGATATTATGTTCACATAAACAGTTCACGTGACCATATCGCACCAATTTTGGATTTACTATTTTTTAAAGATGGTGGACCAATAGTCATTCAACGAATTCATGTTTTGCATTGTTCAAAGAAAATTTCACCTGTAGAAAGAGAATAAAGTCAAAGTCAATAAAAATGTTTTCCCAGTGAATGTTTACACTATTGTTCAAAGAAGATCATTTTATTTATCTGAAAACATTAAGTTAAACCAAAAATGTAACCATGCATTTGACGGCGTCTTTTTGTGATATAACCATCACAAACTTTTGGGATCAACGAGCCCAACATATATGGAGCTGAAGGAGAATACCGCTTAAGCCGGTGCTAGAGGCCATGATAGCTGTTGCTTTCTACATTACCTCTCATGAACAGACTCAATAAAACCGAGTCTGATGCTTTATTTTCTTGGTTGTGTTTGTTTGCTTCCGAAGGATCACCCTTATCAGTATTTATTAAATCCAAAACTTTTAATTATGCGGTAAAAAATGTGGTTACCCTGTCTTCGCCACTGTATGTTGTAATGCCGTATTGATGTATATTGTATTGTTGTATTGCACTGTTCATTAAATATTTAATTTCCTCCTTTAGTTTGGTTTATGGTTCAGTGCGGACCTACCGCCTCATTGTTGCTCCTTTAGTTTGGTTTATGGTACAGTGCGGACCTACCGCCTAATTGTTGCTCCTTTAGTTTGGTTTATGGTACAGTGCGGACATACTGACTCATTGTTGCTCCTTTAGTTTGGTTTATGGTACGGTGCGGCCCTACTGCATCACTTTTGCTCCTTTAGTTTAGTTTATGGTACAGTGCGGACATACTGCCTCATTGTTGCTCCTTTAGTTTGGTTTATGGTACGGTGCGGCCCTACTGCATAATTGTTGCTCCTTTAGTTTGGTTTATGGTACAGTGCGGACATACTGCCTTATTGTTGCTCCTTTAGTTTAGTTTATGGTACAGTGAGGACCTACTGCCTCATTGTTGCTCTTTTAGTTTGGTTTATGGTACAGTGAGGAACTACTGCCTCATTGTTGCTCTTTTAGTTTGGTTTATGGTACAGTGCGGACCTACTGCATCATTGTTGCTCCTTTAGTTTAGTTTATGGTACAGTGCAGACCTACTGCCTCAGTGTTGCTCCTTTAGTGTGGTTTATGGTTCAATGCGGACCTACTGCCTCATTGTTGCTCCTTTAGTTTGGTTTATGGTAGAGTGCGGACCTACTGCCTCATTGTTGCTCCTTTAGTTTGGTTTATGGTACAGTGCGGACATACTGCCTCATTGTTGCTCCTTTAGTTTGGTTTATGGTACAGTGTGGACATACTGCCTCATAGTTGCTCCTTTAGTTTGGTTTATGTTACAGTGCGGACCTACCGCCTAATTGTTCTCCTTTAGTTTGGTTTATGGTACAGTGCGGACATACTGCCTCATTGTTGCTCCTTTAGTTTGGTTTATTGTTCAGTGCGGACCTACTGCCTCATTGTTCCTCCTTTAGGATGGTTTGTGGTTCAGTGCGGACCTACTGCCTCATTGTTGCTCCTTTAGTTTTGTTTATGGTAGAGTGCGGACCTACTGCCTCATTGTTGCTCCTTTAGTTTGGTTTATGGTACAGTGCGGACATACTGACTCATTGTTGCTCCTTTAGTTTGGTTTATGGTACGGTGCGGACCTACTGCATCACTTTTGCTCCTTTAGTTTAGTTTATGGTACAGTGCGGACATACTGCCTCATTGTTGCTCCTTTAGTTTGGTTAATGGTACGGTGCGGCCCTACTGCATCATTGTTGCTCCTTTAGTTTGGTTTATGGTACAGTGCGGACATACTGCCTTATTGTTGCTCCTTTAGTTTAGTTTATGGTACAGTGAGGACCTACTGCATCATTGTTGCTCCTTTAGTTTGGTTTATGGTACAGTGCGGAACTGCTGCCTCATTCTTACTCCTTTAGTTTAGTTTATGGTATAGTGTGGACCTTCTGCCTTATTGTTGCTCCTTTAGTTTGGTTTATTGTTCAGTGCGGACCTACTGCCTCATTGTTGCTCCTTTAGTTTGGTTTATGGTACAGTGCGGACATACTGCATCATTGTTGCTCCTTTAGTTTAGTTTATGGTACAGTGCAGACCTACTGCCTCATTGTTGCTCCTTTAGTGTGGTTTATGGTCCAATGCGGACCTACTGCCTCATTGTTGCTCCTTTAGTTTGGTTTATGGTAGAGTGCGGACCTACTGCCTCATTGTTGCTCCTTTAGTTTGGTTTATGGTACAGTGCGGACATACTGCCTCATTGTTGCTCCTTTAGTTTGGTTTATGGTAGAGTGCGGACCTACTGCCTCATTGTTGCTCCTTTAGTTTGGTTTATGGTACAGTGCGGACATACTGCCTCATTGTTGCTCCTTTAGTTTGGTTTATGGTACAGTGTGGACATACTGCCTCATAGTTGCTCCTTTAGTTTGGTTTATGTTACAGTGCGGACCTACCGCCTAATTGTTCTCCTTTAGTTTGGTTTATGGTACAGTGCGGACATACTGCCTCATTGTTGCTCCTTTAGTTTGGTTTATTGTTCAGTGCGGACCTACTGCCTCATTGTTCCTCCTTTAGGATGGTTTGTGGTTCAGTGCGGACCTACTGCCTCATTGTTGCTCCTTTAGTTTTGTTTATGGTAGAGTGCGGACCTACTGCCTCATTGTTGCTCCTTTAGTTTGGTTTATGGTACAGTGCGGACATACTGACTCATTGTTGCTCCTTTAGTTTGGTTTATGGTACGGTGCGGACCTACTGCATCACTTTTGCTCCTTTAGTTTAGTTTATGGTACAGTGCGGACATACTGCCTCATTGTTGCTCCTTTAGTTTGGTTAATGGTACGGTGCGGCCCTACTGCATCATTGTTGCTCCTTTAGTTTGGTTTATGGTACAGTGCGGACATACTGCCTTATTGTTGCTCCTTTAGTTTAGTTTATGGTACAGTGAGGACCTACTGCATCATTGTTGCTCCTTTAGTTTGGTTTATGGTACAGTGCGGAACTGCTGCCTCATTCTTACTCCTTTAGTTTAGTTTATGGTATAGTGTGGACCTTCTGCCTTATTGTTGCTCCTTTAGTTTGGTTTATTGTTCAGTGCGGACCTACTGCCTCATTGTTGCTCCTTTAGTTTGGTTTATGGTACAGTGCGGACATACTGCCTTATTGTTGCTCCTTTAGTTTAGTTTATGGTACAGTGAGGTCGGAATCTACAGTTTTCTTTGAAATTCAGACTAGTTTCAGACATGTACACTAATTAGGTTAAATAACTTGAATTCTATTTTTCAGAACTAACAAACATGCCCTATTCCTGAAAGACCATATAATTTCCTCTCAAAATATAGCAAATACATGCTAGAAAGCAACAAAGTCAGTTTCTCTGCCTACAAATACAATTCATTTACCCCACCCACTTAGCACTCAAAAAAAGGAAAACATGACATTTATAGAGACACGGCAGCATATACCTGTCCCTTATTTGAGATATAACACATCCATAATTGAATGACAAACACTCCAAATTGTCATAAAAATGCTATTTCTACATACCTTATCCGGCTTTTTTTCCCGTAATCTTATGTCGAATGGAGAGTTGAAGTTATTGATCAAGTAAAGCTACCATTTACAACATAGCCACCAGTTACTAGTTTCTGTTTACAGACTCTATACCGGTCACAGTACAAAAACTTTATTTACACCAAAATTAACTATTATGTCATACTAAGTCAAAAACACCACATTTGTGGATTTCTTTTTTATTGTCTAGCCTGTACATGGCTTTTAATCTCTTAGATTTCTGTTTTATAAGAAATTCCCCATGGACATTCATTCGAAACTAAGGAGTCTCCCCTGAGGACCTACTGCATCACTTTTGCTCCTTTAGTTTAGTTTATGGTACAGTGAGGACCTACTGCATCATTGTTGCTCCTTTAGTTTGGTTTATGGTACAGTGCGGACATACTGCCTTATTGTTGCTCCTTTAGTTTAGTTTATGGTACAGTGAGGACCTACTGCATCATTGTTGCTCCTTTAGTTTGGTTTATGGTTCAGTGCGGACCGACTGCCTCATTGTTGCTCCTTTAGTTTGGTTTATGGTACAGTGCGGAACTGCTGCCTCATTCTTACTCCTTTAGTTTAGTTTATGGTATAGTGTGGACCTACTGCCTTATTGTTGCTCCTTTAGTTTGGTTTATTGTTCAGTGCGGACCTACTGCCTCATTGTTGCTCCTTTAGTTTGGTTTATGGTTCAATGCGGACCTACTGCCTCATTATTGCTACTTAAGTTTGGTTTATGGTTCAGTGCGGACCTACTGCCTCAATGTTGCTCCTTTATTTTGGTTTATGGATAAATGCGGAACTACTGCCTTATTGTTGCTCCTTTAGTTTGGTTTATGGTACAGGCGGACCTACAGCCTCATTGTTGCTCCTTTAGTTTGGTTTATGGTACAGTCCGGACCTACTGCCTCATTGTTTCTCCTTTAGTTTTGTTTATGGTTCAGTGTGGACCTACTGCCTCATTGTTGCCCTTTTAGTTTGGTTTATGGTACAGTGCAGACCTACCGGCTCATTGTTCCTCCTTTAGTGTGGTTTATGGTTCAGTGCGGACCTACTGCCTCATTGTTGCTCCTTTAGTTTGGTTTATGGTTCAGTGCGGACCTACTGCCTCATTGTTGCTCCTTTAGTTTTGTTTATGGTTCAGTGTGGACCTACTGCCTCATTGTTCCCCCTTTAGTTTGGTTTATGGTACAGTGCAGACCTACTGCCTCATTGTTGCTCCTTTAGTGTGGTTTATGGTTCAGTTCGGACCTACTGCCCATTGTTGCTCCTTCAGTTTGGTTTAATGGTACAGTGTGGACCTACTGCCTCATTGTTGCTCCTTTAGTTTGGTTTATGGTTCAGTTTGGACCTACTGCCCCATTGTTGCTCCTTCAGTTTGGTTTATGGTACAGTGCGGACCTACTGCCTCATTGTTGCTCCTTTAGTTTGGTTTATGGTTCAGTTCGGACCTACTGCCCAATTGTTGCTCCTTCAGTTTGGTTTATGGTACATGCGGACCTACTGCCTCATTGTTGCTCCTTTAGTTTGGTTTATGGTTCAGTTCGGACCTACTGCCCCATTGTTGCTCCTTCAGTTTGGTTTATGGTACAGTGCGGACCTACTGCCTCATTGTTGCTCCTTTAGTTTGGTTTATGGTTCAGTTCGGACCTACTGCCCCATTGTTGCTCCTTTAGTTTGGTTTATGGTTCAGTTTGGACCTACTGCCTCATTGTTGCTCCTTTAGTTTGGTTTATGGTTCAGTTCGGACCTACTGCCTCATTGTTGCTCCTTTAGTTTGGTTTATGGTTCAGTTCGGACCTACTGCCTCACTAGGCTTGTGTGATTTGTTTCTGTAAGACCATTTTCCTCATTCTTGTTACATCCAAATGTATTATTATCATTCAAAAACTATATCAATTTAATTCCATTTCAATACCATTACTTTTTGTCATGTATGGATATCAAGACTACTTACATGTGTATACTGTCTGTTGTTGGTTTCGTTTCGTTATTTAGATTAAATTCTACATGTTTACATTTACATGTATACCGCAATGATGCAAAACGTAGATTGTATATACCATAGTTATATCTTTTAAATATTAGTATAAGGCTTTTGTTGATGTTTCTTAATTAAGCAATCTGTTTAAATCTAAAGATAATGCATGGGGCACCTATAGTAGTTAATAACCTCAAATGTCATTTAATGTTTTTCTTCATACAGCCCAAGATACCTACGACTATATTTGTGTAACAGATTATATCTATGGAATGGGGTGTTCCAGAAGGCTTGGATGAATGTCTTTAAGAGAGGTCATTGTACTCGACTATGAATATGTTCCATGTTCTTCTGTTACCTAAGAATATATGTAAACATGTTATTGTGTCAACCAAGGCCATTCTTTTATAATTAGTAACATATGGAAGTTTCTAAATAAAACGTTTTTGTTTACGATGTGAAATATCATATGACTGTCATTCAAGGTTAGTGGAATATTCTAAAGCTTCTATAATGTTCTATTACGTTCTGTGGCAGTACGTGGCGGGATTTTGTTTTGTTCATTATCTGGTTCAACATTTGGATTGACAATTTACTTCATATTTCAGCTTAATTTGAAAAGATTGGATGCTTTGAATTAAAAATATACTTTGAGAGGATACAAATGATTGTGCTCATCTATGATAGAAGTGGCATTGGATTAGTTGGACTGTTATGAATACATAAACCAGGAACTACTTGAAGCAAAATTGGATTAAAGGGATACTTAACAGTTTGAATTAAAGGGACAGATCACAATTTAGATTAAAGGGACACTTGCCAATTTTATTTGGACTTTATTTTTTATATCGGATTTTAACGAATTTCTGGATGCATTTGATATATTTTCTGTAAGTGAATATTTTTCATTGTAGTATTTGAATAAATGTGTTGATTATATTTTAAAAATAGTTGTTGCTGGTTTTGCTTACTTTCTGGTTACATTTTACCCGTAACAATTCCTCAAATAAAAGCCGACGATGTATCGTGCCAAAGAGTGAATAAACCAAATCAAATAAGTAAAATATGTTTTATAAATAATAGAGTTGTATGTAACTGAATATGATGTATTGCAATTTTAAATTGAGATGCGTATAGCCCTGACCTCATAGCCTTTTTGAGCTAACAACCTTTGCACATGATGTTACTATATTTAAAATAAGATTAGCAAGTAATTGACATGGTAAATCCCATTGAACAGATCTTAGGCTTTGTGCCGCACCGATCATGAACAATGTAGTTGAAGTCCAAAGTATCAAGTTTATGTAGAACTTCCTTTTCAAACGATATATGCACACACAAAAAATAGCAAATACCTGCTTTACATTAAATAACATTTCGTTGTTAATTCAATGTAAAGGGAGGTAATTTTAAAATTTAAATGTTGGTTTATGATGATAAGGTTATTATCAACTATATTTGGCGGCTATTAACACCTTAATCTTATATTTGTATAGGAATTATGCTGTTTAGATAACTTGCATTCGATCACAAATTATAAGTGAAAAAGATGAAAATCCTATGCCATGACAATATTTTCAAATACTTTACATTATACAGTTACATTCAATTTCTTTAAGATAGACGTACAAAAAGCAGTGTTAAACTCTTTTTTTCAGTATATGTTCAGTAGAGTTCACTAGAAAATTAATAATTAATGCAAGGTCAACTGGAACGCCATAGATTGCTGCATTTAACGAGAAGGTTAGCGAACGATACATTTTCTACGAAAGGGTGCACTTATAAAGTCGAATATCTATATATTCTGATGTTAATGCTTGCGGTTATTATGTTTGTGAGATCACGCGATATCAGTTTCCTTTTGTGAGCCATAATTATACTTAATTAAATTATACGTTCTCATATTGCATTACAATTCATTAAATTCGTATTAAACTTACAAAATCAAAACTTTATTATTCCTGTATGATGAGCAATTTATTAACGGTAAAAAAGTATAAACGGTGATTTACTTTCATGATCTTTATTATTAGTAAAACCATGCTTATAGTTAGTTTAACAAGAGGCCATTACGTGGTCGTGCCTTAGTTCCATTAAGCGATGGGAAAATTATATTCACAGGATTTTATAACGGATATTTCGACAATAAAACATGTTTAAAAACTTTTTTATTGAACAAAAATGCGATAACCTGTTGAGAATTACCCATTAAAATGCTGTGATTTTACAATATTCAAACCTTTTAAGCCAAAATTAAGGTTTTATTTCATACCCCAGCCAACCCCGTTTTCGCTTCTTGGAGAAAGGGTTGGATAAGGTATGAAAGTTAATACTCGGACTAACGTGGCTCTTATAACAATACAGAAAGCAGTATACTCATTGTGTCAATCGTATATAACATATAAAAGAAGTATTGTTTGTAATGCAGTATCATTTGTTAACCTTCTGCCTTTGTACGTTATGTTTCCATTTGTCAAAAGATTGCCCTCAGCAAAATATAACAATACCGACTTATATTTACATATTTTTTTTAAACAGTCTGGAAAGCACTCTATGCTTTCACGTCTTACCTCTCTGTTCATTTCTTCAGTTAAGTTGATCGACGAGGAAGCAGACAAAATATTCTTCGTGTATATATATCCCTTGTATAAAACTGCTTCCATAATACACACAAGATGTCCTCCGACCCCATATTGACAAGGAGTCTGATCACGTCAGTCAGTTTCTAAAAATACTATATCTACATAAATGTATGAATTTCATTGACATGCCTAGTATTTGTCGAGATAATCATGTAGTTGATTATATCCCTAAATATTTCAAAATTCCGAAAGTCCTGTAATTTGTTATAAGTATAAAAAAAACTATTAGACATATTATTTTCAACTACAGCATAATAGTTTCTGATCTTGATATAGTAAATAGCACTCCTAAGGAATATAAATGTAACATATCAACATTTTGCTATGCTCCAGCAGGTCATGTCATCACTGGTAATTTTGATATTGTTGATAAACGTATTCGGTCTTTAGTATAGATTATCTTCAACTGTCGATTTTAATGCCTGTCGTGCTCAGATCGCACAATCCATTGAGGAGTTTAGTATAAAATGGTGTCGTAGAGAACACTTTTATAATGCTAACCCTTCTTTACTTCCTCCGAGACCTAGGTTTTCGTTTCGTAATTTAAAATCGGAAATTCAGTAATTTCATAATAATTTGTTTTAATCCCTGCTGATAAAGCAGCTAATAATGTAATTATTGTTTGACGCCTACATTACGCCAGTGTTTTATCTCTGGAACTCGGTAGCACTAATTCGTATACTCCAGTTCATTCTACTGAGGATGATGTTGTTTCCACACATATCACTCGGTGCACTACTTTCAAGGCTAATGTAGACGAAAAGCAGAATAAACTGCCAAGTATGTACTGGATTCCTAAATTACATAAACATCCGTATATGTCCCGCTTTATTTCGAATTATAGTGCCTGCACCACAACAAACATCTCCAAACTTTTAACTTCTTGTCTTACTGCCGTTAAAGATCAATTTATTTGTTTTGGTCTATTAAAACTTTACGAGACGTTTTTGGTAAAATTTGCAATAAACGTCAAGTTTCATCTATTAGCACTTATGACCTCTCTACACTACATACAACCTTACCACACCACCCTATCAAAGACGAGCTTATTTCTCTATTAAAAAACATTCGCTAGAGAAAATACTACATTTTTGGCCTGTAATAATATTAAAGCGTTCGTTACTAACGGCAGTTTAGACACTACACTAAGTGAACTTGCCAAGAAGCTTGTGAAGCATTCATCGTCCATTATCATACTCTTTCCTGTTAGATAATATTTTCGTCAGGTATGGACCGACCGTTTATTTGTTGGTATCCATATGAGTACGAACTGTGCACCCCTTGTCGCAGATTTGTTTTTATATTGCTATAAAAGAGATTTCATGTTGAGTCTTTCACCAGATACCCAGAAAGATGTTATTGAGGCCTTTAATGACACCTCTAGGTTTCTGGATGACATATTAAACATTGACAACCCTTTCTTTTTACTATGGTTAATAATATATACCCTAAAGAACTTCAACTTAACAAAGCTATTATTTCTGATACTAACGCTTCTTTTCTTGATTTACATCTCTCGATTGAAAATGGTGGAATAATTAACAAAATATATGACAAGAGAGATGATTTTAATTTTGATATTGTTATTTATCCTCATTTAGATGTGGATGTTCCCCGAGCAACTTCTTATGGAGTCTATGTGTCTCAGCTTATTCTTTTTTCTAGAGCTTGTACTCGAGTTGAGGACTTTATTATTCGTATTGTTTATATAAACAAAAAGATACTCCATCAGGGTAACCGTTACGATAAACTTTGTAAAGCCTTTGCAAAATGTTATTATCGTAACCCTGATCTTCTTTCCAAATTTAAAAGTAATTTAAGAACTCTTCTGCGACAAGGACTATCACAAACTGACTTGTATGGACGTGATTTACAAACTTCGTAAAATCCTTGGTCATGATCACTTTCATACTATCTTTGTTAAACTTGTTAAAAGGTTTATCAAAAGAGGTTATGACCCTATCATTTTGCAACGCAGTGCATGCTTGGTAGTGGACCCATTTACAGTTCGCCAATAGGCTTTTCTCTTTAACTGAGCGATGACCGGACATGCTGTGGACTCTATAATGACGTCTACCTAAAACCCAAAAGGAAGGTAACGTTTCATGTTTGTCTGCAGTCTTGTCTTGTCGTGCCCTCACTGGTTTATTCTCTTGCTGCTCTGGCTTCTGCCAAGTCAATGAGTACCTTCTTTGTGGCTTTCTAGGCTATTGTTTGTTTTGTATTTATATAAACACGAGCATCTTTGTGTTTTACTTATATTGCCTATTAAATCTGCCTTGTTGGTTAGAGAATAGTTCATGGCGGAGATTTGTTTATTTACTCTGTCCCATTTTATTGGGTTGACAGTAGGGTAAGTGTGAGGTTTGGTGCATCCTAGAACCTGGTTTAAACTCCAGCGGCCTTTTTTGCCACTGACCGTTCCAAGGCGGTAGCCCTATTGTCAACCCTTATGTGTTTGTGGTGCCTAATTTGGCATTTTATTCACCTTTGTTTCTTTGTGTGTTTGTGGTTGATTGTCGTCCTTGAATGCTGCTTTTATGGTTTGATTTTTTATATCTATATTGATAATTTAGTGTACAAGACAACGTCAATTGATGACACATCACATTTCCCCAATATTCTAAGCATTTCAAGAGTTATGGAGAAGGCACATAAACTGCATCACCTTGACCAGTGATCTTGACCTTGTTAATATAAAGCATATTCTTATTGATACAATCTTTTATAGCTGTAAGTATATTATTGGTGCAATATAATCAACAATTCATAATATGGAAATACAATTTGCTTTGAACTATAACAGTAATTATTGAAAATGATTTGTAATTATGAAATTTACGTAGAAAAGCTGACATTGTCATGTGTCCCATTAATATGACCATTTTGACCAAGGTTTGTAACGATTTCCAAGAAACGGAGGAGCTACTGTGACAACAAACCAGAACATAGAACGTTTTATTAAAATAAGGGCGATTACTCTGTCGTTTAATAGTAACTCTGAAATGTTCTTGTAAGATCTATTTCTACAATGAAAGTACTAAAGTGTTAACAAGACAGAATATGAAGTGTTTCAATGCAACAAGGGCAATACTTATGTTGTTTAAAATCCGATATTCGTTTTCGTGCGTGTCGAAGCATTCATTGACATTAAGGTCATGACAAAATGTGTAAAGATCAGTTGTAAATCTGCAAAGTGTTAGAGCGTTAACAATGCAGAAAAGAGCTGTTTTTCATAAATCTGTTTTATATCCTATAGTTGTGATTTTCAAACTTGTCCCTGCTTTCATTAATATAAAGACCATGACTAAGTTTAGTAAAGATCAGTTGCAAAATGAATGTGATAGACTTTTACGAGGCAACATATTTCATTACAAACATGTCTATTTTAACAATATCACATATTAGTGATTTCGGAATTTCTGTGAGCTTTCATTGATTTACAGACCCTGACAATACATACTGAAAATGGGATCCCTTGGAAGCAACAATCACAAACAAGTGATACAAATAGCAGACTCGGTGTTATTGAGGTTGTTCATGAGAGGTAATGTCAGTGCAATACCTCTCACGCCTCCTAGCACCGGCTTTAGCGGCGATATTCTACTTTAAAGCCGCAAAGATTGGGCTTGATTATCGCAAAGGACCAGTAAGTAATAGCACTACTGATTTTGTAGTCGGGGCGACTTTTTACGGCCGCCACACAGCACTTAACAAACTCTATTGTTAATTGTAAAATGAAGGGGCTAGCCTGTTAACAGCAGAATTTAACGAACGGACGGACAACGCATAAGCTTGCCTGGCTTTTGGCCTGTACAGTGGAAACGATACTTTTTGTCAATATATTTTTACATGGCGCCGTTTTACTATTTATTTAATTTCTTGTTAGTCGAATTCTTGCAGAATAATTCGATTTAGTCTTGGAGATAAACTCTATTTCTTTTATATCAGAATTCGATTAAAAAAAATGTTGATATTACAATTATTTCATGATGTCAAGAAAAACTGAAGAATAGTAAAAGGTATCTATATACATATAGATTATAAAGCCTATACCTGATAAATGTATAAAGTACCGTAATAAACGCTTAAATAATCAGTGTATCCGCTATTTAATAATACAGTACAATATGGGAATTCATCGTATTATATACTTTCCAGTGAAGTAGCGAATTTCATGATTAAAGCAAAACCTTATATTTTCATTGTTTATATTTCACATGTGAAATACCGAAAACGACGTTTTAAATGACCTTATTGGCGTTATTGACGTCATTGTTTTGACGCATTATGCTCTTTCTGCATAAGTATCAAGGTTGTGAGTATATAATAAATATAATATGTGTTGGTTTGCCGGGAATATTTAGGATTTATCCTCATCTCGAAGTGAGGAAACTCGCATATTTGCACGTGAAAATATAAGTTTTGTCACTTCTAGATGAAAATAAATCCTGTATTCACTCCAAACAAACAAATATTCTCTATATATATTCCATTATGTCTTATAACTATATTTCATTAAATCAGTCCATACCATAACTGCGACGCTGACAGCTTACATTAAAGTTCCTGTGATATTTCTTTTCTGGCGTTCTTTTTGCCGTTCTCTGTAATGGAGTTTCATTTTGACAGAGTGACACGCATTCTATGGGTCCGTGACAACAGAACGTTTTGTGGCTTCTTTTAGGTGTGAATATGACAGCACGGATAATGGAATCAATAAAGCCTTCGCTTCTTGTTTAAACCAATTATTGTGTATCTCAGTCTAGAAGTCATAGAACATCTTAATTAATTCAAGATGCAAATGGATCACGGTACGCCCCTGCAGGCAATAAAAGCATTGACCTTCTGTATAGCTGATAAAGCTACATATGTAATGTTGTTTGGCTTTTAATTTGACATTTCTATGTTTGTCCAGACGGCATGAGCGGTACCTAGCATATTTCACTACCGTTCATGAACAGTCTCAATCAAACCGAGACTGCAATATTCCGTATGTGTCGTGTTCGGCCGTTTCCAAAGGTCCAGTCTCATACTCGTTTAAAACAAGACTTCTGTTTTCACTGTGTTGTCTTTTTGGCGAGCGTGTGCACGGATTCCGCCTCTACTAATAACATATTAGTATGGTGTCACTGTTCCATGTACAAACACGTTACAAGCCGGAGGGTTGAGGTAAATTATTGTCTACAATTGAACGACACACAGCAATACAATCCACCATAAATCACCCCATTATCAACATCTTGATCACTCTTTGAAGCATGATCTCGAAGAATGACGAGATAAAAAGGTTGAAAAAATCGGACAGGGAAAGCAGCATTCAAGGACGACAGTCAACCACAAAACACAAAAACAAACACGCAAACAGACAAACGAAAAGGCAAAAGTAATAAAAAATACAAACGACATCACAAACACAAAAGGGTTAAGCCGAGTTTGCACGATGGTAAATCACCCTAAGCAATATTATATTTCTATTCGACTACCTTAAAATACGCGTGACACAACAACGATAAATGATAAAACACGTGCTATTTGTTTTCAAGTTCAACAAGTATGCCAAAAACATTCGTCTTTTATTATACATCTGTATATGCCAAACTGATTTCTGTCATTTAACACTTTGTTCTGGAACATATAAATAAGTTATGATGTGTACAGAGTACTTCATTTTCATTTTAAATTTATTTGGTTTTCGTTATCGTATCTTTATTACTGTTTTGCGTGTATTAATGTGTATTACCTTTTAAGGCGGACACATTATTGCCGATTTGCTTGTGTTAAAACACTTGGTCATGAGACGTTAACGTTTTGTTTTATGTTGTTTCAGAACAAAACTAACGGAATTTCACACTAAAAATTGGCAATTAAATTTGTACTTTTAAACGCCAAAAGAGATGTGGAAGCAAAACTTGTGTAACTATATTTAAATAAGGACCAAGATACACTAGTTTAGCGTCAACTCCTCGATTTCTGGTGCAACAGATCACATCTAGGCGGAATTTGCTATTGCACTTTCAAAATTAAATGGCAAAGGAATAAAACAAAAAATATACAATAGAAAAGAAAGAAATGTATTTTGTGTTGTTGTTGTTGTTTTCACAATCTGTTTCGACCAGTGTGTTGCTCTTTGTCTTCGTAACATTATTGTTCTTGACCTAGAAACATAATCTACACGGTTATGAGGAGTATGATCTGAAATACAATGCCTTGCAATAATAAATAATAGTACCAAACCAGACCAGCTGTAATTTGAACTCTTCTAAGCGAATAAAAAACATATTTTGACTGATTTGATATTTGATCATGAATATAAAAATTTCGGTTCCTTCTACAAGAACTTGATGTATCCCTTTAAGCGCGTTTTTACAGAACTGTATGGGTAATCGTGATATAAAGAAAACATCTGATAAGTTTCATGTTAAAAGCTACAAAATCGGTTTGTTCTTTGACTAGTCACTTTCCCTTAACTACGTCTGTCGGATGGCGTAAACCATGCGGTCCCGTGAATCGGTGTCTATTCTCCGATCACGATAAAGAACCATGGCAATTTATTCGTTAGTAAGAGTTGGACAGTTTATCGATCCTATGTATCCGTCCCCTCTCTCTGGGGAGATTGAAAATATCAAGTACTGTGTCGATGAGCCGTTTTACAACATTCCTTCAATCAAACACAACCCATAAACAGACACATTCTCAAAAACACCCACATGCATGTTCAGTAGTCACAACAAATCTCCCTAACATTTTTTTGGAGAGTCAATGCCAAACAGAAGTATCTGAAATCTTTTTTGCAATATTGTTTTTTAACCCTTGTATATTCTATTACTTGAATCTCGTCAATTAACTAATGTGGACCTTTATTTCCAAGTATCTTGTCGATAAACAAATCGTGCGCGATTACCTTTATTCGTTCCCGATCCATTACGAAACATCATTAAGCTTGCAATCCTGATCTGACATAATCACGTCATCCCGACGAGCAATTCCCGTAAGCAGATATTCAGAAGTCGATCCAGATGGTATTGCTTTCGCTGCTTACGAATAATTAAACTGCAAAACTTGAAGTCGATCCAGATAGTATTGCTTTCGCTGCTAACGCATAATTAAACTGCAAAACTAGAAGTCGATCCAGATAGTATTGCTTTCGCTGCTAACGCATACTTAAACTGCAAAATTAGAAGTCGATCCAGATAGTATTGCTTTCGCTGCTAACGCATAATTAAACTGCAAATCTAGAAGTCGATCCAGATAGTATTGCTTTCGCAGCTAACGTATACTTAAACTGTAAAACTAGAAGTCGATCCAGATAGTATTGCTTTCGCTGTTTACGCATAATTAAACTGCAAAATCAGGAAAGACTTTCTTTGCAACGGATTGCCTTCATTATTATGAAACAATAAAGCTAATTATAAAACAAACATGCTATTTATCAGTGGGCGTTCTCAGTATGTGTGCGTGGGTGGGAGTTACGTCACTCCTTAAGTCAAATTACGACGATGTCTTCTTGTAGCAGTTAACTCAATGTTTAACTTTGTAGAGCTGCCCCATTCACAGACTATTGACAATCCTGGCTTTACATTTTCTATGCTGAACGTCAAGGATAGGAGCTAATAGCATCATTTGTTTGTAAAACCGTTGGTGTGACCCGACTAGCATGTGCACCAGTGCAACATGAGTACATTTCAGTTGACATGCTAATGGAATTTAGTATATATGTGACGACAGGCTCCCCGGATGTCCTGTTATTTGTTACTGTACATGTTTGTCCATTAGTTGTGTATGTTTCCTTGAACAAATAGATTTTCCTTAAACAGATAGATTTGTTATACCAGTGTTTACCTTTCATGAGCTCATTTAAACAGAATCTGCTACTTTTCTCTCTTGTTTATGTTCGCTGCTTTCAAGCGATCCTTTTTCGGAATGTATTTGCTTGGTTTATTTCGTATACATATGACTACAGTTAACGTGTTTACGTTCTTGGTATGGCTTCCACGCAACATCATTAACGGTTTTATGTTTGCTATTTGATGAATAACATATAATAATACAACTATCGTCTGGTTTACGTAAAACTGATAGTGATAATCTTATTGTAGACATTTTAGACTTAAGTGCCAGTGTAATTCGTTTTTATTTAAGCGATAAATAACAAATACAGAATATCAAACACGTAATTTCTGCAGAATATTGAAATATTGTGTAAATAAGTAGTACCCAGCCTGATGAGACATAATAAGTGACTTAATTGACGTCATTATAAAATAAAATTATTGTTTGATTCAAATAGTTACATCGTAAATTGTATACGTCTGTGTCTATCGAAGCCTGAGACCTTCAATGCTAACGTGACCTGTCTATTGTATTAGAGAAACACGTTTTAACTTAACTAAATCAGTCGGAGTAATACTTAAAGTGTCTGAGTTCAAAGCGAGTCTGGTTGAGCTATATTTAAGGCACTCAATGAGGAAATGGATTTCATGTTCAGTAGACTGAAATAAAACAAGAAATGTCAGAAATTCAGGCGAATGCCCTCGGATGTGATAAGCATTTATGCGAAATTACATCTAAATCTCTTCACTGGTTTAGAACATGAAGCACCCAACTTTGACGTTTGATATATTTTGTGGCTGGGATGGTAAAGACGCTGCGATTGAAACCATCTCGCCTCTCACTTCTGCGGGTTCGAATCCCACTGGGAACTTCATTTGTAAGTGAGAAAGTGTTGATTCTAACGGATGGTGAAAGGTAAACAGTACCCTATCCAGGAAAAATTGGGTGGTCTGCCTCCACCACGAAAACAATTGACCGTCATATATAGCCTAAAATGTGATGAAAGGGACTTAAAACACTATTGAACAAGTCATTGATCTCTAAGTATGACGTTGACCTCGGCGACAGTAACTGAGGGATAAACGCGATAAGTCGTCGTGGTTTGATGCACATTTGTGGCGGAGGAAATAGAAGATATGGTGAAGATATGCAAATACCTAACTTATATCTTTCATCTCTAAGTGTGACATTGACTTTGTCGATAAGAACCTGGGAGTTAAACGCGTCACATCGTATTGATGTGATATAGCGAAGACGTACCTGCATCCGGATGGAAAGACCAACATACATTCAAATAATAGAGACCGGGGCATAGAAACTTGACAGACCCTGACCCAAGGAATATGATGAAGATATTATTATTATTATTTTAGTTCTTTAAAATTGAATCGAAGATAGGTGGAGGTAGGTGGGTTGGACCAATGGGAGGAGGAACGATGTATTGGATAGAGAAACCTGATTGAAAATGACTCTGTTCACTGCTTCATGAGGGTGTTGCATGTACGTGTTACGTATTTGAGATGTAATAATAATGATTGCAAATATGCAATAAATGTAAAAAACTATTGAGACGTTGTGAGTTTTAGATAAAACAAGATTGCCATATGATCATTAAAACTACATGCATGTTTTTAATTTTTCGTTTTGATGCATTCCTATATTCGCCTACAAAACGCAATCCATGTGCACAATATAAGTGCATATGTTGTGGTTGTATCTGATCACCCACTCCTAGACATTACTGATGGCATGGCCAATTTACTAACAGAGATTGGAAGGAAAGATTCAAAGCCATGACATGAAACATGACGCAATTAAGCACTGTAGCAGAAACAATGAATGGCGAATGTAGACCACAATAAAAAAATGAATACAAGAAAATAATTGCGAGTTAAGTAGAATTAAACTAAATTTTGATCAGCATTGATCGGTTGTGCAATGAAGTCATAATGACAAGAACGACGACAACGAGACAAAAGTCAATGCATTACCCAGTAATTATAATCGCAAACGACGACAACGACAAATAAGTCAGTGCACTACCCAGTAATTACAATCGTGACTAGAACGAATTCGACGGCTCGCCATCACAAATACCCACGTTTTCTTCTCACAGGACACCCCCAACCCTCCCCCACCCCACCCACCACCACCACACACACATACAGGAGAACAACATACTATTATACACTGTAATCCTTCATCAAAATGTTCGTTTGAGACACATTTAAAAAAAATGACCCCCTGATACCCTCCCACCACCACCCACCTCTTCCAATCCCCAACCACAGGGAAGACGACCTTAGTTTGAATAATAAATCATTTGACATGCTGTGTATCTCTTTCATAGATGACTATTATACCAACTAATGTGCAAAAGTATGGAAAAATAACACTGTAATTGAATTATTAGTGTATTTGATGCCCCTTCCCCCAGGCCCCAACCGATGACACAGGAGGAAACAAATGTATAAAGTGTAATCCCATCATCATAATGTTTCATTTGAGATATGATAAAAAAAAGGAGACGTTCCAGTTTGAAATAATAAAATCGTTTGATATGTTGTAGATATTTCATAGACAGTTACATACACCACCAAGTTATGTGCAAAAATATAAAAACAACAACAATGTAATTGAATTGTTTGTGTAAGTGACCTTTTGACCTCCTGAGGGCCCTGGGTGCAGAGCCATAATCATATTGTTTCATTTGAGACATAATTACAAAAAATAAAAATCCCCCAGATCACCCTCCCACCCCACCCCACCCAACCTGGGCCCTGGGCAGACGTCCGAGTTCAAAATAATAAAATCGTTTCATATGTTGTTTATCTTTCATAGACGATTACATACACCAAGTTATGTGCACAAATATGGAAAAATGACAGTGTAATTGAATTTTTAGTGTCATTGACCTTTTGTCCCGCTCACCACCCCGCAGGACCCCTGGGTGCGGAGCCAAAAATAATGTTGCTCTTACACGTCGTCATCATATGCTGAAGTCATACCCTAAGTTTGGTTGAATTTCGTTCAGCGGTTTAGGAGGAGATATGGTAACGGATGGACAGAAGGACAAACGGAGGCGATTTTAATCTACCCTGCTTTTTTGAAAAACGTGGGCATAAAAATAAATGACCCTCTGTTATCCTTCCGCCACCACCATCATCATCATCATGTTTCATTTGAGACATAATTACAAAAAAATAAATAATCCCCAAATTCCCTTGCCACACCTCCCCTCATACCACCACCCTCACCACACCCGCCTCAACCACCCTGGGCCCCGAGTTCGAGTTCGAAATAATAAAATCGTTTGATATGTTGTTTAATCTTTCATCATGTTTATAGGCAAATTACATACACCATGTTATGTGCAAAATATGGAAAAATGACAGTGTAATTGAATTGTTTGTGTAAATAACATTTTGACCTCCTGAGGGCCCTGGGTGCAGAGCCATCATCATATTGTTTCATTTGAGACGTAATTACAAAAAATAAAAATCCCCCAGATCACCCTCCCACCCCACGCCACGCAACCTGGGCCTCTGGGCAGACGTCCGAGTTCGGAATATTAAAATCGTTTCATATGTTGTTTATCTTTCATAGACGATTACATACACCAAGTTATGTGCACAAATATGAAAAATGACAGTGTAATTGAATTTTTAGAGTCATTGACCTTTTGTCCCGCTCACCACCCCCGCAGGGCCCCTGGGTGCGGAGCCAAAAATAATGTTGCTCTTGCACGTCGTCATCATATGCTGAAGTCATACCCTAAGTTTGGTTCAATTTCGTTCAGCGGTTTAGGAGGAGATATGGTAACGGACGGACAAACGCACAGACGGAGGCGATTTTAATATACCTTGCTTTTTTGAAAAACGTGGGTATAAAAATAAATGACCCCCTGTTTTCCTTCCACCACCACCACCATCATGTTTCATTTGAGACTTAATTACAAAAAAAAGGCCCAAATTCCCTCGCCACACCTCCCCTCACCACCCACACCATCCCCGCCTCACCCTACCTGGGCCCCCAGTTCGAGTTAGAAATAATAAAATCGTTTGATGTGTTGTTTAATCTTTCATCATGTTTATAGGCAAATTACATACACCATGTTATGTGCAAAATATGGAAAAATGACAGTGTAATTGAATTGTTATTGTATTTGAGATTTTGACCACCTGAGTGTAGAGACATCATCATTGAGACATAATTACACCCCAAAAAAAAATCCACCCCTCCCCACCCTACCCTCGGGCAGACATGTTGTTTATCTTTTATAGACGATTACCTACACCAAGTTATGACAAGAATTTTTAGTGTATTTGACCTTTTGAACCCCACCCCCCTCCCCCACTGAGGGCTCCTGGGCTCCGAGCCAAAATAATGTTGCTCTTGCAGGCCATCATCATATGGTGAAGTCATACCCTAAGTTTGGTTGAATTCCGTTTAGCGGTTTAGGAGGAGATTCGGTAACGGACGAACGGACAGATGGACATACGGAGGCGATTTTAATATACCTTGTTTTTCAAAAACGTGGGTATAATGATTATGATTGCTTACATCCTTTTTTCCCAGGAAATGCATAAAAAAGGTTTGATTGATTCATGAACGGTAGTGAAATATGCTTGCTTCTGTTTACGTCCCCTATGGGCTTAACTCACTATTCATAAAATCAATAGTACAGAATTTTAACCATCCCGAAAACATAGTTTCAAATTTGATATGGAGAAATTACGTGGACGGGGTAATTCAATATGTGATTTTACAATACATTTAGGTATATGTATCAATATTCTGTGATCAAGCGATGGTTATAACTTTTAACTCAGAGACTACTTGTAATATCTCGTCGAACTTGATTTGTTGTTGTTTTTCTTAATGATTAGTGCATTTAATTTTAAGTGATTTTACACAAAGCGGAAACTTTCGACTTCTATAACGTTTCTATATTTCCTTATATGGTAGACAGCAAAAGATGCCAAACCCTTCAAATTCGCTTAAAGTACCTGATTTTGCCTCCCACTCATCTCAGAAAGCCAGAACACATTTATCCAAGAACAAAAAAGCGTAAACAAAATAAAAGCTGTCATGCACGCCATCAGATAATCAACAAAACAAATTTAATATTCAAATATAGCACGCAAAACGTTAATAAAACATGATATGTGTCCATAGGTGTTAATAATCTATTTGTCAAGCACGTACTGTGGCATTTGGGTGGCATTATACATATTTATATATTGATATTTTAGCAGTTTTACATTACATCCTTTTTTTTGTATTTTTAAAAATTAGAAAGGAAAAAAGAAAACCAAACACAAAATGGCGGAGATTAGCTGCCGATTCGTTGTGGAAACAGCCCCTAACTCCTATCTTCAACCACAACCCACCTCTACACACACATACACATACATAAACAACAACCAAAATGCCTGACATACATGTATACTGAACAAAAAACGAAACGTCCGACTTTTTTCTGGTCTTTCCATGGGCCAGATTTTAAGGGCGTATAAAAGCTTCAAGAGCGTTTTAATAAAACAATATTTGATAGATGTAAGCACACTTAAATGAGTACTAAATATCCCTTTAAACAGGTTCAAATCTGCCAAGCAATAATCTTTTATGGATATATGGAAATGTTAAAGGGAGGTAATTTGATGATTGTTGATAATCAAAAGCTGCCATCTACACAATCTGTGTTATGTTTTTGTGTGATTTTTTTTTGATAAGGAACATATAGAGAATATTTTCTCGGATAAATTTCAGTAATTTTTGTAGATTAATTTTTGTTTTTGTGGCCAAAATGAAGGTTTTAAGGAAAAAGGGGCTAACTCCCTTGTGTACTGAACTTTTCAAAAACATTTTTGTTTGGACAATGGCGGTCTATCTAATTAATCTTAAAGCATCATTATTTTTTTCTTGTTTTGCTGTCTAGACAATCAGCATCAACATCAGCGGACGTTTCTTGTTTTGTTCAGTATATACCCAGCGTGTTAATATCCGCCGGGCGGGAGCCAGGAGAATCATATCTGTGCTTATTTTTTGTTAGTGCAGTGGAATGAGAAATAATTAGTGGGACATGTTCTACACCAAATTAGGCAAATTAGCTGAACACATATGATGATTTTAAACGGTTAGTGGATTTTTATGCAGTATGTACTTTTTATGTAAAACAATAAGATCGGTAGAACCGAAGTGGATGTTTTATGTGAATAAAGTCGTATCGGAAAGGGACAATTTACCACAAAAATAAACTTATGCTACTTTTATCTTTTGTTTGTGTTTGTCGCATGCAAGGGATCCACTTTTCATGTAAATCTATGCGTTAATATAGTATATTAGTGATTTTACAGTCCCATTAGCGTTTTCAAGTTACGCTCTTGGCAATAATTATCGGTATACAATTACAAAGGGCAATGACTTTAATTTGATTAAGAATTCGTTACGTTTCTGCGGTCTGCTCTCCCTCATTTTACCTTTATCAATGTGTTAAGTTTGCTTCATTCCGCTCCGATAAGTAGTTTGAAGTTATGATCAAGAGAAAAATTACAAGTATAAAATAACAAAAAGTAATAACTCTAATGCAAATGAAGACACAAAAAACATTTGAAAATGATGAAACCATTAATTTCCAGAAATAATGACGACAAAGACACCCGCAGTCAATTCAGTTGGAACATAGAATTATCTCGTTTAAATGCTTTTTGGAACATAGAATTATCTCGTTTAAATGTTTTGGAACATACAATTATCTCGTTTAAATGTTTTTGCAACATTGAATTATCTGGTTTAAATGTTTTTCGAACATAGAGTTATCTCGTTTAAATGTTTTTGGAACATAGAATTATCTCCTTTAAATAGAAGTATCTCGTTTAAATGTTTTTGGAACATAGAATTATCTCGTTTAAATGTTTTTGGAGCATAGAATTATCTCGTTTAAGTGTTTTTGGAACATAGAATTATCTCGTTTAAATGTTTTTGGAACATAGAATGATCTCGTTTAAATGTTTGTAACAGGTTTCATAAAACATCCGGGTATCTCTACTTTTCGGAGAACTATTCCTTGAGGAATAATTTTTGTGGAGAAACTGTTTCTTCACAAGTCTTGGGATTGCCTACCCTGACCATCACTAACCTATTGCGGGGTGAATACACGGATATCCAGTAATTTGGTGATTGAAATTCAAAAAACATAATCTTGGGATTTTTTATATGATAGTGCAAATAAAAGTAATTATAATATTGGAACAAAATCAAATATAGTTCACTGACCTAAGGGGATATGGTTCCAGCCGAACAAGAGGTAGACTTTTTTAAAAAAAGAGGTTAAAATATTAAAAGTAAGAATATGCTTATTGTTAACCCTAACGGAGATGATAGAGACGTTGTGTCAAGTATTTGTGTATAATATTACCGTCAAATGTGCATGTAATCCCCCGATGTACCCAGCCGTTAATAGAAACAATCGATTAGAAACGTACGCTTCGTTAAAAGGCACTCTGACTTTTTAACTCTTGGGTTTACATAAACATTACCTGTGCTATAAATAAAGCATTTGGATATGCACATTTCTTGTGTTGTGCTTAGCGTCGGCGCAGCGTGCAGGGGATACAGCGAAGCTAGGACACAAATATGTATTCGGCCTAGTGTGTACAGTTTAATTTTATCATAGAGCGTTATTATTCATGAATATAGAAATTCAGATAACTATTACTGTGTATGGAAACCATTAGAACGCTCTAATACTGTGATGGAGTTTGACCTAATTCGAGATTCTATATACTGCATATAGTGCACAGTGAAGCGTGAATTTGCTGTACCCCTCGTGTATGGAGATAGTTAATTGCGAATTCCATTTTCTGTATATGTTTTTGAATCGATGTGAAATACATTTTGTTCTAATAAAATTCCAAGGAAGATTTATATAGATGTATGTGTCTTTTATAGTGAGCAGAAAGTTGTTTTATACCTCACTGCCCAGATCGCCAATACTCGGGAGGCGTTTCATGAACAAAGTCCAGACTATATTGTGCCCATCGCGTCAGGTATACCTTGACGTGTTCGTTGGCCGACGGACTATAAAACCTTAGAATTACACACACACCCCCGGCGTTTCATGAAAGTAATGTGTTACTGGAATAGCCTGACGTCATAGCATTCCATTTCCGTTTTGATAAGGCCATTTCTCCATTTTGTTTTCTTTTGTGCAGTGAGAGTGCTCCAGTTAGGACGCAACAATTTATCGTAAGTAGAATATGTGCAAGTTTACACTCTCCACTGTCATACGTGTCTATAAAGTTAGCTCACATTTTCAGTTTATGAATGTTTTGTGTTACACGTGTATTGTTTGCGTTGACCTAAATGAAATTAGTCTTGATCATGTTCGACGCCTGATAATTTTGTAAACAAGCAAGCGTCGCAGATGATCTAGACTGCGTAAAATGATAACTTATTTGTTATTCATCTGCATGTTTAAATATTCGAGTGAACAATTGGAAGGTTGTGTGTGCATATACATTCCCTGACGTTTCTAGTCGTCGTTTCCATATTTGTTAATCTGTAGTATCTAATCTAAAAGAAGAACAAAATACCTAGACGGAGATATGAGAATCATGGCTGTTGTGGTAGTCAGGGTCATTCAGACCCTGTGTATACCGAATTGTTCTAGGATATTTGTGTATGACTCCATGTTTCAGGAGACTTCCAGACCTATTTTTCTTGAATGTTTATCTTTCGAAACATCTTGTGCTCTTTTGTTTCCATATACTTTTGGAAACTTAACCCTGCGGTCGCCAAGTGTTAAGCATTCTTGACTCGAGTCCCAAAAATCACGTGTTTGATTTCCAGTGGGGTCGCATCCCGGATTTTTCAAACAATCTCCCGCAGTATCTTACTTGGGCATGGTACTGTGAATATTCGGAGGGATGTAAAGTAGTCTGTCCAGTGTACAGGTAGAACTATACCCTGTGCAATATCTCTCTGAACTTCTGTGTTAAGCAGTGATACAAAACCAGGGCCCTAAATGAATTATATAGAGATTATTTAACTGCTGGGATCGATTATAGGGAAATCCTTCACAAGAGGTAGGCGTGTGGTTCTTTTCACGAACGATCGCATGCGAGCGAGTGAAAAAACAAAGCACGTCTACCATCAAGTGAAGGATTACCCATAATCGATCGCAGCAGTTAAATAATCTATTTATTACATTTTAAATTACGTTTTTGCAAACAAATATTCGCTTTATTGAACATTATCGGCGGATGACGTCGACGTCAGCAACACTTTATTGACGTCACGACTCAACGTCGCAACGTTAGTTAGTAATGTGTTCTGAGTTAGTAACGTTAGTTATTATTGTGTTCTGAGTTAGTTATTAATATTTAGCGATAATGATTATTCTTCCACTGAGTTTAAACACCTGCTCCTCTTTTCGCCATGTTGAAGTCGTTTAGAGAAAGTGGAGTGCTTCGGTGATGCCGAATAATTAAAAATAGACTGTATACAACATTTTTGTTCCTGAAGGATTTACTTTCAAGTGAAAAAAAATAAACTTAATAACCAGTCACATTTAGCCAATCTCAATGGCTCGCTTATTTGAAAATTGACTGGAAACGGCGATGCATGCCGTTTGATATTGGCCGTCTTCACGTTAATGGATATCATAACATATGATACGCTGACAAAAACAGTTATTTTGCGTAATTAATTCGTTAAACGTAATTGGTACGCACCAATAAAGTAATTTAATTGTGTATTTAGAGAGTTTTAACTGGAAATTTATGCAAATACGTTGCTTATCTGTAGCTCTGTAATCTGTGACGTTTTATGTCATAGAACTATACCAAGCCTAGCTGCACTGCCATTGTTGTGTTAAAGTTGAATGACTTTCGGCGGTGTTATGCCCATTATAGGACATAATATCATGGTTCCCATACCGGGAAATCGGGAAAAAGTCGGGAATTTGAAAACAGTAATTCCAGGCCATGAAAAACCCTCGAATTTTACCCAAATCAGTAAAAAACGGGATTTATTCGGGGGAAAAACAGTGTTGTGTAGCCTCTCCAAGTGTGGAATCCCGGTGATTTATAAAAATAAAGGTGTACGTCAATTGATATTCCGTACTTTACGTAAGCATGGGGTTTAAAAAATGCAAGCTGCCTGCGGACAAGTAACATTTGGCGTCTGGTCGTCCGACAGGGCGAGTGACTTTTTGCACTATAAAAATGAAGTTAAACTATCGTTCAAACACGATGTTGCAATATTTGCCAGATTTTAAATCTGGATCATTTCCAACGCGTAATTTTGTTCCGTATTAACAAGGTGTTTGTTTGTTAACAGGTAACTTACGCGTCATATAGACTGTGATTCAATTCACGCTAAAATCAATCATACACCAATATTTTGAGTAATCGCACCTTTTGTATTGTTTCATGTTGATTGAACAATCAACCATAAAATGAACCCAATTCAGAAACAGCCGATCAAACATCGGTTCACACTTGCCATTGTTTCAGTTTACGCTACCGTGTGTACAACTAATTAGTAGGCACTTAAAGGGACACATGGGATATCTTGCAGTATTTGAAATGGGTGTCTCAATTTATATATCCAGTATCATTTTTACTTTTACCCTGGTTACATTTAAATAGATCAAATTTTAAGTATTCACTATTTCGTCTTATACTATAAGTTTTAATATATTTCTGGTGCAATAATATAAAAAAATAATAATATGCCAAAAAAAAATGGCTTAATACAATTCTTATAATTAACATTAATGATTGAACAAATGCAATTTATGTAGAAAAACTAACGGGATGCCGTTAGTTTTTAAAAAATCAAGATTGCCATGTGTCCCTTTAACACTTATCAGTGATCGTTAACACCGACGGGCTGAGTATCTCTGGCGAATTCGTAAGCAAACATTTTCAAACTTTCTGTTTTGATCAGCCATTTTGGCCGCTAGAGGGCGCCACATTTGATGTTTTACCCGGCTCGATCACACAGTTAAATCTGAAGATAATGTTGAACGCGGGGACACAAACCAGTTGATTGACAGCAAGAGGCGGAACAGTGGGGGGAGTCTTATCGCACCGACAATTTGACAGTGGCTCTCAATAAACGCTGCCATAATTAGTTTATCTATCTAAATGGATTGTCACTAATTAGCTAAAACACTCAGCGGGATAGTGGCTTATAAACAGTGAAAGACTTTGTGAATTAGAATTCGGGATTTTCCGAGATCTTTTAGACAAAATCGGTCATAAATTTGGATTCGTCAGACCGCCGATGTCTGGCAAATTTGGTGTGCATTTCTTACGGTTTTCATTCGCCAGTTCAGGTTACTTTTTGCCTATGGCGATTTGGCAAATGGTTAACGTGGGCCTAGTTAGCCAATACACATTAACCATTGATATTCGTGAACAATCGTAAAGATGTGTTAATGCTCTCGTCAATGAAATGTGAAGCCCAAATTGTACTTTTGTTTTCGATCGCTGTCGTACAAATTCGATATCTCACCGGATGACTCATAAAATATGTTGACGATTTTAGCTGAGTATTTACGAATAAAACTCGCAATGTTCCGTCGTATGTGCAAGCGTCTAATTATTTGAATCGATAAAGCATGTCGTCTGAGAACAAGTTAAATGTCAACACTAAATTTCCTTCATAGGAGGGAGAACGGCCTGAAAAACAGCGGGGTAAAGTCACTACTTGTCAAAAACAATAAACTAGCATCTTGTGTGATGTCACATATTAGTACTGCGAACAATTTAACGTTTTTGCAACAACGGTGTCGGACAAACACTGGTATAAATTGTCCTTGAAAACTGTGGGGAAACCTGGAAAAGACCTTGAGTTTTGTTCTCAAAGAACTGTGGGAACCCTGTAATACACTCACTTTGTACAGACTAGTTCTCCTGCTACCCTGGCTGGCATTCAACAACTAGTGGCCTATATCATTGCCATGTGCCGGTTGAATGAATGTTGAAAATGTGTTACGGTCTCCTGCACATTTAGCCAGTAGAGCATCCACAGACTCTTTCACCTCTTGTCTGCACCGTATTTTCAATACTATAACACTTAGCGATACCAAACTTGGTATGGGGATACATCTTGGGATAGCTGTGTGTCGCATACCAAAATAAGGCCACTATGACTTTGACCTTGACATGTGACCTCTGTCATAGAAAATGCTTGTCCGCACCGTATTTTCAATACTATAACACTATGTCTTACCAAACTTGGTATGTGGATACATCTTGGGATAGCGGTGTGTCACATACCAAAATAAGGTCACTGTGACCCCTGTCATACCCCAAACATTGTGAGAAGCATCAGTATGAAGTGGAACTGCGCATATACATGAAGTCATGGGGTATGCGTTTGCAAGGGTATTAATAACATTCAGTGATAGTTTTAGTTTGACATTTTTTTGATCTACATCTTTATTAATTTCGCTTAGTTTTGTACACTCTTTTTGTGATGTATGGGCGATCGCTGTAGTGTAAGGAAACACGCTTTTCTTTCGAGAAAAGAGATTCAAGTTCAAGTCTTGGCAGGGACCTGACACACTGAGTTGTACATACAATTATATTTTTCCACATCAGTAATGTTGTTTTTGTACAGCATGAACTTAAAAATATGTACATTTGATAGTCATTCATCCTATTATTACCACAGTGTGTTTTTGACATAGGTGTTGCTGTTCCGGCGCTAGCGGCGTCAACATTCAAGTTTTGCGTTTATGTAATTTTCTCACAAACTGTATGCACTAGACCTTTCAAACTTTGCTTATAGTTGTATCATGGGTGGTACATTGCAACGTGACAAAGCAAATGTGGAAGTGACCTTGACCCTCCAAGCAAAGGGCAGATAACTTACTAATTTTTATGTTCAACTTTTGCGTTTAGGTCACTTTTTCACAAACTGTATGCACTACAACTTGCAAACTTTGCTTATAGTTGTATCTTGGGTGGTACATGGCAATGTGACAAAGCAAATGTGGATGTGACCGTCACCATCCAAGCAAAGGGCAGATAACTTTAATTGTTACATTTACATCACTTTCTCATGAACTAGAATTATGCACTAGATGTTTTAAACTTAATTTATAGCTTAATCTTTGGAAGAAAACATATTCTATTTCGACCTAGTTGTGTCTTAGGTAGTGCATTTTTCATCTGAACTTTAACAGATGTTTTGCCTGTATATATATATATATATTTAGTATATACCTGTCAATAATATATACATAGTACCGTCATCTTCTTACAATGGAATACAACAACCTGTATCACACTACAGGTTATCACTATGCTTCTAAAAATAGAATGAGTATCACTAACTTACTAAAAAAAGAACAGCAGTTCAAGCAAGTTTTACGCCACTATGCACGAGAACGTCAAGACGACGTTGCGTCATACAACCAAAACAAGTAGGTCAAACCAATGACACCAACACCTTAAAACTACATACATTTTCCCGATGCACTTTATCGAGAAATAGTATGCTTTATTGAATGTGTATGCAATAGCAATGCAAATGTTTCTATGTTAATGATGTGTAAGAGGTATATAATAAAAGGATCATTACTAGAGTAACCTGTTCTGGAAGTTTGTATCATCTCTCGTAGGTAAATGCCAGATCAGGATTACACAAACAAACCACACATGATGCTCTAATTCCAATGCAATGAATTAAAACAAATATATTTTACAATTTCATTCTTATTGCCGCTCGTCGTCATAGTATATATTGTATACTATGACTTTTCTTGTTCTGTTTATTTGTTAGCATAATTCTCTAAGTTGTAACGCTTCTGAGTGCTTCGTCAACTGTTTAAGTTTATGTGTTAATAAGCATATTCTGCCTTAAAACTGAATACGAAGCCAACAAGGAATGCATATACGATTATGCATTTGAGCTATGCATTTGAGACTAAGAATTAATTTTATTTTGTTTACCTGCCTGTCAGATTTCTCAAAATAACCACCCTTATTCCCTTAGTTCATACATATCTTATTAAATTATTAAATGTTTAATACAGACTCTCCTACAAGGGTGCCTCTGAGCGGGGCAATATACACCCGAAAAAAAGGTATGCTTCCAATGCTTGGTGTGCTTTCAAGGGATCACCTTTTCAGTATTTATTATCATTCACACTAGCGTTTGTTAAGTGCTGTGTTGCGGTCGTAAAAAGTTACCCCGACTACAAATCAGTAGTGTTATTATTTACTGGTCCTTTGGGATCATCAACCCCATTCTGTGGTGCTTTAAAGTAGAATATCGCTTAAGCCGGTGCTAGGAGGCGTGACGTGTGTTGCGTTTACATTACCTCTCTTGAACAGACTCAATAAAACCAAGTCTGCTACTTTTGTCTCTTGTTTGTGTTTGTTGCTTCCAAGGTATCACCTTATCAGTATTTTGTGTCTTTTGAAAACGCTGGTTACAATCACATAAGCCTAATGATGACCAAATCTTTCAAATTAGGTTTTCCGATAAAATGTAAAAGATAGAGTATGGTCTCATCGAGATGGTTAATTGAAACATAGAGATGAGCGAACCCCACCAAGCTGTTTAAATCAACCAACGAAATTCAACATCGAGATGGGCATAGCCCATTGACGTGTTTAAATCAACCAACGAAATGAGACTTTTATTGCTATGAAAGAGATTTCATGTTGAGTCTTTCATCCGATACTCAGGCAGATGTAATTGAAGCCTTTAATGACACATCTCGGTATTTGGATGACATATTGAACATTGACAATCCTTTCTTTTCTAATAATATCTATCCTAAGGAACTTGAACTCAACAAAGCTAACATTTCTGACACTGTCGCTTCTTTTCTAGATTTATATCTCTCTACAGAGGTAGCCCTATTGTCAACCGTTTTGTGTTTGTGATGTTTTATCTTGCCTTTTATTCATCTTTAAACTTGTTCTTTGTTTCTGTATGTGTTTGTGTTTGTCTGTCGTCCTTGAATGCTACTTTTCCTGTTCGATTTTAAATCTACTTCTATTATATAAATATTTTTTGTAGCATGTCCATTTCATCTATCTACCCTAATCTGACTTCCGATAACTGTTAGTTTGATTACAGCAGTCATTCTGGCTGGTGTTATTGTCAAAGGAAATATCAGCGACCATGCTACAATAATTATGATTCTGAAAGGTAGAAAGCGCTGTCTATGTTCTCTACATGCCAGTAACTGTATTCGCAACATTTGGCGAGGTAATGTCTTAAAGTTTCGGAAGAATGGGACGAACAACGTTATATATCAACGTACAAAACGACCCAAAACTCCTGCAGAACCTGACCAAATCCACGGGCAAACTATACCGATACAGATAAGTTCAGTGTGTATATACAATGGTAAATCCCACGGAACATATCATAGGCTATATGTAGCAGCGGTCATGAGCAATTTTATTAACATAGTTATTATGTATATGCAGAAAATCCTTTTCCTACCATTTCTAGTCATGTGAGATAGGTGTTTTTGTCGCCTTATTCTAGCATAAAATAAGTAAGTAATTTCTTTATTTATAGAGGGTGACTCAATTGGCATAGCCAATCTTTATTGAGGCCCTCTTAATAACATATTTACACTTTTATGAACAAGAAATGAAAAGTGTGACTTTAGTGTTTACATGGGTCGTTTGTAATTGCTTATTGTGGTTTAGTTCTAGCATTGCCCATGAAAAAAATAAAATGAAATGATGTAAAAATGATTGAATTGGTATTTCCTTTTTATTTTATTGAAAAACATTCAACCCATCGATATATATAACCCAAAACGTAGCGGTGTAGTTAGCAGTTTTGAGAAGTGTACATGTAGTTACATCATTACTGCTTTTAACCGATGTAATTAACAATATGTAAAAGCAAACTAGTAGGTTCGATTTTCTCTTTTTACTCATTTCAAGCATTTGTTGGAAAACATATTCAATGATGTAAACTTTTCAATTTCTAAGGGAATACTATTCCATACTCAAGTTCCAGAATATGATAAGCTCGCTTTGAATAGTTCGTTATTTGGCTTAGGTATTATGAAATTTCTATTTGTAATTGATCTCAGTTGCATTGAAGTATTTTGCTCATTTACTCTCATATGAAGCAAGTCGCTTAGATATTGCGGGGACATTTGATTTGCTATTTTATACATGCTTTTAGCTTTTTGAAGAAAAACTATTTCTTTGAATGATAACATATTTAGAGAAATACGTGCAGTGTCAAGATTAATATATCCATGACCTTGTGTAATTTTGCATGCTCTTCTTTGTTATTTTGTAATTCAATATACATTGTATTGGAGGAATTTCTCCGAATAACAATAATTAAGAGGAAGTTGTATATATGCATTGTAGAATAATAAACTATGTTCCTGTGATATATACGAACATATTCTGCATAACAGCCACAGACATGACGATATCTTTTTTGGAAATATACTGAAAATGGTTATTCCATTGCATATTCCATTCAATATTTACACCTAATATTTTGTCGCCTTGTCATTTTTAACTCTATATTTTCATAATTAAGCAATAATGAAGCATCATTCATATGTGCACATTTCTGTCTAGTTGTAATGAACATGACTTTGGGTTTTCCGTATTCAATAGCATATCTTTACACCATCTTTGAAGGTGGTCTAATGAATATTGTAGATTGTTTTTTAGGGTGATCTTGTAGTGTCATCAGCATACAAGTCTGTCCTTATAGACGTTTACAAAGAATTATATGTATATCGTTTTTAAATAATAGAAATAATAATGGCCCAAGTATGCGTCCTTGTGGAACACGACATGTTATAGGTTTACGGTCTGAGATAGTACCATTTATCGTAACAACTACTGCGGTTCGTAAGATATGACTGAAACCATGATATTATTCGATTGCTGCATCTGTAAAGCTCCAGTCTTTTAAGCAGTATATCATGATTCACTAAATCGAATGCTTTCCGAAAGTCTACCATAACACATCCTAGAAATGTTCCTTCATTTACTGCTTTCAACCATTTATCAATCAAGAGTATTAAAGCTGTTGATGTCGAGTTGCCTGATCTAAAACCACTTTGAGATTGATATAATAATTTATAGTAATTCAGAAATGCTGTCAACTTGATACTCACATACTTTTCAGTTAGCGTTGATAATGTGGGTAATATAGAAATTGGACGGTTATTGTTAACTTCATCTTTACAACCACTCTTTAAGAGTGGACTTACCTTTGCTTGCTTCCAATTGGTCGGACATATACCACTGGATAAACTTCAATTTATTATATATGTGATACTTTCGGATATAATATTAGCTGATAATTTAAATAAACGAGGACCAATACAATCCAGCCCCGTTGCTTTTAATATATCAATGGAAGATAAAAACGGTCTTTCAAAACTTTCCTCAATATCAGGAATGGTAAATTCAATATCACTTTGGAACTTTAGAATCGATATATGTTTTGACATCATCAGAAGTTGAAACTTGAATATTTTCCTGCCATTTTTGCGCAACAGTTACAAAATAATCATTTAAAGTGTTTGCCATACCAACATCATGAGATATTGATTATGTTTGTTAACACATAAAATGGTTACTACAGTTCCCCCTTAAGTTTATTTCTTGCCCCATATTCTTTGATTATTTTCCATACAGTTCGAGTATCGTTCTTCCATTTTTCAATTTTCGATTTATATGTTTCTTTTTTGGCAGTTTGTATGATATTGGTGACTGTATTTCTTAGAATTTTATATCTGTCAAAGTTTTCATATGTTTTACATTTATTTCTTTGATTGAAGTATGCCTGTACTAAGTGCATAATGGGAGAAAAATAATCCAAACCTACGGTGATGTAGAGACTTCGTTACGTCGTGATTTGCGCTAACAACAACAACAGCAACAACACCAACAGCAACAACAGCAGCAGCATCAGAAGGAGAAACTGTTCCTGAAAGTTTGGCGTTTAAGCGGTTTCTTTCATGACGACATCGTCGAGTTCGACTTGTAAGTGAGGAAGTGTCGATTCTTACGGATGGCGGGAGGTGTACAGTACTGGTTCTACCCGGGAAAAGTGGGTTGTCTGCCTCCACCACAAAAAATCGACCGTCATACATAACCTTACATGTGTTGAAAATGACGTAAACACCATACAAACAAAGAAACAAATCGTCGAGTCATTTCAACAGCACTGTAATACAATTCGTTGCTTTGCAGATATAATTTTGAAGTTTACATTTAGCGGTTAACGGAATCCACCAAACACTAAATATTAAAATTTGTAACATTTAAGGGTTGGTAAATTTTTAACATATAGCAGAAGTTTTAACATTTGGCTGAATTTTTTGAACATTTAGCGTAATGTGTATAACATTTAGCGGAATTTTAACATTTAGTTGTGCTACAATCAGAAAAACACATCACAAACTCGTTTTGTTTAGAAAAAACAAAATTAATATAAAAAAAAGTATAAATAAATATAAAAACAGTAACAACAGCTATAACTTTTCAATAAAAAACGTGTGTGTCGAATTATCTTTGTCATTAATTTAATTTCGATAGTGCTTTTTTATTTCATTGAATTAAATGTAACAGATATACACTTTGAATGCAAATATGTTCTAATATGGCACACCAGGGACATCTGGGGCGACGTAATAAGGGTTATCACAACTGCGTTATCTCTCAGTGACGCAAATTAAATCTCATGTGTGCGACATATATTGTTCCATATCTTGAAACAATAATTATAAAAGTCACATTTGCTCCTAAATTGGTAACATTTATGACTGAAACAAGAGAAATAAAATGGCGCTTAGAGCGAATTTATCAACGATTTCATAACTGCAAAATAAAGTATAAATTCAAGGCTCGAACAGACTCAATAAAACCGAGTCAGCTACTTTTCTCTCTTGTTTGTGTTTGTTGCTTCCAAGGAATCACCTTTTCAGTATTTACTGAATTAAAATGTAAAACTGGTCTCATGACTGTTATATCCGGAAACTGGTCTCATGACTGTCATGACTGTTATATCCGGAAACTGGTCTCATGACTGTCATGACTGTTATATCCGGAAACTGGTCTCATGACTGTTATGACTCTTATATCCGGAAACTGGTCTCATGACTGTTATGACTGTTATATCTCATGTCACATGACTGTTATGACTGTTATATCTCATGTCACATGACTGTTATGACTGTTATAACTGGTCTCATGACTGTTATGACTGTTATATCTGGTCTCATGACTGTTATGACTGTTATATCTCATGTCACATGACTGTTATGACTGTTATATCTCATGTCACATGACTGTTATGACTGTTATATCTGGTCTCATGACTGTTATGACTGTTATATCTGGTCTCATGACTGTTATGACTGTAATATCTGGTCTCATGACTGTTATGACTGTTATATCTGGTCTCATGACTGTTATGACTGTTATATCTGGTCTCATGACTGTTATGACTGTTATATCTCATGTCACATGACTGTTATGACTGTTATATCTCATGTCACATGACTGTTATGACTGTTATATCTGGTCTCATGACTGTTATGACTGTTATATCTCATGTCACATGACTGTTATGACTGTTATATCTCATGTCACATGACTGTTATGACTGTTATATCTGGTCTCATGACTGTTATGACTGTTATATCTGGTCTCATGACTGTTATTACTGTTATATCTGGTCTCATGACTGTTATGACTGTTATATCTGGTCTCATGACTGTTATGACTGTTATATCTGGTCTCATGACTGTTATGACTGTTATATCTCATGTCTCATGACTGTTATGACTGTTATATCTCATGTCTCATGACTGTTATGACTGTTATAACTGGTCTCATGACTGTTATGACTGTAATATCTCATGTCACATGACTGTTATATCCGGAAACGGGGTACATCTGGGTTTTTTATTTTATTTTTATTATTAGAATATTCTAACTTTTTATAAAGGTTCAAAAATCATGATAAACAATGTCATGTTAATCAAATCATGATAAACAATGTCATTCCAATCAAGATAAACAATGTCATGTCAATCAAATCATGATAAACAATGACATGCCAGTCAAATAATGATGAACATTGTCATGTCAATCACATCATGATAAACAATGTGATGTCAATCACATCATGATAAACAATGTCATGCCAATCAAATCATGATAAACATTGTCATGTCAATCACATTATGATAAACAATGTCATGTCAATCACATCATGATAAACAATGTGATGTCAATCACATCATGATAAACAATGTGATGTCAATCACATCATGATAAACAATGTCATGTCAATCACATCATGATAAACAATGTGATGTCAATCACATTATGATAAACAATGTCATGTCAATCACATTATGATAAACAATGTCATGTCAATCACATTATGATAAACAATGTCATGTCAATCACATTATGATAAACAATGTCATGTCAATCACATCATGATAAACAATGTGATGTCAATCACATTATGATAAACAATGTCATGTCAATCACATCATGATAAACAATGTGATGTCAATCACATTATGATAAACAATGTCATGTCAATCACATCATGATAAACAATGTGATGTCAATCACATCATGATAAACAATGTCATGTCAATCACATCATGATAAACAATGTGATGTCAATCACATCATGATAAACAATGTCATGTCAATCAAATCATGATAAACAATGTCATGTCAATCAAATCATGATAAACAATGGCATGCCAATCAAATCGTGATAAACATTGTCATGTCAATCACATCATGATAAACAATGTCATGTCAATCACATCATGATAACCAATGGCAGGTCAATCAAATCATGATAAACATTGTCATGTCAATCTCATCATGATAAACAATGTCATGTCAATCAAATCATGATCAACAATGTCGTGTCAATCACATCATGATAAACAATGTCATGTCAATTAAATCTTGATAATCAATGTCATGTCAATAACATCATGATAAACAATGTCATGCTAATCAAACCATGATAAACATTTCATGTCAATCACATCATGATAAACATTTCATGTCAATCACATCATGATAAACAATGGCATGTCAATCAAATCATGATAAACATTGTCATGTCAATCACATCATGATAAACAATGTCATGTCAATCACATCATGATAAACAATACCATGTCAATCACAGCATGATAAACAATGTCATGTCAATCAAATCATTCATGATAAACAATGTCAAGTCAATCACATCATGATAAGCAATGTCATGTCAATCAAATCATGATAAACATTGTGATGTCAATCACATCATGATAAACAATGTGATGTCAATCACATCATGATAAACAATGTCGTCAATCAAATCATGATAAAAAATGTCATGTTAATCAAATCATGCTAAACAATGTGATGCCAATCAAATAATTATAAACAATGTCATGCCAATCAAATCATGATAAACATTGTCCTCAATCAAATCATGATAAACAATGTCGTCAATCAAATCATGATAAACAAAGTCGTCAATCAAATAATGATAAACAATGTCGTCAATCAAATCATGATAAGCAATGTCATGTCAATCAAATCATGCTAAACAATGTCGTGTCAATCAAATCATGATAAACAATTTGATGCCAATCAAATAATTATAAACAATGTCGTGCCAATCACGTCATGATAAACAATGTCGTGTCAATCAAATCATGATAAACAATGTGATGCCAATCAAATCATGATAAACAATGTCGTCAATCAAATCATGATAAGCAATGTCATGTCAATCAAATCCTGATAAACAATGTCGTGCCAGTCACGTCATGATAAACAATGTGATCGTCAATCAAATCCTGATAAACAATGTCGTGTCAATCACATCATGATAAACAATGTCATGTCAATCAAATCCTGATAAACAATGTCGTGTCAATCAAATCCTGATAAACAATGTCGTGTCAATCAAATCCTGATAAACAATGTCGTGCCAGTCACGTCATGATAAACAATGTCATGTCAATCAAATCCTGATAAACAATGTCGTGTCAATCAAATCCTGATAAACAATGTCGTGTCAATCAAATCCTGATAAACAATGTCGTGCCAGTCACGTCATGATAAACAATGTCATGTCAATCAAATCCTGATAAACAATGTCGTGTCAATCAAATCCTGATAAACAATGTCGTGTCAATCAAATCCTGATAAACAATGTCGTGCCAGTCACGTCATGATAAACAATGTGATCGTCAATCAAATCCTGATAAACAATGTCGTGTCAATCACATCATGATAAACAATGTCATGTCAATCAAATCCTGATAAACAATGTCGTGTCAATCACATCATGATAAACAATGTCATGTCAATCAAATCATGATAAACAATGTCATGTCAATCAAATCATGATAAACAATGTCGTGTCAATCAAATCCTGATAAACAATGTCGTGCCAGTCACGTCATGATAAACAATGTGATCGTCAATCAAATCCTGATAAACAATGTCATGTCAATCAAATCATGATAAACAATGTCGTGTCAATCACATCATGATAAGCAATGTCATGTCAATCAAATCCTGATAAACAATGTCGTGTCAATCAAATCCTGATAAACAATGTCGTGCCAGTCACGTCATGATAAACAATGTGATCGTCAATCAAATCCTGATAAACAATGTCGTGTCAATCACATCATGATAAACAATGTCATGTCAATCAAATCATGATAAACAATGTCGTGTCAATCAAATCATGATAAACAATGTCGTGTCAATCAAATCCTGATAAACAATGTCGTGCCAGTCACGTCATGATAAACAATGTGATCGTCAATCAAATCCTGATAAACAATGTCGTGTCAATCACATCATGATAAACAATGTCATGTCAATCAAATGATGATAAACAATGTCGTGTCAATCAAATCATGATAAACAATGTGATGCCAATCAAATCATGATAAACAATGTCGTCAATCAAATCATGATAAGCAATGTCATGTCAATCAAATCCTGATAAACAATGTCGTGCCAGTCACGTCATGATAAACAATGTGATCGTCAATCAAATCCTGATAAACAATGTCATGTCAATCACGTCATGATAAGCAATGTCATGTCAATCAAATCCTGATAAACAATGTCGTGTCAATCAAATCATGATAAACAATGTCATGTCATTCAACATATGGTGGTAACACCGTGTAGCTCCGGTCTGCAACTTGAATTCATTATATACGGAATAAAAAAGTTTAGCACGTGTTTTTAGGAACATAGATTAAACATGTGAACATTGATATAATTGTTAGATATTCAAAATACTAGGTAAGGATGTGATTTTCAAAAAATTGTCTTATTTTATTATTTTCAAAGCGAAGTATAAGAATGACATCTCATATATTAAAAACAATTATTTTTTCATTAAACAAACGCATTGCTTTGAAAAAAGTTAATGTTTGACATTGACAATAATTGCCCATTCTGTCATTGTTTAAAAACCATGAAAAAGTGATCACAAACGGCTGTTAATCTCAAACAAAGACATTCCAAATTTTGTAATTTTTAAATTACCTCCCTTTTCATTGCAATGAGAACGATTTTCGATAAACTATAAAAAAGTATGTTCCCAACATATTTGCCTTATTTTATCACCGACTTTGTTTACAAATGACTTTGTAGCATTGCTATTGGTCATATTTACGTCCCTTTATAACTGACCCTTATCATACACGGCTCTGTATCTCGTCTATGGAAATTACATGCATTTTACGTGCTAAACTTATGGAATTGTGTGTAAAATGTTTTAAATAAACCCTGGTGCGAAACTAAGGATAGAATATATAACGGTGTAAAATGAATTCCATATAATTAAGGAGGTCATTTTTGAAGCTTTTTCGTTATTATGCCCATTAGAATTGAAACAAATACACAAAACAACAACAACAGCAAAAAACAACCTTTTATGTCAGTTTTAAGTTTAATACCTAGACCAGCACACAACGCGTGGTGTACTCTTCTTTAAGATGGTTGCCATTACGTATTATGCATGTATCATGCATTATTATGCATGTATCATGCATGTCCAGCGTAATTCTGATAATCATTAAAGTTTCGATCTAATGCTTTTTTTTTTTAAAGAAGCTTTCTTCTATGTTCTTTTTTTGAAGCTGCAGCCATTTTGATTTTTTTTCACAAGGGTCACTTGAGGCGTTTATATTTAAAATCAGGCGTCGAAGACGATCAAGACTATACATAAAAGGCATTCCACCAACTCCTGCTCACAAGTATGTACTGTTATACGAGTATAAACATAGTTTTGATCAGTTTGGTTTAACCTGAGAAAAAACAGAAACTACATTTAGAAAAAAGATGTGATTTAGAAAAGCGGTGAAGTGGAGCACTTTCATTGCCTTTTTCCCGTGATCTAAAACAGTAAAGATCGCATTGATGGGATTTATGCAATTCATGCAACAGCTATGATACGGAAGTGCCGCGTTGTCAGGGCGTAATCTGCGCTTTGTCAGTGATGTATTGATTGTGAATTGCCGAGATTGGTTTGTTATCCTTGTAGTGCTGCAAGTGCTGACGTTAGACATTAGCAGTTAGACATTCTATTAAGCACATAATGGTTCATTAATTACATTAGCGTCTTATAAGGCGTCTGAATGTATTTCTTAAAACCGCACTTTGTTTATTTTCAACTTTAACGGAGATAATACAGATTTTTTGTGCATAATTAGTGTATAATGTTACCGTCAACTTTGCAGTAAGTCAACCGATGTCCCTTGGTGTTAAATGAAACTACGCATTTGTTGATACACCAGTTATAACACTTCCGAAAACGTCAGGCTGTTTCATTTTACGATTTAATAAGCACATTTACGATTTAATAAGCATATGCTGTATTTAAGAAGGTAATATGAACATGTCGCTGTCACGTATGTGTATGCTGGCTGTTATTTTGGTAGAAGTCGACTCAGTCAACAGAGTACGAAAAATAGATAAAGTTCCTTCACATTTATCTACTTTTGGTTTGAACGTTTTGCTGTCATGTAGATGCAAGTGTTTATTTTGTAAATGTTTTAAAGTGACTATTTTGTGAACAAATGACTAAATGAGTAAAGAAGTCAAGGTCACCGAAAGATGTATGACTTTTTGATATCTATAATCACAACCTTGAATTTTAAAAGTTTAATGTAAATCAATACAATTCGAAAAGTAGATGGAGTTCATTTAAGTTTTAAATAAAGTCATTTACAAAGATACCAAAGCAATATATATACTCAGCAAAAATAAAAAGTATCCACTTTGTTTTCCTGCAAAATCTGAGACTGTAAGAAAGTTCTATCAATTGAAGCATGATTTTCTTTTAATAACATCTTTATTTGATGATTACACAAATTTTCATCGAAAAATACCGAGTAATAAAAAAATAAACCCTGGAAAACACAGAAAATATTAAAAAACTCGCTAATATCTCGTATTTCCACTTTAGAATTCGGTGTAACTTGGACACATGCGATATTATTACATCCGATATTAGCGAGTTTGTGAATATTTTCTGTGTATTTGAATGACCTTTCTAAATATATGCTATTATCTTTTAACCTTACATTTGTTAAGTTTTGTTAATTTCATTTTCATGCCTATGTATGTAGAAAATCATGCTACAATTGATAGTTCTTTCTTAAAGTCTCAGATTTTGCAGAAGAAACAAACTGGATAATTTTTATTTTTGTTGAGTATATTTCAAACGCATACACAAATCTACTTGGCTGCAACACATATCTACCATCAGTTGCGAATGAGCTTGACCTAGTTTTGATCTGGCCATTTCTCACAATAACTGGCATACAGGTTTCAAACTTTAAAACACACCATACACAGCTTACATATAAATGTACATGACAACAGCATGTTCAAACCATCAGTAGGTCAATGTAAACGGCTTACATACTTTGAATCCTTTGTTCATTATTCATCCTTTGTTCATTGTTCATCCTTTGTTCATTGTTCATCCTTTGTTCATTGTTCATCCTTTGTTCATTAATGTGCAGAGGAAGATTATCAATAAAAATGTGTTACTTTAAAAATGAGTTCGGTATAGTCCTTTGGTAAACCGTGTATTGATTCCAAACAACGTAATATTACATATATACTTCCATAAAATATACTCATCAAAGTTTTAACGCCCAATATATATTAATACTTATGATACTAAACAAGTCAGCAGATTTTCCAGACGAAACACTGAAGTAAACAATAAAACCTAACGAAAAATAAGCACCCATTTTGTGCTCCAGCCAATAATATTATTTGAAACTGAAACACAAAGCGATTTCCCCCTAATATTTTAATCACTATCTATAATTCTTCCAGATCGATGACGACGAGACAATGCTCGGCAACATTTGGAACAGTCGAGACTGAAGTCATAATGGATATAGATAGAAACATCTAGAGGGAATGCTTAATGGCCATTTAGTAGTAACACATTTATTTGAAAAGATAATCTTTACACAATTTAACAAAGGTTGCAGCATATTTTCCAAATAAAAACGTTTCTTTATCCACCATCTACACAGTATACAGATATTTTTATTGTCTCATATTTGAGACATATATGCTACCTTTCTGTCCTGTCACCGATGAAGGTGAAGGTTGAGGACGCTTGTCTTTGCTTCTCAGGACATACATGCATAGCGGTCAAGGCCCAATGGAAGCCAGTAATGAGATAGGGTTCCCAGGGGCGGTTTCCCTTTGGTTAAGGATCCAGGGAAAACCCCATTAAAGCTTGAGACGGTATGTGGTTAAATTTCATGAAGTTTAGCACAGATGTCTAGGGCCCCGTTCGAAGTGAAATATGTTTTTGATTGTACGCTGATATTTTTGGTGAAATATAAATCTGGAAATATGTTTTAAACAGAGGAGCGCAATTAGTAGATTATTTGCCACGTTGTCATAAGAACTTTAGCGCGCACTATACATATATATGTTACTGGATGAATGCTTTGATGTCGAAAGTCTATATGATATACACATGTACATTGCCGATGATAGACGACATTTGTACCGTGATTAAAAAAATTACAACACATATTTATCCATGCCAGCCTTAATACTTTGTTCTGGAACAAATAAATAATTTAACATTTGTACGGAGTGTTTCATTTCCATTTACCATATTTGTTTGGGTTTATTTATCGTATCTTTACCGATGTTTTGGTGTATTAATGTGTATTCCCAATTAAGGCTGGCATATCATTGGACACATTAGTTTACTGATTTGCTTGTGTTAAACACTTATTTATTTATTTATTCATTTTATTTCCTCCATTACAGAGATTACATAATATAATATTATGACAACAATGCATATTAAAGTAGGTGATGTATGAAATATTTGAGAAAAAAAAGTGAAAAACATAGAACATGAACAATATGTACATACATATATAAAAGATATCCAAAACATGTCTAATAAACATTCCTCTCTTGTTAGAACCTTTATTCACGAAACGAAATATAGAACGAAACGAAAGTAGACAAAGGTTCTGGAGGGGAATGTAATCATATATATTTAACTACAGTATCCTGGTCCGTGAGAAGACTAATGTAATACGCAATTGACTAACTCTAAGAATTGCCAATATTGCAGGTTTGTCTGCTAGTATGTTAATTTGCAACTTATACAAACACATACTGAGTTACATTTTTTATAAAGTGATATGACTGAATTAGAAAAGCATAATAATTAGTTGAAGACAATGTGTCAAAAAATGGTATGCTAGATCCAAGCATGACATTATACATCTCTTTGCCAGGAAGCGTAATGAAGAGGTTAAATTGTACAATATCTAAGATCAAATATAAATCGTCAAAATACTTTTGTCTTGACAACGAAAAGGCTTCGCATGTTGTGGTTAAATGTTCGAATATGTCATTTACTTTAAAGTGGCACAACAAACATTCACTTTCATTGGACTGGCTAACATGAACCCACAGTTTAATTATATACAACACCAAACGAATGTCTGAGCTGGATCGGGGAATATCCCATAATACAGCTGACTTAAGTATTGGATGAAGACGCCGGAATCTCTGGAAATCTTTATCTTCACTCAGTCTCAATTCCCACGATTGAACCTGGTGACTATTTACATTATTTAAAACAATTTTCTTCCATTTATATTTTGACGGAAAATGTCCACTATTGATATAATCCGTCAAAAAGTGCTGTAAGTTATATTTACTTAGTATGGTAAATATATCGGGAATAAAATCGTATTGGTCCTTGAAACCCTTAAGAACAAAATGTTGTAACCTAATGTCAAATATCCTTCTAGACAGTAAGTTTAGCGGCGTAGAGCATTATTTTTGTAAAAAACACAATTTATTTTTATCAATTTCCGACACCATTGGCATCCAACCTAGAGTACTCAATGCCATGTCTGTTCTAGTGCGCATATGCAACTTCTGAGTACATTTTGCAGCTAATCTTATAATTTTTTCGGCTAATAAAATGTCACATCCTTGCATGTGTGACCATAATACGCACCCGTAAAGAAATGAAGGAAATGATATCTTCTTTATAAGATTTGCAAGAGTCTTAGGATTTATGAAATTAAAATCAGTCTCTATGTTAAGCAATGAAAATAGAGATGCTCTACCCTTTGAACATCTACTTTCAATACCTTTGGAACATTTTAAATTCGGGACAATATCTATACCTACATGTTTTGCTTGTATGGTTTGTTCAATACATTTTTCTCCAATCATAATTTTAACAGCAGCTTTAATGTTTTTATTTTTACTACATACTAGAAAATTGCACTTTGAATCGTTATAGGAAAATTTCCATTTATGCGCGTAGTCATTCGCGATATCTAGACAAGACTGAAGATTTAGTGCATTAGGACATACTAAGGTAATGTCGTCGGCCAGTGTTGGGGCAACACAATTTACCCTACCAATAAAACAACCAAGTCCGCTGCGCTCTAGATCATCGAGAAGAGTGTTGATGTATAAGAGATAGTACCAACTAGACATTACACCTCCTTGGCGTGTTCCCTGCAATAAGGTGAATGGTTCGGATTTTATAGCATTTACTAAAACGCAGCTTGTCATACCACTGTGACACTCTATTATTACGCGAAGGGCTTTTCCAGAGATGCCAAATTGTTTTATCTTGTAAAAGAGGCCATTATGCCAAACAGTGTCAAATGCCCCTGATGTATCTAACAGGACCATAAATGGACTACTTCCATTTTCAAACATATAGTAAATTGTTTCGCGAAGGTTAAATGATGTTGTTATCGACCCGAGATATTGTTGGTAGCCGTTTTGCTGACTATTTGGGAAGCTAATTCTGCATTGTTTAGTCCATTTTTGAACTCTTAATGATTTTACTTTTTCGAAAACTTTGTAGGTAACAGGTTAGAGTGTAACCGGTCTATAGCTTGCCGTGTTACTTCTACATTTGCCTTCTTTTAATATAGGTATGATAATGCCGATTTTTAGATCGGACGGTACGTGTTCTGTATAGAAAATCATATCATAGAGATGTGCTAGATAGCGAACTATTGATGTTCCTCCGTACCTTAGATGGTCATTTACTATTAGGTCATGACCTCCGGATTTATTTAATTTAATGGAGCGAATGACTTCATGTACTTCTGAAAACTCAACAGGACCGCTGAGGATCTTGTCAGTAGCATGATCGTTTGATTTAAAAAAACTGTCGATATGGTATCTATTTCGTTTTTAAAATCTTCGTCAAAATCTTCATTTAATACAGGAATGAAAACACTTTCGTAGTGGTTTTTGAAGGCGCCTGCGATCTCGCCAGGTTCCCTGAGAACATTACCATCTACGTTTATGTCTCTTATGATACTGGAGCGTCTTTTCCTTTTCTTATTTAGAATTTGCCAAAATGTTTTTGAATCAACCTCTGCACTTTCTTCCAGCTCATTATAAAATCTGCTATTACACTCTGAAATTGCATTTTCCTGGATATTTTTGAATTGTCGTTTAGATAATTTGTAGTTTGTGTAGGATGAATGAGTATGGTCCCTAGGCCTTCCTTCAGAGATCCACGCTCGTCTTAACTGTCTCTGGGTTGCGTGTGCTTGTTTGACCTCTGAGGTCCAATTTACTTTGCGTGAACATTTGGTTTTAATTTAGGCAAGGTCTTATTTGCAGCCGTATGAATAGAATGAACAATGTGTCTGTACATTTCATCTACGTCATGATTCGAGCAAATATCTAAATTTAAAATATCACGTTTTGATAACTCTTTGTTTAGTTCAGCTGCATATTTATCTTTAGCTGTATCTGAACATTTTTTTCAGTTAACCTGCTTGTGTTTCTGAATGTTTCTAAATATATAAGCATCCATAGGGAAACAAAACTCAGTTATGATTGGAAGATGGTCCGATACAGTGCAGACATCATCATCAATTGCATTGCACATATTAATAACATGTTTTTGGTCGCTACTAAGTATAATGTAATCAAGCGTTTTCTTAGTTGGTCTGAACGTAAACGAACAACCTTCTATATTTGCGAAAAACAGCAAGTTGTTATGAAGAAACCGTTTTAATAAGCACCCTCTTTGATTATCTACTGTCGAGCTACATATATCAACATTGAAATCCCCCGTTAATATGACATTTCCCTTTTCTGAATATATTTCCAATAGAGACTGCACTGTATCTAGACACTCTTTGTATTCATCAAAACTATAATTTACTGAGGGCATATATACAGAGAACATAAATGTAGATTCATTTGGAGAGTTAATTATCTCTACGCCAACAATTCTATCAGAAAATGTGTGCACTATGTCTCTTATGCAATATGCAAAGTGTTTCTTATACATAATTGCACTGCCACCTTTACCACATCTCAGACCCTGACTGTAGAGGCATCGCAGGTAGATATAGATGTATAATCAGTATGAATAGAGTTTAAAAACTCTATATTATTTTTCTTTAGTTTATGCTCAGTTATAAGAGCAATGTCTATATCGTATTTGTCTAGCAAGTCACTGAGACTAGCTGCAGACGACATGATGCCCCTAACATTCCAGGTCAGAGTTCTGCAATTAATTTTATTAACATGAGTGTTCATAACACAGGTGAATAGAAAAAGGCAACAAGTACTACGATACTAAAATAGCGTATGTTAATCATCGCCTTCATATTGATGTCCGTTATGTTCTTTATAGTCAAACTTTGATACACATTCGTTAGTACCACACCACTTTCTACAGTACATTCGTTTCATCCAAAAACTCTTATCTTCAAGTAAATGACAATCAGACTTATAAACAGTTATTTTGGCTCCTAAACAACGTCTTTTACTTTCAAACATATTTATTCCTACCACCACTACTCCTCTGTCAGTAATATTCTCTTCCATCCCGCCACGATTTGAATCAAAACTGATTCCACCAACATAGTATCTGACTGTCTTTCTTCTTACAATACTGCCAAAGCACGGTGTTTCGGTGTGTTCTTGGTTTGATCTAGCAGTTCTATAGTGAGATTGATAAGTGGATATCGGTTTCCTATAGTTTCCGGCTGTTTCATGTGTTTGGTTATTATTGGCATCGAAGGAGTTGTGTTTTGTTTGTCTATCTTCGTGTGTGATCCTCGTTTCTATCGCCTTTCCTATACTAATGCGTTCGTTAGTTAAAGCGCGCCCATTAGCACCCGTCTGCTTATCTTGTTCCTTAGACTGTGTTTTAGGCGTTTCGGCTTTGTTTTTGTCTTTTTCGTGATTTTTGCTTTCTGCATTCGGTTTAAGTGCTTCCGAATAGAGCTTCTTCTGACTTTCGCCTTTATCGCATTCTTGAGTATTCACTTCTATTTCAGCAGGTGGTTGGATTGGGGCAGCATACAATATATCCATTGATGTACTTATGGTACCCTCATGTCGCACAGCCATACTTTCAATCGTTTTGTCGTGGATTCGTTTATGGCTCGTCTGTCCCTTAATCGATTCCATTTTATCAAATATGTCAAGTCTGTCATTTAACTTTCGTATTGTGTCTATAAACATCTTGTTCTGATGTTCTACAACCCCTATACGTAGCCTGTAATCGTAAACTTCAGATGATAGTTTCAGCAACTCATTCTCAAACACCTCTAACCGTGTATTACAAACAGCTATTTTATTTGCGTCAGCTGCTCTTTCGCATTTTGCGGCTCCCATTTCAATTTTAAGAGCTCTCACATCGGCCTGGAGTTCAGCAAGTGCTATCTGAGTATAACTCTGTGATTAGTATGATTTGGCATAACCTTTAAAGCTGATTTGTGATACTGTCAATTATTGAGGCGTCTAGGTCGATTGTTTCTGATTTAATAGTTGGTTTCCTTCTCACAAACAGACCAATCACAATTTTTGGATCTTTATTGCCTATGAATTCGTGCAGAGAGTAACAGTCACGAGCATACTTCACTGCACTGGTCGATGAATTGGTAGAATTCCTTCTAATCAATTCCCCAGTGGGACAAACAGATATATGTCTAGCGCGTTTTGCCAGAATCTCTCTATATGTCGCAAGAGTAATATCAACATGTTTGGTCATCTGTAAAAGTTTATCAATGAAGCAATCTTAAGGCAGATTAAGTAGTATTTCATCAAGTTTCGTGAAGAAAGTTTGATTTGAAATTGGCTGGGAACTTCCTATCACTATTTTGATCCGGTGATTCTAGATTTGTTCGGCAATGCGACCACGAATGGTCGTTCCACGATTGCTGTAACTGCTGCGATTGACTATTTTCGTCATCGTCATATCCTTCATAATTATAGTCATATTCTTGTTTTACTGGCATTAATGTGTGATACTGCTTTAATTCAGTGTTTTCATCATAGCTATCGATATCGATGTCGGAGTCCATGATTGTGTTGACACATATGACACATATGGCCTTCCGTAGATTTTAAACTGAATAGCGCTCGGTGTACACGACGCTATTGTCAACGTTCACACTTTGACTACCGGGAACAAAGGGCAATAGGGTGGTTATCGATGACCAATATATGCATGATTATATTGTTAGTGAAATAAGTTTATGTCACAAATACACTTTCTAGACAAAAAGTTTTCAAAATGCATTTACCCTCTCTTAGATAGTTGATTTAAACATCCAAATATCCAAAATATAATCCATTCAATATAAGTTAACACTTGTTTTTGAAGATTTTATCGTCAACGATTTGTAAACAAACATCCACTTCCAGGGGAAGCTACTACTGAAAATCATATACATGTATATTTAAATAATCAACAAGATACTCTAGTTTAACGTCAACTCCTCGATTTGAACACAGTATCACATCACGGCGGGATTTAATGCTGTTTAAATCAAATCAAGGGGTATAAGTTTGCCCACAAGTTTGATTCAAAGAAAATTGTTTTCATGAGAGTACTGGCCTTTAACAAAGGTATTGGCATATACGATTAAATAAAATATAATTTCATTGTGTCTAAATCTAAGGCTAAAGTTGGGGACGTTTCTATTTTTGCTCAGTTATAGTATCAAATCAGACCAGTTGTAATTTAACCTCTTCTAAGCGAATACAAACAATATTTTGATTGATATGATTTTTGTTCATGAATTGGAAAATATCGTTTCTTTCTACAAACGCCTGATGTATTATCCCCTTTAAGAGCGTTTGTACAGTACTGTATGGTGTATGGGTAATCGTGATGTAAGGAAAACATATGTTGAGTTTCATGTTAAAACTACACAATCGGTGTGTTCTTAGACTAGTCACTTTCCATTACGTCTGTCGGATGGGGACGTACACCATGCGGTCCCGCGAATCGGTGTCTATCCTCCGATCACGATGAAGAACCATAGAAATCTATTCGTTAGTAAGAATAGGACAGGTTACCGATCCTATGTATCATTTCCCTCTCTCTGGGGAGACAATAAATAAACTATACTGTGTTGATGAGCCAACATTCCTTCAGTCTAAAAGTATAAAACACGTTTTCAAAAAACAGCCGTATGCATTTTCAGTAGTCACAACGATTCTGCGAAAAGCCTTATTTGGAAGTCAATGACATACATAATTATCTGAAATCTGACCGTTCCAAGTCGGTAACCCTGTCTTCACCACCCTTTCTGTTGTTTTTTGTCTCTTTCTTTGTATTATCAAGTCCTTGTTTGCAGTACAGTGCGGACCTACGATGCCATTGCGTTCGGACGCTGTGGTTTCTATAGGATCCTATATCTCATTTTTGCAAGGCAACATATTAACACTCGTATTTTCTATTACTAGAATCTCGTCAATTAACTAATGTGGGCCTTTATTGCCAAGTATCTGAGCGATAAGCAAATCGTAAGGTTTTATCTTTATTCGTTCCCGATCCATTACGAAATATCATTAAGCTTGCAATCCTGATCTGACATAATCACTGGCTTTACGAAACAGTAAATTGACACAATTAATGCATCATTTTCTGTTAGATTGCTGTTTGAAATTGTGAAAACGTTATGCCCACGAGCAATTGCTGTAAGTAGATAATCAGAAGTCGATCCTGATAGTATTGCTATCGCTGCTAACGCATAATTAAATTGCAAAACCAGGGAAGACGTTCTTTGCAACGGATTACAGTCATTATTCTGAAACAAAGAGCTAATTAAAAAATAAACAGCTTTAAGAAGTTAGTGTTTTTACCTCTAGTATACTCTTATTTATTTTTGCATTATGTGGATTTTATATACTAGTCAAACTACTTAAAATCAGCATAAGTCTTAATTCGTGCGTTTTAAAAGTGGGCGTCCGTTGGCAGTATGTGTGTTCTGTCAATGTAGAATACCACGATACCCTAGCTAGTCAGAGTATATTGACATTTCTAGCATTACTCATGATATTGAACGTCAAGAAATGGAGCTAATATCATCAGTTTTATAAAGTCGTAAACATGTTTTTAAACATGTTTTATTGTCGAAATATCCGTTATAAAACCCTGCTAATAGCTTTCGCATCGCATAATGGAATTAAGGCGGGACCACGTAATGGACATTATAATGGAATTTAGAATATCTGTGGCGAGAGGCCCACTGATGTCGTGTTATTTATTATTTGTACAGTCTGTTTCCTGTTTACTTGTTTGCTTCAACAGATGCATTTTTATTGCAGCTTTTGCCTTATATTACGTCTCGTGTACGGACTCAATTAAACGGAATATGTTACTTTTTTCTCTTGTTTCTATTCATTGCTTCCAAAGCATCATTTTTTCGGTATGTATGTGATTGTTTTTTTTGTATAAAAAGGTCCACTGGTTGCTGTATAATTATTCTTTCACACGTATTGTGCAAGCTTCGTATAAAGCATATGTATAAACGTTTTAATTGTATACGTTTGGTGACAGGAATTAGATATGCAGCTGCTCAAAATGAACAGCTCTTTTGATTATAAAAGATAAAAAGGCATCTTCTCTATACAACTTCATTGCAACGTCGTTAAACGTCTACTATTTGTTATGTCATGAAATGATGACCTGCTATTATACATTGAAAACATAATGCATAAAATGAAGCAATAATTCCTCCTCGGCGCAAGTAGACTTAACTCTAATACTGCAACAATTATCTATTTACGTCAAACTGATTGTGCTAAGCTAATTGTGGTAAGCTCTTAAACGAGCGCAGTGTAGGTGGATGGATACAGAAGGCAGCAACTCGTCTGTGAAGAGTAAAATCTGAAGAAGTTAATTTCATTTAGAATGAAATGAGCTAGACGAAGTGTAAAATGTCTTAATTATTGAGATTAACATTCATTTCAGACAGGAAATAATGGATTTGTTAAGGCGCAATTGCCTGTCATATGACGCCCAGCCAGTGTAACGCGATGTCGCCAATCGTATGTTACTGAAATATTGCAGCATGTGTTGCGTTTCTTTGGCATGACCCATTAGTATTTTGGTCATAAATATGACGAATGCATCCGACCAACATTCGATTTTTTCCATTTCTTTATTTGAAGATTCTTTTTGTGAAATAATTAGCTCTCCATTAACAATTTGAAATTTTCGTCTGTTTACAAATGTATGTTTGGGTAAAAATGTGTTGTTCCAAATGTTTTCCTTTAAGGCCAGTGGGACATGGGCCGTGGTCATGTTATGTGAACACGTATTTACATGTGATCACCTAATTTTTTCCCGCCTAAGTCCCGCTTCCTTCGGATTGTAACTGGGGGCCCCCTTGTTTTCGCGTTCCGATTCCGTTTGCCACGGGCCTGGGAGGTACTTGATCAGCCGTGTCGTCCGAACCACCGCTCGTACTATCCGACGTCGTTCCATCGGTTTTTCCATACATAGCCTGTCTTCTGTGAGTTACCCTTTTAACCTTTGGCATTTTTCTCACAGCACGAAATGAAATTACTTGTATTAGATCTATATTTTTTAATTGATTTTATGACAAAACATGCAGTCCAGTTTATTTTATCAGTGTTATGTTGAATACTGGTCTCTTGAGCAAGAGTAAATTTTATACTCACTTTTTGTTTTGATATGTAAAATTAATTCGCGAAAACTGATTATTAATAATGGCCGTACCACGTGTTGGAATGAAGCGTGGTGTTAAAAATCTCAATTCAGAGGGTTGCAACATCCTTTCACGCGGAATATATATGCATACTTCTAAAGTAAATATTCATAAACTAAATTATTTCATTTGATTTATCTTATATCGAGTTTAAATGACCTTATATCCATTAATTTGAGAGCAACACTATTTAACCTTACCGGAAGGGTATTTGATCTTTTCCCAAGTGCATAAAGGTTTTAATCTAATCTTTATGCGATTAAAACTTATATTATCCATCTAGAGCAGACGAGACATCATTTCTAAATAAAATTAGCATGTTGTGACATCATCCAAATGTCAAAGTATCATTGTAAACACCACAAAGATATTCTTTCACTGACATATCCCAATGCTATAACTATTTTTAATGTTATTAACGGACTTTCACATCAACATATTATAACCGGCAAACTACATCTGTGCACTGGCTGACTAGTTTGCGTAGAAACCTTGCAAAACAGACATAATAGATCATTAGGCATGTCTAGGCACGATCCATATCAAATAACAAGATACAAATTTGTTCACATTACATGGTCCAAGTATTAACTTTCATACCCCATCCAACCCCTTCTCCGAGCTTGGCTGGGGTATGACATAAAACCTTAACTTCGGCTTAAACAGTTTGAATCTTGTAAAATTAAAACATTTAATATGTAATTTTTAACAGGTTATCGCTATTTTGCAGTAACAATGTTTTTAAACGTGTTTTATTGTCCTTTATAAAGTCCCGCTAATATAAGCTTTCCCATCGCTTAATGGAATTAAGGCAGGACCACGTAATGAAATCAACTGTTTATCCGAATAATTCACCATACCGCATGTTTCAATTTACAATGTAAGTGCATGCTTTCCATGTGTGTGTTAAAGGCATATGACATATAAAGAAAATCTACTTTGTTTTAACAATGGTGTACTTCGAAATTTGGATGATGTGATTTAATGGCTCATTTTATTAAGAAATGACGTCTCGTTTGCTCTAGCTGGATAAACGGTCTATTCTATGGACCCTTTTGTTTCACATTTCAAAACTACTTTGCGTAAACGGAATCAATCTTTTCGGATATAAAGGGCTCGATTTCTACCATATAAAATAGATATAAAAATCGAACAGAAAATGCAGCATTCATAAACCAGAGTCAACCACAAACACGCGCAGAAGCAAACAATATCTAACAGAAGAATAAAAGGCAAGATATGACATCAAAGGCATGAAATAGTTGACAATAGGGCTACCGTCTTGGATTTGTCAGTGGCAAAAAAAGGCCGCTGGGGTTTAAACCAGGTTCTAGGATGCTCCAAACCTCACTCTTACCCTAATGTCATCCCAGTAAAACGGGACAATGCAAATAAACTTATCCCCAACAAGTCATATTCTTTAACAAACAATGCAGCATTAATAGCCCATATAAGTTAAAGACATAAATCATCATTTATTTATACTATAAAAAAACAAAAGCCTATAAAGTCACAAAGCAAGTACTCAATGACTTGGCAGCAACCAGAGCAACAAGA